>JANUYF010000001.1:180840744-181449013 GCA_026167975.1 Phrynosoma blainvillii
ATATTCATTTAGATTAACCAGATGTTTCTGTACTATCTCTTTGCATATTCTGTGCTGAAATTCTCCTATTCTGTCCTCTGCTCCATTATCCTCAGGTTGAGCACCCTTTGTCTTTTCTGAGAAGACTGAAGCAAAGAAGGTGTTGAGTAATTCTGCCTTTTCTTTGTCCCCTGTTAGAATTTCTCCATCTTCTCTGCACAGTGGCCCTATCATTTCCTTCTTCTTTCTTTTGCTATGGACATACCCCCAAAAGCCCTTTTTATTGTCCTTAACGCCTTTAGCAAGCCTGAGCTCATTCTGTGCTTTAGCTTTTCTGACTTTATCCCTACACGTGCTAGCTATTTGTTTGAATTCCTCTTTGGTGATTTCCCCATTTTTCCATTTCTTATACATGTTCCGTTTAAAACATAGTTCACTTGCAAGTTCCTTAGTCATCCATCCTGGTTTCTTGAGACACCTCCCATTTTTCCTCCTCGTTGGCACGGTTTGAAATTGTGCCTTCAGTATCTCCCTTTTGAGAAACTCCCATCCGTCTTGAACTCCCTTCTCTTTTAGTATTCCTGTCCATGGGATCACCCCCAGTATTTCTCTAAGTCTAGTAAAATTAGCTTTCCTAAAGTCTAGGATGCGTGTCTGGCTATGCCTGGCTTCTCCTTTCCACTGTATAATAAACTCGAGGAGGACATGATCACTCCCGCCTAAGGATCCAACCACTTGCACCCCATTAACTAGGTCTTCCCTGTTAGTTAGGATCAGATCTAAAATAGCTGACTCCCTCGTTGCCTCTTCCACCTTTTGGACAATGAAATTGTCTTCGAGGCAAGTGAGGAATTTGCTAGACCTTGAGGATTTTGCTGAGTTTGACTTCCAGCAAATATCAGGAAAGTTGAAGTCACCCATCACTACTATATTTCTCCTTTCTGAGTGTGTGGCCATCTGTTCTAGAAAGGCATCATCCAGTTCTTCTGCCTGAGTCGGGGGTCTGTAGTAGACTCCCACAATAACATCCCTGTTGTTTCTTTCCCCTTTAATTTTTATCCAAATGCTCTCCACCTGGCTTCCAGGATTGTTGTCCTGGATTTCTTCACTGGTGTAAATATCCCTGACATATAATGCTATTCCTCCTCCTCTCCTGTTTGGCCTGTTTCTCTTGAAGAGGTTATACCCCTGTATTTTTACATTCCAATCATGAGACTCATCCCACCAGGTTTCAGTGATGCCTATTATATCATATTTGCTTTGTTGCGCTAGGAGTTCAAGGTCATCTTGCTTATTTCCCATGCTCTGTGCATTAGTGTAGAGACATCTAAGACCATATGTCTCCTTTACTTGCTGCCTTAGCACGTTTTTTTGCCTCCCACTGTTGGGTCCCTCTACTGTTTGCTTTGTTTCCTCTATGACAGTTTGACTATTTTTTCCAGTCCTTTTGTCTTCCAGGGTGCTGTCTCCCTTCCCCACATAACTCAGTTTAAAGCCCTCCTGATCAAATTCTTCAGACTGTTGGCAAAAACGTTTCTTCCAACTGGTGTGAGATGCAGCCCATCCCTTGCCAGGAGTCCGCCCTCATGGAACCGCAGCCCATGATCCAAGAATCCAAATCGTTCTCGACGACACCATTTGCGGAGCCAATTGTTGACATCTGCTATCTTCCTCTCTCTTCCTGGACCGTGCCCTTCAACTGGCAGTAGAGACGAGATGACAATCTGTGCCTCCATTTCTTTCAGCTTCTTTCCTAGAGCCTCGTAATCCCTTTTGATGTTTTGAAGGCTGTGTCTTGCTGTGTCGTTCGTTCCCACGTGAACCAAAAGGAAGGGGTATTGGTCGGTAGGCCTGACCAGTCTTCCCAGCCTCTCTGTCACATCTCGGATCTTTGCCCCAGGGAGACAACACACCTCCCGAGACATCTTGTCAGGGAGACAACACACCTCCCGAGACATCTTGTCAGGAGACAACACACCTCCGAGACATCTTGTCAGGGAGACAATTTTTATCAATTTTTATATCAATTTTATATCAATTTTTATATCAATTTATATCAATTTTTTCGGGAATGATCTTTGTATTTAGATATAAGAGCCCAATACTTTTGTCCTGTTATTATTCACATTAGAGATGTTATCCTCTTAAAAACACCTGACATTTTTATTAGAAGCAATTCAGTATTATGTGTCATATTGAACAGCCAAGTATGTCAAATTAACTCTGATAAAGAAAGATACATTTATCCGGTCTTGTGACAAGATATAATCTCAGACCTATTTTGTATGTTTTTATTACCAATTCAACTACTGTATGTTAACTATCTTTGACTATGCTATTGTTTCTATGGTTGTATACAAAAGCCTGGTTGGCTAATGCAGAATAAAACAGAGGTCTTGGTGGTATCTCAGAACTATGAGTTGTTTTCAGTTGGTATTCCTCTGATGGTAGAAGATATCTGTCTCTAAAATTGAGAAGGGACAAACCTTTCTCTGATGCAATGCCAACTGAGGGCCTGTGCAGACCAGCAGTAATAATAATAATAATAATAATAATAATAATAATAATTTTTAATTATTTATAAGCCGCCCCTCTGCGTGGCAATCGGAGCGGGGTACAACAGTTTAAAACAAACAGAGTTAAAAATCATTCCCTCACCCCATAATCCCACCCTCCCATCCCCTTAAAACAATTAAACCACAGTCAAA
This sequence comes from Phrynosoma blainvillii, assembly GCA_026167975.1. Lineage (NCBI taxonomy): Eukaryota > Metazoa > Chordata > Lepidosauria > Squamata > Phrynosomatidae > Phrynosoma > Phrynosoma blainvillii. The sequence continues at coordinate 180,843,432 of JANUYF010000001.1, forward strand.
TTAAAATGCCACATTAATTAAAATTAGAAACGCTGGCTTTGGGGAGGCATGGGGGCATGGCATTTGGACAATGCACACCCCGATGCCACCCCAAGCCAGCGTGACACCACCTGCCGGACTGCACAGCAGGTAGCATTACAGCGCTTCTTTGGTGCAGCATTCAGATGCCGCTGTTAGGATATGGATGGGATATACAGTCAAAGGTGAAATGTAAAGATGTGTGTGTGTCTGTAATTTTCCTTGACATAACAGCTTTTGGACAAAGTACAAAACAACATCTAGAAAAACAAAGTGAATCAGCACCAGGTGGCCAACACAGACATCAACATGTACTTTCCCAGAGGTAGAACTAATGGAACCAGACTTTGTTATGGTTAACAAGATATATCAAATACGTAAACATTGTTAGCTTGGGAAAACCCTTTTTCCACCCCAAAAAGGAGCAGCATTTTGCCATTTCTTTTTGGGGGGGGGGGGGTGAAAAACACTGGTTCAGGGGCGCGGCGTGCGGTTCCTACTGCCCTGATCTGGCACACAAAGAGATGGCAGCAAGCTGCTCTATCGGGGCAGTATGTATCTTTAAAACTTGGAAAAGGCACTTTTGTAGACTATACCTTCCAGAATTCCTGAGCAGTACAACCACTGACCATATTGACTGAGGATTCTAGGAGTTATAGATCAAAAATGTAACTTTTCCTCAAATTTTAGATACCAGCCAATGGAATGTTGTTGCCCCAGACATACATCAAATGTGTAGAAATACTTAATAAAAAGGACGTTTTAGTCTGTTGTGTCTGGATTACCTTCCACAAACCTGGCTGGTACTGTTTAGCACTCTTATTTTCACAGATGGTTAACAATCTTTTAGCATTTTACATTCCTGCCTGCCACTGAAAATCCCTCCTTTCCTACTCTGAGATCAACTCTACACATGCACCAAAGCATGAAATCAGTTGTACTACTTCGAGATGCAGATAAAGGATACATTTTGAATATCTCCCTTGGTAAAAGAACCACACATGGGAACATGTGCAGAAGCGTAACAGTGGCATTTCAGTGTTGTTGTTGTTTGCCTTCAAGTCATTTCTGACTTATGCCAACCCTAAAGTGAACCTATCATGGGGTTTTGTTGGCAAAATGTGTTCAGAGGGGGGCTTGTCTTTGTCTTCCTTTGAAATTGAGAGTATGTGATTTGACTTGCCCAAGGTCACTTAATGGGTTTCCATCGCTGAATGGGGATTCAAAGCCAGTCTGCCAAAGCCCTAGTCCAACATTCAAACTTCAAACAGCTTTAAAAAGGCTGTCAAGACCGATCTCTTCCGGCAGGCCTTTCCAGATTAATTATCCTGGCCTCGGGTATTCCCACCTGCAGTGTTCTCTGCGTGGCCCCATCTATGGATGAAGGGAGAACATTGCCGTAGGCCAATGTGTCATTTTGTAGTGTGTTTTAACTGTTTTAATTTTTAACTGTTTAAATTTGTAATTTTAATTGTTATCTGATTTAATACTGTTTTAAGGGGGGAGGGATTGTTGTTGGGATATTTCATGTGATTTTATTGTTGTATGCCGCCAGATTGGGTCCCCAAGGGGCGGGATATAAATAAATTTTATTTATTTATTTATTTATTTATTTATTTATTTATTTATTTATTATTACACCACACTAACTCTCATAATTTCAGTGCAGACCAAAACATAAAAATTGTATAGGAATTTGGCAGGGTGAGGAAGTGGGGAAGAGCTTAAAAACAAAACAAAACAGAATATTAAACAGTACAGAAGAACAACATTGAAGTGACATTCAGCAGAAATCCCTCTTCTGCTAAAATTACCCAGTCTGTTGTAAAAGTGATTAATAGTTGTCTGACATCCTGATACAGATTAGTTGTGTAATAGAAATCCCTCTGTAACCTTGTTGAAAGAACAAGTGTTACTATTGAAAAGGTAAATGTTTAGTCCCAAAAAGCTGTACAATGGCAGCCATCTCCAAAACTGATTAATAAAACAAATAACACCATTAAATGGATTTGCAAATGTAACTTGTGAGTGGAGTGTGGGGGAGATGAAACTTTCAGGTACATAAATGTACAATTGATAAACTGAACTTACTGCTGGCTTTGAATGCTGAAAGATTTTCAGAGGAAATGTTAGGTCTTCTTTTGCCAATGTTACCAAATACTCTTTTAAAAGCTCATTAGCAATGCCAGGAGAATCATTTTCACAGCGATGTAGAAACGGGACCATCCACTGGTATGCATTTTTTACATACTTGTCTTCTGGTGACTGAAATAATGGATTTACATTAAGGAAAGATGAATACACTTTGAGAAGAGGATCATGTTTAAACAACATTATAAAATGGTTGAAATTACAAAAGAATTAAAAAATTACACAATATTAAACTTTCTTTCCTGGTCCCACTTAAGATGTTGCTGTCATAGTAGGGTACAAGACAAATTGCTGATACAAATCACTTTATTACAAAAAGAAAAAAGAAACATCTCTTCCATTCTTGTTTCGTAAAACTAGGCTATTAAACTGTTTTGATGCTTACTGATTAATGTAATTATTTTAATGATTTTACTGTTTAATATATTTTCACATAGCTTCCAGTTATTTTTGTCACTATTTTCCAGAGGAGAGGTAGGATGAACCTGTCATGTGTAATGATGATGATGATGATAGCAATAAAGTAATTAAAAACATATTCAGCATTAAACGAATGTTTCCAGATAATTATAGAGAAGAATACACTATACTCACCTTATGGGAGAGGCAAGCTAAGGTTATACTGGTGTGACCAGCAATGCCATAAAGAACCTAACCTATAGCATTTTATTTTCAGAGATGTTTTTAGAGCAGTACAGGAATTATTTACCTGGATCCGACAACCACCCCTCACTCCTCAGCAAACATACAAAACAGCTGATTTGCAAAGGATAGTGATGGCGAATATTTTCTTGATGGAAAGCTAACAATCCTTTAAAATCCTATAAACAATCCTATAAAAACTCTGATCCCACAAAATCAACGATACTGAAATACAGGTGAGGTGACCCACTTTGAGTTGTATCACTTTCATCTCATATAGAAAGAGCAGTCAGGGCACAATCCCACACATGAGTTTAGTATATTTAAATCCTCTGAAAGAGAGGAGTTTATTTTGGTGTAACACTGTGGAACCCTGAACCAGCATCCAGGGGGGTTCAAGAGATGATGAGTATAAATCCTGAACAGAATGAACTGGTTATGTGTAGTGATTACAGGATTTCATTTTCTACAGGATGAAATTTCATTTTATAACGGAAGCATCCCCGTCCCAATCCAGCCTATTCCATCAATACAGAAACCAACACTTACAGTCAGCATTAACAGCCTCAGCTTCTCAATGTTTTTCATCTGTTGTAGCTCTTTCAGGTTCAAGGTTACATCACACCCAGTCTCATAAACTAGTGTCTCCAGTGTAACAAGATTGTCACAGAGAGAATGGAGACCAGGAATATTCCTCTCCATGCCGAGGCGAACCAGAGAGAGAGCACAATCCACCTATGTTTTTTAAAAAGAGAGAGCGGCAAGGTTTGAAACTAAGTATCAAAGCATGAACAATAAAAAGTCTTGTAACACCCTAATGACTAATGAGTTTTATTTGATATAGCCATTGTGTGCTACGTAGGATGCAGCCTGGAAACCATTAACAACCACTCAGCCTGGAAACCATTAACAATCCAATTTCTTCTACCTCTCTAGTCCAGGGAAGGGGGGAAGAGACAGGGAGTTGTAGTCAGAGGCCTAAACACAATTCACTGAATCAACAATAACTTGGTAAGTCAACACTTCCATAAGTTTCATTGATTCAATGGTCCTGGTCTAGCCAGAAAGCCACACATTACCCACTACTAAGATAAAGACTTACATTTTGAAGCCTAATGTAAGTAGCTTACAAATAGTGTATTAATTCCTATTAATGTGAAGCAGGGGTGAAAGTCATGCATCTTCTAAATGATGTTGAACATAATTTTTCAGCATTCATTGGCTTTTCACTGGCTGTGCTGCAACTGCACAGGGATACTGTGAGCTCTAATTCAACCACATCTGGAGGGCCATGCAATTCCTAGCTGTAGTCAGATACTAAATATGGGGGGAAATGATTTCACAACTGGATCAACATGTTTGTAGTTGTTCAAATACATTCTTTAGAACTGTGCTTTTCTGATGTGGAGGACAGACAATTAAGGACTGTACAATTGTCTACAACTTTATTTCCTATAAACTGTTTATGGACCAGTAGCTGGCAGATCATAGGCTGGGTCTAGTCCACAAATTACCACTTTGAGTAGCACTGATATAATTTTTTTAAAGTCACAATTATGGTATAAAATGAGCACGATACTCAATTTGAGAGAAATATACGGTATGTTTTAAACATGTAGCATCCATGAAGTAAAACCAAAGTTCATCTGCATAGGAATGCAGATCAAGTCTACAAAAGCTTATGCTACAACTTCTTCCACACAATTAGTCTCAAAGATGCTGCAAGATCCCCTTGCATATACAGAGTGTCACTAGGGTAACTCATGCAGTAACTCATGGTGTCACACTCCCATTGGCCTCCTCTCATACCACGCTGTATTCTTAGTAATGTTTTTTAATACTAATGTTACTTGTAAATCATAATTCCTATATATCACTGAATGGAATGGCAATGGTTGTGACCTGAACAACTAGAAAAATGTGAATTATACCTTTAAATTACAATATCATATGTATAGCCTAAATGTATTTACATGTACCTTGTTTAATGTAGTAGTTAAAGTAACAATTTGGTAAGATGTGATGTTTGTAAAGAATTTTTAAAGAATAATATTTATTCTATTTTTTTAAATTAAAAATTTAAAAAATGAAAATATAATTTACATTTAAAAAAACTCTGGGGGCTTTTTCCCCTGCTTCCCATTAAGCCTCACATCACCCACACCATCTTTGCAGCTTTTTAAAGGCATGCAGGTGAACACCATAACCCATTTCTGCCAAAGGGAAGATGTTTGGGGAGCAGTGGTGTCTCATACCACCTTTAGGGTGTCATCTGGCACAGCCCACACACCCCACACATGCCTATTGACACCTCTGTGCATATATATTCAGGCTAGAACTTAACAAAGGACAACAAGATAACATTTGTCTATTGGTAATTTTCAGTTATATTATAAATATATGTATACACTGCAATAAGGTAGAGGCAGCAAAATAAAATATTGTTCAACCCTTTTCCTAAATTATTTTTACATTACAGTCTAAGAGCTTCGGAAGTATTAGTTTAGCTCTTCCCAAACACTATTTTACATGTACGTCACTCAAAATGATGGCAGCTGCATAATAATGATTTGAGACTGCCTTCTTATTTTGTCTCTAAGGTTTTTGTTCTTTTTCCATAAACCTATGAAGATAAGAATATTTATTTAAAATTTAAAAATAGCAGCAGCAACAACAACAGAAATTCATAGGATCTGAATACAATGTATTGCTTTATGGTGCTAATCTCTCCTACTTGAATAAATATGATTATGAACCAACAGAAAACTGAATCCAATCAAAGTCCAAACATATTTTCTGCTTGTGCACACTTCAAACAAGATTATTTCAACTTAATGTACCCCTAGTAATTAACTAGGGGATAAAAATAGCATGAACATTAACTTTATAGTGACAGAAAAGCTTCACTAAGCCACATAACTTATTTATTTATTTATTTATTTACAACGGAGATGCACAGCTATTAAGAAAACACTGGAAAGACAGCCATTTGAAATTATAATATTTATCATATAATAATTGAAAAGTGGTAGTTAACACAATTGGGCAAATTCTAGTCTAGAAATAGTTTTAAAAAATATCTTAATCATTCTATTTTATGGATGAAGAAGTAATCGGAAAGGATTTAGTCCAAGAATTGGCAACTTATGTGGGTCTGGGGACAAACATCAGGCCCCTGGATCACATGAAGGGCTGTATGCCCCACTGTTTGGCAGTGTGCAGCAACCAGAATTGGGAAAAGGCATTTCCAAACACATTTTTGCATGAAAACAAGGTGCATGGAGAGTGTGTGACTTCTTTAGAATCATGCTTTCTGAAGTCTTCTTTTTGATAAGTTTGCAATAAATCTGATATATATACAGCATTGGATTCATAAAATAATAAATCATAAAATATAGCTCTTAACACTCTTAGTATGAGAATACATTTTATACAGTCCGCCCGCCCCATACGTGGGCTGGCCATACTCAGACTTGAGGTGACTCGGACGGCAAGCTGGGAGGGACAAAATAGTGCGTGCACTGAGCACCACATGTGGGAACTCGCCACCATTAAAATCAACAGGACTTGAGGTCCTATGGTTTTTTTCCATATGCGGGAGGGTCCGGAACAAATCCCCCACATATACAAAGAGCCCACTGTATGAGCAAACAAAACAGCATGATACAATTACCATATATACTCGACAATAAGTCAAATAATTTGTGCTCAAAAATTGACCCTAAAATCCTGGGACGACCTATATACAGGTGAATACAATAATACTGCTTAGAAAAGTCCTGAAAGAAGCACCACCCATGTGCCCCAGCAGTGATTTCTGTGTGTGTGAAAGAAGTGATTCCCTTCTCAATCCGATGTTAAAACCTTCTCTCCCCATCCTCCTCCTCCTCCTCCTCCACCTCCTCTGGATCTCTTTCCCTATCAAACACTCCAATTAACTCCACTTCCCTCCCTTCCCAATCCAACATTAAAACCGTCTCCTCCAGCACCAGGGAAGTGGTGTTAGGAGGTTGGGAGAAGTCCAATAAAGAAGGGAAGTAAGTGGTGTTTTCTCCTTTACATCCTTTGTTACATGCCCCTAAGTTTTACCCTCAACTTATCCATGGTTCATATTAAAAGACATGATTTTGGCCCTAAAACCTTCCCTTGACTTAAACATAAGGTCAACTTGTACACGAGTATATACAGTAGAACACTGGTATATCTACCTCAGTATCTCTTGTCCTGCAGAATTTGAGAAAAAGTTACTATTTTGTACTGCAATTCACAAAACTTGCCAGCCAGCATGACTGCTGGTCATGGTGGCTACTCCAGATGTTATTGTCCAAAAAGTAATAACATATCCAAGTTCTGCTGCTTTGACAGGTGGCAAAATTTCTGGCACAGTCATTTCTTACTTAATGCCTAAAAAGCGTGTGTTTTACCATTCCTGCAAAGTGAGTGACTCAAGAAAGATTTTATTAACCAGTGCATTGGTAAAACATTTATTCATAGCTTCCATGAAGTCAGCTTTTATATGGAACATAAATCTTGCTTTATAGGTAGATGCTATAAAAAGCAAAGCAGCTTATTTATATACCGCTTCATATCACGCTATGGGATGTCTAAGCGGTTTACAACTGTGAGCTGATTGCCCCCCAACAATCTGGGTACTCATTTTAGCGACCTCGGAAGGATGCAGGCCTGAGTCAAGCCTCAGCCCTGGCTGGTATTGAACTCGCAACCTTGTGGTCTATGAGTGAGTGGCTGCAGTACAGGCATTTAACCACTGCGCCACCAGGGCTGATTTAATATAGATTTAATCCCTGGTCTTATTCCTATAATTTCCATAATTTCCATTAAGAGCTCCTATTTTGTTGGTCCATGTGACAAGAAATTTTATTAAAACTGAGGACTAGTGTATACACAAGGGCACAACAAAGGAACAAAATGAACACATTTCTGATTGGCCTCTTGATTTTACTAGGTTCAGAAACATATAGGGGTTAGTGAGCTTCCCCCCTCCACACACACACACACACCATCACTCAAGCTAGTAATCCTGTGAAAGTCCTGGGAGATCTCTACAATGGGGAAATACGCAAGACATTTCATATGATTACTACTGAATATCCACTCTGTGAGTGCAGAGCAAAGTTCTCCCCATGGAGGTCTCAGAAACCTGCACCAATTAAATGTCAAGGACAATGACAAAAGTGATTATGAAAGAAACCCCATATGTTCACATACAGGCTATAGCCCATTCCAGATAGTATTTTGTGGTGATGATAGCAATAGCAGTTGGGATGAAGAAAGGGACTTTCATCTGCTTTTGGGCCTAATCGTGGTGGAATGGTCTGTGACCACACTGCATAAAATGTGCTAGGGCAGCTTAACATTTCTTGCTGTCTAAGGCAAATGTCAAAATGGCATCCATTCCATATTAGAGGTCTGGATGTCCTGTTTTGTACTTGGGGAGTGAAAGTCCTGACCCACAGGCCGCAACAAGGGATGGCCCAAATCCAGCTGAAAATTTTGAAAGACTGAGCTTTAGCTACAGTCACAATAGAATGACAGTCAGGCATTTGATATACAACAAAATGATCTCAAACCATGTACAAAATGCTCGGTGTGTGTGTGTCTATCTGTTCCAGTCACAGCTGATAGTCCCTCTTCCTGTTCTCAACTGTGCAGGACCAGGTCACTGAGGTGAGTGGTATGTGAGGCAGGCTTGTATAAATCCATCTCAAGTCCTAAGAGGTGGCCCTTATGTAGCCTGCTTCATGTGTCCTGGCAACTGCATGGCTGTATGGAAAAACCTGGCAACCCTATTTCATACATAGAAACTGAGCAGACCCCCCCAGATGAAGATCATTACTGGTGATGAAATCTTCCACTGAGGGTAGCAGACTTTTTAAGGTCCTCTGTGTTCAGCAAAGGGGATGGCCAGGGGACTCAGAAGCAACATCTACAGGACTCCTGCTATCTCTAATTCAGCTACATGAGATGGTTGATTCACTGTGACAAATGGTGGAGCAGACTCTGATGAGTGCACATTCCCTAGTGCAATGTTTTTCTTTGTAAAAGACACCAGTCTTTTAATGAGGAATCCCTGAGAAAAGAGTCTAGCCAGCAATCATTCTTCTCTGCTGTTTGCCTGCTTCAAGCATTATATGAAAAGAAGATTAATTTAGTTTTAACACAAGATTTGTGTTAAAAACCTTCTGGCATTTTCCCATATGAACTGATCTCATCTCCCCCTGAGCAGTCAGACACCATAATAAACTAGGTATCATTTAGCAGGAAGGACTTCAATCACATAACACATTAACTCACAACACACTATTACATATAAATATATTCCTTTATATCCATCCAATCTAGTGCTCTCCAAATGTGCTGGTTTATAATTCCTATCCTTTGGGTGGAAATGATGGGGGCTGTGGTTCAATACAACAGGAGGATACTTGGTTAGGGAAGGCTATTTTACCAATTACTTTTTTGCTGCATACAGAATCAAAAAGTGAGCTGAAGTACATCTGATGATATCCAAAAACACACTCAGAATGGGTATAACTCCCTGCTTCAGCTGTATGAAAGATGACATTTCAGGGCATGGCAGTATCAATAGATCTAGAATCTTGCATTTACCTGCATTGAGTAGTACTCTATCTCCTCTGCTCTTTTCCAGTACCAATCTGTGACCAGATTTACTGAAAGCTCAGTAGTCCTATACTTCAACAATTCAGGCTGGGAGTCATACAAAAAATCGCCTTCATCTTGAAGAGCTGGTTCAACAATGAGCCTGAACGATAAACAAATGCTTAGCATAGAAACCTGTTACGTTAAAATCACATTAAGCAATACCAACAGTTACAATGAGAACTTGCTGAATATATTGAATTAGAGTCTATACAGATCAGTGAAAAAGCGCAAAATGATATAACTCAAGTAGCTGGGTTTGAAAAGCATTTTTTAAAAGGAAGCAAAAGACTTTCAGATCAGAAATAATGTAGTTCCAAAGCAAACTAATACCCACACTGGACTCATTCAGGATGATTATCTTTTTGAAATAAATTTGAATGAAAACTAGTTCTACCATGAGCAAAAAGTAACAAAAAAGAAAAAAAAGTGTAGGAAGAAAAGTGTGAGGCTTCCACTGATATTTCTAGCACAGTACAGTGTTTTAACCCAATGTAGAATTCCACACAGAGAAATGTACCCATACAGAGAAAACTTACCAAATTTAATATGTTCCCAAGTGAGTTATTCATTTATTTATTAAATTTATATCTCAACTTTCTCCCAAGATGGAATTCAAGGCAGTTTACAATAATTTAAAACAGATTAAGCTAAAATTTTAGTTTACAAAAGTTTTGAAAAATTAAATAACATTATTACAGGTTGAATCTCCCTTATCTAAAACACTGGGAACAGATGTGTTTGATTTTGGAAGGGGGGGGGGGAATTTGGAATACCTGTATTTGCATGCACATACATAATAAAATGTTTTTTGAGATGGAACCCAAGTCCAAGCACAAAATTCATTTATGTTTCATCTACACCTTATGCACATTACCTAAAGATAGTTTTATACCATATTTTAAATAATTTTGCACATGAAAAAAAGTTTGGGTACAATGAACCATTAGAAAGCAAAAGTGTCACAGTCTCAGCTATCCAGGAAAAAAACATCGTTTTTTGCAATATTTTGGATTTTGGAATTCCGAATAAGGGAGACTCAACCTGTATTTTAAAAACATGATTTTAAACAGTTCAAAACACTTAACATATATTTAAGACATTAACCTTATAGCTGGATCAGCAGGTGCAGATGCATATACAAATCTTACTACAGTGCTTTAAGTATTTACAATGTGCCAAAACCTTTGAAGAGTATTCGGAAACTTCAGCTGGTCCAAAGAGCTGCAACCTGGTTTTTAACAGGGGAAGGTTATAGCGATCACACAACGCTCCTGTTGAAACAGCTCCACTGGCTGCAAGTTTGTTTCTGGGCACAATTCAAAGTGCTGGTTATGACCTATAAAGTCCTTTATGGCTCAGTCCCAGGCTATTTGGCAGACCGTATCTCTCCCTGTATGAGCTGGCCTGGGCTCTGAGATCCTCAGGAGAGGCCTTTCTCTCAGTCCCACCACCATCACAAGCATGGCTGGTAAGGACAGGAGAGAGGGCCTTTTCCATGGCTGTCCCTGGACTCTGGGACTACCTTCCCAGGGAGACCATGATGGCCCCCTCCTTGATGGCCTTCCACTGACAAGCGAAGACCTTCCTCTTCAGACAGGCATTCAAAACAGAAAGCTTTTAAAGAATGGGCTGGGGTGTTACATTGTTTAAAAGCATTTTAAATACTTTTATCTTTTTAACTATATTTTATTTTTATGCACTCTGTTTTAATATTGTAATAATTTAATTCTGCTTTAATTTAACATTTTTCAGTGTTTTTAACTGTACTGTTTTTAATCTTGTAAGCCACTCTGAGTCCCAGTTTTGGGGAAAGGGTGGTAATTATTACTATTACTATTATTATTATTATTATTATTATTATTATTTGTACCCCACCCCTCTGTCAACAATCAGGGCAGTTAACAACAACTAAAATTCCATACAGCATATAAACCCAGAAACCCAAAACCCACCCACCCCTTAAAAAAGTATTAAACCAGTAATCAGTTAAAACATCTTAGTTAAAACAACATACAATAAGTCCAAAACGCAGAACACAATAATATAAAAAACACCAGAGTAGCGGGAGCATCCAAAATGGGAGAGGGCAGGTAAGGGAGCTCCTGAGGCCCGGAGATCTAGTCTGGAAAGGCCTGCCGGAAGAGATCCGTCTTAACAGCTTTTTTAAAAAGCTGCTCAGTGTGTTAATCTGACAGATCTCATCCAGCAGACCATTCAAAGTCTGGGAGCGGTTGCCGAGAAGGCCCTCTGGGAGGTCTGGGAGGTTATTAATAATAATAATATATAAACCTTGGTCCTCACACAGAGAAAGGCTCCACAAACGCATTGGGTCTCTCCAACTATTACATGACTGCTTGGTTTTACCCAAGCATGACCAGGAATTTGGCAATTCAGCTGTTCCTTTTGCTCATGCAAATGGAAGCACTGGAAAGGTCCCACGTACTGTAGATCTGCTTCTGACTTCACAATGATTTGAAGAAGCTTACTAAGTAAATACCTTGGCTTTGTCCCTCAATAACCATTGTTAAAAGTGAACTTGTCATCTCGTCTCCATACCCATAAGGTTTTGAATTTGAATTGACATTTTCTCACACAACTAGCTTATATAGGTCTATCTCTGGATTCTCCACTCCAAACATGCATCTGAGGAAGTAGGCTCAAGTCTTGGAAAGCTCAAGCTACCAGCTTCTTTCTTTCAGTGAGTCTCAACGGTGCTACAAGATCCCTTTGGATACTAAATACCCTTCCTGATACTGTAAAGGCCACAAATCGGTAGTCTGCATCCATTTACAGAGCTACATTTAGAACAATTCATTTGTGTATCTATACAGATTTGTTCATAAGTAGCATGTCCCAAACTCCAGAGTGCACCTTATGGCCACAGGCCAGAACACTGCATTCTGGCACCTTCTGTTCTCTCAAGAGAGAAGTATGCTATATATTTCCCAACTCACAAGAGAATCAGGACACTCTTGCTCAAGAGGAATTCATAGATAGCTGGGCCTAATATACAACAGAGATGCTGAATCACAATTCACTAATGCAAATTCCAAAGTCAACTTGCACATATGTATATTAACATAAATTAGAAACACCTACTTGCATGGAGGTCTCTCACACCAGTCTTCTTCTCTATGCTTCTGCTCATTCCAGGGAAGAATCTTCAGTGCACCTCCTTTGTAGCTGTTATAAATACAAACCCACCAAAACCAGAAATAATTAAAAACCACTATACAAATTAAATAGATAGAACAGCTGTATGGATTCAATACATATTGTGTTAGACAGCAACAACATTGTGAACCTTTTCAACAGTCAATGGATCATATTAATCATGTTTGATTAATTGATTGCTTAACAGATACTGCAATCCTAAAATACTCCCTGCTAAGAGGAATTTGCGTCCAACATGCTTGGGATTGCATGTCACTGAATCAGAGAGAACTGTGATCTGCTGGAATTCACTTCTATCAGTACTTTTTCTTTGTATCTTTCCCCAATGCCATGTATGTAAATGGAGATCTGTTTCGCACTGTATTTTTCTTTGTTGCATATAATTGAGACAGGAGATACTGCTGAATATGAGTTTATCAAACGTGCAAGCCGTCAAGTCAAAGACATCACTCCAACAATATATAATAGCCCCACCAGTAGCTTGCTAATCCTCCCGATTTTGTTGGCTTGTAGTGGGGCAGAGCTGTCAAGCACACCAACATGGACACCACAATACATGACTGGTAGGGATGTATTTTGCTGGGAGAATCACAAGTTATTCAGGCCTAATAAAATGAAACCAGATGGAAACTAAAAACTAAAAGTCCCAAAGCCATTATTATATTGGCATACCTCAGTTAACAAAGCCTCTGACGGAGAAATGTTTTTTCACAAAGTATTTCTACCCTTGCTCAGCCAACTTTATTAATATCCCAGATTAAGAGGCTCTGCAGATGGCGCAAAGCGCCATCTTGGAGCCAGGGAAGGGGAGGGGCAACCGGACGCTGGGCACCCCAACCTCTTCCCGAGGACGTCATCAGAGCGCGTGCCATTGTACACGGTGAGCGCTCTGATGACGTTCTCCCAGCGCTGCATTTTTACACGCTGCACTGGAAGAGGCGCAAAAGAGCCACATGGCGTCTCTTGTAGCGCCCTTTCCACGGCTTGGGAAAGGAGCGCTATTTTGGTGCTCCTTTCCCAGTTGCCGAAAGGATGGATTGGGGCCAAGGCATGGGGCAGCCTCGGCCCCAATCCTCCACTTCTCAGGGCGGCCCATGGCCGCCCGTCTGCATCCCCCCTAACACAACTATGAGGATTATCACACAGGATAAGAAACACGTGAGAAGAGCTATTCTCCTGTCATGTTCATGCAATTGCAGGAAAGATTTTCACACAACATCATCCACTTACCAGACTTGTCACGTCATGGACATGGCTTTCCAATAAAGCTTCATTAGCGCTATTGCAAATGTGTGAAAGGCTATCGCATTTCAACAGCACTATTGAGAACCTGTCATTAAACCTTCTGGAAGTAAATTGAATCCCCCAGTCTCTCAATGTGCCATTCAGTAGAATCACTTCCTGTGTCACGCTTGTGAGTCACGCCTTTTTCATCATCGATCACAATCCCTTCTGCCAAAATGCGGAATGTAAAAGCGCTATTTTACTGCTTGTAAATTGTTAATGCCCCATTACTGCTTTAATGTTGTTTTAATATCGCCATTGTATCATTCTTGCTATTATTACATTAGTATAGCGCTATTAAAGTGTAAATGGCCCTCATGTGATAATTTTCTTTGTCTCTGTGTACTACAGGAGATACCAGTTTCTAGTGACCCAGTTCCTGGTGAATATATAGAGATGATATAATTGTATTTCCTCTGACATTTCTTACATCAATTATTTGGTATATATGTCCACTCTCTTTGCTTAAAAATGTATTGGTTTTATCCTGCTTCCACAGCAAGCTTTTACACGTCACTACTGCAAATCCTTCAAATTAATAGCAAGAGAGAAAATGACATCTGTAGACCCTCTGAAGTAATAGGATTTTTTTATCAGCTTTGGAACAAATCCCACTGTGTCAAGGTATACTAGCTGCACTGATTTTCTCAATTAAATTAGATGTAGCTAGCTTTCTAGCTACAGTCATGCAGAGTGAAATATTTTTAGTGGTGATAAAAACTATCTAGAAGCAAAAAGTGTGCTTTCCCAGCTAACATACAAAAAAATGGCAGGAGTTGTTGTTATTTTTGTTATCATTTATTTATCTTCTAGATCAGGGGTAGGCAACCTTTCTCCTTTAAGGGCCAAGGGACTTCAGCTCCCAGAAGCCTCCGCCATGTTGGCCAATAGTCCCATGTTGGCCAATAGCTCCTGGGATTCTGGGAGCTGAAGTCCCTCGGCCCTTAAAGGGGAAAGGTTGCCTACCCCTGTTCTAGAGTCATTGATGTATATGGCATTTTACAACTAAGATAACAACAAAAACCAGCCAGCTCCGCCAAATGTGTACAATCCAAAATACACACGCACGCACACACAGGAGAAGGGCAAAGTAATGCAAATATAAAGGTATACAATTATAAAGCAGTTATCCAGATATAATTTTAAAAGTGTAAGTAAAGCAAAATGATAAATACCTATCATCAAAATATACAAGATAATAAAACAATATTAAACTTTTCGAAACATAAAAACCTGCAGTTTTGAAACTTCTTTGCCATGACACCACAAGATTTTCCAAAAGCCCCCACCACCACCACCAATGCATGTTAAGAGAGACTATCTAAAATAGAGGAGGAGAATGAATCCAAATGGTACCAGTTTAACAAGTGTTTGTTAGAGCAGTGTCTCTCTTTAAGGTTATTTCATTGATTCTACTTCATGTTCTAAAAAGGAAAGAAAAACTTAAAAGAAAACAATACACAAATACTCTGATATGATCATCCTTAAGTTGAGTTCATCAGACCTCAGGGCTTACTCTAGAACGTGTTTTCAACGCAAGATTCAGTCTTGGAAGAGATGAACAATAAAAGTAGCTTCTCTTCAGTAATGACTGAAGGCCAATATTTGCATGCTATTAAATGGAGTTTTGCATCTGCTCTGCAGATTTTAAAAATGTAAACTGTATTAAATTGAAAGGGGGGAGGTGTGCATGTGCATAATCAATGGGACTAAAGCAAGTACAGAGGAAATTAATTTCTTTCACCAGTGGTGGCTTCTGTATCA
The DNA here is from genome assembly GCA_026167975.1 of Phrynosoma blainvillii. Taxonomy (NCBI): domain Eukaryota; kingdom Metazoa; phylum Chordata; class Lepidosauria; order Squamata; family Phrynosomatidae; genus Phrynosoma; species Phrynosoma blainvillii. Next base: position 180,859,149 of record JANUYF010000001.1, read on the forward strand.
TCAGTGCAATGAATCTGCTCTGGTTTTTAGTCCAGACTTGGAGGAACCATGTCATGGTACTGAACACAAAGTAGCTGGATAGCACCTTTAAATTTAGGGCTAAAAGCTAGAATTGGTTCCTCCCCCACAGCATAGGAACCACCAGACAGTACTGCTGTGCTCCTGAAGAATATGCCTTATATTTGTTTTATTTTTAGGGAAAATCCAAACCCCACACACCCCAGCAGATGCAATTTGCATCACTGAAAGGCACAAAGATATAGCTATGCATACATATTCTGGCTTTTAGACTACTGGATGAAGTTGGCAGGAAAAACTATTATTTGGCATGACTCCTGTGCAGTCTACCACATTTGGACTATTTTAAAGTTAAGAAATGTAAAATTTAAATGCATCAGACTTTTTCTCTTCAGTTCAGTACATAGTGAATGATACCTAGCCCTTATAATCAAAAGGAAATTACATTTACTCAGTGGGTCTTCATTTATACTTTTATTGTTAGGGCTTTGGAATCCTTCTGTGCTTATTATGAATAGGATGCTTGCAGAGCTTTAGACTGTTTTAAATTATTTAGAGTGGAGCTTTTAAGCCACTCTTCCTTGAAAACAATACTTGAAAACAAAACAATTAAAAGCACTGATATTCATGCTGCTGTGTAAATGATTTAATGGTGGGTGCTGTTTTAGACTGAAGATAGGTGTTAAAGTCATTTTTGTCTGAGTTCTTCGGTATGATTTATAACTGCTTTTTACAAAAGGGATTTTCAATCTTCACGCCCCATCTAGGGTCCAAAATCTGTTCCAAAGAGTGTCAAAACTTTTTGGAGTAAGTTTTTAGGATTTGTGGATGGGGGGGGGGAGGCTTCCGTAGGGAGAGAAGATTGCATTTGCCATCTACTTACCTTTACAGAAGCTGTTTTGAGAGTACTAGGGCTGTTGGGTACTAACTTCAGATATTTGTATTATGATGAATACAGTAATTCTAAAAGTTTGAATGAAGGCATAGATATTCTTCTGTTTGTGGAAAAGAGGTAGAAGCATCTAGGTCACATGATTTTTGTTGAATGACATAGCAATTTTGCCAATTTTTATTGCCAGCTGGACTCCTTCTGGTGACCGATGCATTCCTGACACAATATACAATATTGCTTGCTGACTTAATCCTACCCATACAGTTCCACAAACAATTTTAATCCCTTTTGCAAATGTGTTGTTTTACACCTACGTTTAAACAACCTGTACTTTACACACTACTGCCTGAATACAAGAGATAGCAGCTGGCAATACTTTTAACATGAACCAGCTGAAAAAATAGTGGTATAGGCTTGTCAAAAAGTATTATAGAACTGCTGAAGCTTAACAAATCCACTTTATGTTTTAGAAATTTAAGTTGGCACTTTTTCTTTTATTCTTAATATATAAACAAGTGAGCAGAACTAAGGCTGCTTCTTAATACTTTGTGTCTTCACAACAAGCAAAACATAGAAATAAATCTGAAAGAATGTTTCATTAGCAGCTTAAATGTCAATGGATATTTGTTGGCAAAGTTATTTCAAAATGTTGTAAAAGTTCAACAAAGCTGTCCAAGACAATTCATGTGCGTACAAACACACAATTCTGTATGCTGTTTCAATATGCAAAACCATTATTTTCTATATTATCATTATTTTGCTAAATATTGCTTTTCACTAAAATCAAAAACATCATTTTGATAAATATTCTTTGTCTTCTATTCTACCCTTTTTACAGAAGGATCACTGGTTTGCCACGGTGGATCTCAAAGATGGTTATTTCCACATCAGCATCCGAGAAGCCCACCGCAAGTTCCTGGCCTTCGCAGTCAGAACCGATTATTATCAATACAAGGTTCTTCCATTCGGACTTTCATCAGCACCGAGGGTATTCACCAAATGCATGGCCCCAGTCGCTGCCTAACTACATCGCAAGGGGATAACAGTCTTCCCGTAACAGGCTCTTCACTGCACCAACCTGAGAGCAGCTCCAGAACGACATTCAGTTCGCCCTCAGACTATTACATTCCCTCGGACTGAAGGTCAACGAGGAAAAGTCGAATCTCACTCCATCCAGAAGGGTCAAGTTTATCGGCGTGATACTGGACTCCGAACTGGAGAAGGCGTTCCTTCCGGAAGACAGGTTCGCAGCTTTAACAGCTTCCATCAGAGCTTGCCTCAAGCACAAGAAGGTCAAGGGGCATCTGGTACAGACAGTTATGGGACATTTAGCCTCAACAACCTTTGTAACACCATGGGCGAGACTACGTCTACGACCCGTACAGTCTTGGTTCCTGTCGTCGTTCGATGCCTCATGCGACTCCCCATCGAAGTGACTCACCATTCCGACATGGGTCTCCAAGTCCCTGCAATGGTGGCTCCATCCCGACAATGTCTGTATAGGGATACCGTTTCTTCCTCCTCAACCGGACATCACTTTAACCACGGATGCATCAATGGAAGGCTGGGGAGCTCACTCCAGAGGACTGACTGTGAGAAGCTTATGGTCCCGAGACTAAAAGACTCTCCACATCAACGGCTTGGAGATGCTTGCCGTAGAGAAGGCCCTCAAGGCATTCCAGATGGACTTGTTAAACAAGGTAGCTCTACTCATGACGGACAACACCACTGTCATGTACTACCTCAACAAGCAATGCAGGACCAAATCCTCAACCCTGCTCAGCATCACTCTACGTATTTGGGATTGGTGAATCGACCACAACATCCTGGTCCAATCCATTCATCTTCCTGGACAACAAAACGAACTGGCCGACAGCCTCAGCCAGTCAACCAATCCCTGTCACGAGTGGTGTCTCCATCCCGATGTGGTAACACAACTGTTCTCCATCTAGGGGACCAGAGACATCGATCTGTTTGCCACAGAGGACAACACTCACTGTACAGAGTTCTGTTCCAGGATACCAGCACGAACCTCTTGGGGCGATGCCTTCCAGTTCGCGTGGTACGGGAGGAGATTCTACGCATTTCCTCCATTCCCACTCATAACCAGGATACTCGCCAAGATGAGACTGGACAGGACGGACGCCATTCTGGTCACTCCATGGTGGCCGAGACAGCCTTGGTTCGCCCCGCTCCTACAGCTGTCCCGAGAGACTTACTGCCGCCTGGACTATCGCCCGGATCTTCTCACCATGCATAAGGGCAGGGTGCGCCATCCGGATCTGGACTCTCTACCTATGGTAGCGTGGAGAATCCTACCTTGAATTCACTCTCCGCTCCTCTACAGACGATAATCGAGGCAGCCCAGAAACCTTCCACTAGAAAATCTTACTCTTTCAAGTGAAAAAAGTTTGTGAACTTTTTGTCAACCAAAGGGATCTCTCCATCCCGTATCACGGTACCAACAATACTTGAATTCCTTTTGTCCTTCTCCAACTCAGGACTTTGCCTCACTTCTATTAAGTGTTACCTCTCTGCCATCTGTTCTCACTACCAGCTCGAGGGTCGACCATCCTTTTTTTCTGAACCCTTAGTTAAGAGATTCCTTAAAGGACTCAATAATCTACATCCACCATCCTCGGTACCGACCCCAGCTTGGAGCCTAGACTTAGTGTTATCCTATCTGTCTACCAAGCCCTTTGAACCAATGTCTACTACTTACATGAGACTTTTGACGTGGAAGACAGCGTTCCTTGTGGCCTTGACTTCAGCTTGCCGGGCCGGTGAGCTATGTGCCTTACGGGACCAGCCCTATCTCCGGTTCCACAGGGATAAGGTGGTCCTCCACACCGACATCACCTTTTTGCCAAAGGTAGTCTCTGCCTTCCACATCAATCAGGACATTGTGTTACCCACCCTGGCCCCGAACCCGACCACTGAGGTCGAGCAAAGACTGCACACACTGGACGTTCATAGAGTCTTGGCTTTTTACTTAGAGTGTACCTCGGGCTCGAGACGCTCGGAGAGACTCTTTGTGTGCTATTCTGAGCACAAGAAAGGACTGCCTGTCACTCTTCAAAGACTATCGAAGTGGGTGACCTCCACCATTCATTTGTGTTATGAACTGGCAGGCAAGACTCCACCGGGCCTGGTGTGTGCGCACTCCACAAGGGCGGTAGCATCATCATCTACTTTCCTGTTTGGTGTCCCCTTAGAGGATGTATGTAAGGAAGCTGTTTGGTCCCAACCAATGACTTTTATTAAGCACTATAGGTTGGACATTTGAGCCAGACAAGATGCTGCTTTTGGGAGAGCAGTGTTATTATCAGGACTACATTGAGTTTATTTGTACAATGTGTTTGCACTAATGAGTTAACATTATATTTACACAAGTTTGAATCCTTTGATTACTTGAATTATAATGCAAAGGTATATGGATATGTTTCTACTTGAAGTAACTACGAGATAGTGCCTGATTTCTTGTTTGACACTTGAACTCTTTGCAAGTTATTGCTATTTCTATGCCATTCTTAATACTAAATGCATTTCTGATGGGTTACATTTCAATTCCTGACATACTTGAACTAGATGCATATGACTATTTTGATATGTCTACTTGGATTTGATTGAGTTTTGTGCCAATAAACGTTCTTGTTTGCACCTGCAAACCTTGTGTCCGGACACTCCCTCCTCCATTGACTTTAGCATGCTAGTCTGAATAACCCATTTGTGTGATTCACAGAGACCACGAAGGAGGACAGGTTGCATACCTGTAACAGTATTTCTTCAAGTGGTCATCTGCAAATTCACACAAATCCCGCCCAACCTCCCCTCAGTCGTGTCCTGCTCTATTTGATAACCTTGCTGTCGCTTTTTAGCGGCGTACTTGGAACTGAGGAGCGAGCGGGAACGCGGGGCCTATATAGAGGTGGGCGGAGCTACTGCCAAAAAGTTGCAATCCAACTTCTGCCTAGTGATTCCAGAAGGTTCCGAGCTGGCTGTGCATGTGCAGATAAAACCCATTTGTGTGAATTTGCAGATGACCACTCGAAGAAATACTGTTACAGGTATGCAACCTGTCCGTATCCATCTTCTTCAAGGAGTGACAGTTACATCAGTAAAAGTGATAAGGGCAGAAAATACACTCCAGAAGCAAAACTTTTATGATACTTAGTGACACTGACGAAGAATGCTAGGAAAATCCTGTTTCTATTACTGGACACATGCATACATACACACACTAGTGCAGGAAAGTGACTGAGGCATCCTTGCAAATATTTTGTCTGTTTTGAACGTACCTACTACATTTGGAATGGGCAATCCTGTATAGCATTGGTCTATTTCTCTTACGGTTCAGAGCCAAGTAATGATAGATAAGGTAGGTGAAGGAGGGAGGGAGGGCTTGCTTGTGGGGGTTAAGAACCCCAACATAACATCAACTTATATCCAACTCTAGACAGAGCAGCCAACTGAAAGGTCAGAATGGGGGATGACAGCTTGGTTAATAGTTTCTTATAAAAATGATTTTCCCCCTGCAACCCAAATAAGAAACATGTATACTTTTTTTGAGCACTCCTCTAATTATTTTTTTCCAGAGGGGGAAAACTGTTTGGGATATCAAATGTCTGAGAAATTTTAATGCAGCAGAAATCACGTCAATGTAGTTAATATTTGTTGCTGTTATATGCCTTCATGTTGACTCCCACTTATGATGACCTTATCCTAACATATTCTTGGTAAGATTTATTCAGTGAAGGTTTGTCATTGCCTTCCTCTAAGGCTGAGAGAGTGAGACCTGCCCAAGATCACCCTCTGAGTGTTCACGGCTGACCAGGGATTTGAAGCCTGCTCTCCCAGTTGTTCTAGCCCTACCACTACACCATGCTGCTCCATGGTGACAAATAACACATGGTTTAAACTATGAAGTGACTGGTAGCAATAGCAATAGCAATAGCAGCTTCATTTATATACTGCTTCATACCTCACTAAGCAGTCTGTAAGCAGGTTACAACTGTAAGCTAATTGCCCCCAACAAACTGGCTACTCATTTTAGCGACCTCAGAAGGATGCTAGGCTGAGCTGACCCTGATAGTTCTTTTCAGTACCACTGCACATTCCTTGGAGGTTTGAAGCTCCAAATAGCCAAGTAGTTCATATCAGTTCTTTAACAGAGAGAGAAAATCCTGCTGCCTAAAATCCAAGGTTTTAACTTGGTTAAAATCCAAGGTGTTGACTAGGGAGAAGATCAAAAAGCAGATTAAATGCATTTCTTGCACTTGGAAGCTAGAAAAATCACTCAAAATGCCCAAACATCCTGGATAATGAATGTTTATTTATTGTTTCCATAAGATCTTTTTGCAAGTTCAAGAAAAATGACATTGCTGGCTTTCAAAACTCCCAGACATAGGATGTTGCATGTTTAAAGTTAGTTCCTATGAACTGAAAATACTTTCATCTCAGTGCAGACTTTTAAATGCAATCCTAGAAGTAGGAATCAGCGATCCTTTTCAGCGCTCAGCACTACACAAAGCAATCATATTACAGTAAAGAGCTTCTGGACATGCTATTGATATTTAATTTTAGAGAATAAGACCACCACAACTTTTACATATGCAGTTTTAAATTTATAAGTATAATGAAAATGTGAATGCAAACACAAACACATTTACAAATGATATAAGATAATATTGCAGAGAGCTGGGGCTGACAAATGTCCACCATGCATACATATCCTTTGTGTAATATGGGAAGTGTCCTTAAGATTCAGACAAAAATGAAGGACCTCAGCAATTAAAGAGTTCATACTATATTTAAACTATTTCAATATAAAATTTATCTCCACCTAGGCCGAGTCTTAGTCAATCTACAAATCACCTATGAGCATGGTGGCATCTCTTTAAAATAAAATTAAAATATAATGATAACTTAGGCCAGGCTTACAATTTCAATTCCTAACAAGAAGAGGAGCAGCTTGGATCCAAAGAAGCATGAGCAGTAAAAGAAAATATTCTGGACTGTTTTATATTACAGCATATGATGGGTGTTGTTCTGTCACTAAGGGCCTGAACAGATTGCCAGAAATAATCCAGCTTGAGAGCACTTTAACTGCCCTGACTCTGTGCTAGGGAATCATGGGAACTGTAGTTTATTGTGGCACCAGAGCTCTCTTACAGAAATGGCTCAATGTCTCAGAGAAAACTACAATTCTCATGATTCCCTAGTATTGAGCCAGGGCAGTTAAAGTGGTCTCAGGCCGGATTATTTCTGGCAGTTTGTTCAGGCCCTAATTGTCTTGCCCCCAACCCTGCCCTGTCCAGTATATTCTTATTCACTTCCAGCATAGGCCAATGCAGAGGGGAAAGTGAAAACAGGAGTACTGTAGATGGATGAAAGTGGGACAATGAATACCAAAACCTAGCACCTGAGTCAAATCAACTTTATACAAAGACAACTGGACTGAAAGATGTGGCTTCCCTCCATTCTCCTTCCCACATCAGCCCCTCTAGCCATACATGTCCCCAGAACATCTCTCATGCAAAGATGCTTTCACTCCATTTTAAGGGGTCCACTTTCTCCCTTGGACCCACAGCACATCCCATTTAGTTGGGTCTCCTGACTTTCTCTGTACTATTTTCAGAGTGATAGAAGGGCTGCTATGAGGAGAAGGGAAATTTGCTTCTACCAGCTACTTGCAAATGCCTCAAACTTGGATTCAGTCCCATGTCAACTTCATGCAACTTCATACTTCTTGTTTTAAAGTGTGTTGTTTAAAGGACTAGCTCTCTCACTGAATCAAGTCCAAATGCAGTTGGTGAATAATTTACAGGAACACTCTCTGTCCTCCCTTCCATCACAAGGTCTTCACATCATGGTTTTTATGATGTTAATATTGATAATTAGGAATAGGATAATCTTCTATGATAAATGGGAACAATCTATTTTTACAGGTCTTAAATGACAGGTTTAACTTGTTTTTTTAAGGCAAACAACCTTAAGATTAACATTTCAGTTACTGCCCAGAGTCCCCTCCACTCCACACAGTCTGCATCCATATTTTCTCTTTATCTCTCGCAGCGGCGGCGACTCTCCCGGCTTGGCAGGGCCCGAGGAAGGACTGGGTCCCTGAGGGGGCGTGTCTGGCCCCTTTAATTCCATCTAAGGGACCAGGACTCTGTGGACTCTGCCCTAGCCCTCATTTACCATCAGGGCGGCCGGAGCAGCTGTGTGCTGGGGGTCCGGGGAGAACGCCGGCGGGGATAAAAGGACCCGCCCAGGAACACCCTCCTCGGTACTCGCAGCGGCGGCGACTCTCCCGGCTTGGCAGGGCCCGAGGAAGGACTGGGTCCCTGAGGGGGCGTGTCTGGCCCCTTTAATTCCATCTAAGGGACCAGGACTCTGTGGACTCTGCCCTAGCCCTCATTTACCATCAGGGCGGCCGGAGCAGCTGTGTGCTGGGGGTCCGGGGAGAACGCCGGCGGGGATAAAAGGACCCGCCCAGGAACACCCTCCTTGCTACTCGCAGCGGCGGCGACTCTCCCGGCTTGGCAGGTCCCTGAGGGGGCGTGTTGGGCTCTAAGATTACCACCCACAGGGTCCTTGATTATAGAGGGTCTTGCCTTGATCTGTCATTGTCATCAGTGGGGAGGACGAGACTTGCTCCTTGGTGTTTTCCCCTGCTAAGAGAACTGCACGAGGGTCATAAATGTATTGTTTCACCGAGGTTAGGTCTGTGTCGGGAGCGGCTATTGGAGTTGTGCAGGGGAAAGGGAGGTATGGATGGAACAAAGGGAACCGATGTTACAAAAGAAGACGGGATCGCTATTTGAAAGCTATCCCATCTTCAGTTCCCTTAGTTGCTCTGGATGGTTTAGGGAGCAGACCAACCATACCACAGAACCTCACTCTGCTCCTTTGCAATGCCAGATCGGTAAAAAATAAAACCTGTATCATCCAGGAACTTCTCCTGGATGAGGATGCCGACCTGGCCTGCTTCACAGAGACCTGGCTGGGAGAGGATAGCTCAGCTATCTGGGCGCAAACCCTCCCAGCTGGGTACTCTGTTAGTGAGCAGGTGAGGGGAAGTGGGCAGGGGGGCGGAGTGGCTCTGGTTTATAAGAATCATCTGACCTTAACCAGGATACCTGTCCGGAACACGGGCCACTTCGAGTGTATATACCTTAGCCTGAAGACCAGGGATAGTTTGGGGATTTTGCTAGTCTACCGACCACCCCGTTGTCTAGCAGACTCCCTGACCGAGCTGACACAGCTGGTCTCTGAGCTATTGTTGGAGTCCCCCAGACTTTTGGTTCTGGGAGACTTCAACATTCCGCTCGAGACCAGTTTAACAGGTGCGGCTCGGGAGTTCATGGAGACCATGACAAACATGGGCCTATCCCAATTGGTCAACGGGCCCACACATTGTGCAGGTCATACACTCGATGCGGCCTTCTGTACGGAACAGGAGTATCCGTGGGCGGAGGTTGTAAATATCTCCGCATTGTCATGGACGGATCATTTCCTGGTTAAGTTGAAACTGAGAGCCAATATCTGCCCTGCCGGGGGTGGAGGACCCATTAGAATGGTCCGCCCTCGAAGGCTAATGGAGCCTACTGGATTCCGGAAAGCCTTGGGGGGTTCATTGGTTGGGAATGCTGGTGATTCTGTCGACGCCCTGGTTGATACCTGGAATATCGAGCTTACCAGAGCTGTCGACACAATCGCTCCCAAGCGTCCTTGCCAGCCCGCTTCTAACCGCAGGCCTTGGTATACGCCTGAGCTTAGGCAAATGAAGCGGGCTGGACAACGACTAGAGCGCAGGTGGCAGAAGACTCAGCTCTTATCTGACAGAACTCGCCATAAGAAATTTTTTTATTCTTATCGGGAGGCGGTACGTGCTACGAGGAGAGCTTTCTCCTCGGCACGTATTGCGTCTGCAGAGTCTCGTCCAGCAGAGCTGTTTAGGGTGGTGAGGGAGATGACGCAGGTTCCTCCTGCTCCAAATCCCTTGCTTAACCCGACAACGGCCTGCTGTGACGCTTTTAACAACTTTTTCGCAGACAAAATCTCTCAGATAAGAGCCGACTTAGATGCCGCCATTGGAACAGAGTCGATAGGCGAGGTGTCCAGTGACTCTGCCGATGTAGTTATACTGGATCAGTGGCAATCTGTGAGTACCGATGACGTGGACAAGCTGCTTGGTAAGGTGAGGAAGACAACATGCCCTCTCGACCCTTGCCCATCATGGCTGGCCGTCCAGGGGGGGGATGCGTTGGTGTGCTTCCTTACGGATATCATCAATGCATCCTTCAGGGAAGGACATGTTCCATCATGTTTGAAGGAGGCGGCGGTTAAGCCGCTTCTGAAAAAGCCTTCCCTGGACCCCCTGGAAATGAAAAACTATAGGCCTGTGTCATTACTGCCATTTTTGAGCAAGGTGATCGAGAGGGCGGTTGCTCTTCAGCTCCAAGCTGTCTTGGATGAAACCGATTATCTAGACCCATTTCAAACCGGTTTCAGGACAGGATTTGGGGTTGAGACTGCCATGGTTGCCTTGACCGACGATCTGCGTCTGAGCATCGACAGGGGTAGTGTGACCCTGTTGGTGCTCCTAGACCTCTCAGCGGCTTTTGATACGATAGATCACGGCATCCTCTTGGACCGCCTGAAGGGGTTAGGTATCGGGGGCACTGCTCTGCAGTGGTTCCGGTCCTTCCTCTCGGGTCGGTCCCAGAGGGTGCTGATCGGGGACTGTAGCTCGAGTAAGAGGGACCTCACTTGTGGGGTCCCTCAGGGAGCTATTTTGTCCCCGATATTGTTTAACATCTATATGAAGCCGCTGGGTGAGATAATACGGAGTTATGGTGCTGGGTGTTAGCAGTACGCTGATGACACCCAAATCTATTTCTCCATATCTCGTTCGTCGGCCTCGAATTCCAATGGCATATCTTCTCTCAATGAATGTCTTGAGGCGGTAATGGGCTGGATGAGGAAAAATAGATTGAAGCTGAATCCAGACAAGACAGAGGTGCTCACGGTCTCGGCCCCGAAACCAGGAATTGGGTTGCAACCTCCAGTCCTGGATGGGGTCACACTCTCCTCCAGTGACTGTGTTCGCAGTTTGGGGGTGCTCCTTGACTCGTCGCTCCAAATGGTAAAGCAGGTAAATGCGACGGTCAGGAGTGCCTGTTATCAGCTTCGGCTGATACGCCAACTGCGCCCTTTCTTGGAAGTAAGGGACCTTGAGACTGTTGTGCACGCACTGGTAACCTCACACCTGGACTTCTGTAATGCGCTCTACATGGGGCTACCCTTGTACCTGACTCGGAAACTGCAGTTAGTGCAGAACATGGCGGCCAGGCTGTTATCTGGGACATCTAGGAAGGATCACATCACTCCGGTGCTGAGGTCCCTCCACTGGCTGCCTATTGGTTTCCGGGCCCAGTACAAGGTGTTGGTTATTACCTTTAAAGCCCTAAATGGCTTGGGCCCAAACTATCTCAGAGACCGCCTCCTCCCATATAATCCTCCCCGTGCCCTCCGATCCTCTGGGAGGAACTTGCTGCAGCCCCAAAGAGCCAGGCTTGCGGCGACCTCCCAGAGGGCCTTTTCTATCGTCGCTCCCAGACTCTGGAACGGCCTGCTGGATGAGATCCGTCAATTAACATCCTTACACAGCTTTAAAAAGGCTGTCAAGACGGATCTCTTCCGGCAGGCCTTTCCGGACTAGATAGTTAATTTGGAGACCTTCCGAAGCTGGACACTTATAGGACCCTTTCTCTTCCCTTATGTAGATTCACGGGAGATTAGGGACTGCTGTATTGTTCCATAGTTGCTGTGCTGTGTGTATTAGTCGTAGTTGTAATTGTTATTATAATTGGTTTTAATTAAGTACTGCTTAATTGCGGTTGTTTTAATTGTATTCGATTTAATAATGTTTTAGGGGGGGAGGAGGGATTGTTGTTATTTTAACTTGTTGTAATTTCTAAATTCTATTGTTCACCGCCTAGATTGGTTTTCCACTAGGGCGGTATATAAATAAATATTATTATTATTATTATTATTATTATTATTATCTCATCCTTGGTCTTTTCCTTCCCAACCCTGTTCTCTTTTTTGCTATACACTACTTAACTTCCTGCTCTGTAGGCCTACAACACTTTTAAAACAGATTCAGTTCCTCCTCTGAAAACATAAGATTGGCTGAAAATATGATACCTCCCCCCCCCCCCCACTTTCCATTCATGACTATTCTGCTATTTTGCTTTGGATTAGCATTAGGTGTACTGTCTTCGTCTTGTTCATATGCTATTAGAATGTGAGATCATATGCATGATGTGTAGCCCTGTGTACCCCGTGTTGCGTTTTGGGGTCCTCATATTTTCATATCTCATATCTGGGAATAACATGTTTTGAGAGATTGATAACCTTTCAGTTTATTCCAGGTTCCCAGGAATAATTTTAATGTAATGAAAACAATGATTGGATCAGACCATCCCTGAAATTAATGATGGGGAAATTTGGGGTCCATTCATCTCAGGGATAGCCTGATTCAATCCCTGTTTTGATTACATTAAAATTAAAGCCATCAATCATTCCAGAATCCTACTGTTGATTCCTGGGACAAAACATCCAGCCTTTTTTATCAGGCAAGATACCCCATCACCTAGGGCTAGTTTTAAAGTATAAATATGGTTTCAAAACATAACCTCTGTGCACACAGCTGGTATACACACCCATATTCAGCTTATTTTTTGTGTCACCCTCAGGCATCCTAGTTTGAACCACTCTAGTTTTCCATGGTCTTCTCATTGGACAGGTAATTATAACTCCACTGCAAACACCTAAAACTCTGCTATCCCCTTTCCATATTTCCATTTCAGTTAGCTTTGTATGCTGCGTTTTTTTTTAATCGTTATCTTGTGTGTGCGTGATTCCACTTTGCTTTTTTCTAAATAAAACCTTCTTAATTCACCCATGACCTAGAGTCTTCCTCAGTTAGCACTGCTATACATTGGTGCAAACAGTCCAAAGGTTACCCAAGCCTCTTGCAAAGCTAATTTTCCCAACATCTGAAGTAATCCCCAGTCATCCCCCCATCAGTTACTTGTGTAACAATAGCCATTTCTGTTTAGCTTTTGTACATGTCCTGTATAACAACTATTATTAGATATCGTGATAATGATAACTGATGAGTATTACATTGATGAATCAATTGAAAGAATACTAATGATTGAATTGAATTTACTCCTTAGTCCCAACTATACATGCTCAGAAGTAAATCCCACTGATTCAAATGGAGTTAACTTCCAAGTAAAGGTACTTTGAACTGCTGTGAACATTAATCATCTCCAAAATTAGAACTAGAAGATCCTGGCAGCTAAGAAAATTAGCTTCGACAGTGTCAAATGTCTATTTGAATATTGAGTGGCTTCCAAATGGGTAGATATCATAGTCCATTTCTTCAGAGACATGAAGTGTAACCTTGGTAAATAGGTATTTATACTCATGCTGAGGCTTGGAACAGGTAAAATAATAGACATGAAAAAGCTATTAACATGGTATAGTCTTGACTAACAGTGACCATTAAGGGTTGTTGAACTGTCATGAAAACCAGCATGGTATAGTAGTCTGAGCATTGGATTGTAATTCTAGAGCCCAGGCTTCAAATCCCTGCCTGTTCATGAAAATCCACTTGTTGACCCTGGACAAGACACAGTCTTATAGCCTTAGGGAAGGCAAAGCTAAACCTTCATGTAAACAAATCTTGCCAAGAAAACTCCATGATTGATTCGTCTCATCATAAATCAGAAACGACTTGAAAGCACACAACAACATGACAACAGAAATCATGACTCTTGAGCAGCTTCTCTTCACTCTTCCTTGGTGCACTACCTCATTTTGGACAAACTAAATAATCTTTCCTCTCCCAAAAATCCCAACTGCAAATGTAACAGACATTATTTTTGAAGACAATGTCTTTAAAAGACAATGATCACATAGCCCATCATAAAAGACAATGATCAAAATAGCCCCTTATTCATAAAAACCATTTGGAAATAGAAGGTTTCTGGCCAATATTGTAGAGTCATTTTCCAAGAGGGAGGTCTAAGCATTTGCCACTCCCTAACATATGGTTTCTACCATTTGCATTACCCTGAAATAAACTCATCATTTGATTACAATGAAAATAAAATTACCTCACCACCTCTCCCTAATCTTTCTTTTTAAACAGCATCTCAAACACTTGCGGCTGTCAGCCTGAGCTGCTGCTTCCCTGCTGTGCCAAGTGCCACGACAGGTCCTTTGAAAGCAACTCTGTTCCCAGAGAGCAGACTCATTCAAAAGCAAATATACAGTCAAATGTGGCATTATAAGAAGAAAGGCATATTTAATTACAGGGAGCAGGTACAGAGTACTTCAGAACATCAATAACATTTCAAAGAAGAAAAGTTTGAAAAGGAGGTATTTCTATGTGAACAAGAATTTTCCAAAGGGTAAAGGGTGGGGGATCATAATCAAGGGAACAGGATGAGATTCTAAAAACACAAGATTTCATTTTGTTCACACAGCCACATAAAAACACAAAGACCTGAAGTCAACTGGGCAGGAAATTAAGGAATTATCACTCTGAGAACATGTATGTTCTGGTTGGAAGGGCCTTCAACCTCAATATAAATGTCCAGTGCACCCATTAAGCTGTGATGGCTGATTTTCTATGTTCAATTTATAATTAGTGGGATGGGTTCAAATACAGATTTCACAATAAAGGGATCACTATCTGGATGAGATCAGGCATGAAAAGATACAGCATAAGAGGAAAATTTGAGAAAGTTTCAGTGAAGACAAGGGAACATACCTTATATGAATTGCTGTCTTAAAATGTGATCCCTCCCCACTTTTATTGCAGCCATAATGTGCTCTTCAACAAAGTTACAGCAGTTAAGGGAGTCATTTATTTGAATTTCCTGACTTTTGTGAGACTAATATGTTGGTTATAATACAGCAATATTGTAGTTTTTAATGCATTAAAAACAAAAACAGGAAATTACAAGGCTTGGATATGTACATTTCTAATGCTGGTGAAGGACATTATTTTCCAGAGAGATTACCTCTTAAATGCATATGATAATAATTCTCAAAATAAGCCAAGAGTTTCAATTGTTTCAGTTCTGAAGAAAATGTTTTTTAAAAGCTATTTCTCTCTTCTATATGCTCTTGTCAGAGTTCTCTCCCTCCCCTTTTTAAATATACAGGGAAACATTACTATTTATCTAGACAACAAATGCTGCCTTCTGGTGATGCCAAAACAGCTCACAAAATGACTATTATCTACATAAAAGCTGAAACTGAGAAAAGAATATAGAAGGTGACAACAGGCTGACAGCCAAATGTTGTAGCTAGATAAGGACCTGTTGAGAATCTAGGTGACCTTGAACTCGTATCAAAGAGGAAAAGACATTTTTCAACCGATTCTTGATCTGACTACTATCAGTGCTTTTCTTCTGTCCTCCCACTCTCTTCTTTGTGGATTATGCATGTTGATTCAGACATTGAGAATAAATGATTGGAGCCCAAGGTGTCCTTCTGCTGATGCAAGATCCTTTCATTCAGTGCAGGCTTTTGTCAGTAAATGGGGTGGAAGGCGACTCCCTCACTATCCTGCCCCCCAAAAGCCATCGGTCACACAATTCCAAAGGGGTTTTCAAAGAGATTGGGGGATATGAAGCTGAAGTAGGGAGAAAGTATTGCCAATCCTGAATGCTCTGCTACTTCCTAGTTCCATCTGCCATCAGATCTTGATAATGAAGGCTGGTAACTCCCATGCCAATGAGGAGGTGAACCCATTCCAGGAGTTAAGACAACCTATTCACAGCACTTAACCCTATTCCTAAACAGTTATAACACATCAGATACCTCCTGTACACATAGCCAAAATCTCAACATGGGAACCACCAGCAGCCACCAATTCTTGCCACATACACAACTGGATGTAGCCTACAATTAACTCCACTTGTAGGCCAAAGGCCCCCGTGGGGTGGGGGGGAATCCCCTTGATTTAAAATACACACAGTAGTCACAGCACCAGCAATCACTTGGCAGTCCATGGCAGTGGGAAGACATCAGTTATGAGTCAATTTGAAAAGGGATTGAAGAACTTTTCATAATGTTTATATTCAGTAATATATATCTGGAACAGATATTGGGGGGGGGGTAGGAGCCTTAACTGGTCAAAATAGCCTTCTCCATCATTCCAGCATATCTTCTACCATCTTCACTGAGCAGACCAATACAATAGGTCTATACCTATATCTATAGGTACAAACCTATATTTTAAGCAACAAATAGGGCAAACTTTCAAATTCCACTGAAGTCTCAAGCATCATCAGCAGTAAGGAAGTGTGATAAAGAGAGAAGGATAACACCTTTCTCTCAGAAGCACAAAACTAAGTCTGCAGTATTACCTTAAAAGCTGAAGAGGAATGAATCACACTTTCAGGAATTAATATTTTGATTAGGTTGTCTAATCGGCTTTCCACTTTTATAGGAAAAAATGAAATCACCTTATGCTTTTTGCAAGAATGACAAAGCCGGATGTACTGCTGTAATCTTATTTCTCTATCCACTACACAGCACACTAGAGCTCTCATATGTGACAATTCTTCCAAGATATAAAAATATGCTTTTTACAAGTCTTATAAACTTATTTTAAAAGACTCCAACACAATAAGAAGCAAGAAACTATCATGGTCTGAATTAGGTAATATAAAATCTAATAAAATGCTATAATTTAGGCTAGTGAATGCCACTTTCTCCCAAAGGTTAATAATCTTTTACAGCATGTTATCTTTTAAAGACTACATATTCTCAGGGGGAACTTGATTAGGAAAGAGGGATTTGGAAATAAGGATTTTATTTCGGGCCATTATAAGCACTAAAAGTACAGCGTGCTCCACCTACACCTGATCAGCTGCTATAAATGAATTGTTCTGGTTTAAGATGTAGAGAGGAAAAGGTCATTTAAGAACATGCCAAAACTCAGCCTAAAATATCTGGTGACTATTACTTTTGCCCTTTCAGTCAGAGACATGGCAACAACAAAAATTACAGAACAGTAGAGAACCAAGGCAAAAAATTGATTATTTAAGACTAAAGTTTCTCTTGCTTTCTGTTAAAGCTTATTTAGAAGTAGGGTGTTGAGGAGGAGAAAGGTTTATTAAAATTCAGGAGCTAAGAAACTTACTCGGTAAAGAACATAGATCAAACTATCCAAGTAGCTTTGGCTTATTTCACTGTGTTTGTGGAAGGGAGGGGGGGTACAAGGGAAGTGGTAGTACAACAGATTTTTTTTTAAAAAAAAAATTGAACTCTACTTCCAAATACTTTCAAAATGCCTGACTTAACTGCAGTGCAGCTGGCCAGCACTGCAGTCAGCAGAGAGCAAATCTGGCAAGATCGAAGCTCACTGAATTACACTAGTGCCAATATCAATTAAGCCTACAACAAATCACATCACCATCACATCACAAGTTGTACTGATTCTTTTCTACAACTGTCCATGTTATGTATTGTACAGTTTATTCATGACAACCATATACAGATTATAGCCACCAAATTACCGTTTTACAAAAAATGATTAAAACCTTTTAGAACTCTTACTGTCAGTTATGTATGTGAGGTTTTCAATACAGGAATTGTATTGGGTTTAAAACCATAACTGCCAATACACAATGCCTTGGTGTTACAAAAGAAAATTAGGTACTAAATAGAAAAAAAAAGTGAAATCAACTCCTCACGTGTAGTGATTGAGCAGAAGAACCATCAATTGTTGAAAATACAAGCTGAGTCTCCCTTCTCCAGAATTCCAAAATCCAAAATACTAATACTAATAGTAATTAAGCACCACTAAATGTTGAATGTAAGACTACCAAAACAGATCAAGGTCAGAAGTGACCTATCTCTTCCGGCAGGCCAACCCAGTCAATTTTAAATCAAGATTTTTAATTGGAATATTTTAAAGAATGTATTATATGGATTTATTTTAATGGTTTTATAGTGCAGTTGTCCCTCCACATTTAACTTTGGGCCTTTGCAGACTGCCAAAAATAGTGCAAATTCAGACCACTTTAACTGCCCTGGCTCAGTGTAGGGAATCATGGGAATTGTATTTTTTTTCTGAGACACTGAGCCTTCTCTGTCAGAGAGCTCTGGTGCCACAATAAAATACAGTTCCCATTATTCCCTAGCACTAAGCCAGGACAGTTAAAGTGGACTCAATTTGCACTATTTCTGGCAGTCTGCAAAGACCTTTTGACTTTTGTGGATTCAATTATTTATGGTTTTGATTAATGACTCTATGATCAACGTCTGGCAGATGTTGACCACAGAGTTGCACTGGAGGACCTGGAGATTCCTAGAGAGGTGCTCTCTTAGGTAAAAAGAACAGTGGTTTTTTATTTGCATTTTTTTCACATTCACGGGGGGGGGGGGGGGCTTCACCCCAGCAAATGTGAAGGGACCACTGTACTGCATTTTAACTGTTGGTTTTATGTGTTTTTTAATTGTGTTTTGCGTTTTGACATGTTGTACCCCGTCTTGATCCTTGAGAAGAGGCAGGAAAGAAATAAAATGTATTATTATTACAGTCAGATTTCCCTTTGCGGAGGATCCATTCTGTCATACATACACCCCACGGATACAAAAACCACAGGGCCTCAAGTCCCATTCTCCCTAATGACATTGCAACATGTGTGCACACACTAGTGTGGCCAGGTACACATGCAGACATTGGGGACAACAGGGCTTGTCATCTGCAGCTGCTCAGATGCAGAGGTCCGACGACATCATCATCATCATTATTATTATTATTATTATTATTATTATTATTATTATTGCCATCTCCCACAACTAGCCTTCACATCAAATACTGCAAGTGTATCAGCTTACAGTGTATTAGCTCTTAACACTGATCTTAATTAGGAATGGTCTCTCAAAGAACAAACTTCCTTTCAACCAAGCAGTTCTAACAGGGCCATTTCTTTTGGGGAAAGGACATGGAATCTTTTTAAGGATTATGTATGTATCTTGTTAGCATTTTACTTTCTAAAAATGATGAACACTAAATTCTATCATAAAGACCTAAGGCTGATCAGTCCATTTTTGTGCATAATAGTAGAAATGTCTGAACCAAATCAATGTAAAGACAGGGAGACAAGGACAGGGGCAATTTATGGAATTTGCTGCCACAAGATGGCTCAGTCTGCCAATGGCTATTAGTCTCAATAGCTGGTATGGAATACCAGATACAAAAACAACATGTCTGATTGCTCACTGCTGAAGAACAAAAAGTAGGGAAAAGCTATTGCCCTTGTGAAGATACAGTGAAACTTGTACAGTATCCCAGTTACCATCACAACAATATACATCTTATGTTAATGGATCCCACCCACCCCAGCATCAAGGGTATTTTTTAGAGACTAGTGATGTGGTGGCTCAGTGGTTAAGATGTTGATGGTGACGATGCCAAGATCAGCAGGTTGGCAGTTCGAGGACCAGGCACTATGGGACAGAGTGAGTTCCCATCACTAGTCCTAGCTTCTGCCAACCTAGCAGTTTGAAAGCATGTAAAAGTGCAAGTAGATAAATAGGTACTACTTTGGTGGGAAGTTAACAGCATTCTGTGCAGTCATGTTGGCCACAAGATCATAGAGTCGTCTTTGACAATGCTGGCTCTTCGAGTTAGTAACTGAGATGAGCAACACCCCCTACAGTCGGACATGACTAGACAATCTTGTCAAGAGAAAACCTTTACCTTTACCTCTCCACTGAGCACTAGTAACTTAATGAGATTTATAAAACTTATTTTTCAAATCCTTTTCATCAAATACTGCTGCCAACATTACCTTATAAATGATTTTACTCAGTAACTTATATATATATATATATATATATATGACTTATTAACATTAAATATGTTACTGCAGTTGTTAACATCTGATTATGTTGAAGAGCTGGGTCTTATCACTAACTAAGCTTTAGCCAAATACCTGTAAATATCACCTCCAGTTAACTCATGACTAGTTAGGAGGATTTAGATGGCAGATTCTTTTTGTATGCTTAGATGTACAATTGCTCTCAAGAGTGATTGTCTGTGTGATCCAATCCTACCTGTTGCCTCAGGTTCACTGCTTCCCACTGACGCAGTGTCCTCAGCTCTATATCAAAGGCTGCCTCCAGTGTTTCCCCTTCCACATGTGTAGGTCTCCAGTTATCTTCCTAAGTGATTTAAGCTTTGCTTTGAATATTTCCCCAGCATTCACACTGGTCTTTCTCAGACTCTTCTGGCTTTCCTTCTTCTCAGTAGCTACTCTCCACTGACATCTTCTTTCCTCAACAATTTTTCTATACTGCCTGCTAACTGACTGACCTCTCTGAACAGAATTAGTCTTTGTATATTCTCCAGCCAGCAACTGTCAATAACATTTGGTACACATACTCCTTCCTCAGTCTGAGCTGCAACTATATTGGAAAGTTTCTAATCATTTCCATTCCCATTACCAGGTTGTTGTTGTTTTGGGGGGAGTGTTAAACCACGTTCCAGCCATGGTTTGATATTCTGCCTTGTTCCTAGAATGAGAACAATAGTTTCATAGCATGGGACATGTATAACTATGCTGCAAATGTACCTTTGCAGTAATGTGCTTCAGACTGCTAGAGCAGAACTTTCCTTTTAATTTGAAACTTTCATAAGGAGTATTTGTTTTCCAGAAAAATAAAGTCAACATTTCACAGGAAAAGAAAAGATATAATTTTTATTGATATTCAACAAACATTTACTTACCAAGCTTCAGGCAGAAGAAAGGAGTATTCATGTGGAGAGGTAGTTTCTGGAAAATTAGAGAGAATTGCCAACCGATGTGGAAGCACATCTGATCCATGGTATGTGAATAAGATCTCCAGTGCTCTCACATTGCTTTCCTACACAAATAATTCAGTTTGATATACAAAAACAGCTTATATACCATTCTGTACAATAAACAGCCATGTCCCCAAACTATGAGACTGTATAATTTTCTTTAAAATCTATATACATTGTGATTATTTATGACAACTGATCTGGCAAACAGACTTCATTTCTGTCATGTTAGAATACCAAATATGTTTTCAGTCAGAAAATGATAACTGAATTGCCCATTACCTCAGAAGGTAGTCAATCACTGAGTGGCAAAGACTTATAAAACTGGGCCCAGTATGGTGCCAGGTCTCTTCAAGTATTATGTTTGTGTTTTGGGACAAAGCATAAAGATAGTAATGTATGTAGGAGCCTCGATTTTATCCCACTTCAGAGGAAGAATATAAAAGCAGTACCTATATTACCTACCATCAGTGCGACATGGAACACATTTTACTGGCAGACACTAAAGCTACCATCCAATACCCACTTTCTTGGGAATAAGCCCTACTGAACTTAATGGAATCTGCTTCCCAACAGACATGCACAGGATTGCACTGTAACTGTATAAAGGGATGCAATTCATACAGTAGGCAATAGTTCATACTAATGCAAAAAGGTTCTGTGTCAATTCTTTTTTAGAAAATTTCAAAAAAAAGCAATACCCGAGCATATGTTCTTGCAGAAAGAACAACATTTTGATTTCGGAACTTCTTGAAGAACTCAGCATCATATCTCTGCTCAGCAGCATGCGACCCTCCAAGGATCTCCTGGGGGAGAGAAAGCATTAATATATATATATATATATATACTCAACATTCTTCAAGAGATGGCATAGTGAAAATCCCCAAGCACACACAATTGCCCAGAACTATGGGGGGTTGCAGACTGCCAGAAATAGTGCAAATTGAGTCTACTTTTAGGGTTAGGGTTAGTGCTAGTGAATCATGGGAATTGTTGTTGTTTTTTCTGAGACACTGAGCCTTCTCTGTCAGAGAGCTCTGGTGCCACAATAAAATACAGTTCCCATGATTCCCTAACCCTAAAAGTGGACTCAATTTGCACTATTTCTGGCAGTCTGCAACTCCTCTATGCTAGCAGTCTCTTCTTGTTCTATGCAAAGGAAACAGGTGAACTGCAGATGGGATAAAACACTGCTTTGACTGGCAGCAAAGTTCAGTTTCGCATTTTGTTTTTATTGTGTGCCCTAAAGTCATTACCAACTGATGGAGACCTTACAGCAAACCTATCACAAGGTTTTCTTGTTTTCTTGGCAAGATTTGTTCAGAGCGGGGTTGATTTTAGCTTCCTGTGAAGCTAAAAGGGTGTGACTTGCCCAAGATCATCCAGTGGGTTTCCATGGGCAAGCACAGATTCAAATCCTGATCTCCAGAGATACAGTCCAATGGTCAAACCACTATACTACACTGGCTTATGCATGCCAAAAGCCTTTGGTGGACTATCCTCAATGTTAACAACCCAAAGACTGTTATGTTGTACTCTAAACTCAGTACTCTGAAGAAGTGGTCACTCCAAAAAACATGACAGAAATGGGGGGGTGGGGGTGGGTGGCAGTGGCATATTTTCATCCCAGCTTTCAAAAACTTACCCTCTGAAGCTACATCTGCACTGCAGAAATAATGAAGTTTGATACTGCTTTAGCTGCCATGGCTCAATGCTATGGAATCCTGGGTTTTGTAGTTGGTTATGGAACCAGAGCTCTCTGATAGAGAAGGCCAAATATCTCACAAAAGTACAAATCCCAAAAATCTATACCATTGAGCCATGGCATTAAAGCAGTGTCAGACTGCATTATTTATGCAGTGCAGATGCAGCCTCAGATATAAATACATACATACACACACACAGACACACAGCAGAAACATATTGTAAATATTGAGGGATATTTTTAAAAAATAGCTTTTCAGGAAAAAGAAAGAAGATCTTTGAGGATATAAGGAAGCAAGAGAAAGTATGTGCTGGAATGCAAATGATAAAGTAGAGGCACAGCTGTGCAAACAATGCAAATGTGCTGGAGTGCAACTATATTGTTTGCCCACATCACTATTTACAATAACTGAAATGCTTAAAATGGATTCAAAATATGAAAATAAGATTATCAGGTTGAAATAAAATCATGGAGCTATTATAGATAATAAGCCGAGAGTTGACAAACGAAATTCATGGTTTAATAACTATCTTGCATACCTCATATGTTGCTAGACGGTCCAAATAAGTTAGGAGTTTCAACCTGCTACGGCAAAGTTCTTTCTGTTCCAAAGTCAGCCTGTTTTTAACACAAAAGGGGAGGGGGGTAGCATACGTAATAAATACACTCCCACAAACACTGGGATACCATTTTAAATAAGGAACATACCCACTGTAAAATATATACATATACTTCCAGTTCCAACTCCAGCCATATAGCGCAGGGGTAGGCAACCTTTTTGAGCTGGGGGCCGGGTCGCTGTCCCTCAGACTATTGGAGGGCCGAAGTAATAAATAAATAAATAAATAAATAAATACATAATTTAAAATAAAATAAAAATTTCTACATACACTGCACACATCATATTTTGAAGTAAAAAATAGGAATAATAGAAATTTTGCCAAGAAAACCCCAACAAAAAATCATCATCATCATCATTATCAACAACAACAACAATCACTGGATGATCTTGGGCAAGTCACACCCTTTTAGCTTAAATGAAACAATGAAACAGGGGTGGCATGAATGAATCAAATATCTGAGGCTGGAGTCTGCTGAGCTGGCCTCGAATCCCTGCTTGGCTAGGCAAACCCACTTTGGCCAAGTCACACTCTCTCAGGCGCAGAGTAAGGCTATGGCACACCCACTCTGAAGAAATTTTGCCCAGAAAACCCCAAGAAAACAGAAACAAACCTTCCCAACTAACCTCTGTCCTCGTGGCTGGGGGGTCTGGATCACGCGTGCACTCTCTCCTCCCTCGCACTTTGCTCGTCACACTCTCTCAGCCGCAGAGTAAGGCTATGGCACACCCACTCTGAAGAAATTTTGCCCAGAAAACCCCTTTCCCCAAGGAAAGGCACCGAGCCCAAGGAAGGCCCAGAGCAGCCCTCCTTGGTGGCCCGGTGCCTTTCCTGCAGCCCTCCTTGGTGGCGTGCGGGGCTGCTTTGGGCCTCCCTTGGGCCCGGTGCCTTTCCTGCAGCCCCGCACGCCGCCAAGGAGGACTGCAGGAAAGGCACCGGGCCCAAGGGAGGCCCAGAGCAGCCCTCCTCAGCAGCGCCGGTCCGAAGGCACCCAGCCCGCAGGCCTTAGGTTGCCAACCCCTGATATAGCACATGACCCATTGTGCCAGAATTTGTATTTGAATTTGTATTTATGCCAAAATTTGTATGTGCATCCAGCTGATAGTCATCTATTCCATACAGAAGACATTTATATGAATGAGCATCCACAGCATCGCATGCACATTTAAGATATGCAGACCAAAGCAGGTATCATTTATTTGTATCACATAAGTTTTGATAAGATGCATGCTCAGATATTTATGTCAATGTACTTCTCAAGAACAACCTGTTGCAAATAAGGAGCTGATCAGTATGAAATTAAACAAAACAAAACAAAACAAAACAAAACTGGGCATTTTCAATCCCAGTGGGAAATGTGAAAACCTGGACCTCTTTCAAAGTGCACAGCCAGTTAAAAATTTATATGTTGAACCAATTAGAAGTTAGATGTATATTTAAAAAGATATATCCTACCCTTGGGGATTATAGGTGTCTAAACCTAGCAATGTAACAGGAGGACACTGAGTTTGACATTTTATTTACTTGGAAAAGTTTATTGATTGAAGAAGTTCTTGATGCTTCATGGCCTCCCGCTCCTTCCTACTCTCTGCTTCTTCCTCAGGAGTTAAAAACTCTTCATAAAGTAGTTCATCAGTATCTACATCACCTGGCAAGATAAATCTGGAAAAGGAACAACAGTGAACAGAGAACTATTATCTGGTCAAGAACAAGGCTTTTGGCATTTTGATTCACAACACTAAAGGCTTTCATATGTCTTTCTGACCTTTTTAGAAGAGCTAAGTGGTTTTTCAAATTCCTCTCTTGAAATAAACAACAATTTCCATAAATTGCAACTCTGTAATGTCTCAAGCAATGTACAAGATGTTATACAAACATTTTTAGTACTTTAAATGGATTTACACAGAAAAAAACTGAAGCAGCAACAGTGTGTGTGTGTGTGTGTCTGAGACAGGAGGAAGGGAGAGAGAGAAATGGTTTAATCTATTCAACAAAAACTCCACCCCTAGCAATGTGGGCATATAGATTAGGATTGCCAGAGTGAAAACTAGAGAGGGCTTCTGTATCTTTAATGGTCATGTGGAAGAGAGAATTTCAGCAGGTGTTGCTTGTTAATAGGCTGTGTGATAAGCAATACTTGCTGATTTTCCCTCTTCTTCACAACCATCAAAGGTACTGGAACTCACTCCAGTTTTCACTCTAGCAACCATAATTTCGATACAGATAAACATGTTACCAGGACTGCCATGTTTGCATTTATTACTCAAGATAGCTCAATGAGTCAAACAGGTTCTCTCAACTAAAAATGCTTTTTAGGAAGACATTCATCATATGAATGGAGCAAACAGATCTCTTTCCTTTCTTCATGCTTCATTTTTGTCATCTGCTGTCAGGTTGGCTTTGAATTATGGTGACCCTATGAATGAAAGACCTACAAGACATTCTGTTATTAACAGACATGTTAAAGTCTTGCAAACTCAGGACCATGGTTTCCTTGACTGAGTCAATCTATGTGCAGTGAGATCTTCCTCTTTGCTTACTATTTCTCAGGCATTATTTTATTTTCTAATGAGTCATTTCTCATAATATGTCCAAAGTATCCTCAATTTGGTCATTTTGGCTTGTAGGGAGAATTCAGGATTGATTTGCTTTAGGACCAATTTATTAGTCTACTTGGCAGCCCATACTTCTGTAAACTCTCCTGCATCACCAAATTTCAAATGAATTAATTCTACTCCTTTCAACTTTCTCCATTGTCCAGCTTTCACAACATTACATATAAATTAGGAATACTATGGTGTTGATGATTTTGACTTTGGTATTCAATGATATATTTTTACGCTTCAGGTTCCTTCTAGTTCCTTCACAGCTGACAGTCCAAGTCATAGATTTCTCCTGATTTCTTGCCTACAGTGCCCATTTTGATTAGTGACTGAATTAAAGTATAGAAAATCTTTTACTGTTTCAATGTTTTCATCAACCACTTTAAAGATAAGCCATCTGTGATCATTATTTTTGTTTTCTTAATGATCAGCTGTAACTGCTTCTACACTTTCTTAACTTTCCTCAATAGTCATTACAAGTCTTTGCTATTTTCTACTAGTAGTATGGGGTGAGTGAAAGTCAGTGTGGTATAGTGATTTGAGCGTTGGACTAGGACATTGGGAGACCTGGATTCAAATTTCCACTTAGTCACAGAAACCCATTAGGTAATCTTGGACAAGTCATACTCTCTCAGCCTCAGAGGAAGGTAAGGGCAACCCCCTCAAACAAATTCTGCCAAGATTGATATATGGGTCGCCATAAATCAGAAATGACTTGAAGGTACACAAAAGATGTATGAGGTAATCTGCATGTCTTAAACTATCAATTTCCCTTCCTCCAATTTTCACACCTCTTTTCTCCAAGTCTAATCCAGCTGTCATATGATATGTTCAATGTAAAAATTACACATATATATATAGTTTGTCATGATCTACCCAATCAAAAGCTTTGCTATACTCTATGAACAATTTTCTTCTGGAACTCTTTGGTATGTGTCATATCCAAAGTATGTTTGCAATATAATTCCCAGTGCCTGATCCTTTCCTGAAATCAACTTGGATATCTGCCATTTTTCATTACATATATGGTAAAAGGAACTGTTGCATAAATCTGAGCATCACCTTGCTTGCATGGGAGATTAATATAATGACCCAATGATTACTGAAATCCCTGGTGTCCCTTTTCTTGGAAAATGGAATGTATATTCAGCAATTACAACCTATGGGTCATTGTTTTTGCTTCCCATGTTTATTGGCAGATTTTAATTAGAATCAGTAGCCCATTAACATCTGCTTTGGAAAATCTTCCAATCAACCAGAGCAAATCTTGAGCATTATGGAAGCCTCAGTGTGTGGAGAAAGAATCGGTTTCTCTAGCAGTACCATTTCTCCTGATGGACAGACCCATTAAATTTAGTCTAATATTTTTAATACAAGTGTTTACAAGAACTTTAGGTGACAATAGATTCTTATCTCACACCAGGGATGAATGTTTTTTCTAACCTAGTCCCACATACATGCATCATTGAAAACCAAAGAAATGATGTTCTTGCTTCAGAAATATTGCTTTTTATCTACATACATAGAATGCTAGATTAACCTAGACACTAGAACGTAGTTTCCTGAAGGAGGCAGCAGGCAGCAAGGCAATGATATTGAAACAACATTAGGTCCACAGTCCAGTCACTCTTCCACAGGATAACATAATTCCCATGGCTGCTAAAGAAATGGAACGGTTGGAAGGGGGTAATCATGTACAGTGGGGCCTCCTTATCCACAGACTTGCTAGATGACAAATCCTCATTGTCCCCAATGGTGCCATGTGCACACAGCTGTGCTAGCAGGTGCACACACATCATGCTGCCATTAGGGAGAATGGGACTTGAGGTCCCGCGTTTTTCAGTATCCAATGGGGGGGGGGGGGTCCACAATGGATCTCCCACAGATGCCACTGTAATTGTTATTTCGTTTTTAATCTAGGTGCATATGGTTTGTGTATGCACATGTGCATGCACACGTATGGAAGCCAACATGGTGTAGCAATTTTAGTGTTGGACAAGGACTCTGGGACGCAAAGACTCAAATCCCTGCTCAGATGTGGAAGCCCACTGAATGACCTTGGGCAAGTCACATTCTCATAACCGAAGAAGAAGGCAATGAAAAACTGCCTTTGAATACATCTTACCACAAACCCCCTACCATAGGTTCACCATTAGCCAGAGTCAGCACATAACAAAAACATATTGGATTAGCATATTGAATTTCTTGTGACTGTTTTGCTTTTAAGGGAACAGCCTCTCCATTTGACAATGTAAAACAAAGATGGAAATCATGCAGTACTCCAGATGCTGATAGAGTGCAAGTCTCAGCAGCCACCACCAGTTTAACCAAGGATGAGGAATAATGGAGGAGAGGGGCTTGATTCCTATTAGAGATCTCAAGTATTGTCATCCAGCCTTCTTAGAAAATTGGGGATAACAGATAACTAACAAAACAAACAAAGAGAACAAAACAATGACATTTTTTTATCATATATATGAATGCAGACATGTTGCACAGGTTCCACAAGTAAAAGATTATATAGCTATTGTAGCAATCTCTGACAAGAGCCAGAAGGCAAACAAGCCTAGATATGGCAGAGATATAGCTGTACTCCAGACTTCCTGCCTGCTAGCTGCTTCCTACCTTAATAAATTAGGATCAAAACCATTTTAATGCACCGGGACTGTGGGTGCATTCATACTGCAACCTGAACTGGAATGT
This sequence comes from Phrynosoma blainvillii, assembly GCA_026167975.1. NCBI lineage: Eukaryota > Metazoa > Chordata > Lepidosauria > Squamata > Phrynosomatidae > Phrynosoma > Phrynosoma blainvillii. Next base: position 180,887,602 of record JANUYF010000001.1, read on the forward strand.
TCCTCTCACCGATTTCGAATTTGATTTGTTATTGTACTTATCAAGGCTTGTCACAGCTTGTTTCAAAATCCTATTAGATACTGTCAAATTTCTCTAGGTTACAAGGACACTGTTCTGTTGTTCTTTACACATTGGGAATAGTCCACCAACTTGTAAATTCGCTGCTTTGAAAGGTTACAAGTTTATAAAGGAGTAGGATGACATTTCAACTTCATCTTCAAAAAAAAAATCAAGGTATACAAATGCAACATGAGAACAAGGACAGCAAATTTGTTTTATAGAAATCTATTATAATTCATTGCTTATTCAAAAATGGTCACTATATTTGCTTGAAAGCATAATCAATGCAACCCATTTCCACAAACCTGCCACCATCTTCTCCTTTCCCAATGGCTACAAGAGCTTCCAGGTCTGTCCCTTTCAGTCCATATTGCAGTAACTCTTTGGCAGCATCCACATTCTCAGGAACTCTTTCCAAGCATTCATGAAGAACCCAAGAACGCTTATTAATTTTGCTCTGACAACCCCGCCACACACAGCAAAAAAGAAAAAGAGGAAATAAGCAATTCATTAGAACTGTTCATGATGTCACACAGGAAACTGCCTTACACAGTCAGAAATATACAACCAAACACCTACTAGAGTGGTCAGACCATTTGTCCAGGTTGGTATCTCCTACATTAACTGGTAACAGCTCACTAGGATCTGAAACACACAGCCCTGGCTCAATACTTGGGAATTCTGGGAACTGTAGTTCTGTGAGACAGCCTTCTGTATCAAAGAGCTCTGGTGCCACAATTAACTACAATTCCCAGGATTCCTTAACAATGAGTCAGGGCACTTAAAGCAGTCTCAACCTGGATTATATCTGCAGTATGTTTTGGACCCCGGACTTCTGGACTGGGATTTAGTAAGTCCTAACAGCCAGGAGCTTCTACCTGCAAAGCCTGTGCTTTCCCACTAAGCTGCAGCCATTCCCACAATGATCACATTTAATACTCTCCTACTCTCATCCACTCCTATCTACGATTTGGGAGATCAAAGCATCTGGACTGCACAGAATACATCAACAGATTTTCACATAGTTCATTCTGCACTGTAGTGTGAAAGTGTCATTCCTCTTACTCAATTTTGCAAACAGAATAGAGAACAACTTGGTTTAAAAGTGCTGAAATATCAAGTCTTGGATCCAGACATGGATCCAAGAAAGGAAACTGAAAGGAATTTCTGGGAGTGCAAGGCAGTCCCACTGAATTCTCACCCTTTTCCCTATCTCACTGCAAGCCAAAACTATCATAACCCATGCCATTCAGGAGTGTCATTCAAGAGACTCCTCCAAAGGAGTGGCTTTCAGGAGAAGAATGCAAGGGACTAGTGGGGGGAAGAGTTAAGAAGCCCTTTTGGAAAGCAGAAATTTTATAAACCTGGAATCAAACCCTAAAAAACACTAGCTTCCCACAAGAAAACGTACCAGGTAATCCTGAATAGAAGCAATGCTAACAGCAGATTTTCTCCACTGCCTCTGATACACAAGGTCAGAATCAAGGTCATATGTCTGAGCTAGTGACAGTGCTTCTCCATACTCTTCATTATCAATCTAGAAACAAAGCATACAGAAATTACAGTAAACCATGGGAATTTCATTACAAGAGAGAATGAGTGCAATGTAAGAAAAAGAAAATCTATCATATTTTCCAGTCTCACACTATGGGGCGGGGGGGAGTATTCTTAAATGGTTCTATCTACAAATCTACGACAAATTGTGCATTGTTTCTTTTCCTTTTCTTATGTTCTTTACTTAATAAGATAGCAAAGAAAACATTTTAGGTGGAATGGCTTCCAGTTTATAATATATTGCTGATTATCTAAGCTTTGTTCGGAGAGTCTAAAACAAAAGGGGTGTATATTTTGTTTTCAAACAACTAAGGGACATAGTACTTTTATACACTGTAGAAAAAAAATGTTATTAAATGAACATAATGTTTACATCTGGTTGTGTCGTATGTAAATATTTGATACATCAAGATGGGTAGAGTTCATGTTTATACCAGGTTGCCTAATAAAAAATGATTTGATACAATTTTTACATTTTACATTTACATGTGTTTTAAGAAATGGACATTTTATATATTTAATTGGTTTTCTCTTTTTTGTTGTAAAGGCTCTCAAGTATGGAATTTTGAAATTCTAGAACACAATGGGCACAATAAGACATTCCAGGGAATTAGAGAATTGTTTATCTCATTTTTCTTTGCTTATCAACTGTATCCCTTTCTTTTGATTTAGGGATTCAATATCTAGCTTACACAAAATGGGCAATAGGATACATCCCAAATATGTAATAATAAGTGTGCATACCACTAAATCTTACATAGTAATCACATGGCAGTGGTTGCACAAACCTAAGGGAAAGATTTGTTTGTTCTGAAAACTGGGGATGGGGGGGGGGCATGAAACCCTAACAGCAACCATTTTACCTTAAGGTAAACAAAACATCCAAATATTTATCAGCTGGGGGGAGGGGAATCATAAGAATGAGCTCACCTATACTAGATTTTTTTTGCAAAAGAAAGAAAGCCTTTGCTGTCCTAAACCTGAAGATACTACTGAGGGTTCTACTGTTGTTCATGGTACATGATTTCCAATTCCCAATTCCCTTGTAAACATGGACTATATTGTGAACATGAATTAATTAATGCAAATCTGTTTCCAACCACCCATACCCTGAGCAAATTTGTTTGGAAGTCCTTTTAAACCAATGCAGCCAAAATCTAAACTGTAACAGGCTTAGATATGGAAGCATAACTAAGGGGGGTTGCAGACTGTGAAAAATAGTGTGAATTCAGTCCTCTTTTAGGGTTAGGGTTAGTGCTAGGGAATCATGGGAATTGTTATTTTTCTGAGACATTGAACCTTCTTTGTCAGAGAACTCTAGTGCCACAATAAAATTCAGTTCCCATGATTCCCTAACCTTAACCCTAACCCTAAAAGTGGACTGAATTCACACTATTTTTCACAGTCTGCAACCCCCCCTAACATAGCAAGAAAAGTGTTGGACTATGTGCAGCTAATTAATACTTCTCAATAGGGAAAGGGAGGGTGGACACATGTGTTATTCTCACCTTTCTCTGGTATAGCTCCTCAGGGGTTGTGGACCTCAGATTCACAAGACGGTAATTTTTTATAATAGCGCGTGGACGTTTCCTTGGAGGAGCAAACCTCTCCATTTCAGTCACAAAATACAGGCCTTGTTTAATATATCCAAAATATCGAGCTTTGGCAGAGGTTTCATCATCTGAATCAGAGTCATCATCTCCTTCATCTTCATCGGCAGGTCTGCTATCCAAGCGCAATCTCTTTGGAGCTAACTTCACCTCACACTACAAGAAAACCAATTATTACCAAACAGCACAACATATCACACTTAAGTCAGTCAGGATTTTGTTGGACAAAAAGAGGCAGTAAGCCTCCACAATTCTCAAAGCACCAGAAAATGCATTTCCTCTCAAGCAGTCAGCAGCAGCCAGGTTATTATGCTGGATGGACTATTGGTACATTCCCATTGTAGATACCTGGTACATTTATACAGACTAGAACATAATATGAATATTTCTTAAGAGGCCCTTAAAAAGTGTGAAATTCTAAAAACTGAATCCTAGGGAGCCTAATTCATCAACAGTTTAGGAGAACAGATCCCTAAATAAGTGCAATCAAATAGATGATTACGCTGGACTCTATAAAAGAACTCACCAGTCCTCTTTATACAACTACATTATGCCTGAGATTATATGGAGAAAATGACAACTTAATAGCTAACATTTTTATAGTACATGTACCTTTAAAAAAAAATATTTAAAGCAGCCTTTCAGAGGAAGATGCCACTGCCCACTAAAAGACTTTTTTAAAATATAATTCCTAAATCACCAAGTGAAAAATATGAATACTACAGATACTCATATTTAACCCTCTTATTTAACAGATCACTGTTAAAAAAAATTAGATTTTCACCATGGACTTCTATTTAAAATTCCATGAACTTTCCCATAGTAAAGCATCTGTCTGGAGTGTCCCCCACCTCACCCCAGTTGTGTGTGTCTTTAAATTTAAAGGTCTTTTAAAAAGCTATTAAAAGAATTAAAAGGAGCTGCACTATACATCTTAAATATAAATTGGGGGGGGTTGCAGACTGTCAAAAATAGTGTGAATTCAGTCCACTTTTAGGGTTAGGGTTAGTGCTAGGGAATCATGGGAATTGTTATTTTTCTGAGACATTGAACCTTCTTTGTCAGAGAACTCTAGTGCCACAATAAAATACAGTCCCCATGATTCCCTAACCTTAACCCTAACCCTAAAAGTGGACTGAATTCACACTATTTCTGACAGTCTGCAACCCCCCTGAGTCTCAGTTAATCCAGTGTGGGGGACTCTCACTTGACAAGACAACAACTACTATGTTTTGATGCAACAGGTGATAACCATGAACCATTCAACATTTGTTAGTCATACTGTCTGAAGTGTTGAGTTGAACAAAATACCTAAATCAGGTATCAACAATCCATGAGAAGCCATCAGATTAAGTGGGAATAGAGCTAGAGGCAGTCATTACAGAGCCCTATAATGGTCTGTAATGTAGTTGTGCTCTAATACTACAGAATTTTTTTTTATTTATTCCATTTAGAGTCTTTCATATATTTTAAATAACAATGCATATTACCTATCCAACAGTTCAGCCATCTGGTGGGATCAGAAACTTTCACTTCCATGTTTGCATTATTTCATTTTATCCAAGACTGGCAAACTGTTGTTAGTCTAAACCAGGGGTAGGCAACCTTTCCCCTTTAAGAGCCGAGGGACTTCAGCTCCCAGAATCCCAGAAGCTTTTGGCCAACATGGGATTATTGGCTGAGGCTTCTGGGAGCTGAAGTCCCTCGGCCCTTAAAGGGGAAAGGTTGCCTACCCCTGGTCTAAACTATGGTTTGTTTGTTTTTTAAAAAGCCAACATCAAGCCAAAAGTTTTGAAGCGTGCTTGTTTAAAAAAAGTTAATTAACTATAACCACATTTTAGTATACAGATGTAACATTACTCTGAAGCAAAAGCTTCTGATCTTCTGGCAGAAATGGGGAAAACACTGGCTCACTGAAGCTTATTTCTGCCATGATAAACCACAGTTTGTCAAGACATCTGAACTGGCCCATTGTTAAATGACATTTCTTTCTTTCTTTTTTATTCTAAGAAATGAAGTCTGTTATTATTATTATTTTGCTTTGTTTTTTACAAGCAATGAGGGGTTAAATGTTTAGCATTTACACATTAGAGAGTCAACATTTCTCTCAAATAAAAATAAGGCATTTCTTAGGATTTACACATGCTTCTTACCTCCAAACTTAGAAACCCTCCATCATGAGCAGATGTGACCTGAGGGGAACTTTCAAACCATTCACAGGATTTCCCTAAGAGGTTTTTCAAGGTCTTCACTGATGACACTGTCAAAGCACCAGAACAGCGAGCCAGGATGACAGCATTTTCTGCCCACCAGTTTACATCTATCAGTGGGTAAAGAGATTCCTTGTCTAAAATGGGAGAGACAAAAACGAATAATTTCAAGTATTAGAAAAAGAACTTCTACAACTTTCAATTATTCAATAAGAAATCATTTAGATGGCTACCTTTATGCAATGTTGATATATTGTTAAGGTCTTGCTCCACTACGTTTTAATAGTATTATTTTACAGTTATCTCTGGATTAACTAAAGCAGAACTGAATAATTAATTATTCTGACAGACCTTTTATGCAATATTTTTAAAATAAAGTATATTAGACCTACCTAATCTCACAAAAGAGGGTGGAATTTTAAAAATTTATAGGCCTTATCATTACTCAGACCTTCTGTGAGACTTTCCCTCTGGCAAATGGTCAGAACATTATTTATGGAATCTAGATGGTTATCATCAATGCTAGCCAGCTGAGAAATGAGTTGTGACCTCAGGGGAGAATATCTACAAGTCTTCTCTGCAAAGAAAGTGTGTTCTCAGACAAGTGACATGTCTCATCCTCAGTATTAGTCATTCCAATAGCAAACTCAGGCAACTGAGTAGCTACCAGCCATGAAGCAGAATGGAAATCCCAATGGAGGAACCTGAGAGCTTACCAAATGTTGTAGGCACCTGAGTCTATCCACATTGTATTTGGGCAGGAAGTCTAAACAGGCATGCACTACTTTGTGTCCTCCAGATGTTTTGGACTGCAATGCATCTGCAGTGTTGAATTGGAGTGATGAGAATTTTAGTCCAACATACCTAGAAGGCCCACATTGGAGAAGATTGGTCTAAGTGGTTACCAAACTCTGGTCCTCCAGATGCTTTGGACTTCAACTCCCAGAATTCCTGACTATTGGTCAAACAGGCTTGGGCTTCTGGGAGTTGGAAGTCAAAAACACCTGGAAGACCAAAGTTTGGGAATCAGTACAATGCTTCTGTGGCAAACTGTTTGGGGCTATATAGGGGAACACTCAAATGAATAGGTAGGAAATAGAGGCAATACTTTCCAGCAGGTCCCACTTGTTCCAAAAGTAAGCTACTTTCACAGAGAGTTTGTGTAAAGTCATATAAAGTTATCATGTCTCAGTTTTGCTATGCTAAAAAAATGAACTGAAATACACATAGGAGCATAAGAAGCTGTCTTATACTGAGTAGGACAACAGCCCATGTACATCAGTATTTCCAACTCCTGACCGGCCTTCATTCACCAGGTTTTTATGCAACATGGAGTTGTCATCAGTTAAGCCTGACCACACTTAACTTCTGATGTCAGATAAGACAGGATATATTTTGAGTGTTATAGTAGTAAATGCTGGGGTTACCACTTAAATGACACACTGCCCAAATGCAGGAAGAGCATGTCCCCATTTTAAGCAATACTCAACACTATAAAATGATGTATTATATCCCCAACACGGGCCAACAGCCCCAAAATGTACTTTTCTAGCAACTATAACATGTGACATGTTAATATTATAGCTTGTATTTTTAACACATTAACAGAATATTCTGGATTAACAAAAATCTGTTCTCAATCTCTCTCTCTTATATACACATACCCCCCCCCCACACACAAAATAAGTAGATCATTACACAAACCTCTAATTTTCTTCCGTTTTTCAAGAGAGAGCCTCCATTCTGGCTTGATTTCATCATAACCTGGCTATGAAAAACAAACACACCATGCATTTCTAATCACGTACCCATGACATCTCTCTCTTCAAATGCAATATGCCGTATTTTCCGGCATATAAGACGACCCACGTATAAGATGACCCCCCCACTTTCCAGTCAAAATATTGAGTTTTAGCACCTCTATCCTCATTATCCTTATATCCGGTGTATAAGACGACCCCCCCACTTTAGCCACAGATTTTACAGGTAAAAAAGTAGTCTTATACGCAGGAAAATAAGGTAAATTCTTTTTAACATTATGCCATGCTGCTCTGGAGTAGGATGAAGTGAACAGTCAAAAAAGCAACTTGTGACAGGATGAGATGAAAAAAGCCTGTACCCCAGGCAGGGGAGGTGATGGTGAGTTATAACTGGAAAAGTAGCTCATAAACACTTAAGGAGCTGACAAATGTCTCCCACTATAAGAGATTCTACCATTTTACAAGGTTTCCATACATTGTAAATAACACCAAAAAGGTGCTATGGAAGCACACCAAAAGGAGTGAAAAGGAGAAGGGGCTGAATAGCACAGAACAGCATTATCAACAACATTGTTGCAATGAGAAGAAGCTACATTTATTATGCCTATACAGTTTAAAAGCACAACAGTTTGTAGGCATAATAAAAAAACCTCACCCAATGCCAAACAAATTCACAGTGTCATGGAGGTGATTCAAGTATAACATATGAATTAGATCCAATTTTTGGAAAGATAAAACAGGTGAGTTTTTATTATTTTCAGTCAGCAGGTATGGATAGCCCAAACAATTTGCTCTTAAGTTCTGTTTCAAACAAAGTAAAAGACTGTTCCCAAAATGATAAATACATTTACAAGTAAGGAAGCTACGTAATTCTTAGATTTCTATTGTAATTTCAGTCAAGGGTTACAGCCATTCCTAGATATGGCTTTTTGTTCTGTAAGGGTTTTGTTTCACTTCATTCTTCAGTCGCTGAATAAGAATGATGCATCTAATGAGGTTCTACTTCCAAAATGCATTCAGCTGTCAATGAGTTCCTGCATGATTAGAGATCCATTTCTAAGCCTCACACTATACAAAGAGTATAGAAGCCAAGATAGCATGACAAGACAAATCTTAACAACACAAAACTTACCAAAAAAATAAAAAATAAAAACCTAGCCACACATACAACAAAGAGAAACCTGTTACTGTGGTATGACAGGAAGTGTTTCCTCCAGGCAGTGTGTGTGTACTGTTAATAAATATCACTGGGGTGGTAAAACAGCTCCACATTTTCAGCCACAGTGCAAAGGAGCTATCCAAGGTCCTGAATCCTTCTGAATTCGGTTTCCATTTTTTCCTTTAAAAACCGTCTTTTCAAACTTAAAAATGAATGTAGAGTCCAGCTGCAGCTAAAACGGATTGCTAACTGATAGGTTAAATCAAACCCATCTCTTTAGTTTATTATGGCTTAATCAGACATCTAACGTTGCACTGAAGGAGTGTAAAATACCAAAAATGAACAAAAAATATGTTCTCTTTGAAATATGAATCACATAAAAATAGATACCATATGGTGAATATCTCTTTTCCCTCCACAATAAATGATGGGGGGGTGTGGGAATGTATGCTTAACTGTATTTTAAGATATTTGAGTACAGGTTGAATATCATTTTCCAAAATGTTTGAGACCACAAGTGTTTTGGGTTTGGGATTTTTTTCCAGTTTGGAATATTTGCATATTGATAAGAAGATATCTTGGAGATGGGACCCTGGTTTAAACGTTCATTTATGTTTCATATACTGCTCATATACATAGCCTGAAGGTAATTTTATGTACAATATTTTAAATAATTTTGTGCATGAAACAACATTTAGCAATAGCAATAGCAAGTACATTTCTATACCGCTTATCAGTGTACTTAAGCACTCCCTAAGTGTTTACAATGTCTAAGCCGATTGCCCCCAACAAGTGGGTGAGTACTCCTTTTAGTGACCTTGGAAGGATGCAAGCCTGAGCTGAGCCTGAGCTCCCGGCTGGTATTGAACTTGTAACCTTATGCTTTGTGAGTGAGTGGCTGCAGTACAGGCATTTAACCACTGTGCCACCAAGGCTCTTTTATGCATAATGAACTACTGAAAGCAAAGGTGTCACTATTTCAGCCACTCATGTTGATAATTTTGAAATATTTTGCATTTCAGATAAGGGATACTCAACTTGTACTATTCAATTTTACTATGGCATGCGATCTACCTGACTATGAGTGGGCAGATGGAGGAGCTTGACTTGCATTTTGTGGTGGCTGTAAATCAGTCCTCCTAGAGTCTATTGGATTCCAACTCCTATCAGTCCTCATCAATAGGGCTGGTGAGGAATAACACTGAGGTCCAGCAACATTGGAAGGGGGCCAGACTGCCCTCTCCTGCTTTAATACAGCACACTACTCTGATATAACTGCATATAACTGCAGCTTTTAAGTATAGATACCTGAAGACATCAAACAATTACAGGATGTGTATAAGGAAAAATTAATTAATACAACACAAAAGAATTTCAGAAATAATCCTCTATATTCATGCCTGCAAGTAAATTCATTCCCAGATTGACATGTATCATTGTACTATCAATTAACTGATTAAATCCGCAAAAAATTAAGAGATTCTGATGGTTTTTTTCTTCAAAAAAGGTATATTTATTTCTCAGTGATCTAGTATTGTACTCTAACAGGCATACCTCTTCTGTGGTTATTGTATTTTGGAAAGTTTCTTCCTCAATCCCAGTGACAGGCAATCCTATACAAGAATCATGTCATACAAAATATTTACAGACTATTAGTAGCCAGATACCTGTTCACTTTGTTCCCATTCTCCTTGTTGTCTGAGAGAAGGAATTTCCCAGATGGTCAGTTTTCCAGAGAAATGAATAACTGCTAGCCGAGTACCATCTGGAGAAATGCTCATCTTGAAGACACCATCCTACCAATATTTCAATTAGTGATCACACAAGAACAAAACAAAACAAAAAAGTTCAGAAGGAGTATTAACCTCATTAGTCACTGTTAATGCATTTTTCCATTTTTTTGTTTCCCTTCACAGGTCTTTCACATGTTATAAAAATCTGAGATGATCCTTCCCATTTTACAATGAAATGTATACTAATCCTAGTAATATTAACAGCTCCCAAGACATACATAGGGCAATCCTATGTATGTCTACTCAGATGTAAGACTCACTATGTTCAGTAAGTAAGTATGCATGAGACTGCACCCTTAGAAATGTGAACTATGATCTTATAATTGCTAATTCCAAGAAATTCACTAAATATAACCAACTCTATGACTCTCAAAAACGTGCAATTGTTCCTAGTTTTGTTTTTAATTTCTCTATTGGGGAAGAGTACCTAGAAGATACTGGCCCAGTTGCTGGGGTAAATTATGAAAGAAGCATAAGAAGAATGGCTAGCCTCAGGAATCCATGCACTGCAAAGAGGGCTTTCCGAATGCAAGAACTCGTGCAGTATTATTTTTAATACTGGTTTCTAAGGAAGACCATGACGAATGTTATCACAGTCAAACAATATTGTTCACATGACACAGAGATTCACACCAATTTAGGATAATCAAGGTTCTGTAAATTACCAGTGTCAACCACTACTGTCATGTATTTCAGGGAAAGAGGACATATCTCCTCACAGCGGGCATGTTTGGATGAACAAGAAGTCAATATTTCCTAATGAAAAGCTCTAAAAGCCACAGACCTCATGACATCTGAACCTAACAGTGTGTCAGGTTTGCTCTCTATAGAAAACTATGTGTGCTACTTCTCATAATGGGTTGATGCATTATGAGGAACCAACCACAGTATGTTAAGGATCACTGAAAATGCAACTATTCCAGAGACGTCCTGTGGAATATTTTCAGACTGTTTGGAATAAACAGATCACAAAGCAGCACACTGCTCCTAGCTATGGCTTCTTCGAAGTCATGTAATCAGCTAGAATAGAATAGGATTAAAGGTATTCCTTTTGACAAGGTTGTCAAGTTGTGTCCGACTATAGGGGGCAGTGCTCATCTCTGTTACTAAGCCAAAGAGTCAGCATTGTCAAAGACTACTCTGTGGATCATGTGGCCAGCATGACTGCACAGAACACTGTTACCTTCCCACCAAAGTGGTACTTATTTATCTACTTGCATTTACATGCTTTCGAACTGCTAGGCTGGCAGAAGCTGGGACCAGTGATGGTAGCTCACCCCATCACACGGCACGTGGGCCTCAAACTGCCAATCTGCTGATCTTGCAATCAACAGAATCAGCATCTTAACGTCTTCAGTCACTACGTTCCTACAAAAAATAGGATTGGGCTAATAAAAAGACTTCATTTTATTTTATTTATATTCTACTTTTTAAAAAGTGTGAAATCATTTAAATATATAACTAAAAAACTAAAAATACACCCACCCCAATAAAAAAAATATTCCTGGTTAATCATTAAATGTCTGTGTGAATAGAAAAGTCTTTGCCTGCCTGCTCACCTGCTAGTAAAAGGAGACCAGCCTAGTCTCCTATGGAAGCGAATTGTACAAGCCCTGAGAAGGCTCTCTCATATGCCCTCATCAGATGGGGCTATGATGGTGATGTGACCAAAAGAAAGTCCTCCCCCCAAGAATGTTAAGACATTGACAAGTTCATATAAGGGAGAGATGATCTTTCAAATGGTCTGGACCTAAGCATTTGGGAGGTTACAGTTGTTTACAAAGACAAAATCCGTAAGCTAAGGATGATATCAAACATCTCATGATCAGTCTGGGAAATATAAAGTAAGCCCATTTATCTCATCAGAATTCACATTGGCTTTACCATGACAGACCATTTCATTTTACTGCAAGAACTGGGTAGATAAATTATTGGGGAAAATGCTTATAAATAAATAACAGAATGTGTGTACGTGTGTCTGTGCATATGCAAGTAATTGTGCTTCCAAGCTTTTACATTTATCAGGAGGTGTGGCCATTTACTACAGAGTCATTAGTCAGAAATGGTGACAAGCAAATTCCAAATATGCTACACTGCAGTCAACTTAGGAAATACCAGGTAGTTCTATGCTGCCAACTTCATTATATATATAGAAGCTGTCAGGCAAAATCATTGAAAATTTTGGAGCGGGTTTTATTATGCTGACAGTATTCAGCTCTATTCTGGGTGTCTGACAACTGGAAAATAGGCTGGATGAGGGCCAAATGAATCCAGACAAGGCAGAAATGATTGTGGTTGGGGATACTTCAGTTCCAAAGATCCCAGTAATGATGAAATCCACCCTCTTGTAGTTGAGTAGGAATATAACCTAACGGTATGTGCCTTGTTGTGTAACTTCTAGTAGACATCATAACCAATGATGCATCATTACACACTAGAGTGGCTCCCCAAGAGACACAGGAACCTGGTAATCATCCTTGTTCTCAAAATTACAAGCAGAGGCTACTGTAAGTTATTTTTTGCAGAGACTGCTCTTGACACATGTTGCCTTAAAGAAACGCTAATGACATACACACACCCTCCATTACCTGTTCTCTTCCTTGCTTGTTGTAAAATTTGAGATTCATAATCTTGAACAACGACTTTCTCTTGACCTGTTGAGAACAAAACAATCTCAAAAATTCACTTGTAATATGTTTTGTTCACTCTAAGAAGCCAAAACAAACCATAGCAACAGCAAATAAAATAGCACAGCTTCTCATTTAAAAAGTGTGAAGAATTCGAGTCTTTTCTAAACTATATATGCTAGAATATAAACTCAGGGTTCTTAGTATTGTCCCTCATTCCACTTCCAGATGCAGCTTTCAACTAGTATAACATCATGCACAGGAGGGTACAGTTAGGATTGTCTTCTAAGTGTCCCCACTGATTTTTCTCACTTCTTCCTTAATGCAGAAAATCCGTTTACAAGAAGAAAGAAGAGATACACAATGCTTTCTGATCTTTAGTGCCAGGAAGGCTCCAAAACTGCAAACAATATATGGCCCTTCCAAATACATTCTTGACTTAAAACAATAACTAGAACAGAAAACAGATGGACTTCTCCATTACTGTGTTCTTTCAGAGTAAGAAATGAAGGTAAGTGCTCCAGGAAAGCAACAGGGCATTTAACACTCTTTATGAATTATGAAAGGCTTCCACAAGAAACTCATGTTGTTGATTTTGACATATAAAATACTTCCAGCCTTCTAGGTCCAGCTTTTCCTGATTGCCTGGGTGACTGCCATAGAGTTAAATAAAGGCCTGAAATACACGGGCCAAATAAGACAGCTTCTGACCATTTTGGGGGCATGATGTTTACATGATGCATGCCCCCAACCTGTGCGGAGACCACAGCAAGCCAGGAAAAGCCAGCACTTACAGGAGCAGATTAAATTCGCTCCTGCCTGCAGCCCATTTGAAGACTCAGATCTTCATGCAAAATTTTAATATGCTTTTTCAGGAAAAACAAAAATGTTAAAAGGTGCTTCAGAACTGTAGGTGGAGTGACAATACCAGTGATCATATGACACAACACCCTTCCTGTTCATGTAAAGACAGATTGTTCACATGTCACGGACACAGACTGTGCATCTGCCAAATATGTGACATTGCGAAGATCTGCCTTCATGTTTCTAAACATCAACAAAAGAGGCACTGGAGACATATAAGATGGACAGGTAGGATGTTTTAGCAATCACCACCTTTTTAGTATTCAATTGGATCTGGGGAAATAATTGCCATTTATGGCCTTCCAGCAGAAACATATGGAGTACAATGGACACAACTCGTTGGACAAAGGAAATAAACATCAACTCTACAGCACAGAATTGTTTTTTAGAACAGATGTTCATATTTAAATTATCCTATAAAGTATCTAAATATACTCAAATGATACTTACAGTCCCAATATCATCTTCATAACTTGTAACCTGCTTGTAATAGGGTGATCCTGAAAGAACCCTCCATGCTGACAGACCACAACTACTCGCTTTAGACAGGCCAGCACCATCATCATCTGTTTCACATCCACCTATAATCAAAAGTCTGTTCCGACAGGATAACACAAGTTTTAGTTTGATTGTCTCCAGTTCTCACAATCTGCTTTGTAACAATGAACAGTTGTCATTTTAAAATCATCACAACACTTCCCATCAATGGCAATTTGATGACTACTGAATTATTTATATCACACTTAACAGTTCAATCATTTGTGTGTTACAATTTCATATTTCCTATTTCAAACAGTTATTCAGAGCAAAAGGAAGAAATAATGAAGTTTTTTTATACATTTTTAAGTATCAAAGGCTGCAATCCTAGCAGTCTGCTATTCAAAGTAATTGCCTGTTATGATGTTTGTTAGTTTTCTCAGAACTCATCTTCAATTAAAAAGGAAGTGTGGTAAGGAGGCATGGCTTTTTTTTTTTATCCAAGCAAGACCATGAAAGAAAATTCTGCATTATTCATCTCTTTTCCCCTCCAGTTGGCAACATATTGCCATCTAGTGTTTAAACTATATAGGAAGGATTTGTGGAGTTTGCAGCTATAATGACTAGAACAACATTAACCAACAATTCCCAACCCTTTGAATCAAACAAACTCAAAGCATCATGTTTTGCTTTAACACCTCTAGTTACCATATAAAAACAAATCAAATTCTTCTGAAAAATACTATAGCAGTACAAAAGTCACTTTACAACAGTCATCTCTTCAGAGTGTTTTTTGTTTTTTTTACTGGATGATCTAGAAGAGCAGGGTTGCAATCTATGAACACTTACATGAAAGCAAATCTCAATGACTTCTGAGTGAACCTGTATAGGATTTCAATATGAATGTGCCACATAAAATCTACTACCATTTGTTGTTGTTTTTGTTTGTTTTAAAGATTTCTGTCGAATAAACATTTGAAAATGCAAAATGGTATAAACAAAGGAGAGAGTAAAATCTCACCCTCACAAACCTTTGGACTTTATACACATACTTTATGCTCCCATAAAGCCTAGCTACCATGGCCCTTGGTGAAGAATTAAGAAGTTGTACACAAAAAGAAATAGAGGGCATGGGGTTACTTATGTTAAAGGATTTGGTGGAGATTTTTCTTTTTGTGCTGGGAGAAATATTCTGAGGGATCAGAAAAAGAATGAATTGTGAAGAAATCCACTAGTTTGTGCTAATTGCTTTTAAGAAATCTTAAAAGAAAAATATCATATATGGGTACCATCAGGTGGAGTTGCAAAGATGCACAGACCAAGGACTAGCACAAGTACCAAAATTAAAGCTTACATATGCATTATGTATACCATGATGGGGGGATCAGGAAAGCACTATATACCTGGTAATAACCTATTCCCACACTCATTCATATTTCATTGTTAATACAAAGCAGGGGTAGGCAACCTTTCCCCTTTAAGGGCCGGGGGACTTCAGCTCCCAGAAGCCTCAGCCATGTTGGCCAATAGTCCCATGTTGGCCAATAGCTCCTGGGATTCTGGGAGCTGAAGTCCCTCGGCCCTTAAAGGGGAAAGGTTGCCTACCCCTGATACAAAGTAACAGTCATAACAGGTTGACAAAAACAATAGGGCAATATTAATGGCAAAAAAAGAAAAAGTCTCCAAAAGAGAACTTGTAGTGAAAGTAATAAATAAAATATAGAAAAATGGCTGAACAGTGTAATCTGAAGAATCATTTCTTACATTTACAGTGGGCCCACTTCATCAGCGGACTAGAAACCCACAGATTCAATCACCCACAGATCACCATGCCCCATATTATTCAATTGTGGGATCTGCATGACGATGCATTGACATAGACATGCACGCCACCTCCCATTTGATAACATGGAGTGCAAGGGTCCGTGTTTGTATCCATCCATGGGAGGGCAGAACCAAACCCCCACTTATGGGAAGGGCCCTCTGTATATGTTTAATCTAATTTTTCTTACAATGTCCAGCACAGCTTCTAACTGAGCAATAATTTAAAATTTCTTTATATTTACTTGCATGATGTTATAAGCTACAATTTCAGGCACAGGATGCCTCCACCAGTGAAAAGGAGGCAATTTTCATTTTATCCTATATGCCCCTGTGCCTTCCACCCTGAAAATCTCTTCTGGTAAATTTGGAGGACCTTCCAGAACAAAATGGGAGACACAGAAGGAGAATGCAGATAAAAAGAGATGAAAACATGCCTCCCATATTCCCAGCAGGAGTACTCACTGGATCATTCTGAAAACAATATGAGGACTACAGTTTTAAAAAGCTTTTCAGTGTAAACTAGGGGTAGGCAACCTTTCCCCTTTAAGGGCCGAGGGACTTCAGCTCCCAGAAGCCTCAGCCATGTTGGCCAATAGTCCCATGTTGGCCAATAGCTCCTGGGATTCTAGGAGCTGAAGTCCCTCGGCCCTTAAAGGGGAAAGGTTGCCTACCCCTAGTGTAAACCTTTGGAAGAAGCAGTCCCTCTTTTTCTGCTTAAGAATGATCCCTGCCAACTCTGTGGAACTGCAGCAAATTGCTTCTGTATTACTTTAGAACACTGAAGCAAACCATTAATGGTCAACTGTGATCATCTCAGTAACAGGAGAAAATCCAACAATCAATGTCAATGTACTGCCAATTGTAATAATGTTGGCAGAGAAACTCCACATCTGACACAAAATACTGTCATGCCAAAGAATCATCACCCTTACAAATACTTTCCTTTTGGACTATCTATCACTCATCCCAGTTCTCAAATTGTGAAGCATGGCCATAGGGTGTGGGAGAACATCCTGAGAAAAAGGGACAAAGTCCCCACACACTTTTTAAAAGGACGTACGGACCACATTTTAATCTTATCAAAACTATAGCAAACAGCCTTGTGATATTTTAAAGACTAAAATATTTGGTACTATTTCAGATGCCAAAAGTGTCTGTAGCTTTTGCTACAATGAACTTTCCCTATGGAAATTACACCCCAAAGAGTATTGCAGAATAATCTGCCCGAAGGCCAACCGGCTTCAAACCCTAGGCAAGCAGTTTTGGACTCTAAACAGTTTCTCAAGTTAAGCTGTAAGAACTTGTTCTAATATTGAAGAGAAACTTAAGATCCATATTGATCCATGTGACAACAATAAATGTGGCTATATATATATATATATATATATACACATATCTATATACAGAACTGATACAAATATCTATTTATTATCATGGTGTTTTTTGACAATTAATATATTTGTAAATGATATTGCAGTCAGCCCTCCATATCCACGGATTCCTTACCCATGGATTCAACCATCCACGGTTTGAAAATATTTAATATATATATATAAATTGCTAAAAACAAACCAGAATTTTGCCATTTTATATAAGGGACACCATTTTACTGCACCACTGTATATAATAGGATTTCAGCATCCACTCATTTTAGTATCCATGGGGGGGGGGGGGGTTCCTGGAACCAAACCCCAGCAGATACCAAGGGCCCACTATATATGTTTTAAATCATATGTTTTACAATGCTATTTTAACATTTTTATGCATTTAATGTGTTGTCTAATGGTCAGTGGACTGTTATAAATACTATTGCTCTTGTTGTTCTAGCTATTGTTGATTGCAGAACAATATAAATTGAAAAAATTAAATCTGAAACACAAACAGACTGATGCACTCTACTTTTGATAACAGAGATTAAGCATCTGACAGGGATACAATTCTTCATCAATTTTATTCTCAAAGGAAGCAAAACTTCCCCTCCCACTGGAAGAAATTCTTTGAAAACTGCACAATTTTTGAAGACTATTCATGGTTCATGACTTATCCTGGACAAAATTCACACATAATCATTTTTGCACAGAAAACAGAATATTCTGCACAGGAAGCAGTGTTTCTACATAGAAAATAATATTTCTGAAATATGATTCTCTATGCAGAAAATTCTACTTCTTGCACAGAAAATTTTGTTTGGTGCAGAACCAAACTATGTCTGAATTTTGCACACAATAAGTTCCAAACTGCAAAGATTCTTCTCAATCCTCCTTGTCAGGGATTCCTGTCACTTGAGAAACATAATTTTCACCCATCTATCAAATTTGTCGTTAACTGCCATCAAGTTAACTTCGAGTTATAATGACCCCATAAATAAGAGACCTCCAAGTCACCAGCCCTGCTCAGGTCTTGCAGACTCAGGACTGTTGTTTCTTTGATACAGGAGATGAACACACCAGCAAAATACACTGGCTTCCTGCATGCCCCAATGACACTCCCAAGCCAATGTCACGCCACCCACCCAACCAGATGGCAGACAACATTTTGGTGTTTCAGCTGTGTGGCGTTTAGACACCTCATGCCGCCAAAATAAGGGAAAAACGCCACCACAGTGGCAAAGATGCATTTTTCCCAATGCAAAAAGGAGTGACTTTTTTCCACTTTTTGTGCCAAGCAAATGCTGAATTGGGGCCACAGTATGTGGTTGCTGCAGCACAAATCCATCGCTCAAAGGGGCGACCAGAAGCCGCTCCTTTGGGGCGGTCTATTTCACCCCTCAGTTTATCCATCTGGAATACAGTCTTCCTCTTTTCCTACTGCCTTTCATCTCACCAAGTATTATTGCCTTTTCTAGTGAGTCTTTTCACGATATGGCCAAAGTACAAAGGTCTCAGTTTAGCCATCTTGGCTTCTAGGGAGTTCAGGCTTGATTTGCTCTAGAACTCATTTACTTGTCTTTTTAGCAGTCCACAGTATCCACGGAACTCTTCTCCACCATTGCTTGTCAAAGGAGTTTATTTTCTTCCTATCAGCTTTCTTCATTATCCAGCTATCACAAACATACATAGAAATGGTAAATACAATGGCAGGGATGATCCTAACGTTAGTATTCAATTATGGATCTTTACACCTCAGGATTTTGTGGTTACTTCATAGCTGCCCTTCCAAATCCTAATTTTCTTCTGATTTCTTAACTGCACTCTCCATTCTGATTAAGGTCTGAGCCAAGGTATAGAAAATCATGAACTATGTCAATGGCTTCATCATCTTTAAAGTTAAATAAATTATCTGTGATCATCATTTTTATTTTATTAATGTTCACCTGTAAATATGCCTTTGCACTTTAGCTTTATTCTATTTTTTAAAATATTAATAGTTCATCGTCTGTGCCACAATTTGCTCCTGGTATTGTTTTTGCAGACAGAATGGAGCTTTGCCATCTTCTGCTTCCAATTATGTAGTCTATTTGATTTCTATATTGTCAATCAGGTGATGTCCATGTATGCAGTCTCCTCTTTGGTTGCCTGAAGAGTATGTTTGCAATTAATATATTTGCAACTGTTGGCCTCACAAAATTCAGTCAGTTGCTTTTCTGCTAATTTTTTTTTTTATTTTAAGCCAAATTTTTCTACAATCTTTTATTCTGCTCTGCTTCTATTTTTTGCATGCCAATCCCCTATGATTAAAAAGAAGTACTGTTCTGGTGTGTGATCAATTTCCTCCTGGACTCCAGCACAGAATATTTCAATTTCTTCTTCTTTTGCCTCTGTAGTTGAGCACAAACTTGGACCAATGTCATGATTCAGTCAGATTTTGCATTATATCCTTTGACTGCTTTTCTGCATCTCTTCTCACTATAAATGCCATCCCATTTCTTCTTAGATGTTCATTTCCTGAGTAAAACACTATGTAATTATCTGACTCAAAATATCCCATTCCTGTCCACTTTATCTCATTCACCACAAGTACTGCAATGATTATATGAACCATTTCTTGTTTTACTACATCTAGCTTCCCCTGGTTCTTGTTTCTCACATTCCATATTCCCATAATACGTATTGCACAGCTTTGGACTTTGCTTTTGCCTCTGAGCATGTCAACAGCTGAACCTGTTTTCAGCTTGATTCCTGATGTCATTGGCAACAGCACTACCCATAGATGTCCTCTGCTGTACCCAGTACCTCACTGAGAGCCATCCAACCTGGATGTTTCATCTTCTGGCACTATCTTTTTTTGATTTTGGAATGTCTCATCATAGGGATTTCATGGTAAAAGATCTTCAGAATGAGATTTACCATGCCTCCCTCTGCACAGTAGTAACAAGTGTTAGTTATGTTGCCACTACCATTGTCTCTGAGAGATCCTCTGCCAGTGTTACTCTCCCAACTGCCTTCCAGTAGCTGTCTGGTACATTTACTCTGACTATTCAGCAAAAGCCTGTCTGACAAGAGAAACCTTACCAGCAGCATTCCTGCAGTCAGCATAGCCTCTTGTCTCACAAGAGCAAGCAATTCCACCACCCCAGAAAAAATAGTGTCATATTTTCAACTATTCTTTCTATCCTTTTTGTCTGAAATTCTGCTGGGGCTGGAAGATATAAGCATGTCTAACTAACATGTGGTGTTGTTTCTTGTTCTTAGCACTTAGCTACGGTTGTTGTGCTATTTTATTTTCAATTAAATTTTTGCAGGAGGTCTGTTTCACTTGCAGTTCTTTAACATTTGTTCTCTTAAACAAAGTATGGAGAATATGTGACATTCAGATGTTATTTGACTCCTCTTCCCATCAGCCCTTCCCAGTCCTTAGCCAATGATTTAGAATGATGGGAATTACAGATCAACATTTGAAGGCCATGTGTTCCCCACCCCTGTGATCTGAAATATTATGATGGAAGTAGCTTGGAGATGGCAAAAGCCGTGTTGGCCAAGAGGAAATTTCTTCAGGCAAGTAGAATCTCCATCATTCACCTCAGGCTAGGTGTCTTCAGAAGAGAATCTAGACAGGGGTAGGCAACCTTTCCCCTTTAAGGGCCGAGGGACTTCAGCTCCCAGAAGCCTCAGCCATGTTGGCCAATAGTCCCATGTTGGCCAATAGCTCCTGGGATTCTGGGAGCTGAAGTTCCTCAGCCCTTAAAGGGGAAAGGTTGCCTACCCCTGATCTGAGATCTCCAATCTTCTTATCCTCTTCTAATTCCAGTACTACTTTAGTTTTTCAATATAGCAGCTATGCAGGAAGATTTTGTCCATTTATGCCTGCCACACGGATGTCCACCAATAGGTTGGGAAGCTCAGGTTGGTTGAGGAAGTTTCAGAAGAAGCTCAGGTTTAAAAACATTACAGAACAGTGTTGTATACCCCAGCCTCATTTATAATGTAAACATCTCCTCTCAAGATATCTGAAACTGCATGACAGCAAGAATAAAGCTGCCATAACAAGTTAGACAAAAATCATTTTCACCAAACTAAAGAAGACATATGTATCATTGCAAGCACACACTTGAATTCTGAACAACGCTTCACAGAGCAGACAAAATGCAGGACACAGCTGATGAAGCTATATTAAGATGATGAGAGACAGAGAAATTAAAATAACCTCAAAGCTTCACTAAAAGCTATGGATGAAGTCTAGACTCACTTATACATTATTAACATCTATAAGTCAAGAGCTTCAGTAATAAAAAAAAGAAGCTGACAGGTAGCCTGAAGCTATCAACAATCCAGATATTTTGAGTTAAATGTGCCTAGAATGCTACAACACATTTTATCCAATAGGAAGGAAAAGTTATCCAAAGCAATGCAACAATTTGTTGTTGTTTTTAGCTTTAGCAATGCAACTATTTGTTGTTTAGCTTTAGCAACGCAACTATTTGTTGTTGTTTTTAGCTTTATGTGCAGAAGGCAATAAGCCTTATACTAGAAAGGCTACTCAAACTGTTTTTTTCCTTACTGAGCTACTAAAAAATAAGCATAATATAAATAGGATGCACACTGTTTATCTGGCCTGGAGCTATTATAATATTAGAAGCTTAATAACTTGAAATATGTACCAAGTCTTGCAGTTTCATGAAAGCTAGGATCTTAGAACAACTCCAGGCTCTAATCTAAGATCTTAGCTTATTCTGATCCTGGAAACCATCTTTGGTCAGTCTTGTGTAAAATTAATGTATGGTTAATTGGAGATTTCCTGAGTTAATTTAGAAACAGATGGCCTTCAGACAGAGGCACAAGTCACATGCATATCTACTTTTTAAATTCAAATACATTCACACTGAACCAGGTCATATTTTCATTTTACAGTTGAATTCACACCCAATCTATTATCTCAGAACTCCAGAACAACAAGAATTTGGGGGGAGAGGATTCGCTGTGGCATCTGGTCTCCCCAGTCCTAGAGGCGGTAGCAGTAGGGTTTTCCTCCCCTAACATGCCTGGGTTTTCTAGTGTGTCCCTTCTCTTCATTCTATTCTGGTTCCTGATTAGCCCGGACAGAAACAGAAAATAGGAAAGCACAGAATGGGAAGGAGTAGCAAGGTGATTTTTTGTTTTGTTTTGGAAAGAAGCAGAAAGTTAGCAGTAGAAAGGCATATTTAGGATTAAGTCGAGGAGAGACGCTTACATGGAGTAGAAGCAGGAATCAGAAAAAAGGGGGGATTGCTCCACTACAAAGTCTATTTCCCACCTACAAGAGTGATGAGGAGGGAGCAACCCACTTCAGGATGTCTCCAGCCCCATCGGTGGAAAATGTTAACAGCTCTTTCAAGAGAGATCAGATTTCAGGTGATTATTTTCAAGGTGATTGTTTTTGTTGTTGTCATTTAAAAGAGGGGGGAGAGATGAAAAGAGAGGGGGAGATCTGGCAATGAGGTTGCAGTTATGAAAGTAGTGGCTGAAAGGGACATACCTTAAGGGTTAGAACTGTGTGGCACTCTAGATATGTATGAAATAAAGCCCTCCGCATTCTTCACCATTGGCTATACTGGCTAAAACGTTTGCTCTAGATGTGTATGAAATACAGCCCCTCAGTGTTTTTCATCACTGGCTAGGCTGGCTAAGGCCGCTGAGAGTTGCAGCCTGACAACAGGCAGATTGCACAATTCCCACCTCAGCATAGTTATTTAAACAGGAACAACTGTATATCTTTCACCAACCATTAAAACTCATAGGGCTCCTCCTTTCAAAAATGTACATGAAACTGTTTTCATCCAAATATTATGCAAAACAACAAAGCTGAGGATATTAAATACAAGGGGGAAATGACAACAAAATCTACATAGTATTAGTTTGGAAAAGCCACAAAATTACATTTGAAGGACAGAGGAAATAATATCTTTGCATCTCAATTCAGATGTAACAATAAATCCAGATTCATTGTGATGAGAACAAACTGCGCTGGGACCCATTTTTGTTATTAGACAAAATACTCCTAATAAAACAAACTAAAGCTCAGGTATACCTGCTCTTTCTCCATTTCATCTCTCTTTCACATGTCATTCAAGTCATGAGTGAAAAACGTGGAAAATCAGGAGACAGCACATGAGAAATGTAAGGTACTGCACTTAGGGTGGAAAAACGAAAAGCACAGATATATGATGGGGGACACCTGGCTGAATGAGATTACGTGTGAAAGGGATCTAGGAATCCAGGTGGACCACAAGTTGAACATGAGTCAACAGTGTCATGCAGCAGCTAAAAAGGCCAATGCAATTTTAGGCTGCATCAGTAGAAGTATAGTGTCTAGAACAAGAGAAGTAATAATACCACTCTATTCTGCTTTGGTCAGGCCTCACCTGGAATACTGTGTCCAGTTCTGGGCACCACAATTCAAAAAGGATGTGGAGAAACTGGAGCATGTCCAAAGGAGGGCAACTAAAATGGTGAAGGGTCTGGAAACCAAGCCCTATGAGGAATGACTTAGGGAGCTGGGGATGTTTTGCCTGGAGAAGAGAAGGCTGAGAGGTGATATGATAGCCGTGTTTAAATATTTGAAGGGATGTCATATTGAGGAGGGAACAAGCTTGTTTTCTGCTGCTCCAGAGACTAGGACCCAAAACAATGGATGTAAGCTCCAGGAAAAGAGATTCCACCTCAACATTAGGAGGAACTTCCTGACAGTAAGGGCTGTTCGACAGTGGAACACACTCCCTCGGAGTGTGGTGGAGTCTCCTTCCTTGGAGGTCTTTAAACAGAGGCTGGATGGCCATGGGTCAGGGATGCTTTGATTGGGAGTTCCTGCATGGCAGGGGGGTTGGACTGGATGGCCCTTGTGGTCTCTTCCAACTCTATGATTCTATGATTCTATGAAATCTTTAATACTGACAAGCCAGGATCAAGTCCTGAACTGCAGTCAGAGTTCACAGGACAATCGCCAGCCATAGTCTGATAACTCAGGTAGAAGAGTCAAATGATAGTTTTGCTTAAAAAAAAAAACACCCAAAAAAAGAAAAAAACAAGAACTAGGATTGATTTGCTCTTAATGTGTAAGGGGAGAAAGAAGGTTTTCTGCTGGCTCATTCTTGTACAGTGGGCCCTTGTTATCCAATGGAATTTGGTTCCAGGACCCCCCCATGGATAGCAAAATCTATGGATGCTCAAGGTTTGCTATTTGGAATTTATGCTTTTTTGGAATATTTTCAAACCGTGGATGCTTGAATCCGTGGTTAAAAAAAAACATGGATAAGGAGGGCCGATTGTAGTATCAAATCATGCTTGCCTATTACATCTAAAACAGCCTCCACAATTTTAATTTATTTTAATTTATTTAATTTAATTTAATTTATCAAGCAAAGAAAACTCTTTGCCTTTCTAAAACAGATTTTCCACTCTTTGGTTAGTGACAAAGCAATCTAATTGAGTCCAGGAACAACTTATTTTGAATCATTTATCCTCCCCAGCCATTCTTTTCCAAGTGTTTAATCATCTGCATGTCAAGCATGACCCACAAAAGATTTTCCTGCAGATATAGCTTTACAGTTGGCCTGCATTTTCACGGGGATTCATTCTGGACGCCCTCCTCACGAAAATGGAGAATCGCCAATATTCAAGCCTCATAGGCTTGAATGGGGAGTGCACCCACAGGAGCGTGCACCATTGATTTTAACGGAGGTCATCCCTCCGTGAATATTCAAAACCGCAGACCTCAATTCCATGAGAACGGGGGAGCAACTGTATTAAGAAAAAGTTGTCATTCTGATGACAGCCACATTATCTTCTCATCAAGTGGCTAAAATGTACCAGTGACAGTGTGATTTTGGCGCGCACACATGTTAATAGCAAACTACATAATACTGCAGAACCTATTATAAACTGGAATATGTTTGCAAAAAAAAAAACAGTGGTTTTCTTAAAAATATGTGGCTGACCTTTATATGATCTTGTTTTTAAAGGAAGAATAAAAGCAGCTTCAGAATGATTTCAAGCACTGTAACTTGATCCCATGGCCTCAATACCCTAAAGGCACCAGATCCTGTCTGATCTTGGATGGGAGACCACCAATGAATACCAGGTGCTGTGGGATATATTTCAGAGTAAGGAACTGGTAAAACTACCTTTGAATATTCCTTGCCTCAGAAAACCCTATGAAATTCATGGGATGCCATATGTCCACTAGCAACTTGAAGACACATACACACACACACGTGACCCCCTAAAGGGGTGAACTAAGCAACGGATTTCCATTAAATTCTTCCAGTCATACCCAATACTGCATTTCATTATATTCCAGATTCCCCACCTCCTGCTTGGAAGAGCAAATAACTGATTACTTACATCCAGACTTCAATGTCAAGTCCTCACATTTTTCATATTGTCCCCCAGAACATTAAGTCTCCATTAAATCTTTACTCTCATCTTGGCTGCCCCTCTTTTTAGCAAATCTGTACTCACAAGAATAAATAAGGAATGATGAATCTAACATTTTTACAACATTTTTTTTAAATTAGTCCATGACAAAAGTACTAGTATAGCAACTTCAACATATGTTAAGTCCCTTATTTGTAATGATAAAATATTCCTCATTTTCGCAGGTTATGTTGAGAGAAGACCTGTACATTTCTTGGATCCCTGTGGTGAAAATCACCCTTCCCCATGAAATATAAACAGGGATATGTGCTGCAATCACAATCAATGGAGTCACTGTTGGTGAAGCCACTCACTGTTAGTAAAGGATAATGATCAGTCTAACTTCACCTTTTTGCCATACAAATAAAAAGTTTCTGCTTTTTATGTCTAAGAGAAGGCACAAGGGACTCACTACATGACATTGTATGGAGACTGGGCATGTCCCCCCCTCCCCAAGTGACTCTAGTGTTTTGATGAGGAGTAAGTTTTGCCATGAAAGCTTTGACTTCATAGGTCAAATAGGAGAACCTGAAACTTTGTCCTAAAGAACTCAATGCAAGCACCAACCAAATGTGTATCTTTATGAGGGGGTCCATTGCTTGGTACAAGATATAGTGTTATCAAACTCTAGAATCTAGTCTTAATCCTTTCTTTCCTTGGGAAAACCCAGAATACTACAAGCAAATACAAGCTTCATTCATTTGCAGAACTACAGTACAGCAACACTCCTTGTTCTATTTCAATGGGAAGGCAGATGTCCTTGACCAGGGGTAGGCAACCTGTCCCCTTTAAGGTCCGAGGGACTTCAGCTCCCAGAAGCCTCAGCCATGTTGGACAATAGTCCCATGTTGGTCAATAGCTCCTGGGATTCTGGGAGCTGAAGTCCTTCAGCCCTTAAAGGGGAAAGGTTGCCTACCCCTGTCCTTGACAGAGACTGTAAAGAGTACTGCAATGGCTATGGCACATAGTAATTCCTATGGCACAGAGTAATTTAACAATATCAATTCTGCAGGAAGAAATATTCCATATTCTCTAAGAAAAGTGAGTAATCTGTACCTCTGCTATCAACCACCAAGGAAATCTATGGGGAAAGGCAGTCTTATTAAGAAAGAATTGGACATGAAAGGCATATTTTCATCAGAATTCAAAATATTCAAAACAAGCACTAAAATGAAGAACAGCGGTGAAATAAAATATATGTGTCCAGTCTCTACCAGTATAGTTTCAAAACTATTTATTACCCTGCCTTTTATATCCACTATCTTAGCCTGACATATTAGGAAACCAAAAAGCTTTGGTTATCGGCATCTAGCAGTACTGTTTGAGCAATGGGCAATACTCCAAAATCCACAAGCAAGCTGGCTTAGAAATAAATCTGTTGCAAACTGAAAAGAAGTACATTAAAGAATATGAATATCACCAATGTATTTGCAAAAGCATTAAAGACCAACACACACACTGCTTTTTTCTTTGGTTCAATGCTTCAAGAAAATGACAAGGGCTAAGGATTCATCCAGCAATATGTGTGATGTTGCATCTATCATGGCAACCAAGTTTTAGCCTTACCAGAAAATAAATGTCAATATTTCAGGGTGATCACAAAGATGACAAAAGCAACATAGGCAGATCATTTGGGGACCTAACAGTTACCAATGCTGCAGTCTCTCTATTTCATCTTCAATGTTTTATGCAAGGAATTTAGTTTGATGCAACAGAAGCACCTCATTCAGTACAGAAGGACTGTATGTTGGATGATTTTTTTTTTTTTTTGCATTCTCTTTCCCTCTCCTTAGATAGATAGGGATTTCCTGCTTGCAAACTCCTCCCTCCCTGTCTCTCATTCAAATTAACCATGTGACTTAGGTAACTCCCTCTTTGGAACTAACAGACATTTTCCCTCAAGATTTTCAACTGAGCTGTTTGGTTTTCCATCTTCCTCCTCTCTCAATTTTCCTTCGAAAGATGGTGAGATAAATATTTCTCTTTACCTGAACTATTCTCTAGCTAGATTAGGATATAATCTTTTATGTAAATATAGATTAAAGCCAATGTTTTTAAACTACAAGCTATGTGTTTGTTGTTTTTGAGTCAGTCTCAGTCCTTAGCGAAGCATAGGGGGGATGCAGGCGAGGCTGCCCCACGCCTTGGCCCCAATCCTCCCTTCTGCTGGCCCTGAAAGGAGCACTAAAATTCTGGACCTTCCAGAGACGGCAGAAGGGACACATCAAGAGCTACCACACGGATCTTCTGCGCCTCTTTTGGCGCAGCACGTGAAGATGCTGTGCCAGGAGGACGTATTCAGGGCGTGCCCCATGTGTAACGGCGCATACCCTGATGACGTCTTCAGGAAGTTGAGGCGGCCACCGTGCAGCTGCCCCCCTCCCCTTCCATGCTTCCAAGACGGCGCTTTGCGCCATCTGCAGAGGCCCATAGTTAGACAAAAGCACATTTCTGTTACCCTGCTGTTTTAAAGCCGGACTCTAACAGGCTTGGCTTTCATATTTTGATATTTAAATGTTTTTGTTTCTTTAAAAAGGCTGAAGCCTTAGGAAACTTAAATTATCCCACATTTTTGGTTATGAGGTCCCAGAGTCTTTTGTTCTAAACTGCTTCTCCTTAAGATATTGGCCTGCAACAAAGGTTTTACTACTCAAACAATAGAGAATGGCAGATATGGGACAAACTACAGAAAGTGTTTGATTCTCCAAGTACTTCTAATCAAACTATTAAAAGACTAGCCAATCAATAGCTTGCAAGAGATTTTAAATTCAAAGCATGCTCCAATAATGAAAAATGTGTAGAATGCTTAAAAGTAAAAGGAACTAGAAGGCCACACACTCCAGTTACCAAGATGCAATCCAATAAGGCATTGGATCTTTTCCATGCTGATCTTCCTGGACCAATATATCAACAGTCAGCAGGTGGCAACTCTTACTTTATGACTATTTTTTAAAAGATTTTTTATTGTATAAACTGAAAACATTCCAAAACGTGTGGAACATTCCAAATTTACAAGGCAAAACAAAAGCACATTTATAAATTATAATCAGTAACAAATAACAAAACTGTAACCATGGATTAACAAACCCATGGATTACAAAAGTTAACAAATTAACCACTGTTGTTCGACATTCTTCCAATCTGCTTATTTTTCCCCACCCTCTACATCTTCTTCCTTTCTATATTCCCCTTTATAACTTACAGGTCTCCTGCAGTCCCAACCCTACTTCCTTTCTATCTTCAGAGTCTCTTTCATTATCCTTCCTTCCCATCCTTCTCCTTCTCTATCTCTGTCCCTTATACCTTCTCATCTCCTCTCATCCTCCTCATAATTTGTCCCTTCCTCTCCTCACATCTTCATACCTTCACCTACATACTCTTACCTTTATCTGCATCCTCTCACTTTTTCCCCACATTCAACCTGTCTTTCTTACCTTCCCCATACTTTACTTCCTTTCCATACCATACATTCCAGACTTCTTTCTTACCAATAGATTTTATCATACATCTTTGACCTTCTTGTCTACTGTCAGCTAAAGAGAATCTTCCTCGCTTCTTCCCTATCTTAAATCTTAACTCTTTATCTCAATCTTATATATTTCCCTGTTCCATTTGTGTTAATATTTAAACTTTAACTAATTCTTAAATATTACAACCATTTCTTTCACAATTCTTCATCTCTATTTACACTTACCCCGTATTTTCCGGCGTATAAGACGACCCACGTATAAGACGACCCCCCATTTTCCCAGTCAAAATATAGAGTTTTAGCACCTCTATCCTCATTATCCTTATATCCGGCATATAAGACGACCCCCCACTTTAGCCACAGATTTTGCAGGTAAAAAAGTAGTCTTATACGCAGGAAAATAAGGTATTTTTATATTCCTACTTTACCACCTTATTTTTATTTCTTGTGATTTTCTTGTAATTCTTTAATTCTTGTAATTATTTAGCATTTCTTTATAGTTTTGTACCTATCACTTTAGCAATACTATCTTAATATTTCTATATCATTTTTCTACTTCCATTCCCTCGAGTGTCCCCATCTGTCACCACCTCCACATCAGTTATATGTTGTCTATTTAATTCTATTTCCTCTTTGCCCTTTGGGTATTAAAAACCAATTGTAGCCAGTTTTCCCCATTCACTTTCTAAATATCCTAATATTGGTTTCCATTCCTTTTTCTCTTTCTTTATGGGCTCCAATCTCATAAATTTTTGTCAGTTCATCCATCTCAATCACATCATATAGTTTTATTAACCATTATCTTATACTCAGATTTTTTCTATTTCTATTTTTGTGCCAATGTCATTCTCACTGTTTTAACTAATTAAAAAAGGGTTTTGTCAAAACTTTTTTTTCAAATTCTCCTCCCACATATTTAACAAATAAAATCCTGGATAAATTTGAATCTTTATCTGGAGGATAGTGCATATAACTTAGTTTACTTTAATCCAATAGCTCTTTAAAAATTTGCACATCTACCAACAGTGATATAGGGTACCCAGTTCTTTCCCATACTTCCAACATAGATTACTTTTGGTTTTGTAAATTTTAGATATTTTGTAAATTTTAGATATAATTAATTTCTTTAATTAGTCTTTCTATTGTGACCAAAATTAAAAGAGGCGATAGTGGGCAGCCTTGTCTAGTACCCCTTCTAATCTGAATAGTTTTGGTATGCTCCCCATTTATAATGATCTTTGCTTTTTGTTCTTTATATATTTTTATATCCATTTGATAAATTTGTAGCCTAATTCCATTCTTTTCATCTTTTATGATTATTATTGTTGATTTCAGCAGGTACACATATACTTAACTTCTCAGAGAAAAGAGTCAAGCATTTCAAAAATTCAAAGAGTATTTTAATCGAGTCTCTTAACAAATTTGGCTGCATCCAAGAGCCTGCACACAGACAATGGCACTGAATTTGTCAATGCTGAATTTGACAATTTTTAAAGGAACATGGTATTGAGCATTAGACCACAGGCTTATTTGCCTGAACAAAATGGTGTGGCAGAGAGAATGAACAGAACTCTCAAGGAGATGGCAGTAACCGCCAGAAAATAAAGGGGTCGGCAACTTTTTTTTGCCGCAGGCTGGGAGGGGGGGAATGGTGCTGGGGGCCGGTGCAGGCGTGCGCACGCTTGCCCGGGCGCACGGGCATGACACCCACCGTCGTGTGCACGTGGGGGGCCCCATTTTGGAACATGCACACAACGCGGGGCCCCATTTTGGAAAACTCAACAGTGCCAGTGTCGTGCAAATTCGCATGGCAGCGCCGCCGTTAGGCCTTCCGAAATGGCGCTCTGCATCACGCACGCATGTGCACAATGCGCGGTGCCATTTTGGAAGGCCCAACTGCGCCGCCGCCGTGGAAATGCGCACGACATCATCGCCATTGGGCAATCCAAAATGGGACTGCAGCAGCCGCACCGCAGCGCACCGGCGGCGCCTCTGAAAGGAGCGCAAAATCAGCGCTCCTTTCAGAAGACAGGGAAAGTGCACCCTAAACGCGTCGGGTGCACTTTCCCTGGCTTTTCCGCTGCAGCATGTGAGGATGCTGCAGCGGGAGGTTGCCCTCGGCGTGCCGACCGTGCGGAGGGCCAGCAGCTCCGAGGGCAACCTCAGGAGGAGGAAGGGGCGCCGCTCGTGCAGCTGCCCCTCCTCTTCCTTGCCTCAGAGATGACCCTATTGGTCGTCTGCCGAGGCCCTATTTTGGCCTGAAAGATGCAAATGTTATGGCAACTCCAATGGAAGTAGGATTCTTAAAGGACCCTAAGAAATCTGAACCTTTAAAAAATGGAGACAAGTATAGGATGCAGTTGGAATACTCCTATACATAGCCAATTTCACAAGACCTGATATTGCAAATTCTGTTGGTATTTTATGCAGAATGATCAACTTTCCTACTGAAAATAGATTTCATTGCAGTAAAGAGAGTTGCCAGACACTTAAAAGGAACTGCAAATCACAAACTGATGCAGACAGCCTGTAACCACCGACAACTGATCACCTACGCAGATGAAGACTGAGCTGCAGATCTGGCAAACAGAATATCAACCAGCAGAAACCTGGTCTTCTATACTGGAGAAGCTGTAAGTTGGACAAGTAAAAAACAATCCACAATTATAGATTCTTCTATTGGTGCTTCTACTGGTGGTCAAATCAAAATCCACAATTTTGGCCCCAAAACTTGCCCTCAACTTATACATGATGTCAATTTATACTCAAGTATATGCAGTATGGTCCAAAACACATGGCAGATATAATGCAGTTTGAGACCGCTTTAACTGCCCTGGCTCAGAGCTAGAGAATCTTGGGAATTGTAGTTTATTGTGGCACTAGAGCTCCCTGACAGAGAAGGCCAAATGTCTCACAAAATGACAGTTCCCAGAATTCCCTAGCATTGAGCCAGGGCTGTTAAAGTGGTCTCAACCTGGATTGTTTCTGCAGTGTGTTTTTGTTGGAAAATGTAACTTGTGTGAAAATGTACAGATGTGGGAAAATGACAATATGGGAACTACAAGTCACTTCTACAGCTAGCTGGAAAAGTTGCCTGGAGTTGGAATACAAAATAACAAAGCAGGAGGTAGTCAAGGTCATAGTGTGTCTGGGAACATGAAGGCAAGATGTAAACATATTAGATCAGGGGTAGGCAACCTTTCCCCTTTAAGGGCCGACAGACCTCAGCTCCCAGAAGCCTCAGCCATGTTGGACAATAGTCCCATGTTGGCCAATAGCTCCTGGAATTCTGGGAGCTTAAGTCCCTCGGCCCTTAAAGGAGAAAGGTTACCTATCCCCTGTATTAGATCATCATGTTTGCTGGGAACTACTGTTCATGTGACACAGGACACAAGAAGGAATGACAGAAAGAGGCTGGGTTTTGAGGCCTCATGGAAAGTGTCTATAAATAACCTGAGCACACAGTATGTGTTCTTCTTCTGCTCTCTCTCTCTCTTTGTTCTTTGATTTCTGTGTTCCACATCTACATGAAAGTGTAAATAGTTTTTCTTTGTTAATACTGCAACTGAAGAATAAATGCCTCTTTGGAGTTAGTTCCTGTCTACGGCTTGTTTCTGGGGAACTGGATGATTACATTCCACAGCAAGAAACAGCTTCAAAGACAGACGGCTTGGAGATTCTCTGGAGCAGAAGGGCAGGCTTCCAGGTGATTGGTCTGCGCACTCAATTTGCTACAACAGTTTTACATCTATAGCACTCCTGAAATAATCCCACATAGCCTCTGTTTAAAGACTTCCAAAGAAGGTGAATCCTCTCTGCCCGAGGCTATAGAACAGTTCTTTAAAAAGGTTCCTCCTAATGTTTAGACAGATTCTTTTTTTCTTGTAATTTGAATCTACTGAACTAGTCTTTGGAGCAGTAGAAAACAAGCCCAATTTATCCTCTACATGATGCCCCTTCCAATATTTAAAGATGACTATCCTGTCATTTCTGTAAAATAATATAAAGAAATTCACAAAATTATCTTGCAATAATCTGGACTTTACTTTCCACATTTTGTTAAATTTTTAAAAAACCTACAGTAAATTTGCATAATTAATTATTCAATTATATGAACAGATACATTACTCTATGGAGGCGGGTGGGGGGGGGGAAACTGGAAGGTTGGAATCTAGCAAGACGCTGAGAATCATATTGTTTTTATTTTGAGAGCAACCAATGCTTCATAATTTGCTCAATATATTTGAACAGAGAGAATGCCAGTAACATATCAAAAAAACAAAACAAAATAAAAATTCTCACCAGGAATTCTGGATAGTTTTTACTAACCTGTCTGTACAATCTCAATGCGTTTATCTGCAAATGCTTAAGAACTCTACATCAACCTTATTATACTTTATTTTTTAAAGGAACCACAATAAATGCCACCAAATTGCATACAACATGTTGCTACTTAATAACAATTTTTTTGAAAAAACTTACCTGTGTATAGGATGATAAACTACTGAGGTGATTCCATGGGTATAATAACTGCTAAAGCTGAAACTATGGCTCTCCTGGAAGCTCTGGTTTGTTCCAACACTAGACCAAAAAAAAAAAAAAACCCCTCATGGTTTATTTTATCAAAACAGGATTCCCAATTAAATTTTATTAGGAACACTATATTATATTTACCTCACAAGGTAGCTTTTTAGTTCACCACGATAGTTGATGACTAGCAGTTCAGCTGACCACTGGGCACTTGCTTTATACTCCAGAAAGACCAGTCCTGCAATAGCGTATGTCAAATCTCCTGGAAACGTGGTACCCTACACCAAAATAAAAATAAAAATAAAAAGCAAGACTAGCCTTCAATAAAGGTACCTAAAAAGATACTTCTGGAGATAAGTAAATCTTTTTTAAAACTAAATCAAGCACTTGTTGGAACTCAGATAAGTCAAAGACCATACAATTTCCAAGCAAGAGCAAATATAGTTGGTTATAGTAACAATAAGCACAGAATGTGTATCCTTTAAGTAAGGCCAATTATAAAGAGACTATAGTGCTAAATATTAAATTAAATATGCATGAAGAAGGAACATGTTAGGTTGCTTGCTTCCATCTACATTTCTATAAAAAAAATTTTAAATGGAAACCAACTTTTTCTGAAAGAAAGATCCTATAAGACACCTGGAAAATTAGGATACCAAATCCCATGGAGAGCCTCTAATGATAACAGAAAGTAATTCTTCAAATTAAGAATATAACAGAAACTGAAACTGCGAAACAGAGCTAGCAATTTCCTTCAATCACTTGTTTGAACAACAGTTTTAGAAGTACCAAAAGATAAAGGTAAAGGTATTCCCTGTTGACAAGGTTTATGAACTAGCAAAAGAAAGAAGAAGAAAATGGTAAGGCCACTGCACAGAGAAGATGGAGAAATTCTAACAGGGGACAGAGAAAAGGCAAAACTACTCAACACCTTCTTTACTTCAGTCTTCTCACAAAAGGAAAAAGGTGTTCAACCTGAGGAAAATGGAGCAGAGGACACAATAAGGGAAATGCAGCACAGAATGAGTAAAGAGGAAGTACAGGAATACCTGGTTAACCTAAATGAATTTAAGTCTCCAGGACCAGATGAACTACATCCAAGGATATTAAAAGAATTGGCAAATGTAATCTGAGCCAACAGCAATAATCTTTGAGAACTCCTGGAGAACAGGAGAAGTCCCAGCAGACTGGAGGAGGGCAAACATTGTCCCCATCTTCAAAAAGGGGAACAAAGAGGATCCCGACAACTATCACCCAGTTAGTCTGACATCAATACCAGGAAAGATTCTAGAACAGTTCATTAAACAGAGAGTCTGTGGACATTTAGAATGGAATGCCATAATCACATTCAACATGGGTTTCTAAAAAACAAGTCATGCCAGACTAATCTGATCTCTTTTTTTGATAAAATTACCAGCTTGGTAGATGAAGAGAATGTAGTAGACATAGCATATCTTGATTTCATTAAGGCTTTTGACAAGGTCCCTCACAATATTCTTGCAAACAAGCTAGTAAAATGTGGGATAGACAATACAACTGTTAGGTGGATTAGTAACTGGTTGACTGACTAAACCCAAAGGGTGCTCAGCAATGGCTCCTCTTCATCCTGGAGAGAAGTGACCCGTGGGGTGCCACAGGGTACTGTCCTGGGCCCAGTGCTATTCAACATCTTTATCAATGACTTGGATGAAAGAATAGGGGGTAAGCTTATCAAATTTGCAGATGACACCAAATTAGGAGGAATAGCTAATATCCCAGAAGACAGGATGAAAATTCAAAATGACCTTGATAGATTAGAAAGCTGGGCAAAGCTAACAAAATGAATTTCAACACAGAGAAATGTAAGGTATTTACTTAGGGCAAAAAAATGAAATGCATAGATATAAGATGGGGGACACCTGTCTTAACGAGACTATGTGTGAAAGGGATCTAGGAGTCCTAGTAGACCACAAGTTGAACATGAGTCAACAGTGTGATGCTGCAGCTAAAAAGGCCAATGCAATTTTAGGCTGCATTAATAGAAGTATAGTATCTAGATCAAGGGAAGTAATAGTGCCACTGTATTCTGCTTTGGTCAGGCTCCACCTGGAATACTGTGTCCAGTTGTGGGCACAATTCAAAAAGGATGTTTAAAAACTGGAGTGTGTCCAGAGGAGGGCAACTAAAATGGTGAAGGGTCTGGAAACCATGCCCTATGAGGAATGACTTAGGGAACTGGGTATGTTTAGCCTGGAGAAGAGATGGTTAAGAAGTGATATGATAGCCCTCTTTAAATATTTGAAGGGATGTCATATTGAGGAGGGAGCTAGCCTAAAATTGCTGGGATTTCTTTTTTCTGGGGAATCCCTCAAATGGTCAAAAGGATGGAAATAGGTGCTTTTTCCCCATCTGTTTTTTCTGAAGAGAGGGCATAGTTCTCTTATTATTATTAATTTCAACAGGGATGCCTCTAAGTGCCTCTTCCCACAAGAGAAGGAACCCTGAGAATGGGACTATGGCTAAATCAGACCAAGAATGAACACCAGTATTCTAATGCTTTAACAATACAGCAATAGCAGCTGATATTTCTGGATCAGAAAAGGCAAGCAAATGTAGCATTTGCAAACCTTCAGTAGGTCCTTATGAAGAAGTTTGGTGTCTAGTTCTTAAGCTGACATTAAATCCCCAGTCCAGACCATCGAGGACTAAGAGATCATCAAAACAGGGGAACAGGTGCAAAGAGATAAGGCCGTGGCTTTATGGCCCTTTTTAGAGCTCTAACAGTTTGTTTCTCATTTGGCTCCTTTAAGAGGAGTTTCATCCTCCTTGGAGGTCAAAGCCCCTGACTAAGGGCCGATGCAGACTGCTAGAAATAGTGCAAATTGAGTCCACTTCAACTGCCCTGGCACAGTGCTAGGGAATCATGGGAACTGTATTTTTTTGTGAAACACTGAGCCTTCTCTGTCAGAGGGCTCTGGTGCCACAATAAACTACAGTTCCCATGATTTCCTAGCACTGAGTCAGGGCAGTTAAAGTGGACTCAATTTGCACTATTTCTGGCAGTCTGCAAAAGCCCAAAGAGACCATGATGAGTGTTCACCAGGGTGCCTTCAACATCTCCATTGCTTCAGGTTCTAGGGAATAACAACATTCACTCCACCCCACGATAGGAGAATTCACCTTAATTAACTGATAAAAATCAGATGGAAAGTTTTGAAGAAGAGTTGAACTGAGGGAGCTTAGCGGATCCCCTGCTGTTTAGATGTCTGTTTGGAGAGTTGAGGAGCAGATGAAAACAAACTACAATTTCTACGCAAGGCAGATATGCCTCACTCAACATCTTTGCATACGATCACTATACAGGTATATATAGTGACATGCAGCAAGCTAAGACTTACAGAAGTTCTTTTAGAAATTGTCCTCTTCTGAATTTTCAAAGAGGGGCAACTGTGTGATGAACTGTCTATTAGAAAGCCTCTTTAGCTTATTCATGATTTAGTAAAATATACTGATTAAGCCAATACAGTAGATAAAACTTGTGAATAAAGGGGGAAAAATCTTCCTTGTAATGTAAACATACTAGTTCAGGTACTAAATTATTAGTATCTAGAGCAGCTAGTTTTGAAGTGGTAAGTACAAGAGCAGAAATATTAAGGCAAAGCATCAATGACTTTGTTGGCATAAGCAGAATTAATGTGCTTTGATTAAATCATGCAAACAGTGAATGCAAATGTACCAATAAACATGTAAAATTCATTCAACAAAATGAGCAACAAAGTGTTCACAAAGTAAACTCTCAATAATATTGAATATTTACACACTAACAGTCAAGAAGCGTCTATCTGCATGCAAACTGAACACATAACATCTTGAAAGAAAAGTAAGTACCGGTGAAATGACCAAGAGTTCACTGCCGACCAAATCAAACACTCTCACAGTCCCTGTGCTTTCACTGTAGGCAAGTAAAGTGCAATCGTGGCTCCACGCCACACGTCTCCACTGTGGGTTGGGATCCTTTGGGACTGCCGGGGTAAGAAGGAGATTTTTTTTTCTTATTAAAACTAGAGCTAAAGTTTCAAGTGATCAATATTACTATCTCTTAAAAACCTATATAACAGGCATTGATTGAAATGGATGCAACTCTACCTACTGTATATCTATACCAACTTTATTTTTTCCCCTAGTGCAGACATAGCATTACTGATCTCTAAACCTTAAGTGGGCAATTTCTCCAGGTCTGGCTGAACACATTCACCACCACTTAGGAGTGCCACACCTCTCCCTCCAAACTATGGGCCTTTGCAGACTGCCAGAAATAGTGCAAATTGAGTCCACTTTAAGGGTTAGTGTTAGTGTTAGGGAGTCATGGGAATTGTTTTTTTTTTTCTGAGACATTGAACCTTCTCTGTCAGAGAGCTCTGGTGCCACAATAAAATACAGTTCCCATGATTCCCCAAACCTAACCCTAACCCTTAAAATGGACTCAATTTGCACTATTTCTGGCAGTCTGCAAAGGCCCTATATATAGCAGCCATAGAGTTCCGTATTTTTCGGCATATAAGACGCTCCGGCATATAAGACGCACCCAATTTTAAAGGAGGAAAATCTAGGAAAAAAAAGATTCTTAATAAAATACAGTCAGAGGACGCCTCCGACCCAGGCATCCGCCCAAGGAAAGCAACCAGGCTTTCCTTGGAGGGATCCTGGGGTTTGAGGCGTCCTCCGACCCACGGAGGACACCTCAGACCCACGGCATCCACCCAGGGAAAGCAACCAGGCTTTCCTTGGAGGGATCCTGGGGTTTGAGGCGTCCTCCGACCCGCGGAGGACACCTCAGACCCACGGCATCCACCCAGGGAAAGCAACCAGGCTTTCCTTGGAGGGACCCTGGGGTCTGAGGCGTCCTCCAACCCGCGGAGGACGCCTCAGACCCTAGGATCCCTGCATGGAAAGCAACCAGGCTTTCCTTGGAGGGACCCTGGGGTCTGAGGCGTCCTCCTGCCCACGGAGGACGCCTCAGACCCTAGGATCCCTGCATGGAAAGCAACCAGGCTTTCCTTGGAGGGACCCTGGGGTCTGAGGCGTCCTCCGGCCCACGGAGGACGCCTCAGACCCTAGGATCCCTGCAGGGAAAGCAACCAGGCTTTCCTTGGAGGGACCCTGGGGTCTGAGGCGTCCTCCGGCCCACGGAGGACGCCTCAGACCCTAGGATCCCTGCAGGGAAAGCAACCAGGCTTTCCTTGGAGGGACCCTGGGGTCTGAGGCGTCCTCCGGCCCACGGAGGACGCCTCAGACCCTAGGATCCCTCCAGGGAAAGCCTGGTTGCTTTCCTTGGGTGGATGCCTGGGTCGGAGGCGTCCTCCGACCCAAGCATCCGCCCAAGGAAAGCAACGTTGCTTTCCTTGGGGCAATGCTGGGGTTGGAGGCGCCCTCCGACCCCAGGATCGCCCCAAGGAAGCTTTCCATGGGGCAATGCTGGAGTCAGAGGCGTCCTCCGACTCCAGCATTGCCCCATGGAAAGCAACGTTTTTTTCCTTGGGGTGATCCTGGGGTCGGAGGAGACCTCCGACTCCAGTATGGTCCCAGGGAAAGCAACGCTCCTTCCCCCTGCGTCCTCGGTGGTTCAATGGGCTGCTCGGCCTCCGATCCCAGGAGCAGCCCATTGAACCACGGAGGACGAGCGGCGGTCTCGGAGGGGAGCTACATTCGGCCTATTAGGCGCACCAACTTCCCCACCGCCATTTTGGGGAAGAAAAAGTGCGTCTAATATGCCGAAAAATACGGTAATTCGTCCAGCTTTTCCTGCACCCACAACATCAATGTGATTATGCCCATGTAGAGCCTTTTTCCCCCCAAAACCACTATAACCAGAAGTTAATTCCAATTTTGGGGGAAAAAATCAGTTGCATCTACAACAACACAGGAGGGGAGATCTGATAACATTACCCCATGGGGCTGTAGACAGGCCAACATGCCCTTATCATGAAAATATTGAGGTGTGAGAGAAACTAGGAGGGCTACACCAGGGAAGGTGGGTTGGGGGCACATAAGTGGCCTGCACTTTGCCCAACCCTGCCCTGGAACATGATTATGCCTTAGGATTAAGCCTGGTAACAAGATCCAATCACTCCAATAGCAAGCAAGTAAATGCTGCAGAAAGATAAACTTATTGGAGGCAAGAATGAGGACTAATTATAAGAAGCTGCTTACACAATACACAGATGGAAGAATCTCTTTGGTAGCTACAGGAACATATTGCTACTTTTTCCTCTAACATTGCTAATAATTTGGATATCAAAACTACCCAGCTTCCTTCTTCCAAAGGTATTATATTTTGAAAATTCACAATATTTATTTATCTATGTAATACTGTTTTTCTCCAAATGCAGGGCCCAAGGCACTTTCCAACATGAATTAAAACAAACCACATTTAAAATATTATTTAAAAGTCATTTTAAAACCTGTAGATAAGCTAGCCTATTAATACCAAGCACTGAGTTAAAACAGTTTTAAAATATTTTTTAAACTTAACAAAGGCGGGGGGGGGGGGGGTATCAAGGAGATAACATTAGTAGATTGTACTGCAGCAGTCGAGATCAGAACTCGAAAAATTAAGAGCCAATACAGACCGGCCAAAAGGGCCGGCCGAGGGGTGGAGTCCGGGCATGGCAACTGCCCCCACGTTGTCCTCATGCTGCCCACCCAAACAGACTGTGGGCAGCGTCAGGGTGCTCCATTGGCAGAGTGTTTAGACACGCTGTGCCAAAGGAGTGCAGAAGAGCTGCTGCCGCGGCAAGGGCAGCTTTTTGCCATTCCAAAGAGGAGTGGCATTTGCCAGCTCTTTTTCGTGGCAAAGTGCTGGATCGGGGCCATGGCATGCAGTGGCCGTGGCCCCAATCTGGCGCTCCCCCTTAGGGGCTATCTGTACAGACCCTAAGTCAGCTAGCTACAAATTTAAACATTAAATATTAGGATGCTAAGAGTTAACAATAAAACACACATAGGATGCATCCACACTGTAGAAATAATCCAGTTTGACATCACTTTAACTGTCATGGCTCCTTCCTTTAGAATCCTGGGATTTGTAGTTTGTTGTAGCACCAAACTCTCTGACAGAGAAGGTTAAATGTCTCACAAAACTACAAATCACAGAATGCCATAGGAAGGAGCCATGGCAATTAAAGCAGTGTGAAACTGAATTATTTATGCAGTGTAGATGCAGCTGTAGTGAGAGAAAGAAATCTAGAATTAGAGGCCTGGTGGAACTAGCCTGGCATCTGAATGTGTCCAATAAAGATGCTAGGAAGATCTCCCAAATGAAGTGTCCCAGATGAGATGGGAGGGTGCAACTACAAAGCAAGCTCATTTCTGGTAGACAACTACTACACTGGAGATAGCAGTATCAAGAATACACCCTCAAACACAATTATAATGAATCAGGAAGACACTGCTGTTTTTTTCTTTTTTTGTTTTTGTTTTTTGATCTAGCACTGTTAATAATTTGGATATCAAAGGTTACATACCTTGACATTTTCCAATGACAGAACCAAATTCATCTTTTGCAGACCTGAAACAATTGAATTTCATGTATAATACTTCATGCAACACATATTTGCCATTAATTATAGTGAAGTCGCTTATTCTTTGTTTAAAGCAGTAGTTCCAAAGCTTGAGTGCCCAGGTTGGATTATTTGATTACAATTCTCCAAAGTCCTACTGAACAAAAGGGGAAGTACCAGATATGCCCAACACTGCAGTGCGGTTTTCCTTACCTTATCTCTATGCATTGGTCCTGAACAGCTGCTAATAGTTTTCCATTGCTGAAGAAGAAAAGGATGGGATTTTAAAAAATTATAAATTACAAGAGAATAAAGATTATCACAAATAATAGTCAATAATAGACTTTATATAGTCAAAGTCTTAAATCTAAAGTTATCAGGAGATAGCACATCTAAGCTCAAGAAACATGAATCATATCATCATATACACAATATCAAAACTAACCATCATTCGTCAAAAAAAGTGTACTTGGTATCCTTGGTATATGCTGTGGTGTGGTACCAGGTGATAATTATTACTTTACGATACCTCCTCGTATATATATTGGCATAGTGAAATAGTGTCCCTTATATAAATGGCAAATCAGGGTTTGCTTTTTATTATTTATTTATTTATTTAGAATATTTTCAAGCTGTGGGGGATTGAATCCATGGATATGGAGGGTCGACTGTATTAACAGAATGCATAATGACAGAGATTAAAGATTTGTTATCTGCCAACATAAATTTATAGTGATCCTGTCCTAGGGATTTCTTGGAAAGATTTATCAGAGGACATTTGACATTGACTGCCTCTGAGGATGAGAGAGTGTGACTTGCCTAAGGTCATCCACCGGGTTTCCATGGCTGAATGGGGATTTGAAACCTGTTCTCCTGGTGTCTTATTTATGTATTTATGTATTTATTTATTTATATGCTGCCTATCTCCTAAATTGGACCCAAGACCGTTCACAAAAAATACTTTAAAAACCGTGCAGTTTTTAAAAGCACAATTGAAAACAACACATTAATATAACAAATTAAACATATAAATCATTAAAAACACACTAAAGGTACATCTGCACTGCAGAAATAATGTACATCTGCACTGCAGAAATAACAACACTTTAAGTGTTGTAACTCCATCCTATAGAATCCTGGGATCTTTAGTTTTACAAGTTCTTTAGCCTTGTTTGCCAAAGAGTGCTGGTGCCTCACAAAACTACAAATCCCAGGATTATGTAGGATGGAGCCACGGCAGCAAAAGTGGTGTCAAACTGCATTATTTTTGCAATGCAGATGCACCATAAGTTAAAAATACAACTGGTGTCAAAAGGAGAACAGAGAGGGGGGCAGCCTAACCTAGTGGAAGGGAGTTTCAAAGGGTCTTAGTCCAAAACTCAAATGCCGTCCTTAGGATAAAGAGCACTTGGCTGAAAAGCCCGTCCAGCCCTCTTCTCATCAGCATGGAGGTTTCTTTCTTATATTTATTTATTTTAAATATTATAGCGCTTAAATATTATTATTGCATTTGTAATGCAATATTACTCCCAACAAAGCCATATCTAGAGCACTGATTCCCAAACTTGGTCCTCCAGATGTTTGGGGACTTCACCTCCTATAATTCCTGACTGTTGATCGAGCTGGCTGGGGCTTCTGGGACCTGAAGTCCAAAACACTTGGAGGAACAAAGGTGTGGCATCCCTGCTCTAGAATGAGGGCCCAGAATACAATAAAACCATTCTGCTAATAGAACTCTTTCCCTCAGTAGAACCAGAAGAGGCTCCCTCCCACTGCAACATCCCAACACCTCCAAAACCTGTTCTAGATAGGTGTACCTCCAGCTGGAAAAGTGTCCAGAACCAGATTTGGTACAAGAGGGAAAGGAAGTACCATCATGCTAACAGTTGGGAGCTAGCGTGACCTTGCTTTTGACCAATGAGATAAAACTGGAAACTGAAAAAAGGCATACTTTAAGGCTAATTGGCAGAAGTTCATTTTTACAGTTGTTATCCTTTGTAGAACTTGCAGGGTAGGGCAGGCAGTGCTTTTTTTCAGCCCAGCTCACTTCAGATGAGACATTCCACAAGCATCAAATCACTGAACTCATTCTTAGTCCCTCATCATTTGTCTTTAAAATGACAGTGAATACAACAAACCAAGTTCCTTCGGGTGTACCATTATTCAACAAGAAAGGAAACTTGCAGAGATGGTCTCATGTATATGGTTTGAATGCTTTCATCAAATAGTTTTTGACAAGTCAGCTGGATTTCTCTTCCCAATACTCCTGTCAATACTAGCTGTTGTTGTAGATTTTGAATGCAAAACCTGAGGGAAATAAAAGCCTCTTCCACCTCCATTCATACAGAGGTTTAGAGATGGAAACCCTAAACCAATTCGTATTGCCAAACTAGTTTCCTTGGAGGACATTCCCACCATAAGTCATGTTATTCATTCTCCACTTGAATGACTGATCTGTTTCCAACTACTGCACTTCCAATTCAAACTATAAATATTTATTGTTTGGGAGAAATCCTCTTGCCTCCGTTGTTAAGCTGCATACAAGGTGATTAAAAAAGAATGATGCAAATTTGAATAAGAACAGGTTTACTTTTGCACCATTCTTTTTGAATCACATATTCTGAGGCTAATCCAAACCCACATTCTCAGAAATACAAAAATGAGGCTGATTATTAAAATTATATATACTGCAAAACTGAAGCAGATCACTAATACAAAGGTGCTGCTCTCCATCAGGACCACACCTGACTTGAAAGGAAAACAGAGGCTGTCATATTCAACATATTTAAAGTAACAACATAACTCTTTTTAAAAAGAAGTCCTGCCAGAAGAAAGGAATTCTTCTCTCAAAAACACCCAAAAATAAACTTCCAGCACCTTTACCAGAAGCTGGGGACCCTGTGACCCTCCATATACTTCTCATCTCCCTTAGTGTGTCCAATAATGAAGTATGCTGGAAGTAGGATTTTATCAACATTCAGACAGCTGCAGGTTTCTCCATGCCTAACTGATGGGAAGTGAGACTCACATTCAAAAAATAAAAACAAAGTTGCCTCTTACCTTGCAAGCACTAAATGCCAGTTGATCTGTTTATTGACCAGGCGGATGAGTCCAACAGGGAGAGAAGATTTTGCAGGACTAAAAGTACAAACAGGCTTATGTTGGAGTGTTAAAAAGCTCATACAGTCAAATTTTGAATAAGTGCAAAACCTTCTGTTAGAATATGCTACGTGAACGGCAAGTTGTAGGATTCAGGGGTTGGGAGCAATATTTACAATTACACTCTTCCAAAAACGTGGCCCCATTGCACCTGTCTTGCAATAGTACTGTCCAACTAGGGAATAAATGGCACCACTTTTAAACCGTTTAAATTTTGAAGTGCTCCAAAATCAGAAACTTTTTAAGCACTGACATGATGCCACAAGTTCAATTTTTCAATGTACACAAACTTTGTTTTATGCACAAAATTATTTAAAAATATTATATAAAATTACCTTCAGACTATGTATGGAAAGTGAATATGAAACATAAATAAATTTTATGTTTAGATTTGGGTCCCCTTTCCAACCCATCTCATTATGTACCATAT
Organism: Phrynosoma blainvillii; assembly: GCA_026167975.1. Taxonomy (NCBI): domain Eukaryota; kingdom Metazoa; phylum Chordata; class Lepidosauria; order Squamata; family Phrynosomatidae; genus Phrynosoma; species Phrynosoma blainvillii. Next base: position 180,932,493 of record JANUYF010000001.1, read on the forward strand.
ATGCAAATATTCCAAAATCTGAAAAATATCAAAATTAGAAACACCTCTGGTCCCAAGCATTTTGGATAAGGGAAACTCAACCCGTAGTTAATGTTTTATCCTGTCATTTAACTTTTGGAGAGTTGATATTGTTTTAGCTTTATTTTGTTTTATGGAAAACCTGGGTATAAATGACAGTAATAATGAAATATCCATAGAAAGGCAGACATTTTAGCCTTTTATAATTTTTCAGAACAGATCCACATTCCCCAATAGGTTTTTTTTAAAAGTTACATAATGAAAACTGTAAACTGACACTTATTCAGTAAGCGAACATGTACAAAAAATCCATTTCTGTTATTTTTATTTAACACAAGTTATTTTCAAAGATTAAAACTTCAGAACAGAAGTACATTACAGCAACCGAATGCTATTCTGGTCACCAGCTGACTAAGACAATCCTTTACAAATGTGGTCTTTCAAGTGCTCTTTTAGACCAGTGTGAGACAGGATTAGGTTATGTTTTAAAAAAGTAACTTACCTGTACCATAAATAACGAAGCAAAAATAAGGCAGGACCTATAAAACAAGAAAATGTTTAAAGACAAAGACTCCTTTTCACATTTGGGAGAGAAGGACCAGAAGAGGCTACTTGTCTGTGGACATCTGGTATCTCTCTTCTCTGGATTTATTCTACAGAAAAAGATATACACACACCAGCAAAACTTGGAACAGAACCTCATGCTTGCTATCCTCAGGTTCCCTTAGCAGCTATTAATTTTGTAATGGGAAGGAAAAGAGGAAAAAGGAAGGATTTGCTCTCACCCAGTTCCTACATTCTCCTGCTAAGAGTAGCCTGCTAAGAGTAGCTAACTTTGAACCCCTTTTTCTTCTGCATGGGGGGGGGGGGGGGGAGAAAAACCTGGTTCTGAATCTTCCCCTGATTCTTCCCCTTATTTAAGCCAGGAACCTTATGATCAAAGACCTTACCAGGGAGGAAAAGGACAACGCCAGAATCTCTGCAGGCTAGATCCACTTTAGGCCCATGGGCAGAAGTCCCAATGTTTGACATACAAGACTGCAACCTTAAGGAAAAGTCTCCAAGCCTGTGTATGACTACTTCAATCGTGAAAGTCAGAGTCACATTAAGACAGAGCAAAAGCCATGATTGTCAACTATTGGTCACACCTCACATTTCCAAAGATCACCCCCATACAATGAAATGGAGGGCCAGCAAAAGGCCCCACATGTTACATCCTGGTTTTTGAGCCAGGGGCCGGGTTGCTGTCCCTCAGACAATTGGGGGGGGGCCGAAGCACCATAAATAAATAAATAAATAAATAATGTTTAAAAAATTAAAAAAATATGCATGCACACTCTCTCAGCCCCAGAAAAGCCATGGCAAAACCCCTGTGGAGATTTTGCCAAGAAAACCCCAAGAACAAGTAATAACAACAATAATCAATATCATCATGGCGGGCGGCGGCAGCAGGGGGGCAGTGGGGGGCGGCGGGCGGCGGTAGCGGCCGCAGGACCGGCCTGGGGACAGTCCAAAGGCCTCAGAGGGCCGCATCCGGCCCCCGGGCCTTAGGTTGCCTACCCCTGCTGGAGACCTTCAGTGCCTCTAGTTCCCATGGATACCAGAAGACCAATGTATTAACCTCCACACACTAAGGTTGCATCTAGACTACAAAATAATCCAGTTTGACACTACTATTACTGCCCTGGTGCAGTGCTATGGAATTCTGGGAATTGTATTTTGTTGTGGCACAAGAGCTCCTGCCAGAGGCGGCTAAATGTCTCACAAAACTACAGTTCCCAGAATTCCCTAGCATTGAGCCAGGGCAGTTAAAGTGGTATCAATCTGGATTATTTCTGCAGTGTGGATGCATCTTACATGAGGACCAGAGGGACAAAAATACAACTCAGAGAACAAAAACAGATGGATCTGACTCCTGCACCAGAGGTGTTACAGAATGCAACATTGGTCTGTTGCCATAAGTCATTACATGTATCTAAGCTGGGTCAGAAATATAAGTTATAAATTCCAATTCTACCAATAATAATAATAATAATAATAATAATAATAATAATTATTTTTATCTTGCCCCTCTGTGTACACAACCAGGGCAGCTTACAACATTAAAAATACAGTAAAAAAACAATACATATCCCATAAACCCACCGACCCCTTAAAATAGTATTAAACAATGAAACAATTTAAAATATACTTAAAATAGATCATAATAACACACAACAAACAAATAACAAAAACTGCGGCAAAAATTAAGGGAGAAGGAAGGGCTGACTCTTGAAGGCCAGGGTATCTAGCTACAGTGACTGAGGGGGGTTGCAGACTGCCAGAAATAGTGTGAATTCAGTCCACTTTTAGGGTTAGGGTTAGTGCTAGGGAATCATGGGAACTGTTATTTTTCTGAGACATTGAGCCTTCTCTGTCAGACAACTCTGATGCCACAATAAAATACAGTTCCCATGGTTCCCTAACTCTAACCCTAACCCTAAAAGTGGACTGAATTCACACTATTTCTGGCAGTCTGCAACCCCCCTTAATATATCAAAATTACTCATTCTTATAAGATACACTCTGAGTTTACAAAAAAATTATCTGTAGGACATCCAACAATAAACAGAAGGAAAGAATCCACGAAGGAAATGGATACAATCTTGTCAGAAAGAGAGAAAACAAATTAAGGAGCATGAAGAAGAAACATTACACAATAATTATTATGCAACACATGTTGCACTTGGCCCCTGAAACAATAGGTACATGACAACAGATAACAAACTGTATAAACAAATCCAATGAATTCACACCCCATTCATTTCAGCCACACAAGATCCACTAAGCAATCCATCAGCACAAGCCATGCATATTTACCTGTAATTGCTCTAGTGATGATAAATGATGCTCCATGCTTCCTGTTGCCTCTTGGCTGCAAATTACAAGAAGGGAGTTAGTTTGCAGCAACTGAACCCGTTATTCACCAGTCTTCCAACTGAATGGGGTTTATGAATTATCTGTTGAGCTGAGCAACTATTTAAAATTCTACTCTGAATGCAGCTCTAAGGGTATTTTCAGAAAAAGTTTTGCATGTAAATAATTCAGCATGTTCAACACTTCTAAGCCAAACGAGGACTGTCTGGATGCTTAAAGAGATGGCCACAAGTCCAAAATATATAACAAGGTCAATGCATGTGGCAAAGTCTACCCACATATATGATAGATACCTCTTATTTGCAGACCCTTTCCAGGGTTCAGTGCTACAGTCACACAGGGGTTCATTACTAAGTGCTCCAGTTATGGATAGAAAGTACAAATCTCAACAGAACCCTGAGAAATAATGGGGGAAATAATGAGTAATGAGGGAGAGCTGAGGGAGGGAACCGCAGGAGCGGCTATTGAGGTGGTGCGGGGCAAAGGAAGATATGGCAATAACAGAGTGGAACTGTGTTACACAAGAAGGCGGGTTCGATGTTTAAAAGCAACCCCACCTTCAGTTTACTCTGTTGCTCAAAGTAAGTTGGGGAACTTACCAACCTTGCCACAGAACCTTACCTTGCTCCTTTGTGATGCCAGGTCAGTGAAAAATAAAACCCATATTCTCCATGATCTTCTCTTGGATGAAAAAGCCGACCTGGCTTGTTTTACAGAAACCTGGCTGGGGGAAGATAGTGCCATCACTTGGAATCAAGCTCTCCCAGCCGGGTATTCTGTGCATGAGCAGGTAAGGGAAAGGGGGGGGGGGAGTGGCTCTGGTTCATAAAGACACTCTTTCCTTGACCAGGATACCTATCCAGAAAACAGACCGCTACTAGAGTATGTACCTGAGCCTGAAAACCAGGGATAGTATAGGGATTCTGTTGGTATACCGTCCACCTCGTTGCATAACAGACTCCCTATCCGAGCTGACACAGCTGGTCTCGGAGTTGCTGCTGGAGTCTCCCAGACTTTTAGTGCTGGGCAACTTCAACATCCCATTCGAGACCAGCTTAACAGGTGCAGCTTGGCAATTCATGGATACCATGACAGACATGGGTCTATCCCAATTGGTTTCTGAGCCAACTTATTCAGCAGGTCATACTCTTGATGCGGTCTTTAGTACGGAACAGGCATATCCGTGGACAGAGGTAAAAAATACCTCTGCACTGTCATGGATGAATCATTTCCTGGTCAAGGTTGGACTAAGAGCCACTGCTCTTCTCACCGGGGGTGGAGGACCCATTAGAATGGTCCGCCCTTTAAGGCTGATGGAGCCAATTGGATTCCAGAAAGCCTTGGAGGGTTCCTTGATTGGTAGAGCCGGTGACCCTGTCGAAGCTCTGGTGAATACTTGGAACACCAATCTTACCAGGGCTATTGACACGATTGCTCCCAAGCATCCTTTCCAACCCGCTCCAAATCGACATCACTGGTTCACACAGAAACTTAGGAAAATGAAGAGGATTGGACAATGACTAGAGTGCATCTGGCGGAAAACTTGACTGTCATCTGACAAGACTCATCATAGGAACTTTCTTCGTTCCTATAGAGAGGCAATACGTGCAGCAAAGAAACCACTCTCCTCTGAATGTATGGCGTCTGCGGAATCTTGCCCAGCAGAACTGTTTAGGGTAGTAAGGGAGCTGACACAGGTCCCCCATGTGCAGAACCCTTTACCTAACCCGACAACAGCCAGCTGTGACGCCTTTAAAACTATTTCGCAGATAAAATCTCTCAGATCAGAGCCGACTTAGGTGCAGGAATTATAGCAGAAATGACTGATGAGGTATCCAGTAATCCTGTTTTTGAGATTAAACTGGATCAGTTCGAGACGGTGAATACTGAGGACGTGGACAAGATCCTTGGAAAAGTGTTCCCTCGATCCCTGCCCATTATGGCTGGTTGTCCAGGCAGGTGATGTCTTGATGGCCTTTCTGATAAAGGTCATCAATGCATCCCTTAGGGAAGGAGTTGTTCCATCAAGCTTAAAGGAGGCGGTCGTTAGACCGCTCCTAAAGAAACCTTCCCTGGACTCCCTGGACTAAACTATAGACCAGTCTCTAATCTATCATTTTTGAGCAAGGTGATCGAGCAAGCTGTTGCCTTTCAACTCCAAGTGATCTTAGATGAAACCGATTTTCTAGATCCATTTCAAACCGGCTTCAGACCTGGATATGGGGTGGAGATGGCCATGGTCGCTCTGGTAGATGACCTACATCTTAGCACTGACAAGGGAAGTGTGACCCAGTTGGTGCTTTTGGACCTCTCAGCGGCTTTCGACACAATAGACCACAACATTCTTCTGGAGCACCTGAGAGAGTTGGAAGTGGGGGGCACTGCTCTTCAGTAGTTCAGCTCCTTGCTCTCAGGCAGGTTCCAGAGGGTGTCACTCAGGGACAGCTGCTCCTAAAAAATGGAACTAAAATGCGGCGTTCCACAGGGCGCCATTCTGTCCCCAATGTTGTTCAATATCTATATGAAGCCGCTGGGAGAGACCATCAGGAGACATGGAGCAGGGTGTTATCAATATGCTGATGACACCCAAATATATTGCTCCATGTCTCGGTCAGCTGCCATGATGGCAGATGGTGGTTCTCCCCTCAATCAATACCTTGTAGCGGTAATGGACTGGATGAGGAAAACCAACTCAAGCTGAATCTGGACAAAACGGAGGTACTTACAGTAGGGGCCCTCAAACCAGGTATCGGGTTGCGACCGCCAGTCTTGGACGGGGTCACGCTCTCCGCCAAGGACTGTGTCCGCAGTCTGGGGGTGCTCCTAGACCTGTCGCTGCACATGATAGATCAAGTGAATGCGACAGTCTGGAGCGCCTGTTATCAGCTTAGGCTGATTCGCCAGCTGCACCCTTTCCTGGAAGTAAGGGACCTAGAAACTGTAATACATGCACTGGTAACCTCACGACTCGACTTCTGTAATGCACTCTACATGGGGCTACCCTTATACCTAACTCGGCAACTACAACTAGTCCAAAATATGGCAGCCAGGTTGATCACCGGAACATCAAGGAGTGATCACATTACACCTGTTCTGAAATCCTTGCACTGGCTGCCCATGAGTTTCTGGGCACAGTATAAGGTGTGGGTGAAGATCTTTAAAGCCCTACATGGCCTGGGTCCATCCTACCTAGGGAATCGCCTATCTCCATATAATCCACCCCGCGCCCTCAGGTCCTCTGGGAGGAAGTTGCTTCAACCAATAAAAACTATGTTGGCGACGACCTCCCAGAGGACTTTTTCTGCCACGGCCCCCAGACTATGGAATGTCCTGCCTGAGGAGATCCATCAGATAACTAAGGGGGGGATGCAGACCAGGGCGTCGGGGACGCCCTGGTCCGGAACACCGCGGGACCGCGGCAGCCAGACCGCGGCGCTCCTGCGGCGACCCTAAAAGGAGCGGCAAATTGCCGCTCCTTTTACAAGACAGGGAAAGTGTGCCCTAAACGCGTAGGGCGCACTTTCCCTGACTTATCCTCCGCAGCGCGTCTGGTCGCTACGGAGGGAGGTCATTCCCGGAGTGCCGGCCGGCCGGAGGGCCGGAAGCTCCGAAGATGACCTCAGGAAGAGGAAGGGACGGCGCACGTGCGACTGCCCCTCCTCTTCCGGGTCTCGGAGACGGCCCTATTAGCCGGCTGCCGAGGCCCTAACTTAGATGGCTTTTAAAAAGCCATCAAGACAGATCTCTTCCGGCAGGCGTTCTCGGAATAATATTATTTTCCAACCAGTTCCTCGTCGTCAGATAGCTTTCCCTTTCTTTCCCTACTTACCTAGAGTGCCGCTTGTTTTAATCTGTGTTAGACGCTTCAATGTTTTCTTGTTTTAAATTATATTTTAATGCTGATTTGATTTAATCTATTTTTAAGGGGGGGTTATATGCTCGTTGTATTGTTTGGGTTTTGTGACTGATTTTACATGTAAGCCGCCTTGATAGCTTTGGCTAAAGGCGGGGTATAAATAAAATTTTATTATTATTATTATTAAATAAAATCTTTAGCGTAAAGAAAAGCATGCATGAAAAAGAACCCTGATCTGGATTTGCAAAGAACCACTGGGTTGGTGCACTAGATGAGATCCAGCCAGACTTCAGGGTTGCAATATCTACTTTGGGGTGTTTGTTTTTGTCTTTTACTAAATCCTCACAAACCAATAAACTGAACCCGTAGCAAAACTCAGACTTCTAGAATTTAAAAAGTTGAGCCCAGTACTTTCTTCCAACTACCAGAGTTCATAGTCCTTCCACACAAAAAAATCTATTCCTAGTTACTCAAATATTTTAGAGGGGTGGGGGAAGGCAGGGTCAGTATTCATGCTGAGGAGTTAGAAATCCCTGTAAATCTAGTACAAGCTATCCCAGCATCTTCTTTCAGTTCATCCCTATACTGGATCATATGACCCCAACTTGGAGAGCCTTTGACTCTTCCGGACTATTTTATAATGTATATTATAATAATGCTGTTGAATTTGATGATGATGATGTGTCTTCAAGCCATTTCCAATTTATGGTGACCTTCAGGCAAACCTATTTTAGGAATTTATCACACAGGAGGGAATCGGCCAAATCCCATGCAGAAACGGGATTTAAATCCACAAAAATGGAATCATTTTCAGACACACCGAGCATTAATCCGAAATTAACCTGCACAGAAAGTGGACAAATCCCATAAAAGCAGGATCGTTTTCAGAGACATCAGGGTCATTGAGCATTAATCCAACATTAAGTCACACAGGAAGTGGACAAAACTGACCACTTTTTACTTTCAGGAAAATCCCGAAAGTAAAAAGTGGCTGAATTTGTCCACTTTCTGTGCGGGTTAATGACAGATTAATGCTCATTGCCCCTGATGTGTCTGAAAATGTTCCTGCTTTTGCAGAAAATTCCCAAAATTTAAGTTCAATTTCTGCACAGGATTTGGGCACTTAGGGCCTTTACAGACTGCGAGAAATGGTGCAGATTGAGGCCACTTTAACTGTTCTCGCTCAGTGCTAGGGAATCATGGTAATTGTATTTTTTTTCTAGGACATTGAGCCTTCTGTCAGAGAGCTCTGATGCCACAATAAACTACAGTTCCCATGATTCCTTAGCACTGAGCCAGGACAGTTAAAGTGGCCTCAAGCTGCACTATTTCTGGCAGTCTCTAAAGGCCCATTAGTCAACAAAATAATCTGCTCTACCTTTTGTCACAGACCTACACATTGAGTGTATTGTGTAGAAGCCAATACTTGTCTGTCCTTTGGGAATGATCTGTACATGGAGGGAACGGATTGCATTCCTGCACAAATCGAGTACCCTTTGTACGTAGGCTGAAGGCATGGCCAAGTGAGTGGAGTTTGGTCTCACCTTCATCCTTTCAGTTGTATGCCTGACTGAACAGCTGTGCAGGGCTGGTATCTGTTTCACATGTGCAAGTATTTCCCTGTTCTCCAGAAACTGTCCTCTATTGCAGGAAAAGGGGAACTGATAATCCAGATGTTGTAGACTACAACTCCAATCAGCCTCAGCTAGGATAGCCGGTGGCATGGAATGCTGGGAGCTAAAGTCCATCAACATTTGAATGGCCACATATTTGTGTTTTGTTGTTAATTGCCTTCGCATCGATCTCGACCCATGGCGACCCTGCTGTTGAGACATCTCCAGGCCCCCTTTTCCTCTACTGTTCTACCCAGCTCCTGCAAATTCATATTCATGGTCTCTTTATCCCTATTCTGTTATATCTGCTCATGCTAATTCAATTAAACATAGTGCAATTAACTTCTGAGGTTCACTTACAAGCATGTTTAAAGCAAGCTGCACAAATGGAATAATGTCACTGCAACAGTAGTTGTCAGGCACCTTGATTCTGTGAGTGTATACACCCATGTAAATCAAACTGAATTCCATGGAACATAATCTCATTATGTGAATAGTATTGCATGCAGTCTTATGTAGCAATCTGCTTCTTGCTTATCCAGAAATAAGCCTTTCTGTGGATGAGGGACTAGCAAAGAATGCCAAGTGCTGTATACTAAATTTCAAAGGAAGGACAATAGCAAACTACTTCTGAATATTCCTTCCTAAGAAAACTATGAAAATTAATGGGTGTCATAAGCTGACAAGCAACTTAAAGGTGTGCGTGTGCGCACAAACACACACACACACACATACACACATTCCTTGGGGGGTTACTGCTAGATAAGTGGGCAACTGATTGAACCTTACTTACCATCAGCTCTTTGTTTAATGAAACTTCAGTTATCCTAAGTATGCTTTCTAATGAGCAGATTCCAGTTTTATATAAATCTAATACAGCGTCAGTGTAATGTTTCAAATTAGACAAGGTTGGGGCATGATTCATATCTAAAGCTTCAATACAGAAGTTGCAAAAACATTTTTAAAACGGTTGCAAAGACATTTCCTTGGAAATACATATTTGTGATTAGCTTAGAATTGTCAGAACGTTTATATGGGAGGAAGGATAAAAATAACATAGGAAACAGGCATTAAAAGCGAATAAAGCTTGTTTCTCTAGCCAGTGTTGGAGAAAAGTGAGTTTCTTGTCTTTAATTCACCCACCTGGTAACCTCTTTGCTTGTTATGTGATATGTGTGTGTGTGTGTTTTAAACTTATTTGTCTCTGCCTGCTTCTAACCCATTTCATATTTGATAGCGTCATTTGCTACAGCATTTTCCCTTGCTTTTTGACAGCTGCTTTGAGCACTTGAGTGTCAAAGGCAGGAATACCAAACTTATATTTGATTATAGGGAGACTCTAAATAAAAATACAAATTATCCCATTAAGTACTGATTTAAAAGGGATGGGGGAAAGCAAATCTCATTTTAATTCCGTTATGACCTTTTTCTGGCAACGCATTTAAACTTGACAGTTTAATGCTTCAGCATGTTTTTAAAGCAGCTCTGAAAGAGGAAAATAAATAAATAAGTTGATTTGTTGCCACTTAATAATTTTCCTGTATACTAAACTATCTAAATCAAGTTTAGTACACAAATACAGGACAATGAATACTTGTTTTAATATTTACTTTTAAGCACTTTTGTCTCCTTAAGCGTATTTTATTCTTTTAATGAGTAATGTGTTTTAGTACTGTACCAGTTTAATTCTATTTTAATGCTCACTTTTGTATGTTTTTAATTGCATTGTTCTTTTAATTTGTAAGTAGCTTCGTGTCTCAATTTGAGAGGGATAATAATAATAATAATAATATAGCCTACAGGGCTGGTTATTCCTTGGTGGTTTCACATCCAAGTACTAACCAGGGCTGACACTGCTTGTACCTTCAAGTCTCCTGTTGACTTATGGTGATCACATGAAGTTCATAGTGTTTTCTTAGGCAAAGAAAACTCAGAGGTGGTTCTGCCAGTTCCTTCCTCTGAAACACAGCCTATAGAGCTTGATATTCCTTGGTGTACACCCCCCCCCGCCCCAAGGATGGTGGCCAGACATCCTCCTTTTCCAGCACTTATCCTACATTTTAGCCTTCTGTCCAGAAGGAATTACAAAACGTCCCCCATTTTGAGCCCAAGAACCATGAATTTACATTTCTATGAGTGTTTTTAGTTTTGATCTCGGTGTCCTACATTTTTCTTGAGTGTCCTACATTTTGCAGTGCCTTATCCTCCTTTGCAGTTAGGACATCTGATCACCCTGCCCCCAAGTACTAACCAGGACTGACTTTGCTTAGGTCCCAAAATCAAGGGGCGACCTGGTCAGCCTTTAGGGTGATTAGGCAGAATCAGTGTTGGCTTGGCAATTGTCTAGCAGTGGATCCCATGGGTGCATTTTGCTGACGGTTTGGTCATGCAGGACGGGCAGCCTTTAGAAGTGTGGCAGAGCTGAGTTCTCTCTGGTCACATCCGCACTGAGAAATAATCCAGTTTGACCCTACTGTAACAGCCATGGCTCAATGCTATGGAATTCTGGGAACTTCAGTTTGTTGTTGGACCAGAGCAAAGTGTACTACTTTTTATTATGCTTCAGTCCCACTTTCATTGATTGTATGATAGATATATGATATGTGAGATATATGGGGTGTGTGTCTATCATACAACCAATGAAGCAGGAACTGAAGATAATAACAATTATTTATTTATATATACACTTGTCTCTCCTGGTTTGCGGACCTGACCTCCACGTTTTTGATCTTTCGCAGACGGCAAGCCAGGAGGGAGAAAATGGCATGTGCGCACACAGCGCATGCACGGCAGCACACACAGGAGCATGGCGCCATTAAAATAAATGGGGCTTGAATATCCACGGTTTTTCCCATTCACGGGGGTCCAGAACGGATCCCCCACAAATGGAGAGAGATGTCTGTATGTGTATAGATATAGATATACAATTGCCACTCTGTTTTCAGGGAGATCTGCTCTGGACACACACACCCCTGAGAAAACTGACACTCACATATATTCTAGCCCCATTGGCTTGAATGGCCATGCACTACTGCACATGCCATTTTAGGCAATGGGGCTCCCCCCTCCATCAATAATCAAGACCGTGGACATCAAGTCTGCAAAAACAGAGGAGCGACTGTATATATATTTTCATACAACCAATGAAATAGGGACTGAAGCATAATAGAATTATATATATATATGAGATAGATTGTCTGTCTGTCTGTGATATAATATATATATATCTTTCTGTCATGCAACCAATGAAACAGGGACTGAAGCATAATAAAAATGATATATATATCATGTATGAGATATATTGTATGTGTGTGTGTTGTATCATACAACCAATGAAACGGACTGAAGCTTAATAAAAATTGTATATATATATATATATATATATATATATGAGAGAGATGTATGATACATACATATAAATGTGTGTGTGTGTGTATGTGTGTGTATCTGTCATACAACCAATGAAACAGGGACTGAAGCTTAATAAAAATAATATATATGAGATATGAGATATGTTATATATCTGTATGATATATATATATATATATATATATATACACACACACATACACACACCTGTCATGCAACCAGTGAAACAGGGACTAAAGCATAATAAAAATGATATATATGTGATATATGAGATATATTGTATGTGTGTGTGATATATGTATATGTATTTATCTGTCATACAACCAATGAAACAGGGACTGAAGCTTAATAAAAATGACATATATGAGATATGAGATATGTTACATATCTGTGTGTAAGATATATATATATATATATATATATATGTGCATGTATGTTATATATATATATATATATATATATACCTGTCATGCAACCGGTGAAACAGGGACTGAAGCATAATAAAAAAAATCAGTGCATCTTTTTCTATGCTGGATTTTCAGAAGGGCCAGAAACGTCTTGTAGCCCAAAATGGGCGCCTAAACTTTAGTTCCATCCCCGACAGAGAAACACACACATTTTCTTTTCCTTTCCTAAACAAAAAAGAAGGTCTTCCTTGAAACAATTTGTCCTCCACGGGACAAAGCTCTGGTGCCCCAAGGAGCCACAGTATCCCAGAATTCCACAGCACGGAGCCGTGACCGTTAAAGCGGGGTGAGGCTGGATTACTTCTGCAGTGCGGATGCGCCTCTCCCTCCTCCTTTCCTTCTGCTACGTGGCTGGTGGGCGGTGGGCAGGGAGACCCACCTGCACTTCTGTCTCCGGCGGCCACTCGGTGTTGATGAGCAGGTCGTACAGGATGTTCTCCTCCTCCTCCTCCTCCTCCTCCTCTTCGCCCAGGGGGCTCCAGGGCTCCTCCATCTTGGCCCCGAAGGCGGCACTGGCCGCAACAGCCATGATCACAGAACTACAGTACAGCGAAAGGCCGGCTCAGAACAGCTGCTGCGCCTGCTGCTACGGTGGCCCGTGGAGGACAAATTCCTTCAAGGCACACCCATTTTCTTGGAAGAAATAATATATATATATATATTTATTTTTAAAAATGGGGGCGAGGGGGGAGTGTAGAATTAAAGTTTCTGCGCTCACTCTCAAGAACAAACACCTTTCTGTGCCCAAGGTCAGCCAGGGAGTTTCATGGCCAAGCAATTAGTCGAGCCCTGGTCCCCAGGGTCTCAGTCCAACGCTCAAACCACTAGGCCATGCTGGCTGTCAGAGAGATGCATACGTGTCTGTGTGCGTGTCTTTCTCTGTGCGTGTACCATATATAGCTATCATATACATTAACAACCAATGAAACAGGGACTGAAACATAATAAAAATTAGGGCATCTCTTGTGTGTATATATATATATTCTCTCTCTCTCACACACACACGCACAGAGTGTATGGTGGTGTGGTTTGAGTGTTGGACTATGGACCTTTACAGACTGACAGAAATAATCCACCTTGAGACCACTTTAACTGTCCTGGCTCAATGCTAGGGAATCATGGGAACTGTAGTTTATTGTGGCACCAGAACTCTCTGACAGAGAAGGCTCAGTGTCTCAGAAAAAAATAAAAATACAATTTCCATGATTCCCTAGCACTGAGCCAGGACAGTTAAAGTGGACTCAATTTGCATTATTTCTGGCAGTCTGCAAAGGCCCTTGAACTGTATAAATAATGGAGTCTGGCACTACTTTAACTATCATGGCTCCATCCCATAGAATCCTGGGATTTGTAGAATTCAAAGAAATAGCCCTGTAGTCTGTAGAATCATCTGAGGAAGTAGACTTTAGTCTGAAAGCTTATGCTGCCAACTTCTTTCTTTCAGTTAAGTCTCAAAGGTTCTACAAGATATCTCTCTCTCTCTCTCTCTCTCTCTCTGGACTTGTAGTTTTGTGAGGCACCAGCATTGAAGGCATAAAAACCATGTAACACTAGAAATCCCAGGATTCCACAGGATGGGCGACAGCACTTAAAAGTGGTGTCAAACTGCATTATTTCTAGACTGCGGACGCACCCTCTCAGCTTAAACTGCAAAACAACAACATGGCTGTTGGATGGCAATGTGGCAGACGGTTTGTAGTGTTTCGGAACTTTATTCGGAGGGTTCAGCGTTCCACCCGGAGCGGTAAAGCGGTGGCACTGCCTTCTCGCGCAGGCGCAGTGGGGCTGAGTGAGCCGCTGTCGAGTGTCTCGGGGGAGAGGCACAAACATGGCGGCCTTCTCAGGTACGTGGCGTCCTCCTTTTCCGGGACATGGAGCCAGGGAGGGAGGAAGCCAGGGCAGGGTGGAGAGAGGGCGTCCTCCTTTTCCAGGACCTGTCCTCCATTCCAGCCTTCTGTCCAGGAAGAGGGAATTCCAAAATGTCCCTCCATTTCGAGCAATGGCTGAAAACCATGAATTTACATTTCTATGAGCGCTTTCCAGCTTTTTAGTTTGGTCAGGTCCTCCATTTGTTCTTGAGTGGCCACCTTGTCCTCCTTTGTGATTAGGACCTCTGGATTATCATAACCAGGGTGACCTAGACACGTCCTCTCTCCCCAGGACCTGTCCTCCATTTTATTCTTCTGTCCAGGAGGGATTCCACCCAAATGTCCTCCATTTTGAGCAGACTCCGAAGTATGAATTGATATTTCTATGAGGGTTTGGGGAAACTGATATTTATATGAAGGTTTTTAGTTTTCTTAAAATTTTGTAATGTCCTACATTATTCTTGGATGTCCTCCATTTCGAGCAGGACTCAGAAGCATGAATTGATATTTCTGTGAGGGTTTTAAGGGTGTTTTTTTTTAATTTTGTAATGCCCTACATTATTCTTGGATGTCCTACATTTTGCAGTGCCTGGTCCTTCTTGCAGTCATGCAAGTGGGAAAAGCCGGACAAGAAGAAGTCAGAAATATACAAAAAGGAGGCGCTTCTCCATAACCTCAAAATGGGTTTTGGGTCTAGATCATTTATTGTTCTTGTTGTTGTTATTATGGATTATTTTTGAGATGTCAGTAAGGAGGATCTCGGAATTGGTTTCTGGTCTGGAATATTATTGTCTGTCATTATTGATTATTATTATTATGGATTGTCATTGAGATGTCAGGAAGCAGGATCTCCAAGATGAACCCTGTTCCCTCTCAAAATCACAAGTTGGTTAGCCCACCGTCAGTCCTTTTTTGTCCCAATAAATCTGACACCCCTCTTTTCCAGGTTTATATTGCTGTCTGGAGACCAGGGTTCGAATCTCTGCTCAAAAATGGAAACCCACTGGCAGTGACCTTGGGCAAGTCACACTCTCTCAGCCTCAGAGGATGACAATGGCAAATTCCCTCTGAACAACTCTTGCCAAGAAAATAATAATAATAATAATTATTTCTTATACCCTGCCTTTTGCCTTGGCAATCAAGGCAGCTTACAAGTACAAATACAGATTAAAAACATACATGCCATAAAACTGTAATACGATACCCCCCTTAAAACTAAATGCAATAATAAAAGCATAAAGATTAAAACAACATACAGTCTGGGACACCAATAGGAGTGTATAACAGAGATGTATATCAGGGAGAAGCACGTTTCACATGGAGTAGTCTGTTCCAGGAAGGTCTGTCAGAAGAGATCTGTCTTGATAGCCTTTTAAAAGCTATAGTCCAACACTCAAACCTCAATACCACACTGGGTTCCAGTTTTTCAGATCTGAATTGAATTGACTTAATTCCAAGGGGAGTGAGGATGGAAGTCACTGCTGGCCATTTTGAAAGGCCTACATGGTACAGATGGAGGGTGGAGGTGTCCAAAAGGGCTGTTTTCTTCCTACACAATTCTGTCTAACAACTGAGATCATGTGGAAGGACCTTGCTTTGTATTCCACCACTATTGGAGGTTGATGGGTATGTGGAAGAGGCTCATACTCAGTTAGGTTTTGGAGTGTCGCGCTTGAGAGATTTGCTTGATCTCATATAAAAGTATTGAGTTCCATTTCCTTCAGCTTGGAGAATTTGTATGTTTGTTGCTGGATAACTGAAAAAGAAATGCCAGCAAAAGAGCAACATATTACATGCAATATGAACAAGATTCAGTGATTGAAGTTTTAGAAGGTGTAACTTTAAAGAACCTAAACATTTGAACATAGGGCCTTTGCAGACTGCCAGAAATAGTGCAAATTGAGTCCACTTTAAGGGTTAGGGTTTGTGCTAGGGAACCATGGGAATTGGGTTTTTTCTGAGACATTGAGCCTTCTCTGTCAGAGAGCTCTGGTGCCACAATAAAATAGTTCCCTGATTCCCTAACCCTAACCCTTAAAGTGGACTCAATTTGCACTATTTCTAGCAGTCTGCAAAGGCCCATAGTCTTCACATTGATGAGCATTTTATGTTTCAGCCTTAACAAAGACAAGCTCCCACTTGCAAATTTGTTCCTCCCCATCAAGATAGTATATTTGAATGTTTCCTTATATAGAACACAGATTTCTAATACTTTGGATTTTGTTTGCAGAGATGGGTGTTATGCCAGAGATAGCTCAAGCTGTGGAAGAGATGGACTGGCTGTGAGTATGGCTATTTCCATTTATCTGTAGCTTTCCAGAAGGGATGCACAAAGAAATGTTAATTGACATTGATGGTGTGAATGGACATTCTGGAATTGTTGCCACGCTTCAGTTGAAACTTTTTATGGAACTGATATTATTCTATTATGTAGATAAAAAGTAACAGCCAGTCTGTAACAGACACATACATTTCTGTTCCTGCTCTTGTATATAGAATTTCTTTCTCTATTACAACTTTGTGCAGTTTAAGAGCAAACAAGCAGAAAAATGTAGTCAGAATTCATTGAATGATAAGGTACACTGGTAAAACTTGAGATGTTCATTATGTTTCTCCAATAGTCTTCCCACAGATATCCAGGCAGAATCTATTCCATTAATATTAGGAGGTGGTGATGTTCTAATGGTATGTGTTGATTACCATCTGTATTTGTGTGTCACAGTCATAAATTTTATTAGACTGATTCCTTGTTGTATTTGAGATGACAACTTTCTTCTTTTTATTTATTTATTTTTACTGCCCAATATTTTAATATGTTAGGTGGTTATACCTAATACTGCATATGGTCACACTTTTAAAAGATTGTAAACCACTTTGCAGTTGTCTCCCATCTTGAACCAAATATTACATCTGTCTTTCGTAAAAATGTTAGTTTGTATCCATTATTATACGTTTGGGACACTGTGATAATGCAACCTAGAAATTTATTTAAAACACACTGTGCACTAAATTTGTTAGGAGTAATATAGAGAGGAAAATTGGTACTTGGTACTGAAATTGTTAGATGAGACTGAAAAAGGAAGAATGAATTTTGACTTTATTGTTCTAAATCCTATATTATTGTGGCAAATTATACCTTAGCAGCATTTCTGCCTTTAAATTAAATTAAATAACTTCTGCTTTCAAATTATATATTTTTAATATTTTTATTATTTTAGATGTAGACTATATACCTAAATATAGGTATATTTCAATTTAGATGTAAACTATGGACGTTATCACATGGGGGGAATCTGTAGGTTATCCCACACAAATCCCCCCAAAAAACCCGCACTTGCGCCTGACGATTTCACATGACATCGCACAGAAACTGGTCAGAAAGTGGACATAAAGTGGTATTATCCGAGATCTTTTTAATTTCGGGAGTTTAAAGGAAATGCATTTGCGAAATTACAGTAATTGCACATTTACTTTAATCTGAAAAGCAAATACGCACGGACAATTCTCTTTTAAAACCTGGAGGAGGGCCAAGAGGAGGAGGAGGAGGAGGGGCCTCCAGGGAGGGAGAGTCCCGGGCTCCTCCTCAGTGCCATGCAGGGAAGGGAAGGGAAGGCAGCCCAGGAGAGGGAAGTTTGGGACGGAGGAGAAGTTTGGCATTTGGGATGGAGGGAAAAGGAGGGGAAAGAAGGCTTTCCTCACAGCAGATGTGGGTGCAAGTGTGGGGTGTGCTTGTGGAGCAACTTGGAAATCCATCTCACCGTGAAGCTCTGCCCTGCAGGTCCTACAAAGGGGAAAGGCTTATGGGGGGGGGGGCATGGGAGCTACCTCCAGTTTCCCCCTCTCCTGGGCATCATCCAAGGCTCTGGCTCTCCCCAGGGAACACCCAGCCCTTCCTTCCTTCCCTTTCCTCCTCCTCCTCCTTCCCTGCCAGCTCTGCCTGTGATCCTGCCCTCCTTGCCCATCTCTCCAGAAGCTGACAGCCTCCAATGCCAGGAAAGGAGAGAGAGAAAAGGGAGGGTGAGCCATCCCAATCCCTCCCTTGCCTCAGCTTGCCTTGCCTTGCCTTTCCAGCCTCCTCCTCCTCCTCCTCTGCTCTCTTGAGAGGTCCTAACCCCAATGGAAGGGGGTTAGGACCTGTGCAGGAGGACATGACCCCAAATGGAGGACAGTCTGACATTTCCTCCTGAGAAATGCAGGACCCGCCCTGGAAAAGGAGGAGTCTTGTCACAAAACACACCCATTTCCAGTACATGTACGGGTTCTTTTCACTTGTGTATGAAAGTTAAAAACGTCTTTTTTTCGCTTTTAACTTAATTCCGTTACTACTGTAATTACGTGTGAAAACCTTTTGCACAATTAAGCTTTATTTTCCCTTTCTTTTCGGGATGCTTCATTTCCACTTTATTATCTCTTTAACAACGAAACTGGCCCACGTGTGATAACGTCCTATGTAATAAGAGCCCTGGTGGCGCAGTGGTTAAATGCCTGTACTGCAGCCACTCACTCATAGACCACAAGGTTGCGAGTTCAATATTAGCCAGGGCTCAGGCTAGACTCAGGCCTGCATCCTTCCGAGGTCGCTAAAATGAGTACCCAACTGTTGGGGGGAAATGAGCTTACAGTTGTAAACCGCTTAGACATCCCATAGTGCGGTATGAAGCGGTATATAAATGAAGCTGCTTTGCTTTGCTAAATACAGATATATCTCAGTTAATGAAGTACCTGTATTCCTGGGCATTACTTCTTTAACAGAAAATTTGGTACTAGAGTTCAGAATAACAGAAAAATAGTGATAGATTTCAGCATCTCCAAAAAGAAAAGCATTTCAATATGTCAGCAAAATTTTATTCAAAACTAACAATATGCAGATGTGAAATGAAACAACCAGGTCAGATAAGATTAGCAGAAGTAAACAAAAACATTTTTAATCTTCTGGATACCCCCCCCCCCCCTTTTACAGCTGCTTTCAGAATGTACGCAGGGATTTTTTTTTCTTTCTTTCACCAGCCTCCATTTTCTTATGATATCCATTTTGATGGCCAAATTTATTAATCTATGCTTTTTTTAAACATGTTGGAAGGAGCTGATGAGGGAGGCTTATTTGCCCCCCCCCTTTTTTTTTCTGTTCTGCTATTCATGCATGCTGAATAAGGGATTCTAGGACTAACTGCTATTTATCTTTCCTGTTGGGGCCAGATATATAAAGTTACAGGAGGATCCGCTGGAGCAGAATCCCATTCTTTCCCAACCCAGGCTTTATTGCTTCCTGGCACTGAAAGTCTGTGTTTTTCCAGCCCTTCTTCACAGTCCTCCAAATGTTGATAATGCTAAAAGCTTTCCAGCTAAACAGAGGATAAGGGGAAAAGGGGGGAGCTGAGTAGGCATAAAGGATAAGTAGCATATTTGCCAGAGACTTTGTTACCGATATGCCTACATTCATAAGAGCTAATTTAGACAGAACATCTAATATACCAGTGTTCTGTTACAAATTTTGTATTTTTTCAAGTATTTTGACAGCAAGAAAGTATTACATCTTTAATTTTTGAAGAGATTACTACTGTGTTAATGTATTAAATCTGCTTGCTACACAGGCTGCAGAAACTGGGAGTGGAAAAACTGGTGTAAGTGAAATTTTCATCATTGTTTATAAAATAATTTTCTAATGCACATTTGGTCTACAAGTGTTCTATTCAAGGTGATCAAAGTATTTAACAAATGGCATATTGGGAATGTTAAGTAAGTTCACGTTGCTTACGTAGTGCATCCAAAACAACCAACCATCCTGAGCATTTATTTTATCCCTCAGGCCTGCATCCTTCTGAGGTCGCAGGCCTAAGGGAGGCTAGAAGGCCACTGTCAGTTCAGTATTTCTATCTTGAATTGGGAATTCTGTATTTCAGGCATTCAGTATTCCAGTTATTCAGATTGTCTATGAAACTCTGAAGGACCAGCAGGAAGGCAAAAAGGGAAAAACTACTATAAAAACTGGTGGAGGAGGTAAGACTTCCCTCTTAAGGCTGCTAAACATGCATTGGAATCTAATGTAAATTGAAGTTTACATATGCTGTATATTTATATAATGCAGGGCAGACACCTCACCCTGTAAGATACTTTGAGATTGAATTCAGCAGCTGTCCCCTCAAAAAAGAGTGGATTGAGGTTCTGTATTCCACTTAGTCTGAAAGAACATACAGTGCAAATGCCCTAATAGAGCATCTACTAGTAGAGCATGTTAATGCATCAAAATTGTCTCAAAAGTTTTTGAATTGAAATCAATAGTCTACTGAAATTTGTAAACCACCTTTCACAATAAGCCTTCCCAAGCACTTTATGATTGTTTATACATACAGTCAGCCCGCTGTGTTCACAGATTCTTTATCCATGGATTGAAGCATCCATGGCTTGAAAATATTTTTAAAATATATAAATCCCAAAAACAAATTTTGATTTTGCCATTTCATATAAGGGGTGCCATTTTACTATGCCATTTTATTTAATGAGACTTGAATGTTCTCAGATTTTGGTATCCATGGAAAGTCCTGAAACCAACCCCAGCAGATACCAAGGGGTCACTGTATCAAAAATAAAATGTATAAACCCATATTCACACTTGAGAGGTTTTCTTTTTGGCAATCCTTCTGCCAGTAGGACTGGGGAGCAACTTCCACCAATTTTCCTCCGAGAACGTTTTTGAATGGAACATTTTAAAATCTGGAACAAATTCCATTCATGGAAAGCAAAGTGGATGCAACCTTATACAGTTGGTCCGCATTCAAGCATCCACGGATGACAAGCCTGCATTGTCTCCAGTGGCAGTGTGTGCACATAGCCATGTATGGACAGCTCCCATTATGGACAGCTCCCATTGCCCCATGGCAGCGTGCGCATGGAGCCGTGCCACCATTAAGTCCCATTGTCTCTAACGGAGCTGTGCCACCACTGGGGACAAGGACGATGCCTGTAATGCTAGTGCAGCCACATGCATGGGCCACCATTGAAGTTCACACTTCCATTAGGGACAATGGAACTTGAGCAACCGTGTATTTTGGTATCCATGGGGGAGGGGGTCTGGAACGAATCCCCTGCAGATACCATGGGCCAACTAGTCTGTTCACTTTGTGGATATGCTGCCACAGAGGTTCTGTTCAGAAGTTAATAAAACATATAAGCTAAATTGGATTAAACAAAATGCAAACTCCAAGCCACATACACTTCCCTCCAACTGTTTTTGGCTACCAAGTTCCCTTGTTTCTGGACACACACACACACACACATGGGAATTTCTTCTCCAGAAGGCTTCCAGGAGTTTCAGATCAGTTTATAAATAGATTGAGGTGTGTGTGTCCTCCCCCCCCAACATAAAAAGCTTTAAACCAGAAGTGGGAGTCCTACAACTTTCAGTTTGTTTGTTTTTTCACTATTTTTGTGCCCACCAGAGTGCCCCAGACGTAGAAAGTAGTCCTGAGCTAAATACACTGGTGGGGCGGGGTCATGGTGGTATTAGCCTCATGTACATCCTCATGTGTTTCTGGTGTTTTCTAAATGAGGTGAAAGGGAACTCTGTCATTATAGAAGCTGACCGCGCTGCTTTAAACTCTATAGTACAAAGGCTCCATAGAGACTGGGAGATTCCTTCTTCACAAAAGCACCTTCCACAAAGAAATTAATAATAATAATAATAATAATAATAATAATTTTTATTTAATACACTGCCCCTCTGAGAACAATCGGGGTGGCTTACATCATAAAAATCATCACATAACAGTTTAAGAACAATTCCCCCCTCCCCCCCTTAAAAAATTATTAAACCAATTACAATACAGATGCAAGAGGAGAAGATATCTTGTAGCTATATAAAATATTATAAACTGGAGACACAGAGAATATTTCATTTTATTAGAAGAATTCAGTCCCCAGTTCTGAGTAGCTGAAATATACAGAAATTCATTATGGCCATAATTAAAACAAAAAGGTTATACTGATGTAAGACTACAGAGAGCCCATACAATTGTGCATATGGATGTATGT
This sequence comes from Phrynosoma blainvillii, assembly GCA_026167975.1. Lineage (NCBI taxonomy): Eukaryota > Metazoa > Chordata > Lepidosauria > Squamata > Phrynosomatidae > Phrynosoma > Phrynosoma blainvillii. The sequence goes on from JANUYF010000001.1 coordinate 180,954,628, forward strand.
GAAAATTTCCTCAAGATTTAGCATATAAAATTAAATTAGTCAAATTTGAGGAGTTTAGGGTCTTCCTCTCTAGTAAGGAAGTATAGCTGATTTTTCTTTCTCCCCAATAGTGCTCAACAAATGGCAAATGAATCCCTATGACAGAGGATCTGCATTTGGTAAGAACTGTATTAATCTCTTGTAGTAACCAGATAGTAACTTTGTGATCAGTTACTTAAAATTAGGGCCAATCCACACATGGTTCAAGACTGAATGGAAGATCAGCTGGGGATCCTACATATACTGCTCAGAACATGAAAGGCAGCATACAAGCATGACCAACATTAATATTTTCCTGTGGATGTCATTAGAAAACTTCAAAGTATTAAAATTTAAATTAAATAATAATAATAGTGCATTCAAATGTAACAGATAGGAAACTGGAAAGCTGTTTCCACATATCTTCTCATACACAGTGAAGAAATCTGACTGACTTGGTTCTTAGTAATTTAGTATGTGATTGAAGATTAGTGTTGGTTTTTTAGAACTATAAATAGAGTTTTTAAGTCTTTACTACCCATGTGTCTAGCAAAAAGAATACAGGACATTTTCAGTAGAATTGTAACCAACAGGGAAGCTGTGAAGGGTAGGGTTGATATATTTGTTTCCTGCAGAATGCTGTTGTAGCAAGGTTAATGGAGATGGATAGTTACATGATCTGAAGCATTACTGCATTAATAAATAGACACTATCTGTAGTTTCTTAACAAAGAACCTTTTTATCAAGTCTTGCTGTCGTATATGAATATTGTGTTTGGTAGAAATGATCTGACAGGTTTTCATGGATTTCCCCCCCCCCCCTTTTTTTTTTTATCTTGTTCAGCTATTGGGTCAGATGGTTTATGCTGCCAAAGCAGGGAGGTAAAAGAATGGCATGGATGCAGATCAACTAGAGGTGTAACTAAAGGTATGAACAAACTAGATATAGATATCTGTGAAGAGAGCTAGTTTTGAAATTTTTCCCTCTTTGTTTCCCTTCAGAATAATAACAACAGAGTTTGCTAAACAAACATGGCATGTGTTACAAATATCTTCTGGCTGGCCAATATAATTTTGAGAACAAACTTCTGTGCTTGCCTGCTTATGTGGTTGATTACTATTAAACTTAAATATTTGTCTTGCTTTTGTCACAAGAGTTTCAAACTGAAATTAGTTACATGTCTGCTTTTCTTAAATATTCTAGGAAAATATTATTATGAAGTATCCTGCCGTGACCAGGGGCTATGTAGAGTTGGGTGGTCCTCTATGCAAGCTTCGTTAGATTTGGGTGAGTTTTTACCTAAAGGAATGGAATCAGAATTCAGATGACCTACTAAAGTTATATCATTTAAAGGCACAACTTCCTATATGACAAAAACATATACAGTGATCCATCCGGATGCACGGCGGATATGTTCCAGGGAGCCCCGCAAATCCAAAATTTCGCAAATATTAAAGTCCCATTGTCCCCAGAGGCATCATTGGGGACAATGAGACTTGACTATTTGTGAAATTCCCTCCTTCCCTCCCCCCCCCCCCCCCCCCGGTGCCAGAGCCTCTGGGGCCTGTAATCCACACTGGCCGCATGGGGACTCGCTTTCCCAGCAGCGCTCGGGGCCGACGTGCACACACCCTGCCCCCCTCTGCTGCAGCCAATTGATGTATTGTGCACCCATTGGCTGTGGCAGAGAGGGCGGGGCATGCACATGCCAGGCCCCAAGTGCTGCTGGGAAAATGAGTCCCCATGTGGCCAGCATGGATTACAGGCCCCAGCGTGGGGGGGGGGGGGAAGAACGGAAGGGAAGGGAGTGGGAGGGAGGACTTGCCATCCACAAATGATCAAAACCACGAATGCCAAGTCAGTGAATACCAAGGGGCCACTGTAAGGCAATCTGGGAGAGTCTATGCTAGAAATCATGTAGGGAGCATAAGGTTTTAAAATTCATGATCATGTCACAGTCATAAAATCTTGTAAAAGAGATCATTGGTAGTATTGAATAAAGTTGTTACATTCATTGGAAAGGACAAATATGCTGAGTGGTATGTAAACATCCTCCCTTAGTGATCTTACAGACCTTTTAATTTCCATATGTAGCTGCTTTGGTCCCATTCTCAGTATTATAGTTCTGTTTATTCGTGAGATCAGCCAATTGTGGATTCATAATAAATGTGTTGACATGACAGGAGGACATCATTGGCCTGCTTTTGAGTTCCTGCTGTAACTGAGGGCAAAGAAAGCCAGCATATTCTCTTCACTCTTAATTATTTTCTTGCACACTAGCACTGTATGACATGACTTTTTGTCATGATTCAGTTCCACCTCTGTACAATTAGTTATGGCAGGATGTGGATTTCTATCAGCTCATGACTAAATCAGATAAAAGTCTGTGGGCCTGGCTGCCCCAGGACTATACCCTGTACTGTTTAAAAAGCTACACTGTGGAACAACTTTCTAGGGTGCTTGGGGAGATATCAAGGGAAGATGTCCTGGTATTGATCCCACTCAATATGGTAATTTCTTATGAAAAATTTTTTAGTGACAATTCTTTGCTTTTTAGGTACTGACAAATTTGGCTTTGGGTATGGTGGAACTGGAAAGAAATCTCATAATAAACAGTTTGATAGCTACGGAGAGGTATGTTTTTTTGTTTTCATTTTGTGGTGTATTTTGTTTTGTTTGTTTGTTCAATTGATTGTTTTTTGCCTTCCTTATAACAAAGTATAGAATTACATTGTGGTAGACCCATTTTGGAGACAAAGAAAGTAGGCTGTATTCATGATGCAGCCATATAATTTTCTGAAAGTTAAGAAAGAGAATAAATATTTTTGTTGGAAAAACCCCCAGTGGGGATTGATTAAATTAGCATTAGTGGTTGAACTAACAAGGGAAAGAGGGAGTCACTTCTATACCTTAGTCCACCCCATTTAAAAGGGTCTTCCAATCATCAGGTTATTTTTATATCACAGGTGTTGTCAAGGTGATTGGGAAAGTTACTCTGTGCTATTCCCTTTCTAGTAGCATATTTTTTGGTATCCAAATGTAATATAAATCATGATGATGATATCAGTACAGTTGCTAGTATTTTAACGTAATTCCAGTCAGATAACACTTTAAAATGATCTGCTTTTTTATAGGAATTCACTATGCATGACACAATAGGATGCTATCTAGATGTTGATAAAGGACAAATCACCTTTTCAAAAAATGGTAAATAATCAACTTGTGTTCTGTTATGTGATGAATGAAATTAATGTATGAGAAATTTAACATGTTTTTTTTTTCTTCAGGAAAGGACCTTGGGCTTGCATTTGAAATACCACCGCACATAAAGAACCAAGCACTCTTCCCTGCCTGTGTTCTCAAGGTAGTATTTCACTTTTCCAAAAATACTTTTGACAGCCAAAAAAAATATTACTGCATCTGTCATAATTTCTACAACAGGCTTAAATACCGTAAAGGGACCAGATCCCATCTGATCTTGGAATCTAAGCAGGGTCAGCCCTGGTTATTACTTGGATGGGAAACTGCCGAGGAATACCAGGTGCTTAGGTTACATTTCAGAGGAAGGAACTGGCAAAACCACCTCTGAGTTGTCTTTCCTAAAAAAAAAAAAAAAAAAATGGGTTTCCATAAGTTAACAGGCAACTTGAAGGCACACACACATATGCATTTTCTTGTATTCTCACCAGTATTTATGTATGCTTAGTTACATAAACATTTGTTCGAGCAGAATTTCAGAGTGAGAGCAGTACTCAGCAGGCAAGACCAGTTGATAGAAACACTCCAAAGATAAAATATTAAATGAACAGGTGGGGTCCTGCAGCACATTGTTGTAACATGGAGTGCTTTGAGTTCTAGCTGTACTCACAATCCTTTAGTTTTCTATCTTCACTCCCCAGCAAAAATTATGCATCCTGTTGAGCATACCCAGTAACCATTTGATTGCCCAGGGTTTTTTGCCCCTCCATTTGGATATTTTGGAGAGTGAGTTGCATAAACACGCTGGTGCCCAATAGTTGGATTTCTCCATTGACTTCCATGGGTAATCACACTTCTGTCCTTGGGAACGTTTAAAAATAGCTTATCAGCATGAAGCAAGAATGACCTAGTCAAACAAAGTGATGGATCTACCAACCCTTCTTATCATTGTTTCTCTTCTTTCTCCTCCTGTCTCAGGACTCTCACATTCAGTTTTATGCGTTTCCCTTCTCCTCTTGTGTAGGCATTCCATGGTACTGAGTGCTCACTGGGCTATTCTCCATCAGTGGTTTTGGAAAGATTTTGTTTTATCTCTGCAAACTATGGGTTTACCTTGTCTACTATTACCACCTCTTTATGTGTAAATGGTTTTGTCTACACCTATGCAAACAGATTGGAAATAAGAGGGGTGATGATAACAAGAAACTGTGATTTATTTTTCTTACCATATTACCTGTGTTTATATCTCTTACATCTGTATTTAGAATGCTGAACTGAAGTTCAACTTTGGTGAAGAAGACTTTAAGTTTCCGCCCAAAGATGGCTATGTTGCTCTTGATAAGGCACCTGAGGCTAATGTTGTGAAATCCCAGCATGCAGGTATGTTTGAGACATGCTTTTGTTTCAGATTCCCTGTGAAGAGTATTTTATATAATGCCACGCTCGCTTACTGTTTTCCGTGGATTTGCCATAGATATTTCTAGATTTGACTGCCATAAGTCTGGATCTTACCCTAGAATTTACTGTTTAAAGAAATATATACGAAGTTATTTCATCTTATTAAGAACTAAGGAAGTTTTCAACATTTCCCATTTCAGGAAGTGCCCAGGTAGCACAGACAAAGAACCTGCCAAATGCTCCCAAAGCCTTGATTGTGGAGCCATCCAGAGAGCTAGCAGAGCAAACTCTCAACAATGTGAAACAGTTCAAAAAATATGTTGATAACCCTAAATTAAGGTACAGTAAAACTGTGGAGAATAGAATCACAAGGGAGGAGGCTCTCAGATTTCATTAAGGGTTTCAGCACCATACTCTTCTTTAAAAGATAATCCTGTCATCTTACTCAGAGTAACATGATTATACATCACAAAACTAAATGGGATGTTGTACTTATTTTAGGGAACTCCTCATTATTGGTGGTGTTGCTGCAAGAGAGCAGCTGTCCGTATTAGAGCAAGGGGTAAGTCTAAATTGTTCTTGGTTTGCATAATATCTACTTAGAACTTTTTTTTTTTTAATGCACAGTTGAATCTTATATATCCCACCTTCCATCACATAGATGTCTGTGGCAAATTTGCATTAAAATGAATTTTAAATATAAGAGCTATTAAAAATGGCAGCATTAAAGCAGATAATAATCAGATCTGGTCCAATAACAGTTTAAGTATTACAACAGAAACTCTAGGTTTAGGAAGTCTAGTAATCGAAGTATGTTTGAGAAGCGATACTTTATGCTACAGTTTATTAGCTGATATAAATTAAATAAATGTTGTGAAGTGCTGTTTACAGTTAATGTTTCTCTTGCAGTATATTTAGAAGGTCATGAATCTTGTACTCATAATAAATGAATATGCATTGAATAAGTACCAAACACATTTTAAACATGTTTGAATGATTGTTTAAGAGTAAATATTCAAATATGTTGGTGGCACCATTTTATTTTGTAAAAGACTATAATGGTACTGTATTACATTTTACAGGTAGACATAGTTGTGGGAACACCTGGAAGACTGGATGATCTTGTGTCCACTGGAAAACTGAATTTATCTCAAGTCAGGTTCCTGGTTCTTGATGAGGCTGTAAGTGGAGAGGGGTTTTGTTTTGTTTTTTGCATACTACTAATAAATATTAATAATTAACAACTATTATTGATTCATTTATTACCTAATACTATGTTAGGTACAAGGGGGCACATACATATCCTAACTTTAGAATGCATGGGGAAAACATACAATGCTTTGTCCCCTATGGTTTTTAACATCTATGTGAAAATGCTGGGAGAGGTGGTCTGGAGTTTTCTAGTCGGGTGTCACTAATATGCGCTATCACTCCTTTTCACTTAATTCCAAGGAAGCTGTTCCTAGAATCATAGAATTATAGAGTTGGAAGAGACCACAAGAGCCATCCAGTCCAAGCCCTTGCCATGCAGGAACTCCCAATTAAAGCATCCCCAACAGATGGCCATCCAGCCTCTGCTTAAAGACCTCCAAGGAAGGAGACTCCACTACTCTCCGAGGGAGTGTGTTCCACTTTCGAACCGTCCTTACTGTCAGGAAGTTCCCCCTGATGCTGAGGTGTAATCTCTTTTCCTGGAGCTTACATCCATTGTTTCGGGTCCTAGTCTCTGTTCTAAAATGCTACCTGGCAGCTGTAATGGACTGGATAGGGGCAAACAAATGTAAGCTTAATTCAGATAAAAAATAGGCGCTCCTGGCCAATCAAAAGACAGTTCATGGAATAAAGATTCATCCCATGTTAGATGGGGTTACACTTTCCCAGGTTTGTAGTTTGGAGGTACTCCTGGATTCAGCTCTAAGCCTGGAGGTCCAGGTTTCAGCAGTGACTAGGAATACTTTTGCACAGTTCAAGCTAGTGCTCCAACTGTGCCCATTCCTGGAGAAGTCAGATATGGCCGTGTGGTATATGCCTTGGTTATATCCTGTTTGGATTATTGTAATGCACTCTGTGTGGGGTTGCCTTTGAAAAGTGCTCAGAAACTTCAAGTCACTCAAAGAGCAGCAGTCAGGTTGATTTCCAGTGGCTGCTCCCAGGCTCTAGAACTCCCTCCCTAGAGAGGCCAGGTTGCCCCCATGCCTGCTTTCCTTTTGGGGGCAGATAAATTGACAAGGCTTTTTAAACTGACAAGGGTTCGGCTTTTAAATGCTGTGCAAGTCAAGCTTTGTATAAGTCTTTAATAAATTTTAATATTTTAAATGCATAATAGTTTAAATTGCTTAATTGTTTTTTATACTTTATACTTTTTTAATGCTTTTGTGTTGTTTTTAAATTGTATTGTTTTACATTTACTGTTAGCCGCCTTGAGTCCCTATATTTGAAGAAAGGTAGGATATAAGCAAATAAAATAACAATAACAACAACAACTCAGTAATGTAATGTTTCTGCTTCCTGCACAGGATGGTCTCTTAAGCCAAGGCTATTCAGATTTCATAAACAGAATTCATTCTCAGATTCCTCAAATAACTTCAGATGGAAAGAGGCTGCAGGTATGATGTTCGCTTGCTATTTTGATGTTGATATTTTTCTCTAACTTAACATCATAGATGGTATACCTAGCAAGTGTTTATGGGCCTCTACAGATGGCCCGTTTCAGGCGACTCTGGGTGGCCCCTGCTAGCAGCGGATTGGGACCGTGACAACCCCATGCCACAGCCCCAATCCTCCCTTTTACCGCCCCCAAAAGAGTGGCAAAATGCCACTCCTTTTAGGGGCAACAAAAGGCCATCCTAAGAGCCGGCACCGTGGCTCTTCTACTCCCTTTCCACAAAACATGTCTACACGCTGCACCAGGAGGGCATCCTGATGCCGTGCGTCATGTGTATGGGCACATGGCGTCAGGACGGCATCGGGGTGGGGGTGGGGCAGCCAGCATGCGTCTGCCCCACCTCAACTCCACCCCCAGGTTGGCCTTTTAAGCCAGTCTGCAACGCCTCTTTATCTTATGACTCCCTCTCTGGGAAAACTTAAAAGCATATACGTAATTTGTTAGTCTTTATAAACTGTACATATGCAATGTGTTTAGCTGAGATAATTTGATTATAAAATAGTGTAAAGAATGAAACCTCCAAGTGCTTCCCCACATTCCTTATGTCTGCATGCATCGAACACTTGGCAGCTACCCACAGTGCAGCTAATCCTAATAAAGGTGGAAGCAGTGAAAGTGACACTGGCATGAATCATCCGGCTTACCTGAGAAAGAAATCTTGTCTGAACATATTTCTTCTCTCCCCTACTCCATCCCCCTGGGACACTGCACAAGACTAACCTTCATTGATGGGATATTGTACACATATAGTATGAAATGTTGTGATTTTTCCAATGGACTGTTTATTTTTTAGAAGAAGAATGGAAAGAGGTAACAGTTGTGATTTGGTATTGCTAGTCTTGAATAAAACAATCGGGGTAGGAAGTGGTGGGGGAGGAATGAGGTGGCAGACCCTCTGCCACTTCCAAAACTAGAGCCAGTGGTGGTTGGGGTGAGCTTACCACCATGACGTCTCTATAGAAAAGAAAGTGTTCGTCCAAGTCAGAGTCTGAGGCCCGATTCTTGGACCTCACAGGGAAAATGGAGGGGAACTGGATCCAGCAGACCCAAAGTTAGTCCTGCAACATAACTATTTCAAAGCCCACTGCTGCCAGCTGCACATTTATTTCCCTGATCTTTTCCTCAAATACAGTGGGAGTTTCTGGGGTAGACATCTCCTGATCTCAACAAAACTCTATCTCCTCCCCACCCTGTTCTCTCTTGAACAGCCATACAAGGGAATCGGGATTGCTCTGTAAATGATTTCACTTTGTTTCCTGCTCTATGCTTCATTTCTAAGCTCTGAAATCTGGTTTACATTTCTGTTCATTCCTACCAGTTTACTAGATACAAATATCTATATAGCTGGTGTTTTCACGAAAGTATAACTAACATTTGTGTTGGTTAAAAAAGAGATTTGCTTTGAGATTAATGGATAATTAATTTTATCTGTGGTTAATGGTTCTTTGACTAGATAAAATTAGTTTCCTTACAGTGTGTACATGCTGTAATAAATCTCTTCATCCTCATATCCCTGTATTTTTAGGTAATTGTGTGTTCTGCAACCCTGCATTCATTTGATGTGAAGAAATTATCTGAAAAAATTATGCACTTCCCCACTTGGGTAGATCTGAAAGGAGAAGATTCTGTTCCAGATACTGTGCACCACGTGGTTGTCCCTGTAAACCCAAAAACTGACAAACTCTGGGAACGGCTTGGGAAAAACCATATCAGAGTAAGTAGTACATAATTAATTAGACCAAAGATTTCTTTAAAAAAAAAAAAGTATCTTGTGGCATACGAAAGACTACATTTATTGTAATGAACTTCCATGGCCCATTTCCTCAGTGTTAGATATGAAGTGTTAAGCAGATTCTTTGGAAGAAGCAATGAAGAGAAAGTCTCAAGGCAGGCAGACATGTTTAAGCTGTGGTGGTTAAGCTGCAATTTAAGAGTGGTATAACAACAGCAGCCACATCATCAGGCTGCAGGCGAGGAGAGCAATCAGGACAGAAGAACATTAAAGCTCTTTTGTTTAAGTACTTCATTCTGGAACTTCTAGAGCAGTGATGGTGAAGGGCCAAGTGCCCAAAGTAAAAGGCTTTCCGGCACCAGGTGTTACCCGGTGCTGGGGGTGGGACTTCTTCCCTCACTCTCCTGGGCCTTCAGCTGACTCTCCTGAGACAGTTGAGGGGGGGGGGGGAGTGCAAGGGAGGAAGAAAATCGAACAGGTCCACGCCTCTTCCTCTTCCTCCCCCCATGCCATCCCCGGCCTTCAGCTGCCTTTGGAGAGGCAGCTGAAGGCTGAGGAGGGTCTGGAAGGAGGAGGAAGAGGTGCGCAACTCTCCCTCCTCCTCCCCGTCCTCCGCATGCTGGGAAAAATGGCTCCACGTGCCATCTCTGGCACACATGTCATAGGTTCACCATCACGGTTCTAGAGCAACTTCATGGGAAGCATTTTGTTGTGTTCTACATTTTTCTCCAGAGTTCTGTTATTCTCTGTCAGTATTTTTAAATTCACGTTATTTTTAGGGCTTCCTCTTGGTTCAAACAGATTATGAAATCATTGATTTAATCACAGAGTGTTTTTGTAAATGTTTAAAATAATACTCTTTTTTTTTTTCCAGAAAGTAGCAAGACAGTGATCATTTATGTACATCTGCAGAACACCACAGAGCAGTTGTCCTTTTAAGTTTGGGTCTAATACTTAGAATAGCATCACAAGAAAGACCATAACCTTGAAGGATAGCCAGAGTTATTGGTGTCCCTAAATTATGTGTTCTTTCAAGCTCAGGGAAGAGTGTTGGTTTAGCTGCACCATTTTGTTATTAGCCTTAAGTTCAGGTCATAAACCCTTATAAATGGAAATATATGTAACTTAGGGTTGGTAGGTAAATAACAAAACAGAAATTGTTGTGTGTGTCTCCTGATGCTTTGCATTCTTTTGTATCATATAATTTAATTAATGAATTTGGTTACCTTTTTATTTTAAATTTTTTACTTTGCAGACTGATGAGGTGCATGCAAAAGACAATACAAGACCTGGTGCCAATTCAGCAGGTAATAAATCTAATGGATGATGTAACATAATGTGTAATATGTTAATATTATATAATGTAAAACAATTAGAAGATTGCTTCATTGAAGGAAAACCTATGTGGATCACCAAATTTTATTTTGCTCAAAAAGTGCCTTAAATTATTGAAACCATTCATATTTTTTTCCTGGACTAGTAGAACAAAAAGTGCTTTTTCCATGTTTGCCCAAGCAAGAATGTTCTTGGTATAATTTAGCCTTAATTTTTCAAGTGACTAAATCTGAAAGATAGCTAAAACATATGGCTTTTGTTCTGGGAGGAGTGGCCACTGCTATACATTTTATTGTCTGTCAAAATAAACTGGTTTGCTTTTCCTTTTTTTCTTCTTTTTCTAAGTATCAGTGTTTAATATACTATGTACTACAGACGTGAATAATTTATCTTATTTTTTCAGAAATGTGGTCAGAAGCTATTAAGATTTTAAAAGGAGAATACACTGTTCGCGCCATCAAGGAACACAAGATGGATCAAGCAATAATCTTCTGTAGAACTAAGATAGACTGTGATAACATGGAGCAATACTTCATGCAGCAAGGAGGAGGTAGTAATTTCATGCCTGTTAGGTTCACGCTGCTCATTTGCCAGGCAAGATCAGCTTGCAATTCTTTTCTTCAGTTTTGATTGATTAGTCTCAAATGGTAGTTTTTCACCATGGATATTTTCCCACTCGTAGATTTCTTCCTGCATCAGCTATATACAGATTACTGTATTTTCCGGTGTATAAGACAACTTTTTAACCCAGGAAAATCTGGGTTAAAGCCGGGGGTCGTCTTATAAGCCAGGTAGGAGGAGGGGGGAGGAGGAAGAGAACAGAGGTGAGAGGGGGAAGCAGCCTTGGGAGGAGAGGAGGACGGAGGAGGACAGAGTTGGGGATGGCATGAAGCCTTGTGAAAAGAAGAGGATGAGGAGGACAGAGTTGGGGGCGGCAAGAAGCCTTGGGAAAAGAAGAGGACGAGGAGGACAGAGGTGGGGGCTGGAAGAAGCCTTGGGAGGAGAAGAGGACAAGGAGGACAGAGTTGGGGGCAGCAGGAGGAGAGGACGACGGAGGAGAACAGAGATGGGGGCAGGAAGAAGCCTTGGGGAAAGAAGAGGACAAGGAGAACAGGTGGGGGTGGTAAGAAGCCTTGGGAGAAGAAGAGGACAAGGAGGACAGAGGTGGGGGCAGCAAGAAGCCTTGGGGGAGGAGGACAAGAGGAACCTCTAAGGCGATCCTCTCCTGGGGTTTTTTTTTTTTTTTTGGCTAGACTGGTTCAGAGGAGGTTTGCCATTGCCTTCCCCCGAGGCTGAGAGTGTGTGACTTGTCCAAGTTCACCCAGTGGGTTTCATGGCAGAGTGGGGAATCAAACCCAGGTCTCCAGAGTGGTAGTCCAACACTCAAACCACTGCACCATGCTGGCTCCTATTCCCATGTACTACCTATGAAACAATTGCAGACTTTTTGTTGTTCTTGTGTGTCTTCAAGTCCTTTCCAACTTATAGTGACCCTAAGGCAACCTAATTATGGGGTTTTCTTGGCATGTTTTTTCAGATGGGGGTTGGCATTACCATTGGCTGCAAATTGTACATCACCTAGTATATTGGCAGTGCTTCCCCCCAACACTTTCTCATTTCCCCCCAACCATCTCATAGCTGGGAGATGGAAATAATTTTTAAAGCAGCATTTATTTTTTAAAAAATAAGGTCCAAAACACACTGCAGAACTACATGCTAGGGTACATGGGAGATGTAGTTTGTTGTGTTTATAAGTGACAGTTTTCCTGCTAAGTACCTGCATGTCATAAGCATTTGAATTAAAATTACCATATTGAAATCAAATCTGATGTTTTTTTAAATTTTTATTTGGTGTGCTTTGGAAGAGGGGTCGTCTTATACAGCAAGTATATCCCAAACTCTATCTTTTAACTGGAAAAGTTGGGGGTCATCTTATACGCCCAGTTGTCTTGTACGCCGGAAAATACGGTATGCCTTTTCAAAGAACTTAAGGAGATAGTATGCCTCTGTCACTGCCTTGTAGAAAGGAAGCAGCTGAAAAGCTCCCTCGTTGCAGGGTCCTACTTTTCAAGAATACTTTCTTCCCGTTATATAAATTGACTATCCCAGAATTTGTAACCTGATTAAATTTCATCTCCTTCCTTGGTTTCTGTGGAGACACCTGCAGTTACAAAATGACTTCTGGCCTCTGTGGAGAAACTTATCCTCGTCCAACTTCCCCATTGCTAAAAAAGACTTAACATCATGTTAACATCATTGAAGGGGAAGTCCTCTTACAGAACTGTATTCAAGGACCCAAATAATACTTCTGTTTTTGTTCTTAAGGTCCAGATAGGAAAGGACATCAGTTCTCATGTGTCTGCCTGCATGGTGACAGAAAACCTCATGAGAGAAAACAGAATTTGGAGCGCTTCAAGGTAATGTTAAGGCTGTGAGCTTTAATAGCCTAACCACCTGGAACTTTATTTGTTGAATAGGTGTTAGGTTTTAGTTGAAGACATCTCAACTGGAGAGACTGAAAGAGAATATAAATATATCTTTTCTTTCTATATCAGAGAAGCAGGTCTTTCTTTCATTTCAATTGTAAACTGCTTTGAGTTTTCTTAAATCTTTATAAAGATATCCATCTTGAAGTGTTTACAAGATGAATTTCATTTCAGTTTAAATAGAGAAAAGTCAAGTGATTAGTTTGCAGTGTAGTTTTTTCTTTGCCTCTTTAAGCATCTATGGCAAGGGTTAGCAATGTTTAACACCCTGAGACGCAACATAGGCTGTGCCACCTGGTACAAGTGTTGAATCCCACCCCATCTCCCAGATTTACAGAGGTAGGCAATCTTTCCCCTTTAAGGGCCGAGGGACTTCAGCTCCCAGAAGCCTCAGCCATGTTGGCCAATAGTCCCATGTTGGCCAATAGCTCCTGGGATTCTGGGAGTTGAAGTCCCTCGGCCCTTAAAGGGGAAAGGTTGCCTACCTTCATGGGTTGCAGCCCCAATGAAAATTTCCCTGATTATTATTAAAATGTCACAGAATTTACCATCACTTCCAGATTTGGGGATGGATAAATGCAAACCATCTTTGATAAGCAACTGCAACTGATAAGCAATCACTGCAGCTTCTACTTGGTAACTGCTAGAAACTAAGTTACTGCCCCCTAGTTACTCCTAAGACCAGTCACAGTTCAGTGGAAGTCATTGCAAAAGGCTAACAGTTACACTGGATTAAAGGCCCTTTCATTCATGGAAGGATTTTATTTCATGATTAGATGGGCAAATTTGGGTCTGACTCTATGGTCCAAAACACACTGTAGAAATAATCCAGTTTGAGACCCTTTAACTGCCCTGGCTCAATGCTAGAGAATTCTGGGAACTGTCATACTGTGAGACATTTATCCTTCTCTGTCAGAGAGCTCTGGTGCCACAATAACTACAATTCCCAGGATTCCCTAGCACTGAGCCAGGACAGTTAAAACAGTCCAAAACTGGATTATTTCCGCAGTGTGTTTTGGACCTGTGTTTTAAATTTGGATTAGTTTTTTTGTCTACAGGTGATGGTTTACATTTAAAATTGAATGGTTATATTAAAAATGAAATTTAAATACACGTGCATTTCATGAACTTCTCTGTTTAGAAAGGAGATGTCAGATTCTTGATCTGCACTGATGTAGCTGCTAGAGGAATTGATATCACCGGGGTTCCTTATGGTAAGATCTGTCATTTATATAGAACTATCAGTTGTATACTGGGACTTCTTATGTCTAGTAAAACAGAGTTTTATATAACCTGTCATTTCACCCAAAATCATTTCACCAGTAATCTGTTTTTAATAATCTAGTCCTCTTTTCTCCCTTCATGTTAAAACAGTAATCAATGTCACCCTTCCGGATGAAAAACAGAACTATGTCCATCGGATTGGCAGAGTGGGAAGAGCTGAACGGTACATTCTCATCTTTCTTTCTTTCTTTCTTTCTTTCTTTCTTTCTTTCTTTCTTTCTTGTACCACGCAATAAGAGGGTTTGCTGTACTTGGATTATTAACCATAGTTTGATTTGGGTCTGTTTACTTACAGTTCTTTTAAAAATAAAAGAAGGGTCCATGACTGAGGAGCAAAAGGAGAGGGTTAGAGAAGGTGTGAGGCCCTCAAGAAATATTAAATACAATAGATGTGAGAAAAGCTTAAAATATTACCAACTATGTGTGTTTAAAGTAATTCCATAAGCACCTTTCCTTCATTCAGCTGTGTATATGTTCCCCAAATAGCTGCCAGCAGAAAAACATTTCCATAACAAGTAACTAATAAATTTGTATGTTTCAGCATGGGTCTTGCCATTTCCCTTGTGGCAACAGAGAAAGAAAAGGTAAGCTATGCATCCATGGAACATCAATATACAGCAGAATAAGAGCCCTTTGATTGATAATGTTTTCATATAGATTGTGTGTGTGTGTGTTCCTTGTTTGTCTTTTCTGCCTTAGTTTTCAGATCCAGAGATTCCCCACCCCCATGATGGCTCTACCAATTGTTTAAAATTAAGAGTTTCTTTGTACTTAAGTCAGTGTCAGGACAGTTATAATAATTGTTCTAGAAACTTCACATTGCAACAGTTTTAATTACATTTTAAAGAAGATGTTTTAAAATGTTTTGACAATTGATGGTCTTGTCTCCTAACATGTTTAAACCTCTTACATAGGTTTGGTACCATTCATGTCCAAGTCGTGGGAAAGGATGTTACAACACTAGACTGAAAGATGAGGGTGGCTGTACAATTTGGTACAATGAAATGCAGGTAACCTTTTACTAGCACTGCTAAATCCCCTTGCAAAGTGTTAAACTCTGACAAAGTTTAACACTTTGCAATAACTAACATAGCCTGTCTGTATAGTAAGTAGGAGGATAGCTTCTTCAATTGAAGAACAACAACATTCCAGTTGTTCCAGACCCCACTTACAGTACTGCATCCTAGTGAGGTTTGTTCAAACACAATGTGGAGGGTTGTGTGGGCATTGTGGTGTCCGCCATGTGGAATGATTTTTCCATTGAAATCAGATTAGCTCCAATTGTAGTGTATTTCTACTGCCAGTTGAACTCATTTGTTTGCCCAGATATTTTCCTGATAGCTAAGCTATTCATTTACACTTTGTGAGCTGAATGATTTAATCAAATATTTTATTATTTTATCACTGTCCGGTTACTTAGTTTTTGTCTATTTTAGGTATTTGTTTTATTACACAACATTATTGAATCTTATGTGTTTAACATTATTAACTGCTTTGGAATTTCTTGGGAAGAGGGATATTAGTATTTAAAATGTCTTATCATGTTAGGAGTGGCCAGTTGACAATCTGTCACACGGATACAACCTGAGGCCATTTATCTGGTCAGGAAAGGCCTACCAGATACAAGATGAAAGAGAAGGGGGGTTTATTACACAACATTATTGATGGTCTTGTCTCCTAACATGTTTAAACTTCTCACATTGTTTTTTTTTTTTTCAGGGGGGGGATCTAGAGGATATATTGATATGTAGCATACAGTTTTTGTATGACTTTCCTCCAAAGCTATGAAGCCCTTACTGCTGGATGGAATCAACTTCATTATGGAATAAACTACTTTTAGACTTTACTTTAAAGATTAGAATAGCCCTCATCATTATAGAATTTGGCCATGATTTCTTTAAGTGTTCAAATTGTACTGCATTTCATCCCACCACCACCACCAATTTTTCACATTAGATTATTGGCTCAAATATTCACTTACATTTCTTCTTGAATTATCTTAAAATACTCTTTTGCTGCCTGTGGTTCTTTAAAAAGTGGTGATGTTTTGAAATTGCAGCAAAGCACAATAATAGTTCATCTAATTCCCCTCAGTTTTAGCTGAGCTGTTTCCTGTTTCAAGAATCTTACTATTTGTTTGGATTTTCCATATATGCCTATGTGGGGTATGTACTAGTCCGTGCCATTGAGTACAACAGTAACAGGTGATTTAAAATTATTTTTTGTTGCCTAAGTGCAGTTTACCGTTTTTGGTGTGTGCCTTTATGGCTACCCTAAGATGAACCTATCACATGGTTTTCATTGTCAAGATTTGATTAGAGGGGATTTATCATTGCCTTCCCTTGAGGCTGAGAGAATGTGACCTGCTCAAGGTCACCCAGTGGTTTTCCATAGGCAAGCAGGGATTCAGACCTTGGTCTCCAGAGTCATAATCCAACAGTCAAACCATTATGCTGGCTGTGTTATAGTGATAGAGTTTTTCCTAAAGCACTCAAATTACTCCACTTTTAGACAAGTGTTCTGTGCCTTCAAGTTGCCTGTTGACTTATGATGACCCCATGAATTACACAGGATTTTCTTAGGCAAGGAAGACTCAGACGGTTTTGCAAGTTCCATACTCTGAAATATAGCACCTGGTATTCATTGTTAGTCTCCCATCCAAGTACTAATCAGGGCTGACCCTGCTTAATTTCCACAATCTGGCAGGATCTGCTTCCTTTAGGGTATTTAGGAGTCTTGCCATTTTTATTGACTCCTAAAAGATTGGAATGATCCACGTGAAGTTTTAAATCCTCTTAATTTCAGCTGAGCTTTACTTTTTAATTAGATTAAATTTGGTTTGATTATAATAACCAAAAGATCTGGTTTCTTCATCAAATGGGGTACATTTAAGAGCATTGGGACTACATTCTACTTTTCTGTTTAGTCTTCAATTTATATCAACAATGTGCTACCTATAATATAGAATAAAGGACTATCTTACAGAAATGTTTCTTGCTTTTTCTGTTTTTTTTTTTTTTTTCTTAGCTTCTGGGTGAGATAGAAGAGCACCTGAACTGCACCATTTCTCAGGTTGAGCCAGATATCAAAGTCCCAGTGGATGATTTTGATGGCAAAGTCACCTATGGGAAAAGGAGGGCTGCTGGTGGTAAGTAGAGAAGTAATGATGGAAATCTGGTTGTATTTTGGAATAGGAAATTAGACTTTCTGTAATTGTACCTCTTAAAGTTGTGTGTGGCTTAGATGAGTGTATTGTCCAAATTAATTTCTATAGGTTGAGTTTCCCTTATCCAGAATTGCAAAATCTGAAATATTCCAAACACCAATTTTTTTTTCCATGGGTGGTTGAGATAGTGATTTCTTTGCTTTCTGATGGTTCAATGTACAGAAACTTTGTTTTATGCCCAGGATTATTTAAAATATTGTATATAATTACCTTCAGGTTATGTATATAAGGTGTATAGGAAATGAATTTTATATTTAGACTTGGGTCTCCTCCAAGATACCCCATTATATACAATATCCCATTATATGTAAATACAGGTATTCTGAAGTCCAAAAACATCTCTGGTCTCATAAATTTCAAATAAGGGAGACTCAACCTGTATTATGAAGAACCAACTATCTGCAATTGCACCATTTTTTAATTATACTAAGACAAATAGAAAACTAGTTAGATGAAGTTTTATTTAGCTTAAACTTGAAAATCAGGTTTCGGGTCTAATTTTTTTCTTCTACATTATAAAGTGTCTGGTATAATTCTATGATTCTATGGCAAGGCCCTCCCTGGAAGCTATTTAGGCATGCTTGATAAATTAACACTTTGCAAATTTCTATGCAAAATGCCATGCTGCACACTGCTCTGGCCACCAATCAGAACTTTGATTTCCAATTTATTTTCCCTTTTTCTTTAATTTTTGCAGCACAACAGAATCAAAATATGCATTAAAATACTTTCAAGAGAAAAATATTATTTTGTTATTTTTCAAAAATTGGAATTGGAGTAAATAATAATAATAATAATAATAATAATAATATGATTTATTTATATACCGCCCCTCTGGCAAGCCAATCTAGGCGGTGAACAACAATAATAAATTACAACAAATTAAACAATATCATTCCCTTCTCCCCGAACATCAAACAAATAACAAAATTAAGATCCCGTCCCTCATTCCTACCCACCCCCACCCCCAAAACATCCCTTCTTCCCAACCCCACCCATACCCACCCCTCAAAAACAAAACAAACAAAGCAATTTAAAACAATTGTTAAAAATATACAATGTACAATATAAAATGCAAATACAATGGTGGCATGGAATTACAACTAAACACAATGCAAATGTAACTGGCCACATTACTGCACTACACTCTTATAGTGCTGCTATTCAACTAGCTGCTCTGGCTGCCTCCTGTTGCATTTTGGGATTTGTAGTTCATTGAGGCCTAAGAGATCTCTGGCTGAAAATTCTAAATGCCCCTCCTTAAACTGCAAATCCCAGAATGCAACAGGAGGCAGCCAGAGCAGTTAAAGTGGAATAGCAGGGCTATAAGAATGTATTGCGGTAATCTAGATAGTCTGGAAATTTTCAGTCCCTAGAAATATCATCACAACTTTGAATTTTAGGCTAAAATAAATTATAATTAGAGATAATAAGACTGTAGTGCTATGGATATGAGATGTTTTCAGACACTATCAGAATTAACCAACCCTTGAGCAAAATCTAATATCACACATGTAGGTGTTTCTCAGCTTGAAATTGTCTCCTCTCCTCCCTCCTGCAGCCCTTTACCTCTCCAGATCTGATTTGAAGGGTCCCTTAGCCCTCTAGAACAAATGCTAGGGGTATGAAGGGGGAACTAGAGATGTGAAGGAGGGACTTCCCTCCATCTCTGTTTTGCTCTGATTAATTGGGTAGAATTCTAATGGCTCTCTAGGATCAGAACATTTGAATCATTTCAAGTGAGAATGGGGTTCCATTTTTTTTACCTTACTTCAGTAATCTGAGAAGCCTGAGAACAGCATTGTCTTTCTCTACAACCCAACTGTGGAGAAAAGTGGGTAAGATCTGATCCAGATTTGGGACCACTATCCCTCAGCCACTAGTTCTGTTGCCCTACAATATGTCATAGTTGGAAGTGGGAGGAAGTTTCTTACTGGGGGATACACATGTTAGCTACAGTCATTATTCTGAGCCTGTGTAGCTGAACTGTTAGTGCGGAGGACAAGCATAAGTTTGTTTCTCATTCTTTTGGCAGGTGGCACCTATAAAGGGCATGTGGATATTTTGGCACCTACAGTACAGGAGTTGGCCGCCCTTGAAAAGGAGGCACAGACATCTTTCTTGCATCTTGGCTACCTTCCCAATCAGCTGTTTAGAACATTTTGATTGTGTCCCAGATGAGAGCTGCTGATAATGCTGAAATGACTATACTGACCTGGAGCAGTAGCGCTTCATTTAGTGAAACACATCAATTTTGCATGTTATCCAGTCTTTGAAAAATGTAAACCTTGATTAATTAGTTATTAGTATCAACCTAATAAAGATGAGCTGCTCAGAACCATGTTTGTGTTTGATTTTGTCTGAATAAGCTAGTTAATATGTGATACAAATGCAATATTACTACATTAGTAAAACAATTCTGTAAACTTTGGTTCTTAAAAACAGCGTATTTCTTTGGTCTTACATAGATATAAATCTGCTGACTCTCAGATCTTGACATCTTGAAAAGGGACCAACATTTTCAGTCATGCAAAAGAGTTGTGAATTACAACAACAACAACAATAATAATAATAATAATTTATTTATACCCCGCCCCTCTGAGCACAATCGGGGCGGCTAACAACAATTAAGAATACATAAAATACAAATCCGAAAGGACCAATACCCACCCACCCCCCAAATGCACAGAAACAAAATATGGCTAATTTAATTTAAATTGTACTTCCTAGTAAGTAAACCTGAGAGCAGATTGAAAATACAATCAGTGAATATTCAGACTGCAGTTAAATTATGAGGATTGCTCCAGCTATCTTCTATTGAATAGTAAGAGAAACAGTGGAAGAAGATGCACCAGCTAAACTGAATCTAGTATCTTAAGTTTGTTTCCATTTGAGAACTTATGTTAAATGTATTTGTGGATCTGTGTATGTGTGCCTTCAGGTTGCCTGTTGACTTATGGCAATCCCATGAATTTAATAGGGTTTTCATATGTAAGGATTCCTCTGAAGTGGTTTTACAAGTTCCTTCCTCTGAAATATAGCCTACAGCAGCTAGGATTCATTGGCAATTTCCCATCCAAGTGCTAACCAGGGCTGACCCTGGTTAAGTACTATCTTAATATTGACGAATTAAGGCCTGTTTCTCACAACCAGCATATCTGTAAAATTAGGCCTGGAATGCATCATTTCAGATTGCACAAAGGCTGCATAGTTTTATGCTTCACAGCTCCCTCCCCACAAAGAAGGGAAAGTATGTGATCACATGTGAAAACCAAACAGTGTCCCCTGATGTTTTGTTTATAATGCAAAATGGATAAGAAATTCCTCCTAGCTGTACAGTCACCCCTCTGTTCTCGCGGACTTAAGTTCTGTATCCCTCGCCTATCTGCGGGTGGCGAACGGGGGGGGGGCAAAACGGGGCACACCCCCATGGGCGCATACCTCCAAGTCTATTGGGCTTGAATATACGTGATTTACTGTTCTTGGGGTGTGTGTGTGTGTGGCAGAATGAATCCCCTGTGGGAACAGAGGGTCGACTTACTTCAATGTGAGCTTCATGTGTCTGTTTTCCTGCGTATGTGAAATAGATCTTCCTTCTGGCTCCAAGTAGATCCAAAATGGAAAGTTGAACTGATGCTGAGTGAGACCCTAGTCCCTCTAATACTGAACATGGCTGAACCATCATGGCACATGCACAGAGATACTGTTGTTGTTTTCCAGATTGAAAACAGCCTATGAGAGAGTGAGTGGCTTCCGTTCAGTGTCTGTATTGCTAGCATAGGCCTGAAGCAGGCAAGGAGCAGCCTCTGACCAAGATCATGTGGCCAGATCTCAAAGTGGGACAGACCACCGCTAGGAGCAGATTAAATCCACTCCTTTATCCAGCAGCTTTAGGCCACCTTTGTCAGCCTCGGAGTGGCTTCCAGCTGCTTTGGGCTTAGGCATCATCTGAACACCACACCCCTGAAGCAGCCAGAAGCTGCTTCTTTTGGCCCATCTGTTTCACGCCTTAGATGGGTCTTGAACCCAGATCCACTCAGGAAAGCATCCAGATGCCTATCTAGTGGGCTAAATGGTAAAAAAAAATTGAACCTTAAGAGTTATCAAATCAGATCTCTGATTGATTTTTTAAATTTTATTTTAGAAATAAACAGCTCATTTAATTAAAGTTGTACTGGTTATTTTAAGTCTAAAATCAAACTAGTCAAGCTATAGCCAAACTTCAGACATCTCTGAATCTGCACTCACTAAAGCTTCAGTCTATTGGATTTCATCATGCTAATCCAGGGGTCGGCAACCTTTTTTGCCGACAGACCGGGAGGGGGGAGGAAATGGCGCTGGGGGCCGGTGTGTGTGCGCACCTGCATGTGTGTGCGCACCTGCCCCCCCACACGCACATGTGCGCGCGCCACCATTTTGAAAAACAAAATGCCCCCCCGCGTCGCGCACACATGCGCATGACGGCAGGGCCCCCCCGGAAGGCTCCCTCGGCCACGCTGGGCCTCCGAGAGGCCTAG
The DNA here is from genome assembly GCA_026167975.1 of Phrynosoma blainvillii. Taxonomy (NCBI): domain Eukaryota; kingdom Metazoa; phylum Chordata; class Lepidosauria; order Squamata; family Phrynosomatidae; genus Phrynosoma; species Phrynosoma blainvillii. The sequence goes on from JANUYF010000001.1 coordinate 180,976,487, forward strand.
TGCTGCCACGGGTCCCCCCCAGGAGGCTTCCCTCAGCAGCGCTGGGTCTCTGAGAGGCCCAGTGCTGCCATGGGGGTCCTCCGGGGCACCATTTTGGATTCCAAAATGGCACCCTGGAGGACTCCCACGGCAGCGAAAGGCGGACGCGGCAGGACTGGGCAGGGGCTGGTCCGAAGGCATCCGCAGGCCACATCCGGTCCATGGGCTGTAGGTTGCCGACCCCTGTGCTAATCTAACCATGATGTAGTTGAAGACTTGTATATAATCAGCTGATTGCAAGATTTTTGGATTAATTTATTTCTCTTGAGCTCTCAGAAGAAATAAATGACTCAAGACATCACTCCTGGTTTGAATGTGATGAAATGAGTAAATATAATGAAGAGCTTGAGCTACTTCCTGTATCTAAAATGGGTAGAGCGCAACCCCTCATTCACATTCCTACCTATAAATAATAGCATTTAAAATCCACAACTCAAGACACCTGCCTTGTTCAGTCTTGTGAGGAAGAGAGTCACCATTGATGAACCAAGGTCCTTGGATTAAATTTATGACTTGGAGGTGAAAGGTATGGTCAACTTTTGATGAGAAGAGGAAAATCACCTTCAAAACTTCATTAGAAAAATAAAAAGAATAATGATGAAGATTTTGGCAGTGAAACACCTATCCTTACTTAAGCTGTGGGCAAAAAACAAGAATTTAAGGGGGAATGCCTGGAAAGGAAATGAATGCCATCTAAAGAGACGTGGTAAATCATTTAAAAAAAAAAAGACAATTATATGCTCTTGTGTAACTTCAGGACAGAAGGTGGTAGTGCCTAATATTAGCAGCATTAAATCCTGTCAACCTGACAGAGTCAGAAAGAAACTCATAGAAACCTCAAAGTACTCTGCTTTTAAGTGCATTCCTCAGAATGTGTGTCATCTTAACATTTCTTGGCTGGTGGTTCCTTATGCAGAGGTACTTTTACACCAAGTATTCTGGTTTGTGAATGAAAGCCAATATTCAAGGCATCCTAATTACAATTTTCTGCACATTTGCAATCTTCCAGCTGCCTCTTGATGGCACTAATGTTTCATTTTCCCTTCCAAGAGTAAGAACACTGCTTTCCATAGTTTACTTGCACTTGGTAACAGTACTACATTTCATGGTTTCCCTCATGTATAATAAAATTATAGCTCCAAGCTATTTTTTTAATTAAAGAGCTGCTTGTGTGCATAGAACAAAAATTTGCAATGTTAACAATAAAATTTTGGTTTAATAACTGACTTGTTGAATCATGTTGTAGCTGCCTGCAATTTATTCCAGAAAGCTATTTTATCTGCCTACTACAATTTTTAAGCAGCTGACTTCCCATACAATATATTTTGGATATAATTTTTTTCAATTTTTTTCCATTGTCCCATTTACATAGTTGTTTTTTGATGACTTGCTCTCAAAGTTCTTATTGTTATTGTTTCTAGCCTTTATTCGAAAAAGAAAAGCCAAGGGTGGAAAATTTTTGACTCTTCAGTTGGTGGATTGTACTTCCCATCAGCCCTGATCAGCATAGCCAATGGTGAGGCATTGTGGAAATTGTGGCTGAAGAACCTCTGAAGGGCCACAAGTACCCCTCTCAACCGAACAAAAATAAATTCTCCAAAATTCTGGTTTGCCAGAGAGCTAACATCGGTTATTAGAACATGCTCCATAATCAAAGATACTCTATAACAGTGATGTTGAAAACTTCAATTACGAATGCTTGTTTGAAAAGGAAATGGAGCAATTTATAAACGAGATTGCTTCTACATGTACACATCTGCCTTATATATGCAGAACTATGCATTCATAAAAAAGAAAAGACACCCCCACATGCATACACCAAAAAGCCCAATGAGCCTGCTCAGGATATGCAAGAGGCTCAGATTAGGGATAATTAGGAAAGCGTAACAGAAGATGGGAATCAGGGAAACTCCTTGAGACTCTAACACAGGGGTAGGCAACCTTTTTGAGCCGGGGGCCGGGTTGCTGTCCCTCAGACAACTGGGGGGCCGAAGCACCAAAAATAAATAAAAATAAATAAATAAATAAATATGCATGCACACTATCTCAGCCACAGAAAAGCTGTGGCAAAACCCCTGTGGAGATTTTGCCAAGAAAACCCCAAGAACAAGTAATAACAACAATAATCAATATCAACATGGCGGGGGGCGGCAGTGGGGGGGGCGGCAGCGGCGGCGGCGGCGGCAGGACCGGCCTGGGGCTGGTCCAAAGGCCTCAGGGGGCCACATCCGGCCCCCGGGCCTTAGGTTGCCTACCCCTGCTCTAACATCTTAGGCAGGGGTAGGCAACATTTCCCCTTTAAGGGCCGAGGGACTTCAGCTCCTAGAATCCCAGGGACTATTGGCAAACATGGCTGAGGCTTCTGGGAGCTGAACTCCCTGGGCCCTTAAAGGGGAAAGGTTGCCTACCCCTGTTTTAGAGCATGCTTGAGAAGGACATGGAACCCTGGGCATTCCTGTTAAAGCACAGATACACAGTGGTTGCAGCTCCCACTTCTATTTAAAACAGGGGTAGGCAACCTTTTTGAGCCGGGCCCCGGGTTGCTGTCCCTCAGACAATTGGGGGGCCGAAACACCAAAAATAAATAAATAAATATAAAAATTAAAAATTAAAATAAAAAATAAAAAATATGCATGCACACTCTCTCAGCCCCAGAAAAGCCATGGCAAAACCCCTGTGGAGGTTTTGTCAAGAAAACCCCAAGAACAAGTAATAACAACAATAATATCATCATGGCGGGCGGCGGCAGCGGCAAGACCGGCCTGGGGCTTAGGTTGCCTACCCCTGGTTTAAAAGAACTGAAGCATTTTTTGCCAGCAGTAGCTCATTTTTAGCTACAATCATATATTGTGTGTGTACATGTACCGTATTTGTGTTAGTCAAAGTGTTTGCTTGTGCAATCATCAGATAGACTCCTGAAGTTAACTAGGTTGGAGTCCTGTATAAAGGACTAATCCAGTGATTCCCAAACTTTTGTTCTTCAGAGTTTTTGTTTACTCCAGCTCCCAGAACTCCTGACTATTGACCTAGGTGGCTGGGGCTTCTGGGAGTTGAAGTCCAAAAACTTGAAGGACCAAAATTCAGGAATCACTGGCCTAGAACAAGATTTTGGGCCTCCAGATATTTTGGACTTCAACTCACAGAATTCCTGACCATTGCTTATGTTGGCTAGGGCTCCTGGCGGTTGAAGTCTGAAGCTTCTGGGAGTCCAACAAGAAAGGTTAAGGCAGTGGTTCCCATACTTGGTCTTCCAGACGTTTTGGACTTCAGGTCCCATAATTCCAAAATGTTGGCCAAGTTAGCCGGGGCTGAAGTCCAAAACACTCAAAGGACCAAAGTTTGGAAACCACTGGACTAAGTCATACTGAAGGAAAAGAGACTTAGGACTACAGTGTTAAAAGTGTGATTTGAATTCTCCCAGAAAGAACACCACCAGTAGTTATTCCACATCTACAGATCTAGTTGGTCCCTCTTTCAATGTCGGTACCCACTTGGGGCCACCTATTAAATCATTTTCAAAGTCCAAGTTAACTTTAGGGAATCGGATGAAGCATTTCCCTTGGGGAAAAAAGAGTTTTCAGGACTTGCCGAGAGCTTTTTTCCTAAATGCACATTTTGAGCTGGAAGTACACCTTGAATCAACTGAAAGAAAATAACAAATTGAAAGACAATTCTAGCTCAGTTTGGAAATCCTGGCAGCTCTAATTTGGCTGGTATCAGGGGAAGGTTCCATGATGTCACAGGAAACTGGCTTTGGTGGGACTTGCTGGAAGGCTCTATCACTCAATTCGCCAGCTGTACTGTGAGGTTAGTGGTGGGGAGTGGTCTTTCCATGAATGTTGTGTTGTATTTTCTCCCACATGCTCATACATGCTCTTCTGCATACCCTTTCATGCCTGCTGTATCATTATGACGAAATAGTAAAGTATATCTTTCCTTTAACCTATCAGAGAGGGAAGACTGTATGTAGCCAGGCACTGCAGCCATTGAAAAATGATAGGTTGAGTGTTGGACTACAGCTCTGGAGACCAGGGTTCAATTCCCAGCACAGCCATGAAACCTACTGGGCGACCTTAGGAAAGTCACACACTCCTCAGCCTCAGAGGAAGGCAATGGCAAAGTTCCTTGGAACCAATCTTACCAAGAAAACCCCATGAAAGGATCACCATAAATTGGAAATGACTTGAAGGCACACAACAACAACACAGGAGAAAAAGTGGTTGTTGAGCAGCGTTGGTGGGGATCCAGAAGAATCAGGAATTTTAAGTTTCTCCTCAGCACCAAAAGGTTTATGATGCTTGAGGGTGGAAAGTAATATCTTCCAGCCTCATTCATCTTGTCTGTGCACCATAACTGGACAGTCCAGCAAGCTATTTCCTATAAATGAGAGAAGATACTTAGCTTTGGTGAATGAGAAGGGAGCAGAATGTAACCTGACTGTTGTGTCTAAGGTGACTGAATTTTCTAAATGAGATTTCACAGGTCTCTATACCAGCCTGAACTGCTCACCATCTTCATTTTCTTTTATATAAAATAAAAATAGTAGCTCAATGCATTCTGTTGTTTCCTTTTTCCATTCATCTTCCTCTTTTAGTCATGTGCCTTTCGATTAGATCCTCAAAGCATTCTAATAGGGACATCTCCTTGATCATTTACACAGCCCTAAATCAAAAGTGGTTTTAGTTAATGATAATGATAATAAATATGACAAAGAAGAATTGAGGATTCTTTTCTTCTGAAACCAATCTGAACAAACACAGGACAAAAAGCACAGAAACAAATATAGTAACATCTCAGCCAATTAGCGGGGCAGAGCTACTACTCCTGTGATGAACTGCCCATTTGAGTAGTTAGACAGCTACCAGTGATTTTCTCCCCCTTTTTTGAGCGGAAAACAAAGGCTGCCTTTATGGACGGGAAAAGGATACAGATGGTGTTTGCCATCTGGGGGTTGCTTTTAGTGTACTCCAAGTGTAAGAGTTCAGTGGTCTCTTCCCTGCTTTCAAGTATGGTTTGTTTTACAACTACGAAAAAGAAAAGTATTTCTGCTTCTAGCAATGCTGCCACACATTGCTTCAATGTTCTCATGTTCTTGGAATCTTGCATGCAAATAGATGGTGCCTGCTGAACTTCAGGGTGGAATATTAGTTCAGGCCCTACGTGGGGCTCTCTCTTTGTCGGGCGCTCTGGCCGAACTGTGCTTACATGCCTCAGAGTCAGTTGTCGAAAGAAGTTACTGTTTGTACCTGCACTTGTTATATGAGCAGTACAGGGAGTGATGCTGTGTTGACAACCGGAAGCTCACATTACACTCTGTGCAGAAAGAATGTATAAACCCTTAAAACGAAGATGGCACACACCTTTTTAAAAAGTGGAGAGTCTGATATTTTATTTTATTTTTGTTTTTAAGACCACAGTTTTTCATGTGCACCACCATCCCATTTTGAATGCTAGATTAATCGTGTGTATATGTGTGCATGTGCCAAAAATGTCAGCACTCAACAACAACAAAAAAGCCATAGAAGTTTTCAGTGCTGACAGCATTTTCTTAATGTTCTTCTGCTAGAAAGAATTCTTTTGCTTCGATGATGATTAAGAAACTGAAAAGCTGCAACAAATATTTAAATTGGGAGTGGGAATTGTGGAACTCTTCATATTTGGTTGAACCACAATTCTCGGACAGCTATAGCCAGCCTGCCCAAGACTGAGGAATGCTTGCAGTTGTAGTTCAATAATATTTGGTGAGATGCATGATTTCCAACTGTGGTTTAAGTGAAAGGACAAGGACCACCGAACTGATGCCTGATAGCACTGGGTGCAAAAGTACATGTTCTTCAGCATTCAATGATTCTCTTTCCTGGGTAGATACTTTAAACCTAAGGGGTTATTCAGACATTATTTTGTAGTGCAATGATGCAAATAATCTCACTCATGCATTCCAGTTTTGCAGTTCACACTATTTTTTTATCAGAATCGCAATTCTGATAAAATATTTTGCATGTTCTGTTGGTCACACCTGTCAGCACTACGAATAAAGATGGACTCGATGATGCGGATGTATTTGAAACATGTTCAAGGCATGCAGAGTTTTGTCCCAGTTTATCCCAGATCTATTCACATCAGTTATTTACACAGCCAACAATGCAAATATTTTAGAAAAACTTGGGGGGGGGGGGTTTGAGATCGATTAACCCTGGTTAAGTGGGGTTTTTGGCAGCTCAGCTATGCAAAAACAAACAAACAAAAAACAAAATCCAAAACTTGAGTGCATTCAAAATGCATGCGAACAACAAAGATTCAACCCACGTTCTGTCAGTATTATTTTCACCATCTGAATAACCCCTAAAATAGCAGAAACAGGTTTTAAATTGGAATGGAGGAAGGTCCTAAACAGAGAGGCTACTTTAAAGCCAAATTCTGGATTAGGAGAAGTAGCTATGATTTGTCTCCTGAACAGTGGGGAATTGCCAGGGAGGAGACAAGCATCCAGCTATTTTTCTGTAGCTGGATGTACAATGACAGATTTCCACAGTGACTTCCAGGGGTCCTTGGAGATCTCAGAGGATGTTGTCATTGCTGTGCATCCAGCGGTAGGAAGAGACTGGATGCTTTATCTGCCACCCCCTCCATTCCCCACTGGCCATGAAACACAGGGGAAGCTGCTGCTGAGAAAAGGTTGCTTGGTCATCATGTGGTCAACATCGTGTGGACTCCATAACAACCAAAAAAAGTAAATTACAAGTCCAGTTTCTGGCATTGTAATTCACTAGCAGGAGAGAAGCCAACATCTTGCCTTCAGTTATTTTAGTTCAAAATCAATCTCGCTGAGCTCCACCTGTCCTTCATTGATGGCAGCAGGAGAGGAAGAAGAGGAGTTCCCTTAAACTTCCTTATATCTTTAACTGGTGTAAATGGGAAAGAGAAAGAGGCAAGCAGAATGGCAGACTTCTGCATATTATTGCAGTGTATTTTATAAAAGGGAAATCTGTAGCCCTCCAGAAATTGCTAGTCTGTAGTTCCCAATATGCATGTCTATGGGCTACATTGGCTAGGAATGGATAGCCATTGAAGTCCAGCAACCTTTGGTAGACATGGCAGAGGGTGATGTTCTGAAATAGGTTAAGCACCATTAATGTTCAATCTAGAACCCAGAGTGTCCCATTCACTGTCCCATTGATGTGGGAACTGCCATTATCAGGGAGGCCATGTTTCCTTCCCCCTGATTAAACTGAAATCTTAACTAATCTGTGAACTGAACTGATTGAAATGACAAGCACTGCAACTGAGGTGATGGTAGGAAATATGAAAATGCAGTCAGACTCTTATGTCCATTCACTATTATGTCATGAACATAGATCTCTTTTGCTCTACTTTATATTAGAATCAGTGTGGTGTAGTGGTTTGAGTGTTCCACTTCAACTCTGGGGACCAGGGTTTGATCCCCAGCTCAGCTGTAAAACTCACTGGCGACTTTATGCAAGTCACACTCTCTCAGACTCAGAGGAAGGCAAGGGCAAACCTCTACTGAACAAATTTTGCCAAGAAAAACCCATGATAGGGTCACCATAAATCAGAAATTACTTGAAGGTACACAACAACAAACAACAACAATGATATATAAAAATGGTGCTATAATGATTACAAAAATGACTATGATTTCTGTGGCAGTATAATCTATGGTTGTGATCTTGGGCAAGTCATACACATTCAGCCTCAGAGGAAAGCAACGGCAAACCCTCTATGAAGAAACATGCCAAGAAAACCCTGTGAGAAGGTTTGTCTTACAACCATAAGTTGTAAATGACTTGAAGGCACATGGCAAGAAGAATAATCTATGGTTGTCTTAGGAAAGAAATAGCTCAACACATCACTTCATTCATTGTCTTGCCCTCTGTTCAATTAATTAAGAGTCTCTCCCTGATTCTAAGTTAATATATACTAGCCAGAGAAGGTAGTTCTTCAGTTATAAGCCTCTGAGAATTGGGCAAGTGGCATTCTCCTGTGAACCATGGCGGACATTCATTTGATAAGGATGCTGAGAATTTTTTTGGTAGAGATTTCTCCTAGGCATGGAAGAATTGGTAGGTTTTATTTCTCTCCTTCATTTTTTAAAAAACAATTTCTTTCTCATAAACACATTTTGGAAAGCTCTTCTTTAAATAAAAAAGGCACTGAACAAAATTATCATCTATGTGCATTGACCAATTCAATATGTACAGCTATTCCCACTAGGAAGAAATTGACCTACCATATTGAAGTTTAAAATCAGGAGCTTCTCAGGGGGGAAAAGCAGCCCTAGTTCAGCACCACAAACATGATTGACTATTGTTGTTGTGTGCCATCAAGTCCTTCCCTAAGGTGACCCTAAGGCAACCCCATCATGGGATTTTCTGCAGCTAAGAGTGCACAACTCACCCAAGGTCACCCAGTGGATTTGTGTGACTGAGTGGGGAATTGAACCCTAGACTCCCAAGTCATTGTCCAATATGCAAAGCACTATACCACGCTGGCTCTCAATACAGATATTCAAAGTTCAATATTTTAAGGGCTATGCATTCAAAGAAGTCCTTTTCCTGGGCACGTATGTCTTGTTTTCCCCACATTTGAATGGCTGGATCAAGTCATTTCTTTTACATTCAGCAGTTGAGAAAGCCAAGCACATTGTAGACAGCCTGCACTGTGTGACTCCACATGTTGAACTCAGAACAGCTGAGAAAGGTATTCACCTTGAATCTCCAAAAATACTGTACTTTGTATCATCTCTGCTTGAAATATGACCCCACTGATCATATGCCAAATGTTTCTAAAATAATATGCGAGAGTCAGTGTGCAGACCAAAGAAGAAGGAAGGAAGGAAGGAAGGAAGGAAGGAAGGAAGGAAGGAAGGAAGGCTCCCACCAACTGGAATAATCCCGAAACCAGTTAAGCTGTCCCACACAAACAAGACACTGCTAGCAAGAATGGCCTGAGGAAACATAGGACCTTATCATACGGGGTCTAAAGCAGACCTAATCCAAAGGGTATCCGTAGCTAATACATATTATTTCCCCATGTTTACACACGATGTTACACCGAAACTCGACAGAACCCGGAGCTAATCCGTATTGTTTCTCCGTGTTTACACACAACATTGCACCGAAACTTGACAGAACCCGGAGCTAATCCGTAACGAATTGAGATCTTTTGACATTCGTTTTTTCGGGGAAGTACAAGGGAGCTTTTGGAATCATTGCGCAATGGCCACGCAGGCGAAATTCAGTTCATTTCGGTATAGAACTGAATTTATTTTTATTTTGGTTACTTTTCACTTCGTGGCCAGCGTGTGATAAGGTCCATACTGTTGCCTGCAAGCTTGAATGTGGACAGGTGACTGCTCTGACAATGGGCCTTTGCAGACTGCCAGAAATAGTGCAAATTGAGTCCACTTTAAGGGTTAGGGTTGGGGTTATGGAATCATGGGAACTGTATTTTATTGTGGCACCAGAGCTCTCTGATAGAGAAGGCTCAATGTTTCAGAAAAAAACCCCAATTCCCATGATTCCCTAGCACTAACCCTAACCCTTAAAGTGGACTCAATTTGCACTATTTCTGGCAGTCTGCAAAGGCCCAATATTTTGACAAAGGAAATAAAATGGAAGGAGCTGGAAGCATGGTCCACATCTTACATATGAGTGTCTGTGTGTGTCTGTGTAGCAATTGCCAACACAGTTTTGGGGTGTCTGCAGCTAGATTATGGGTGCCCCTCTATTTCCTTCCTACAAGTTGTTGCATGCCTTCAAGTTGTCTGTGACTTATGGCAACCCTAAGGTGAACCTATCAGGAGGGTTTTCTTAGCAAGTTTCTTCAGAGGGGGTTAGCTGTTGCTATCCTCTGAGGCTGAGAGAGTGTGACTTGTCCGAGATCACCCAGTGGGTTTTGATGGCAGAGCCAGGATTTGAAGGAGGCAACCAACTCAAGCACCAAATGCAGAGGAGTGGGGGGTAGTGATGACACACCAGAGGTGAGCACACCACATCACGATTTTCATTGCATATCCTAAATTAGTTGGCTGCTCCCAGATGCCTCCTGAGTGTGCCAGTAAGGAAGAACAAAGGTAGCTATCAAGCTCATGTTACATATTTAAAATGAGTAACATTATGGTGCAGTGGTTTGAGTGTTGGACTTATGATGCTAGAGATCAAGGTTTGAATCCTTCCTCAGCCATGGAAAGTCAATGGGTGGCCTTGGACAAGTCACACTCTCTCAGCCTCAGGGGAAGGCAATAGCAAACCTTATCTGAAGAAACTTCCCCCCCCCCCCAAAAAAAATGACAGATTTGCCTTAAGATCACCATAAGTCAAAAACAACTTGAAGGCACAAAACAACAACTTGAGACATTATCCTTAGATGGACCTCACTACCTTCTGGCCCTCAGTATCTGTCAGCTGAGGCGACTACCTCCTCCTGCTTAATGGCAGGGCTGGCCCTGTCTTATATGCTTGTGTACACAATAAGGTGAACTTTTACTTGCTTTCATTGAGGTCCCTTCAATGCTTCCAGTTTTGGTATGGGTATCTACAAATATTAATCCTAACTGGAATGCAGTGATTCCTAGTTTTCTAGGAAGGAAATAGAGGAGCACACAGTTTCTGAGAGTAGCACCATTCCAATTCAATAAGACTTTGCCCCACATAAGCATACCTGGGATCAGGATACAAATCTCTGTGGAACTCAGGTACACAGTCCAATCCAAATTGAGGTAGGAAAAAACCTATTGAAAACAACGGGACTGCATACCTTCCAACTGTTCCAATTAATCTGGGACATGTGTGGCCAAGCAACACCAGACTGTGGTCAAAATGACACAACTTATTAATGAAGAAGAAACACACAAGCTAAGAGAGGCCATAGCAGTTTGCTTTTGCCTCAGCTTACTGGGAAGGGTAAAATCCCCTCCACCTCTCCTTTTCCACTGCATGGAGTACAAACTACTTCTGGGCTTTGAACTCCATTTTCAGCAAATAAATTAATTTGAGCACAAAAGAGAAAGGTGGGAGGAGGAGAGAAAAACTAGGACAATTTAAAGCAGTTAGATAAGAGAAGAATAATCTGAGCTTGCCAAATTAGAACAGTTGGTGGGTATGGAAAATTTGTGAATTTTATACTTAAAAAAGCCATGCCCAGCTGCCACTGAAAGTGGGCTGCAACAATGAAGGGGAGTACATAGCCCACCCTGCCCAGCCTTTCACCACATTGGGAGAAAACAAGTATAATTCTTATAGCTACATTTCCCCCATTTCTTGCAAAATGAAAGTTTCAAACGAGAAATTTTCTCCAAGGGAAATGGCAGGGGGGATGAGGGTCAGCCCACTGTTTTTGCTGCCTAAAGTCCCATATTTTCCGGCGTATTAGACGACTTTTGAACCCTGGAGGAGTGTCTCCAAAGTTAGGGGGTCGTCTAATATGCCGGATATAAACGGAGGAGGATGACGACGCGGCAAGGAAAAGAGAGAGAGGCAATCCTCCTCCTCTTTCCTCCCAGGGAGCACAGAAGCTGAGGGAGAAAGGAGGTGTGGAAAGCCAGAGATGATGGAGAAAGAGGTCCTTGGGAGGAAAGAGGAGGAGGATTCTCTCTCTCTCTTTTCCTTGCCGCATCGTCATCCTCCTCCTCTTTCCTCCCAGGCACCTCTTTCTGCGTCGTCTCTGGCTTTCCACACCTCCTTTCTCCCTCAGCTTCTGTGCTCCCTGGGAGGAAAGAGGAGGAGGATTGTCTCTTTCCCCATCGCTCCCCACAGCACCTTCCCAGCATTCCCCAGGCTTTCTCTCCTGTCCCCATCGCTCCCCATACCACCTTCCCAGCATTCCCCAGGCTTTACCGCCTGTCCCCATCGCTCCCCACACCACCTTCCCAGCTTTCTCCATTTTTTCAGACAGGGTTTACCTTCGGCACCCTCTGAGGCTGAGAAAGTGTGACTTCTAAGATTGTTGTTTTTGTATGCCTTTGAGTCATTTCCAGTTTACAGCAACCCTAAGGCTGTTCTATCATGATGTTTGCTTGGCAAGGCTGAGAGAGTGTGACTTGCCAAGGTCATTCAGTGGGTTTCATGGCTAAACAGGGACTCGAACCCTCGCCTCCAGAGTCATACTCCAATACTCAGACAGGGTGACCAAATGTGTTCAATGCAAAGGAGGACAAGTCACTACAAAAAATGTAGGACATACAAGAAAAAAATGTAGAGAAAGCTAAAAACACTAATATAAATGTAAATCCATGCTTCTTAGCCATGCTTAGAGAGAGGGTTGACATGGAGGACATGTCCTGGAAAAGAGAAGGCTAAGTAGCCCATTGAACTACAAATCTAAGAGCTCTCATAATATGGAGCCAAGGCAGTTAAAGCCGTGTCAAACTGCATCAGTTCTGCAGTATGGATGCAGCCTGAAACTGCACTGCAGAAATAATGCAGTTTGACACTGCTTTAACTGCCATGGCTCCATCCTATGGACTCCTGGGATCTGCAGTTTGCTTTGTGGTACTAGAGCTCTCTGACAGGAAAGGCTAAATATCTCACAAAACTTCAAATCCCAGAATTCCATAGTCTTGAGTCAGGGCAGTTAAAGCAGTGTCAAATTGCTTTAATAAATTTCTGCAATGCAGACACAGCCAAATTTGATGTGTTGCTTGGGCATGGCTTCTTTAACAAATAATTCTGCACAATGAGAGAGAAAGAAAGTGTACCCTTGAAGATTTATCTAAAGAAGAACCAAGTTTCTTACTTGGAGGTTATATGTGTATTTTGTGTGCCTTCAAATTGTTCCTCAATTAATGGTGATAATGGGGTTGTCTTGGCAAGATTCTCTCAAGAAGAGCTTTGCCATTGCCTTCCCCTGAGGCTGAGAGTGTGTGACTTGTCCAAGTTCACCCAGTGGGTTTCATGGCAGAGTGGGGAATCAAACCCAGGTCTCCAGAGTGGTAGTCCAACACTCAAACCACTACACCATGCTGGCTCCTATTCCCATGTACTACCTATGAAACAATTGCAGACTTTTTTGTTGTTCTTGTGTGTCTTCAAGTCCTTTCCAACTTATGGGAACCCTAAGGCAATCTTATCATGGGATTTTCTTAGCATGTTTCTTCAAATGGGGATTGCCATTGCCATCCTCTGAGGCTGAGAGTGTGTGACATGCCCAGGGTCACTTACTTGGCTGCAAATTGTACATACCCCAGAATGCATCACCTAGTATATTGGCAGTCTTTCCCCCCAACACTTTCTCATTTTCCCCCAAACATCTCATAGCTGGGAGATGGAAATAATTTTTACAGCAGCATTTAAATCTGGACTATTTTTTTTAAAGTAAGGTCCAAAACACACTGCAGAAAGAAATGCTAGGGATCTGTAATTTGTTGTGTTTATAAGTGACAGTTTTCCTGCTAAGTACCTGCATGTCATAAGCATTTGAATTAACATTACCATATTGAAATCAAATCTATTTTTTTAAAAATGTTATTTGGTGTGTGTTGGAAAGGGGGGTTGTCTTATACGCTGGAAAATACGGGTAATACCCCAAATTGTGTGTCCTACTAACACAAGTAAAAAACTGCATAGTACCCAATCTATTATTTTGTTACAAGAGGCCTTGAACACCTCTCCCCATCCATTTTGTTGTTGTTGTTGTTGTGTGCCTTCAACTAATTTCCAACTTATGGTGACCCTAAGACACATCTATCATGGGTGTTTCTTGGCAAGTTTCTTCAGAGGGGGTTTGTCATTGCCATCCTCTGAGGCTGAGAGAGTATGACTTGCCCAAGGTCACAGAGGGCCTTTGCAAACTTCCAGAAATAGTGCAAATTGAGTCCACTTTAACTGCCCGGGCTTAGTGCTAGGGAATCATGGGAACTGTAGTTTATTGTGGCACCAGAGGTCTCTGACAGAGAAGGCTCAGTGTCTCAGAAAGAAATACAATTCCCATGATTCCCTAGCACTGAGCCAGGGCAGTTAAAGTGGACTCAATTTGCACTATTTCTAGCAGTCTGCAAAGGCCCCCAGTGAGTTTTCATGTCTGAGTCTGTATTTGAACCATGGTCTCCAGAGTCATAGGCCAGTACTTAAACCACTATGCCACACTGACTCTCCCCATCCATCCCTACCACTACCAGTAAAAATAAACAAAAAAGTAAATAACAAAGCAATTTGCTGATCCTTCATGGCATCCACAATCTTATGTCTGAAGCAGCTATCTTATCCTTCTGAATGGTAGAGGGTAGCCCATAGAGAAGCAGTTACAGACCAGGCTGGTTTGAACTCTGAATCCAAACCGTGGTTTGAGACCTTAATTACCAGTCATCTCCATTGGTTTATATTGGGGAACTCAAAATAGCTATAACTTAAAAAAAAAAGTCACACTTCCACTAAAATTTAGAAGCTGCAAAGGGAATTAAACCAGCTCAATTTCATACAGGTAGCTCCAGAGGTCTTGTGCTAAACTCATTTTAAAAGGTATCTTTACCTTTTTTTAAAAAAAATTTTAAAAGGTGTGACTGTTCAGTCTTGTTAATTCACTTCATGCTGCTTTTGTTCTGGCACTGTCCCCAAAACATCAGCCAGCTAAGATTTTTTTTTTAACTAAGATATATGATATATGGTGGTAATAATAATGATAGGACAGCGTATTTGAAGAGCGGATGCTTCCTCCTTTTTTTCTGTCAACAAACCAACTGATAAAATTCAATGATGCATAAAAAATGAGAAGTGGGGGTATGACAAGTATACATTTTATGTATTATGAGGAATCCCATTGAAGAAACCCCTTGGCAATTCTCCTTAAGGCATTTTGGCATCTGGGATCTCCCTCTCATGAACCCACACTTCTCCACTGCATCTCTTGTAGTGCTTCCACTCTACACCTATTACAGTAACAGCAGTTCTAAAGGAATTGGACAGGTTGCCAATATATTTCCAATGTGAATTCACACTGCTAGTGATAACTTTTAAAAACCTTAAATTTCATGTTGCCAGATTTTCAAAACAGCAGTAAGGGACAGTCAAAGTTCACAATATGCAAGGTTGACAATTTGCTGCCTTGAATCCCATTTTGGGAGAAAGGTGGGATGTGACTCTAATAAATAATTCCGGTGTATAAGACGACTGGGTGTATAAGACGACCCCCAACTTTTCCAGTTAAAATATAGAGTTTGGGATATACTCGCCGTATAAGACAACCGCTCTTCCAATGGGAGGAAATGTGAAAGTGTTGGGGGGAAGGACTGCCAATATACTAGGTGATGCATTCTGGGTTATGTACAATTTGCAGCCAAGTAAGTGACCCTGGGCATGTCTCACACACTCTCACCCTCAGGGGATGGTAATGGCAACCCCCATTTGAAGAAACATGCCAAGAAAACCCCATGATAAGATTGCCTTAGGGTTGCCATAGGTCGGAAAGGACTTGAAGACACACAAGAACAACAAAAAAGTCTGCAATTGTTTCATAGGTAGTACATGGGATTAGGAGCCAGCATGGTGTAGTGGTCTGAGTGTTGGACTACCACTCTAGAGACCTGGGTTTGATTCCCCACTCTGCCATGAAACCCACTGGATGAACTTGGACAAGTCACACACTCTCAGCCTCAGAGGAAGGCAATGGCAAACCTCCTCTTAACCAGTCTTGCCAAGAAAACCCAAGGATAGGGGTTCTCCTCTTATCTGCTGCTGCTTCCTCCTCCTGCCTCATGCCACGCCACGCCACGCCATCCCTTCCTCCCCCCTCCCCCTCCTCTAACCTGACTTCCTCTCTTCTTCCTCCTCCCGCCTCATGCTGCGCCACACCTTCTTCCTCCTCCTCTGCCACCTGGCATATAAAACGACCCCCACCTTTGGAGAAGATTTTCCTGGGTTAAAAAGTAGTCTTATATGCCAGAAAATGCTGTACATAAAACCTGGAAGGAGCTATTAAGTAGAAGTTCATATCCCACCGAAATACCAAACAGAAGTACTGGTTTCAGTGAACCTAGCCAGGTGTTTCTCTATAAAATTAACATATTGTCCACATTCAGAAGGCTCCAGCATGGTGTGGTGGTTTGAGCATTGGACTCTGGAGACCAGGATTCAAATCCCAGCTCAGCCATGTAAACCCACTGGGTAACCTTGGGCAAGTCACATGCTCTCAGCCTCAGAGGATGAGAGTGGCAAAACCCTCTCTGAAGAAACTTTCCAAGAAAACTCCATGATAGGTTCACCTTAGGGTTGCCATAAGTCAGAAAGACTTGAAAGCACACAACAGCAGCAATGACCACATTCATAAATTACATGAAGAACACATCTCTGACTTTATGAAGGGCCCACACCCCCAAATACAAAATATTTTGGCGTCTTATTCAATCTACATAACAAGAAAAGCTTGCTACCACTCAAATGAGGACTTTTGTAACAAGAGACACCTGCAGTCTTAACCTCTCCCTATATATATATGCCCACCTGAGGATTGAGGCTGGCTGGAGCATCCCTGTCCTGGGTCTCCCCAACATAAGCAAAACTATATGAGGACAAGGAAGAGAGTCTTCTCTGGTGTGACACTCCAGTTGTGCAGTGACCAAATGTCCTAACCACAAAGAAGGATCAGGCACCGCAAAATGTAGGACATTCAAGAAAAAAGGAGGACATGACAACATAAAAGCTAAAAATACTCCTAGAAATACAGTTGTGCTTCTTAAGGCCTTTACAGACTGCCAGAAATAGTGCAAATTGAGGCCACTTTAACTGTCCTGGCTCAGTGCTAGGGAATCATGGGAACTGTTGTTTTTTTCTGGGACACTGAGCCTTCTCTGTCAGAGAGCTCTGGTGCCACAATAAACTACAGTTCCCATGATTCCTTAGCACTGAGCCAGGACAGTTAAAGTGGCCTCAATTTGCACTATTTCTGGTAGTCTGTAAAGGCCCTTAGTCATGCTCAAGATGGAGGACATTTTGGAATTCTTCCTGGACAGAAGGTTGAAATGGAGGACATAATCTGGGAAAAGGCGGACGTCTGGTCACCCTGAGTTGTGGGATGCCCTCTTTGGGACAAGGCTCTATCTTTTTCTCATCTGTTATGTGTGTGATACTGTCCGTTACCCACCCTGAGCCTAGGGCATAGGGCACATTTCAGCACAAATTCAACCCATGGATGTCCAGACATAATGTTCCAGAGTGGGTGGGAAATGCAATAAAATCCACTGTTGCTTCAGTCACAGAATATTAGCCCTGCTCCAAGACTGGTGAACAGCTCAAAAAGAACGGAGTCATGGGTAACTGTGTTCCAATCCAGAGGAAAGAAACTTGATCGGTCTGACTTTTGCTCTTGACAGCATTAGGGGTCTGGTAAACCTATCCCTGCCATTAACTCACTGCTGTTTTTTCACACTCTCCATCAGTCCTGAGCTCAAAGCGAACTGCTGAGTTTGGAATGCACCAAGGGGTTTTGTTTTATGGATGAGGTACAAGAGAACAAGCCACATTGGGCGGTATTGGGGTCACGCTTCACGCTGAATAAAAATCTCCCAGACATTTTATAAGGGGTGAAATTGAAAGAATGTTGATCTTAATTAACGCAAATGCATACTGATATGTCCTTAAAGCACATGGGCAGGAGACATCTGTTTGTACAGCCACCCAGGTCCTCAGGTAGATTATGTTGTTGACTGCTACCATATGCTTAGCGGTGGGTGACATTGCAAGCCTAACCAGCAGAGAAGCGCTCAGCCTGAGAAACACAGCAAGAATCACTTCTAAATAACTTGAGCACAGCTATGAACAACAGCAACAACATTTTCTGGGGATATCCTCAATCAAGTAGTCAAAATCATAGGGGGTTATGTTCATGTCAGTTGTTAAAAGAGCACAAAAGAAAAAGAAAAAAACTTTTTCTCGTGTATGTGTTGTGTGTGTTCAAGTCGTTTTTGACTTATGGCAACCCAAAGGCAACTCTATCATGAGATTTTCTTGGCAAGATTTATTCAGAAGGCGTTTGCCATTGCCTTCCCCTGAGGCTGAGAGAGTGTCACTTGTCCAAGGTCACCCAATGGGTTTTTATGGCAGAGTGGGAGATTTGCAACCTGGTCTCCAGAGTCAAACTTTGTTTCAACTAAATATCAACTGAATATCTAGACAGCACATTTATATGTTTTTTTAAAAGTCAGCCCACTCATTCAGTCAATAGTCAATGGCTTCCCTCATGGAAACATTTTTACCATATTTAAAGAACCTGTTGAGCTGTCAGTGTGTGTGTGTGTGTGTGTGTGTGTGTGTGTGTTGGTCCTCCAGTACTGATCTGTGAACTTGCGATTTCCTATTTTCCTTCTGGCCATGAGCTCACAGCACCTCACATATTAACAGTGCTATAAGCTAATCTCACTTGGCCTCAGCTACCCATCTGAAAAATGGGTACAATGATACTGGCTTTATGACAATGTAATTATGAGGATTATGGAGTACACAGAGAAAAGAACTTTAAATGCTCTGATGTATAAATGATAATCATTATATTTATATATCCTCTAAAAGAGAATCTAAAATGGTCCAAATGAAAGTTGCTTGTTTTCCCAGAGAAGCAAATGATTCAATCAGCTTTAGGAGGAGATGAAATGAAACCCAATTTCCTGAAATGACATTAACACAAATTCCTTGAACTTAGACAATTAATATGATCTTTTCACTGCTGAATGAATCACCTTTAATGTTCTTCCCCTCAACCTTTAACAACAAGAAGTGGCTCAGGGACCACACAGATCTCTTGTTTACTTATCAGGCTCCTGGGTTGTTGATAATAGTTGAAGTTTTTTCCCCCTGCCTATAAATCTAGTGACTCCCCCTCCAAAAAAAATGGAAGCCCCTCAAAGCACTCAAGGCCCTTTCCAAGTCATAAATATTAATCCTCCTCTATGCCTAACAGGCAATTACTTTCATATCCCTTTATATTCCTCTCATTATTAGATAATGATTTGGCATATATTAAATGTTGAAATATTTTCTAGCTGCAATCACAACTGTGTCTGAATACAATTAATGTCTTGGGCTAAATGTACACATCAAGTAAAGCCTCTCCACCTTCAGGAAATCCTAGCATTATACTCAGAGAAGGAGGAGGAAAAAAAGACAAGAGGAACCAAGATACCTTCTTTCCTGATCTCAGCTAAAAGGTGCCTTTGAAACTCTGATGAAGATGTGGAGCTCTACTAAGTCCCCCTGTCTCTAAAAGTGTATCTGCACTACACATTCATAATAGTCTGATGCTACTACAGCTGCCAGAGAGCCAGCGTGGCATAATAGTTTGACTTTTGGACTGTTACTCCAGAGACCAGAGTTCGATTCCCAGCTCGGCCATGAAACCCAGTGGGTGATCTTGGGCAAGTCACACTCTCTCAGCCTCAGGGGAAGGCAATAGCACACCTCCTGTGAACAAATCTTGCCAAGAAAACCCCATGATAGGTTTGCCTTAGGGTTACTGTAAGTTGGAAATGACTTGAAAGCACACAACACATGCTACAATTGCCAAAACATCATCCTACAGAATCCTAGGATTTATCATTTGTGGAGGAATTCTCTGCTAGTGGGCTCCACTGCTGAAGTTCAGAGCAACTGAAGCAGAGCTCTCTGGCAGAAAATTCTTCTTTTTCCTTCATCAAACTACAAATCCAAGGATTCTGAAGGACAGAATTGGGATCCTCCCAGCACACCAGTCATTGTTGGACTGTCGCTTGTCTTCAGCCCTTCTAAACATAGCCAAGGTGAGGAATTGCAAGTTTGTTCTCTGCTGCCCCAGAGGGTAGGACAAGGTCTAATGGGTTTAAGTTACAGAAAGATAGATTTCAGTTGGTCATGAGAAGGAATATCTTGACGTTAAGAGCAGTTCAGTGGTGGAACAAATTGCCTAGAGAAATGGTGAGCTCTCCTCTTCTAGATGAACACAGATTGGGAGTTCCTGCATGGCAGGGGGTTGGACTGGATGGCCCTTGTGGTCTCTTCCAACTCTATGATTCTATGATTCTATTACCCAAATTGTTGGGGTCCCAGGAGGGCACTCACAAATCAATATATTTCTAGGGAAATGTAATATTTGCTCAGATGAGAGTTATAGTATGGCTGGGTCAACAGTGGCCTTGGGACAAACTCAGTGATACCAAGTCTAAATCACACAGAATAAATCCGATTTGCAGGATAGCCACAGGATTTAAACCCTGTTTATTCACAAGATGAGGGTGTTTGCCTCCCATGTGATAAACTTCTCTGTCTGCTTGCAAACTAGACCAGAGAATTGCTGTTTTACTATCTGTATATATACCCAGAACCATGTCTTGGGGGCAGAAACCAAGGCTTGAAATGTTTTTCTGGGGGAAATAATTATATGGAGTAGAAGCAAATGGTTGGGTGATGTGGTATGAACATTGGACAAGAGCTGTTTGACAGTGGAGCATATTCCCTCAGAGTGTGGTGGAGTCTCCTTCTTTGGAGGCTTTTAAACAGAGGAAGGATGGCCATCTGTCAGCAATGCTTTGATTGTGACTTCTTGCATGGCGGGGGTCAAACTATTTGTCATTTGGGGTCTCTTCTAATTCTATGGATCTATTATCAAATTGCATTGAGATTAAGACTTTCTGTTATTTTATTTTTTTTCCTTTTTATAGGTTGCAATGTGAAACATGGGGCCAGCCCTGCTATTAGGCAGAGTGAGGCAACCGCCTCACACAAAAAATTCTGTAGTGTCACTAAAGGGCAATCAATTGTTGTTTTATTTGTTAAAAATTATTACGTATTACTGCCAAGAACTGAGAGACAAGCTTGTGGGATTTTCTGCTTGATGTGCCAAAATAACCTGGCTAGCACTGGGTATTATGCACCTTGACTTGGGTGGATTGGAGGTGTTGCTTGTTTGCCATCAAGCAGCAAAATGTCTCTGGCCAGCCTCAGTGGGAATGGTAGCATATTCAGAAACACAGTTCTAGGATAGCACTGAAAACCTTTTCAGTTGGATTTGTTTACCTGACTAAGGACTCATTTACATTTGCTAGAATACTCCAGGTTGCTCCTGGAGTATTCTGGCCCTGAATGTCCCCCAACCCCCTCTTACCTAGGGTTGCCATTTATCCTGGAAAACCTGGAAAATCTCAGATTGAAGGGACTAAAAATTTCCTGACTAGCTGGGCCAATAGAAGCAGCAAATCCCAGATTTATCCTTTGTCGCAGCTGATAGGTAGGTTAAAATGTGGTGGGGTGCTGAAGCAGCAAACAATGCAAGAAGAGTGGCACTGGCAGGGGCCTGCTCCTACCCTGCAGGCTCCAGTTGTTACTGCATAGGGGTAGCATTCCTTCCTTATTCTTGCTCCTTTATTCAGGCCCAGAAGGTGGAAAAGCAAAGGAGGCAAGTAGAGATGGCCTTGTGTTGTGTGGTGATTGTGTCAGCAGTTGATCCTAGGGCTAGGCAGCATGGTGGAAATTCACTTCCAAACAGCCTCAAGAGAGTAAAGGGAATCCCTTTATTCTCTGGGGCTGTATAGAAGCCTCTTTTTCTTCACACCAGCTAGGGGTAGAAAGAAGTAAAAAGAGCTCTTTAGCTTGGTATTAAGGGACATAGTAGTTCAACAGTTAAGATGCTGACTCTGATGATTGCAAGATCGGCAGGTCAGCAGTTCGAGGCCCAGGCACCATGGGACAGAGTGAGCTTGTCACTAGTCCCAACGTCTGCCAACCTAGGAGTTCGAAAGCATAGAA
This sequence comes from Phrynosoma blainvillii, assembly GCA_026167975.1. Lineage (NCBI taxonomy): Eukaryota > Metazoa > Chordata > Lepidosauria > Squamata > Phrynosomatidae > Phrynosoma > Phrynosoma blainvillii. The sequence goes on from JANUYF010000001.1 coordinate 180,998,245, forward strand.
ATGCAAGTAGGTAAATAGGTACCACTTTGGTGGGAAGTTAACAGCATTCTGTCTAGTCATGCTGGCCACATGATCAGTCATCTTTGACAACACTGGCTCTTCAGCTTAGTAATGGAGATGAGCACCACATCCTATGGTCGGACATGACAACCTTGTCAAAGGGGAAACCTTTAGCTTTAGCTTGGTACTGATACTAAGTTTGAAACATAATGGTAGAAAAAGTACAATGACTAATGTGTTAAATTTGCATAATCAGGATGCAAATTAAGAATATGCATAATCATCACAATTTGTATAATATGCAAATTAGATGTCCGGATATGAGGTACTGGGATATGGCAATGCTACCCTTACCTGCAGTGGGTTTTCAGTGAATGAGTGGTGGCTGCATTCCCATGCAGTCCCTAAAAGCCAGCTGGTGCCACCACTATAGGTGTGAGTTGCTCTGAAGTCAGAATGATATGCCCAGCCTTGTTTTGATCTTAGAGCAGCTCATGCTTACAGAGCGACTCAGTAAGGATGCTCACAGGGACTACGTGGGAAGGAAACTGTCTGTCGTTGTCACACTTTGCACCAGGTTTTCTGGAAAACTCAGACCAAAAAGTAAGTCTTTTTATTGTGGGACAAGGGGTGGAAACCCCAAATCAGATCCAGGTGTTGTGAAAACAGCCTAGACCTAATTTGCATTTTGGGCCAGCATAAAGCAAATAGCATGCAGAGAGCCCAGGGGGATTTGGGGTTTATAGGTAATGTGGACAAGCTCTAAGACCTTGTGGCTCCATAGACAGAAAAACAAGCAAGGATGGGGAGACAAATTTCAAATATGGGAAGGTTATTGAAAATTTTAATTTTCCATTATTAAGAATTAAAGGCCCTTTATTTTCCCCAATCCCCCTTATTGCATGCTAATTGGAAATATGAACACACTCTGTAGCCTCAAGAACCTTAAGACAAGTTCATATGAGAGAAATTACTACATATGAGTGAACCAAAAACATGCCCATAGAAGAAGGTGATATAAAATAATCATGGCAATTGAAATAGCAGTTGCTTCAACAACCTTGTCACCACAGCCAAGTGGTTTTTAACCTTGTCATTTTCGGATGTTAATACTATGACTTCTCAGAATAACAATGTCAAAGAGATATGTATTAAGATCAAGTTTTCATTGATGAAAAAGAAAAATTGCTGCATTTAAATTTCAATAATAAAGAATTAGATGGGCTCACCATTAACATGCACATCATTAATGAAAAGGTGGCAGCTACCTTGCAGATCTAGTTGCATGCAAATAGCTTAATTTGAATACATTTTCATAAATATTGTGGCTGTAAACTTGTAGCTGCAGTTTATGATGTGTATTGTCTGTGATATTGTCATTATTCAATGGGTCAAGCCAAACATAACAAATAGAAAATTCCTGGGTTCAAACGTTTCTAATGATCAAAGTGTATTGAATACATTTTACATTTCTAAGTACCCTAAAGGTTTTGATACCTAATGAGTCCTTTGCACCCCAAATTATTTTCCCCCTTACATTAAGATAGCCTGATTTGGGCTTTATTTACTTTTTCTATTCTTCTGTTGTTTTTCCTACTTCTCCTTTACTACAGGATGAGTCTCTCTTATCCAGAATTGCAAAATCCCAAATACTCCAAAAACAACAACAACAACCCAACAATTTTTTTCATGGGCAGGAGACATAATGACACCTTTGTTTTCTGATGGTTCAATGCAGGGGTAGGCAACCTAAGGCCCGGGGGCCGGATGCGGCCCGCCAAGGCCTTTGGACTGGCCCCAGGCCAGTCCTGCCACCGCCGCTGCCGCTGCCGCCGCTACCGCCGCCAACCATCATGATATTGTTTATTGTTGTTATTACTTGTTGTTGGGATTTTCTTGACAAAATCTCCACAGGGGTTTTGTCATGGCTTTTCTGGGGCTGAAAGAGTGTGCATGCATATATATTTTTAATGTTTATTTTTTTAAACTTTTTTTTTTAAATTATTTATTTAATTATTTATTTTTGGTGCTTCGGCCCCCCAATTGTCTGAGGGACAGCAACCCGGCCCCCGGCTCAAAAAGGTTGCCTACCCCTGGTTCAATGTATACAAACTTTGTTTCAAGCACAATATTAATAAAATATTTTATAAAATTGCCTTCAGGCTATATGTATAAGGTGTATATGAAACATGAATTAATTTTGTGTTTAGACTTGGATCCCATCTCCAAGATATCTCATTATACATTATGCACATATATGCATATGTGCATATACGGGTATTACAAAATAGATTTTCTAAAAATCTAAAGTTCAAAACATTTGTGGTCCCAAGCATCACTGCAAAAAGGATACTCAACCTATATTCCTAAATATGAATTTAGGACCTCTGCAGACGGGCGGTCATGGGCCGCTCAAAGAAGCCACGGATTGGGGCCGAGGCTGCTGCACTCCTCAGCCTCGATCCACTCTTTTTCCGGCCTTGGAAGGAGCGCTAAAATAGTGCTCCTTCTGCAAGGCATGGAAAGGGCACCGCAAGAGGCGTCGCGCATCTCTTCAGCGTCTCTTCCATCTCAGTGTGTCTAGATGCTGAGCCGAAAGGACGTAATCGGAGCGCCTGTCATGTGCAACGACTACGTCCTCAGGAAGGGGCTGGGGCCCCCAGCGTGAGGCTGCCCCTCCCCTTCCTTGCCTCCAAGATGGCGCAAAGCACCGTCTGCAAAGGGGTTAGTTTCCTAAAAGTAATGGAAAGTTTTCATCCTTGTTCTTTGGTAAATAATGGGCCCTCCACATTCACTGGGGTTAGGAGGGCAGGACCCCTGTGAAAGTGGAAAAACTGCTAATAAAAAACACTTTTTAAATCAGAGAACTTTTTTTTAGGAATCTCTAGGTCCTCCAGCACAACTCTATGGTCAATATTCATCAGAAGTTGACTATAGAACCGTGCTGGAAGATCTATAAATGCCTGGAGAAGTGTTTTCTCTAAGACTTTCTAGGTCCTCCAGTGCAACTGCATGGCTAACTTCCAGCAGTGTCACACAGGAGGACCTAGAGAAAGAGAAAACACATTAATCAAATCTGCAAATAATCAAAACCACAAAAGTCAAAGCTGAAAATGTGGAGGTCTCACTGTAATAGTTCTTATGTGTAACCATATACAGTAGTTTCCCCATAAACAAATATACACCACAAATAGAATCACCTGAAGGAAATAACAGGGATGAGCCATTTGCCCCTTCCGTTCCACTATGACCATACTTCTCCACAAACTGGAAACTGAATGCCTGTAGTGGGAAGCTTTCTCAACCAGTAAACTTCCCATGTGATTGAGAATCTTGGAAATCCTTTCATAGAGTAATAAAATCATACAGTTGGAAAGGGCTTCATGGACCATGGAGTCCAACCCACTGCTCAATGCAGGATCTCCAGCTCAAGCACCCCCAGCAGGTAGCTGTCCAGCCTCTTTTGGAAGATGCCCAAAGAGCGTCTTGTAGTTGCAGTATTGGCTACTGTAATTCTTGGGGGGGGGGGGGGGGGTTAATTTTTTTTTTTAGAAAATCCCAATTGTGTTTCTATGGACTATTTTCTGGCAATTTCTGGCCACTTCTGCAGCATTTTATTCCCACACTCAACTGGTTTCTTTTTAATTTTGAGATATAACAGAAAACAAACTCTCCTCCTCTCCTATCTATCCTTTAAAAAAAGTTATAGTGCATCAGTGCTTCAGTGAAATGACACTTTTGCACGATTACACTATAACTCAATTATTTTAAAAAATCTGAGAGGACAACATTTGCCCTTCATACCATAGGAAACCTTCAGTAAACAATACCTTGCTTGTTGTTTTTAAAAATGGCTTTGGAAGAGTCCAAGAAAACACTGCAAACAGCCCCCAAAAGAATAGAACAAATGGACACGGAGACAACAACTGGACATATATTGTGAGAAGTCATGCTTCTTTAAACCATGGTTACCTGTAAAGCCACTATTAAGAATCTAACAGTGGCATAAACAGATACCAAACAATCCCTTCATTCCATCTCAGTCCTTCCCACGATCCCTCTGAATAGTCTTTCCATTTGGAGTCTTGATTATAACTAACTACATCTGAGGATCACTGTGAATCTTCCTTTGGCATCTAATGACTGTTCATGAAGATATATTATCATTTCAGCTGTCTTAAGACTCCACTGTTGAGGCCAGTAGTTAATTGCATCAAATATAAAGATCATAGGAGTTGGGTTGTGTGTACAGAGATTGAAAAACATATTTTTGACTGTAACTCCTACAATCTGCTAGGCACAGGATTCTGGGATATACATTTTCTTCAGTTCTTCAGCATGATTAGATGCTTTTGTATAGCTGCCATTAACAAATATATGTTTATCCAGTTGAGCAACTTAACATTTGTAGCTGTGCCTCACTTCTATTCAATTCATCTTGCAAGCACTCTGTCTTCTATACCAAAGCCTTGGAGTTCAAAGGTCTTGCTTGGACATAGATTTCTCATACAAGTCAGAAGCAGCATAGGGTTTGGACAGTGTGCTGTCCTTATTGTGTTAATCTCCTGTTGAGCAGATGTTAAACAGAAAGCCATTCATTCATTCTCTGGCAGGATTTTAAAAGTGTAGTGATAACCCCAGAGTCCAGCTGGCCTGCATTCCCTATTGCAATAAAATGTGTTCTAATGGGCCATTGCCGTGCAAGATGCCAGGAGATGTTTAGTTGATGCAGATTTGGGATCCTAGGGGCTCCATTACCACCATGGCTTAAACTGGAATGCTTTCAAGTTGTTTTGTGTGGCATCCATATAAAAGATAAAGTGGAGAGGAGAGTCATGTGCACCACCTCGGGGTCATTGGAAGAGAGGTGGGATATAAATGCAATGATTATATAATATAGTTCACCTTACTTAACAAGCACCGGGAATGTGTATTTGGTTTTCCAAATTATAGACAACAAATTCAAGGAACTAACAAAATTTCCCCGTTGAGAATTATTGCATATTTTGGGCTTGAGTAGAAAATAGGGGTATCTATTGTTTTTCTTCCCCTGTCTGCTTTTGGAGGACACCTCGAATGAAAAAGAGCTGGTTAACAGGTTAACTTGAGAGGCTGTGAAGACCCTCCCTAATGTATTCAACCCTCAAGAGATCAAATAGGAAGTTGACAGAGCAGAGCCAGTTATACTTGATGGATGTGTGTAAATAAATCACTTCCTCAAAGAGAAATTGTTCCATTTCACTCACTGGCAATCAACTGCAAAGTTTCTCACCGACATACAACACCTCCTCCCCCAAAAGGTTATCTCAATGAGTAATAGACTAAGGTCTGAAAACTGCTGGCAGAGGAAATAGGTAATATGTTGAGAAAACAGCAAGCTGAGAAAGCGCCAAGTATGTAAAAGAAATTAACATTGCCCCAAACCCTAATCTAGTTCAGGTTCACAATGATTAAAGCTTGGTATACACCAGAAATGAACAACTGCAATAGGGTGGGGGTCAATTTGCTGGCCTTAAAAGACTGGAGGCTACATAGTCTGCCAAAAATGGCAAAAGCCAAAACATGTAAGTGGACCTTATCACCTGGGGGAAATCCCATGCAGAAATAGGATTTAAAAAGTGGGGAAAACTTGCAAAAGCGGTAGATTTTTACACACATCGCTGTTAAACTGTGCTTAACCCAAAACAGAAAGTAGTCAAAAGCTGCTTCTTTTTACTTTCGGAAAATCCATTTGGGTTAAGCACACTCTAGGTCATCTGAATATCTACCTGCTTTTGTGGGTTTTCTTCTATATAAAACCTGATTTCTGTACAGGATTTCCCCCGTGTGATAAAGTCTAGTGTTTTGTCCAGTTTTGGATTGGAAAAAGGTTTTTTTTTTTAAATGTTAACCTACAATTGATTAAAAAGGAAAACTGTCACACCTGAAGGCTTTTGGGAAGGCAGTAAAAGGACAGTCTTGAGGGACCGATTACTTCATTTTGCCTGATCTTGTCTACACAGTTTGTTATTGTGTGCCTTCAAGTCATTTCCAACTTATGGTGACCCTCAAGCATGGCTGAGCTGAGAATCGAACGCTGGTCTCCAGAGCCATTGTTTTGACAAAATACTATGTTGGTGTTATGTCTTCAAATCAATTCTTATAGCAACCCTATCATAGGATTTTCATGCCAGAAATTGGTTTACCTAAGGCTGAGAGAGTGTGATTTGCCCAAGGCCACACAATGGATTTCCATGGCTGAGTTGGGATCTTATAATCCAGCACTCAAACCATCACATCTTGCTGGCTTGAAAAAAATGCTACCTAAAAACATTGTACTATTGCATATGAGTGTAAGTTTTATGTTCTGATAAGCAATGATAAACAAAAAATAATGACATTTAGAATGTTCTACTTGTAGATTCTCACATATTTCATGTAAATGTAAAATAAAAATTTACAAATTATTTTCAGGCCTCAAAATCCTTACAATTAAAATCACATACTAAAAGTCAAGGAAAATTATTATTGTGTTCTAATTCATTTGATTACAATAAAATACCATGATGCCATTTAAATTACTGATTGGAATGGGGGCAGGAGATGAAGAACACTTCTTTTGGTCACAGGAAGAAGCCCCTGTCCACTTCTGGATATAGGAAGCTTCAAAAACTGGGATTGTGTTATCAATCCTATTTTAGCCCAGGCAAATATTAGGTGAAACCATGCTGCACAATTATAGTACTCTGATGTATCTTTTCTGAGATTTGTGGTTTGGTGAAATGCTTGGAATTCTCTGCCAGAGATATCTATTGATGTAGTTCAGAGGCAGCAAAGGCAAGCCAGGGCACTAGAGCTCCTTGGAAGAGAATCATAAGTTCCTCACCAAACTACAAACCCCATGATTCCATATGGATGGAATCATGGCAGTTAAAGTGAGATGAAACTAGAATGACCGTGAGTGCATCTACACTGTGGAAATAATGAAGTTTGACACTACTTTGAGTACTGTAGCTCCATCCCATGGACTCCTGGGATTTGAAGTTTCACAAGGTCTTTAGCCTTCTCTGCCCAAGCGTGCTGGTGCCTCACAAAACTACAAATCCCAGGATTCTGTAGGATGGAGCCATGGCAGTTACAGTGGTACCAAACTGCATTATTTCTACAATGTAGATGCAATGTAGATGTAGCCTGAACATATTCTTCCACCACGTCAGCCTATGCTGAGGGAACTGTGAATTGCAAAATAGCCAAGGAAGCCTATCACGGAGAAGTGTGCCTTCTTATTTTTAGTTTAGATCTTTGGTATTTATCCCCTTGCTTTGAATAGAAGTTGGAGGAAGATAGGGAAATTAGCTCCATCAGCTCCATTCCAGCCGTATTCCGCTGGTAACAGCTGCATTTCCCTCTCCCCTTACCCAACCTCCAACCACCAGCACCACCCCTCCATAATGGAAATGCTGACAGATCCCTCCTTCTAGCAGAATCAGCAAAGGCTGTTCTATAATAAAGTGTATATTTCAGTATGGATGTACGCAATAAATTGCTATTCAGAGCCAAAGCCTTGCCATTTCCTTCCCTAAACTATAGAGAATATAAGAGTGCCTTTGTGCTCGAGACAAGCAGCGATTTGGCTCAGTTCATTGTGTAAGTCAAAAATCTTTAATCAGCCTCCTGCGCTAGCCTTCCTACTTAGCATTAATGCCAACAGTTGCTACAGCTTTGAAGATTTCATTCCAAAGGATCAGACCAGTCAATCCAGAGTGCTACATATTTCTCACACTTGCTCAACTGGGACTTCTAGATGCTTATATATATATATATATATATATATATATATATATAATATTAAACAGTACTGCAAAATGACTGTGCAAATTCACACAAACATACCCATTTTATTTTTTTATCTGTCTGTCTATCTATCTATCTATCTATCTATCTATCTATCTATCTATCTATCTATCTCCATATCTTACAATTTTGCTGAAATGTCTATGCCTTCAAAAGGTTACTTTTGCAAAAAACAGAAATATATTCAGAAGCATGTAATGATTAGCTGGAGGCCAGCTCCGTGTGTTTCTGATTATGTGAGTGACCCTCACCCTGAAATCTTTTTGTAGAAGTGCCTTTATTCTAGACAACCTACTGACTAGCAAATGATCTAACAGATTTCACAGCACATAAATTAATAGTTAATATGGTATTCTGAATTCATTCTTCATAATGGCAAAATCAGTAACCATTCAGTTTACTAGAGTGGCTCTTGAAAGACTAGTAAACACAACTAAAATTAGCTTAGATAAAATATTGTTTTATTACTAAATCAATGGGAAAGATTGGCCAAAATTTAAGAATAGGCACTACTCTGAAGATAAATGATGTGTGTGTGTGTGTGTGTGTGTAGCCTTTTATGTAATAAAATCTGTTCACTTTTCTCCCTGTTGTGTACTCTCAACAATATGCCAATACCAACTATGGTTGCATCCACACTGCAGAAGTAATCCAGTTTGACACCACTTTAAAGGCCATGGCTCAGTGCTATGGAATCCTGGGATCTGAAGTCTGATGGCACATCACAGCACTCTGATAGGAGAGGCTAAATATCTCACAAAACTACAAATCCCAGAATTCCATAGCATTTAGCCATGGAAGTTAAAGTGGTGTCAAATTGGATTATTTCTGCAGTCCAGATGCAGCCCTACTCTTTTTGTTGTTGTTAATTGCCTTCAAGTCAACTTCAATCCATGATGAACCTATGAATGAGAGAGACCTTGTCCTCAGTCATTTGCTCAGCTCCTGCAGGTTCATGGCTCCTTTGATTCAGTCTATCCATCTGGAATGCAGGCTTCTTCTTCTTCTTCTTCTTCTTCTTCTTCTTCTTCTTCTTCTTCTTCTTCTATTGCCCTCTACTTTACCAAGAATTATAATCTTTTCTATTGAGTCTTTTCTTCTCATGATATGGCCAAAATATGACAACCTCAGTTTTGACATTTTTGCTTTCCAGGAAAGTTAAGGCCTGATCTATTCTAGAACCCATCTATTGGTCTTTTTAGCAGTCCATAAAAATTAGTTCCATTAATTTTAGTAGGATCATATATTGGGTAACTGTATCATCAATTGTTATGTATGTTTCAAAGTATGAATCAGCAGGTAAAGCTATGGCCCGTCCTTTAAACATATCTTAGTTGGCAGAATCTGATCCTCAGTATATTCATAGTCCAATGATTGTTAAACTTTGGTCCTTCAGGTGTTTTGGACTCCAACACCCAGAAGCCCCTGCCAGGGTCAGGGATTCTGGGAGTTGAAATCTAAATCATCTGGAGGACCAAAGCTTGAGAACTATTCTTCAAGTCCATACCCTTAACTACTTGGCCACAATTATGCCTACTGAATTGATGTGGACCTATTACTGTGTTATGGGTAATATAAAGTATTCAGTGTTATCCATAGTTCTAGAATACATGCCTTTCTGAATGAACTTTATTAAAATATTGTGTACATTTAAATTTTCCATTATAGTCAGACCCATTTTACATGTTACAGAAAGCAATGGCATAGAATGAAATGATATTTCCATCCAGGACTGAATACCAAGACATGTGGGGCAGATAACCATTCCTTATCTATGTTACTTATCACTATGGTTTCTGAAGCCCAACAAAAGCATTCCTCACAGAACCATTTCAGCCAAACCCAATGGGCTTTGAAAAAATTAGCATTGTATAAAATAACAAAGAGAACAAGAGAAAAGCACACTGGAAAAATATCAACTTTTTTTTAAACCCAGCAGTACTTAAATGACAGATAATCTGTTTCAGATATGATGTGAGAACTGAGAAGCCTTGGATTGACACTGCTGTTCTCTTCAAGGAGCTTGGGTAAAGAAAGTTTGGGAATTACTGTAGCTGGGTGTTCCATATGATTCTCTAGTCTACATTTTACAGGACTGAATATTTCTACAGAATTCTGCTATTGAATCCTCTCCTGCCTGTTTTAGTCAGTGCAGACAGAAAAGGATATTGAGATATACCAAAGATGAAAATCACAAAAAAGTAAAGCTAGCCAATGGAATTCTACTGTTTACTACTACAGAATATCATAGTATTTTGGGAACAGAACTGACAGATGTATTTAGATATGTAATGATTAGATCCATTTCATTTGCTTCTTCTCCCTCAGAATAGGAGAAGAATATACCAATCTATATCCATTGGAAGTTGAAGGCTACCCAGCTCTGTGTCTTCCCTTAGCCTACATAAATGTGATAGTGTTGATGGTGGAATTGGTAAGGGAACATCTACCTTTCCTCTTCAACACTTCCTGTCTTTCTTCCCATCTGACCGCAAAGGGATCTTTCAGCACCTTTGAGACTAAATGAGCAAAAGACGTTGTAACATAAGCTTTTGTAGACTTCATCTACTTCCTCTGATCTGAGGAAGCAGACCAAGTCTATGAAAGCTTATGCCAGTTAGTCTCACAGGTGCTACAAGATCCCTTTGCATACTGATATTCCAGACTAACATGCTATATTTCTGAATTATCATCCCATCTGATGATCAAACATGACCTAAAATAGAAAAGAGAGTTGTGTGAAGGTATCCAGCAGCACCTTTGAGACCAAGTGGTTTACTTCAGCATGCACTTTTGTAGTTGTGAATCCACTCTTTAGTACGTCTCAAGAAGTGGATTGAGATCCATGAAAACTCATTATGAAATAAGCAATGGATTCCTTCACACACACCCTTTCCATTTTATGCTTAAATAGACCTGCACATCTATCTCTCTGAAAACTACAAATATTTCTTGTAGTTGGGGGAAAGTGGCCAGGAAGGCAAAAAGTAGCCTGGTGTATGAATGATTAAGCATTTCTTATTTCTTGTTACACTTCCATTGTAAATCCTACCAAAGTTGGATCAGAAAATTTTATTGCATGAAGCCAGGGCCAGTATCAAAGTTATCTTCCATACAGAATTTAACTGGACTGGCAATTGAATTTTTGCTGCAACATTGGTAAGTAGGAGACCCAGATCTCAGGACCTGGCCTTTCTTCTCCAATCCTCAAGGCTAGAGGGAAGAATCTCATGGCAAGAGCACTGTTTTAAAAGTGTGTATATAGTGTGTATAGACCGGGTGTTTTTATTTGAATGGCTTACTTTATGCAACTATGACTGATGTTTCACGTATCATGCTTACTGACATTACTGACAATTCTTATATCATGCTCACTGCCTCATGTGATATCACCAGGACCCACCTGCTGTGGTATCAGAAGAAATAGTCCCCAGCTCTCAGGTTTTGGCCCTGAAATTTCAGGGCCAAGATCAGTTCTGGCTTGGCAGCTCTGCTAGCAAGAGAAAAGTGTCCTCCATAAAACATGAAACAGTAGGCTAGTACAGATCTGGTGACATAGACAGCTGTGGAATTCAAGAGGAATAGTTAAAAGGCTGCCACTGCTGATGCTTAACTCCTATTGAAAAAAAGCAATTTCCTATCTCTACCTAATGGCTGGACCAGTTCCAGTTTTTGCATAGGGATATACAAGTCCATACTCCTGCACTCATGAACTTGGAGAAAGCAATGGAACTGAATGTCTCATTCAATACTGTCCATTGAACTTGAGAGAAATTTTTGGGAAAAGGCATGGGAAACTTGTAAGCTTATCGCATGGCACTTAAGGAACGGGAATGGAACGGAACACAAGGGAACGGAGCAAAAACACATTTTACTGCATGGGAGAACACCACTAGTGCCACCGGGAGTCCCCAATCTGTTCCCCAGCCGTTCCTGGCAGCCATTTTTTGAAGGACGTCCTTCAAAAATCAGCTGCCAGGAATGGCTGGGGAACAGATCGGGGACTCCCAGTGGCATTGGTGGCATTTTCCCATGCAGTAAAATGCATTTTTGCTCCGTTCCGTTCCCTTGCATTCCGTTCCGTTCCCGTTCTTCGAAGTGCCATGCGATAAGCTTATTACTTTTGTTCAATTTACATGTTTGTTGCAGGTCTACACATTAGTTCAGTTAATTATGGCAAAGCCATCAAACAGATGATTTGCAAAGGAGAATTTGTCATAATTTCAGCCTCAATAATCTGTCATGAGTCTTCTCTTTTGCTGTTGTATGTAGTGTACATTAAATCTTTCATATAATGCTGAAAAACAGCTGTAGCTCACAGATTAGGGCATGAACATCATACTCAGAAAGTTTTTTAGATTTTCTTTGCCTGGGAATTCAATTTATTTTGCTAGACACAAACTTAATTACCACTCTCCTCTGCATCTACTTTGTTTTTAATCACTGGCAATGTATAAGGAATGGGCATAGATTCCAGCTTGCACAAAGAGGCAGTGTACACTCATAGTATCATGTTCTATGTCTCTGTGGAAATGACATTTGAAGTAATGTTCTGCATCATAAAACCGAAACATCCTAATTCCCATAAGTCTTCAGCTCATTAAATGCAGTTGCTGGATCCAGTGGTTAAAGCAGATTGTTTGAGGCAGACAAATGGAAGCTCTCCTGGGGCTAGCCAGAGAATTTGTGAAGGAACTCTTGCTTATTCAATAGCTAGGAACACAAGGGAGCTTTTTTGATGTTTGTAGTCAGGAAAGCCATGATAAAACGAGGGAACAATACTCTAATGTGTTAACAAATCAAAATTTAGAATCATTTAAATGTGGCTTCAGAATTAATCAGAAGCTGGTTGTTTTAAACTGGATGTGAAACTTGATTATTTTGTATTGATCCTATTTAGCATTTGGGCCATGCCCAAAATGCTTTGTTTCTTTCATCTTGTACTGTTTCATCTTAAATTCCAAAAGGATTATGCAGCATTATAATATGAAAGAGACGTAGCATTTTATTTATACCACACCACTTACAATGATAATTCCGGTGTGTTAAATCCTTAATCCCCCTGTCTACAAATCAAGGAACTGAGGCTATTGTTTATTTAGAATTGTTATCTCCTGTATAGGACTGAATCTCTCTTGCCATGGCAAAGAATCAAAAGTTATAACATAAAATAATCTGTAATAGCCAAAGAATTAACTGTCAAACCTTTGTGTTAGGATTTAAAGTATATTACTGAAATGTGTGATAGGGTCCACCTTAGGGTTGCCATCAGCTGGAACCAACATGAAGGCACTCAATAACAACCATTTTCAACATTTAAATGCATTTTAAATTACAGCAAGTCATCAGCCAACAATATCAGTTCTGAAAGAAACTGAAATGGTGCTTTTAAAGAACTAGAAAAAATAGAGGCCTTCCCCCTTGCTCTACTAATTAAAGTGGAAACACTCCCCCACCCAAACTACTAGTTAATTTGTAAAATATAAAAGATTATTCATTCTTCAAAGGGTTAAATCCAGTGGAAGACTTTATTGATGAAACTGCTTTCATTGGTGGAATCAGGATGAGGGTGATCTCCTATTCTCCAACATTATCCAACCAAATAAAAACAAGGACATGTGTGGCCAAATAACGTGTATGGTCAAGATGGGGAAAGTTATTAATGAGGAAGAACACACAAGTTAGGAGATGTTGCAGCAGATTGCTTTTGCCTAAATCTACTGAGAAGAGCAAGGCTGAATGCCACCTTTCCTCTCCCTCACTGAGTTAATAGAGTGTAAATTATTTTTGCATTCTGAACTCAGTTTGCAGCAATTGAAGTAAACTGAAGATGAAAGGAGAAAGTGGGTGGAGTAGAAAGAAATTGGGATATTGCAAACAAAACTGAAAAAGATTGATACTGTCCCTGCCAAATCGGGGAGGTGGAAATATATATGATATTTTTTCTAGTGCCACCACATGTGCCCAAAGCCTGCACTGGAGGCCTCTGAAACTTCCAGAGTTTGTTTTTAGGTGGCACCAAGAGCTTCAGGGCACAGGAGAAAGTTCTGTTGCACTGGCTCTACAGCAAAAGCACAGCTTTGGAGAAAGACCAAACAAACAAACAAAAACAACTTCAGCCAACTTTGCTAGTCATTACTGTTATATAACCCTTTTATTATTATCCAATTGTCCTCAGAACTAACTCATTTCAGGTAATGCTATCACTTGTAATGCTTTATTCCCAAACTCTGGTCTAGTTTGGCCCCTAGATGAAAATGCAGAAAACGTCTTCTGCAAGGTAAAAGCTATGGACGTTATCACACGCGGGTCTCAAAGCGGCAAGAAAGCGGTATGGAATCAATCCAGAACTATACCAGTATAGACCCCACAAGACGGAAATGGCTATCAGACGCAACTAGCATCATTGCGCAATTAACGATACCGCGATAGATGCGCTCCTGGGGACCGTATCTGCTGTTCACACACAAGTGAGAAGATCCCCTCCAGAACCCAGCAAGGATGTTCTTGCACATGCGCAGAAACAGGACAGCCGCGGCTGTCACTTGCCGCAGCTGTCAAAAACACACACCCCTTTCCAAGCCTGGAAGCCTGGTTGCTTTCCTTGGGATGAGGCCGGGCTCGGAGGGCTCCTCTGACCCTGGCCTTGTCCCAAGGAAAGCAACCAGGCTTCCAGGCTTGGGAAGGTGTGTGTGTGTGTGTGTGTGTGTGAGACAGCCGGCTGTCACACACGCACGCACACCCCTTCCCAAGAGAGAGCCGCTCTGAACAGACGTCCTCAGAGTGGCTCTCTTTCTCGGCTTGGGTTGGGAAGGAACACACACCCCTTCCGACCGGCTCTTTCTCGACTTGGGTTGGGAAGGGACACACACCACTTCTGAAGCCTGCGCAGGGCCTGGGCTCCACGATACATATCTCGTGATCAGACATACGGCGAAAGCAGCATCATTGCGGTATCATTCCGGCCGCGCAATTGCAATTCCCCAAGAAACCGGCATTCAAAAGAATGGGGATGATGCAGCATTGGGATGGGGTTGGGACGGGGTTGCGTGCGACGTCATGTGAACACACGGGAAAAAGAACCGCAATGGGACAGGATTGGGTGAAGATTCTTTCTGCTTTAGGCCCCGTGTGATAACGTCCCTAGTGTGTGTGTTGTGTCTTCATGTCATTTCCAACATAGGGTGATCCTATCATGTTTTTTCATGACAGGATTTGTTCAGAGGAGGTTTGCCATGGCCTTCCCTTGAGGCTGAGAGCATGTGACTTGCTCAAGGTCACTCCGTGGGTTTCCATGGCTGAGAAGTAATTGAATCCTTGTGTCGTCCAACACTCAAACCACTATGACACACTGGCTCATAGTCCTCATTATATCCTCTCTCTCTTATTCTTCCATGCTCATATATCAAGCAGCGGCAAATAAATGGATGGTTTCCTGGATTTAGCCCCGGAAACTTTTGCAACTCACTCTGTAATCATTAAGGGGTGGGAGGGTTGTGGGATCTTGGATTGTATTTTAATATTGTATGGAGTTTTAACTGCTGTGAGCCACCCCGATTGCTTGACAGAGGAGCGGGGTATAAATAAAATTTATTATTATTATTTTATTTGCTCATAGCATCAATATCGCCAATGCTGGGACAGCTGCTCTTGGTTGTATTCTTGTAAGGTGCTTTGGCTTTTGTATCTTTTTTATTTTCAAAAAAGCAAAGCGAAGCAAAGCAAAGTGGCACCATTTTAAAAGAATCAAATAAACATATATAAATAAAACTGGTGTTTTTGTTTTAGAAAAGACTGTTGCTCTTTCCGCATGCATTCTCATGTTTTGTTTATGTTACTAGAAATTGAGATTTGCCTGGGCTTTAATGTAATAGATTAGTAAATTGCAACCAGAACCCCAACACCATGGTGGAATGGCAGGTTGTTATTATTTTGCATTTTAAGTATCTTATATACGTTTGTTTCTAAATGTGGTAATTTGTAACATATGTTTAGCAACTGAGTTTGCTGACACCTACAGTTCTAATGACTCAAATGACAAGGAACTGTTTTCTTTATGCCCTAAAGCATCTGGGAAGGGCTGCAGGAACAATAATTCATGCATAATTTAATCTGCTACCACATGTGAATATTCTTACTTCTGTTCAAAGGGAAGAAAGAACTCTACTTCAGGAGCAACTTGGGTGCATCTTTCAATACATTCACTGATGAAGTGTATTTTCTGCAGTGAAATGGGAATAGAGATTACTTTCTAAAGAATTGTCAAATCCATTATAGATGTTTATCAGCCTATTCCACTAGTTTATATTTCAAGTTTATGTACATTCAAAGGAATGCAACTTTGGTTTGAGATTGCTATCTGACTTATTTATTTGATGTATGTCCTACCTTTCCCCTAGCACAGGATCCAATGTTTTGTCCAATGTACAATGTTTTAAAAGCATAATACAACTGAAAAGCTCATAATAAAAGAGTTAAAGCACAATTAAACTAAATTTCTACAAACCCCTCTCCATGAAAAACAACAACAACAGAAAAACAAGTGGGAGCAGCCACTTTCTCCCATGTCCTCACCAGTCATGTCTGGGTTGATGAAGAAGCCTTTCCCCACAAATTTTAAATCATGAGCAGGCTCATATAGGGAGATGGTTGCAGACTGCCAGAAATAGTGCAAATTGAGTTTAAGGGTTATGGTTAGCGTTCCTCTCCTCCTTCTGGATCATCAAACTTGAATGTTGATAGAGTGATTTAGGGCCTTTACAGACTGCCAGAAATAATGCAACTTGAGGCCACTTTAACTGTCCTGGCTCAGTGCTAAGGAATCATGGGAACTGTATTTTATTGTGGCACCAGAGCTCTCTGACAGAGAAGGCTCAATGTCTCAGAAAAAAACAATTCCCATGATTCCCTAGCACTAACTCTAACCCTAAAAGTGGACTGGTTTTTCAAATTTTAGTGCTCCTTCCTGGGGTGGCGAAGCTGCGCCGCGGGGTCGAGGTGTGGGGATACCTTGGCCCTGCGGCGCAGCTTCCTGGGGCAGCCCACGGCCTTCCGTCTGCTTCCCCCCTATGATGCTCAACTGTTTATTCAGTGTTTATTCTGTATTTAAAATGCTCAATCCATTTTGGCCACACTAGGCCTTCTTTGGGGGCCTTTTGAGAGAAATCACTGGAGTTGAAAACACTCTCTAAATTACAAGACCATAGAAATAAAGGTCTCCAGATCAGTCAAACCACTGTGCCATGCTGGATTTTGTTTAGTTCAGAGCAAAGTCAGGTTAAGAGCCAAAAACTATGGCATCTCCCTGGAAATAGCCGTATGTCTTCAGGATTGCCAGCATGGACATTTTCCTCCTGGTGTAAACAAGCCCTAAAACTTGACATTGGCAACATTTCTGACTTGCATGCCATGGAACATATAAACTGCTCTTAATGCTGGCCTGTAGACCCACAGATCATTAACTACAGTCCATGAATTATAGACCATAAGAGCTGGCCTTAAATACATCCCAATGTACTGTAGGTTTGAGACATATTTTTTTGCTTTTAAAAAAATTCCATATTCTCCCAGATGATCTCAGAAAAAAGAGCTGGTCATTGCCTGGGTCTTGGACTTTCATCAACAGAAAACTTGCCTAAACTTTTCAGGTCAATCCCTGGGTTTTTACAAAGGTCTAGAAACCCTTTTTGTTTTTATTGCAAATGTGTAAAACCAATCTCTTCATGCCTCAGAGGAAGTCTTGCAATTTGTTCTGGAAACAGAAGACTACTGAAAATATCCAGCTATGGGGAAATAAAACAAACTTAATATTGTACATAGTTGCAATAGCTGGATGGAGGTTAAGCTCTGGGCTTCATTTTCTGTAATTCTAACAAAATTCACAATAGGAATATGTTAGTGATACTTGAACAAAATGCATTAACACTATTTTTGGGAAAAATTGAACAGCCTGTCCTGTCACTGAAATATTGTTTCACTGAATCATCTTGATTCAAGCTGCAATTTTAAAAGTAATCACACACATTAAGGATGAACTTGTACATGATTCTATCAGTGTTTAAAGTATTGGTATTTTCCTCCTATTCACCTAGAAACAAATAGCCATAAGTTAATGTACATGAAAATAAAGATTCAAAATAGATGCATTGAGCATGAAGATTTTTGCAACAAAATCTGAACAGATAGAAAGTACCCATTAGTCTTCTGACCAACATTTTAATATCCTAATTAGATATTATTAGTCACAGCAGATTTGCCTTTGTGTGTTTCATTAATATTCACATTCACAAAGTTATGGGTAATGAGTTTCATCTGTAAAATAAATGTTTGGCCTGTTCCTGTTTCTATAAAAGCAGTCATGTCCATCCTGATTTACTCTGGTTGTGGTGTGCAGTCATAGTTCTAAGCAATTAACAATCTATGGCTGAATCCACACTGGAGAAATAATCCAGTTTTATACCACTAATTGCCATGGCTCAATGCTGTGGAATTCTGGGAACTGTAGTTTTGTGAGACATTTAGTGTTCTTTGTTAGAAAGCTCTGGTGCCATAACAAACTACAGATCCTAGATTCCATAGGATGGAGAGATGACAGGTCAAGTGGTGTCAAATTGGATTATTTTTGCAGAGCAGATGCATCCTATATGTGTGACAATTAACAATCTATGTAACAGGGATCATATAGCCCCCTTGCTAAAACAACTCCACTGGCTGCTGATCCATTTCTAGGCAGAATTCAGTGCTGGGCTATGGCCTTCAAAAGCATTACAAAACTTGGGTTTAGTATTCCTAACTGGCTAGTAGTATTCCTAACCTATTTCAAATCTAATACATGCATAAAGTTAACATTTTTCTTGCTCCTTCCTTTTTAGATGAACCTGTTTCTAGTAACAAGAAGCTGTCCCATGAAGAAGCAGTGCTGCTTTTATCCACGGAAAACTGGCTGTACAACCCAGATGGTGGGATACATCAAGTGCCGCAACTTGACTGAGTTTATGAAAGCATTCTGATATATCTTCCACTGCTGGAGACACCAGCAAATATATACCAAGGGAAAGGCCGTCTTAAACAATTCACATAACATATGGAGCCTTTGTATATTAATCTGCTGAGAAAGACTGAACAAAAGTGTTTGTTTGAAGGGCCATCCAGTTTCATAGATTCCAAATGTTCAGTACTGACAAGTGAAAAATGTTTGTGATTTATTTTTATTTTATTTTTTTTAAAAAGGAAGGAAGAAAGAAGAGCCACACTGCTAGTCTTAAAAAAAGCTTCCAATATTTACTTAACCTAGTAACTAGGTTTATTAGGGAGGTCCCATTCTTTGTAGTTTAGGTAATGGATTCACCACATGTTTATGCTTTTAAGGACGTGGGTAAGACGGCTAACACCTATTTTGCCACCTCCTGCCTCAAAGGTTAAGACCCTAATGTATTGCCAGTTTACTGCTGTAGTCCTTTTCCCCGTGAATAATTACAGTCATCCCTAGAGTGAAGGAAATCCCTGAGCTTTGACACTAACTAGCAGCAATCTTTCACTACAAAAAAAAAAAAAAAAAAGAGAGGAACATTTATTTAAAAGAAAAGAAGTAATAAAACTTCCACATTATTAACATTTCCGCCCTTTTTAATAGAAGACTGGGGTAAAATGCCATTGTACCACATTAAAGGCCTTCACATAAGACCCACCATTGGCTAATGAGCCTTGTTGTGCCCTATGCCACATGCAACTTGCCTTCAAGTGCTGCTTTTAACTTAACCTTGATGTAGTGCCAGGAATGTGTAAAGGATATACTTTGATAGGAGTTGGAGGGGGGATATTGTGAACATGCCTTGAAAATATGTGCAAGATTTATATTTTAATGTTAATTAATTGAATAAAGTCCCTTCTACTGGGACAAGAAGCCCTCTCATCTGTTATTAATAATATTACATTACTCATACTTTCCCCTTTCACACTTCCTTTCTTCCACTACTTCCATTATTGACGGTCTTGACACAGCTTCATTTATCCAAGTGGCTTGGCCTTGGGTAGACATAGCAGAAGAGACCTTTGCTCAGTGGTAGACCACATGCTTTGCAAGTGAAAGGGTCCCAGGTTCAATTCTACGTCACTGGGTAAAACTGGAAAACACTCCTATATGAAAA
This sequence comes from Phrynosoma blainvillii, assembly GCA_026167975.1. NCBI lineage: Eukaryota > Metazoa > Chordata > Lepidosauria > Squamata > Phrynosomatidae > Phrynosoma > Phrynosoma blainvillii. The sequence continues at coordinate 181,018,224 of JANUYF010000001.1, forward strand.
CCTGGACAGCAAGTGAGAAACATAAAAAAAAAATTGGAACAATTCCTGGTGGGTGGCTGTTTGTAGCTATTTGCAATGATTTCTTGGACCTGCTCTAGAGCTCTTCCAAAGGGGTCTGCATGTAGACTGAAAGCATGGTTTTTCTCAGGTGGTCCTATGGTTTGAAGAGCAAATTTTACAATCTTCTTAGAGATTCTGACCTAAATTCTCTTTTAGTCCTGACTAGAGTAGCTGTATTGAATCCATTAGATTTATCTACTTGTTGACTCACCATTCATTAACGGATTCAATGGATCTATTCTAGTATGGGCTAGCCAACAGGATTCAAACATAGCATTAAAGGGCAATATTGCCATTTCTCTGAAGTGCTGAGGCCCTATAACTCTAAAGAAAATAAACTAAAAAAAAAAAAGAAAGGCGAAGAGGAGACTTTATTGTTCTGATATATCTTAGAAAGACAATTAAGGATATGTATAAAATGTTGCAGCTAGTGCCATGAATTGTGAGAAAATAATCTGGAATTTAAAAATCAAAACACAAGAACCACAACAAAAAGTAGCACGCACACACCCTGCTGATACATTTGCTTTATCTAGAAGAGCCCTACATTTCAAAATAAGATACAGTTAGAAATGCATATTTTGAAGAAAATATATTTAAAATGCCTATTTAAAAGTGCACAGATATGTGACATTTTAATGCTTTTTTTTAAAAAAAAAATCTGCTGGTCAGTGGAGAAAAGGAAGAGAAAAAACATGTATGGACGTGGCAGAAGTTTTACAGACTGAAAGTAAATGGCATTTCTCTCATGCATTGGAGATACTTCAAACATAAAATTACAGAATTAGGTATGGTGATCATGGGTCTTCTGACCAAGATGCTCTGTGGTGTTCAAATTATGACATAAATCTAAGATTCCTTATCTAGACCAGGGAATACCACACACATTTTTCTTTATAATTATTTCATTTTTTAAAAAAGAAACAGTTGTTACCAGCATTTGGCCAGAGTCCAAAAGTCTACACATCATCTATAACACACAAATACATGCACAGAGGAAGTCTTTTGAAGTTCCTAGAAGCAGGGTCTCACATTCCCTGTGGAAATATAGCTATATTAGAGAGAGAGAGAGAGAGAGAGAGAGGATGTCCAGGAGGAGATGCTGCCAAAAAGGGAAATTATCAGGAAGGAGAATTGTTGCATGAATGGACTATTTTATGTATGTGGCCAAGTGCAAAATATGATGACTGTAATGTCCGTTTATGTGAGTGGAAGGGAGGGAGGGAGGAAGGCAAGCCTCTTCATAACTTCCAGACAAAATAATAATATTAACAACAACAACAACAACAACAACAACAACAACTTTAGTATTTTGAGATAGGTAAGGAATGTCTCCCATAGCTATTGTAGAGTAGATTCTGTAAATAAAGAATATCCCAGGATATGTGGCAGCAGTGGTTCTTCTTCTTCTTGTTTTAATGTTAACAGGTATTGGGAGTTGGCAATTACAGTTTATCATGGTTGGGCAAGTTCCAGGGATCATGGACCACATTGTCACCTTTCCAAAGCACTCGAGGCTGCAAACATACCCTACAAAACTCAGTGGCCACAACAACAACAACAACAACAACAACAACCAAATGTTGACTTTAAACAATGCAGTTTTTCATTAAAACAAGATTATATGGTGAGCACACTCCTTTTTTCAAGCTAATTAACTCTTCCAGGATGCTCATTGGCTCCCAGGCAATGCATGCATTACCTACATCTTTGTTCTAATGTGGAAATTTTTTGTTTAAATGTAACCATTGTGTAACTCCCCCTCTATTACTAACCCTTAAGGACTCCAAGGAGGGCACAAAATGGATGGAGTCGGGGGTTGCATGTGATCCGTGACTGATATATTTATCCATCTCTGGGCTAGACTATACTGCCCTGGACAAATCCAGTATAATATCAATAGCTTCAATGGCTACTACATTTTCCCATTACAGTATTGAAATGAGGATTCCCATGTATTCTGTGCCTAAAAATTCAAGACCTGGCAAAGAAATATATGGTGTGAGAATTGTGAATGATTCTTGAAGTACAATGCAGAAGAATAATAATAATCTTGATGGATCTTCAGATAAAATGTTATCTCATGAATATGATATATGATATTGTTCATTGGCTGGAATCCCGCATATAGGTCTCACTGAAATACAGTGACTTATTCCCCTCTCTTTCACAGTTAGCTTTTTAAATGTGTTCAGAGGCTTATAATGATAGCTGGAGAGAAAACTTTAAAAACAGTTGTCTGTAGTATGTTGCTATTATGATTATGATTATTCTTCACTTACGTCCTGGCTTTCTCCCAAAATAGGGACTCAAGACAGCTAACAACAAACTTAAAACAGTACAGTTTAAAAACAATACAAAAGCATTTAAGAGTATATTAAACATTTTAAACATAAACATTTAAAAGTTAAAACAACTACGCATTAAAATATTAAAATTTATTAAAAACTGTATAGAAACCTTAACTAGCACATCATTTAAAAGCAAACCCCTCATCAGTTTCAAAAGCCTGATGGCACAAACATGTTTTTATCTGCTGTTGAAAGGAGAACAGGGCCTCTCTAGGGAGGGAGTTCCAGAGACTAGGAGCAGCCACCAAAAAGACTCTTTCCCTTGTTTCCACTAAACAAGAATGAAAAGGTGGTGAGAAGGGCCTCTCTGGACAATTCTTGAGCTCTAGTGGGCTCATAATTGGTCATAACCAAAGAGATTATCACACGTCTTTAAAAAGGATCTTACCCCTCCTGAATTGAAGTCTAACTAAAGCTTAATTTGGGCTGCATCCTTGTTCTATTGCACGGCTTTTGGCCCCAAAACTGCCATCAGAGTTCATCCCCATTCCAATGAAGGTCCCTTAACTCACTTCAGTGCCTATTTTTCAAAAGTTGGAACTTTCAAACTTTTGAAAAATGGCCACCGAAGCAATTTAAGGGACCCACATTGGAGCGGGGATATACTCGGATGGCAGGTTTTGGGCCAAAAGCCGTGCGATAAAATGAGGATGCAGCCCGAATTAAGCTTCAATTAGACTTCAATTTGAGAGGGGTAAGACCCTTTTTAAAGATGTGTGATAATCTCCCAAAACACACTGCAGAAATAATCCAGTTTGAGATCACTTTAACTGCTCTGGCTCAATGCTAGGGAATTTTAGGAACTGAAATTTTGTGAGACATTTAGCCTTCTCTGTCAGAGCGATGTGGTGCCACAAAAAACTACAATTCCCAGAATTCCCTAGCACTGAGCCAGAGCAATTAAAGTGGTCTCAAACTGGATTATTTCTGCAGTGTGTTTTGGACCACAGTCCTTCAAGTAACCAGGACTCAAGCTGCATAAGACTTTATATGTCAAAACCAGCACTTTGAATTTTGCCTTGAAATGGACAGTCATCCAATGGACCTATGCAAACAATGTAATGCTTACTGGCATTACATACACTTTCATTCTGCTGAGTTGGAGAAAAAGTAAAGAACAGAGTTGGGTCATGATTAGGCCTCCTAAAAACCTGTTTTCATTTTTTAAAAAATCATGGCTGCTATCCTGTTTGAAGACTGCAGACCATAACGTTTTGCCAATGTACATATACAGATAATAGAGGCAGGGCCTCGGCAGATGACTAATACAGTCATCTTGGAGGCAGGGAAGAGATGGGGCAGCCGCACTAGCGGTGCCCCTTCCTCTTCCCGAGGTTGCCCTCGGAGCAGCCGGCCCTCTGCACGGCCGGCGCTCCGGGGGCAACCTCCCGCCGCAGCGTCCGGACACGCTGCGGCAGAAAAGTCAGGGAAAGTGCGCCCTACGTGTTTAGGGTGCACTTTCCCTGATTTCTGAAAGGAGCGCTATTTTTGCGCTCCTTTCAGGGACGCCACTGGAGCGCCGCGGTGCGCAGTGAAGTTCAGAGATGGCACAAAGCTGTGTCTGTGGGCCAACCACCCTGAAGCCAGCCTGTGGCACTAAAAAGAAAACTGTTTGCATGAGAAAGTATTAGGCATTTCCTTAGGCCAACTTCTGAAAGGCACATCCAGAAATTTCACAGGTCTAGAGATCCCAACAGGGTTCCAGTCTATGGCCCAAAAACACATGGGCCAAATAAGATGTTTTACGGCTGCTATGGGGGTGTAACATTCAGATGATGCAAACCCCCCACCCCCCAAAGCAGCTGGAAGCCACTCTGGTCCAGCGATCCAGTACTTTGGACTGGATCAAAAAAGAGCTGATATAATCCTGGTCCTGATGGTGTTGTTTTGGGACTGTGGTGGTGGCCCACTTTGGGAGTAGGCCATGCAGTCGCTGTGGTCTCAGCCTGATCATGGCCAGAGCAGCCTCTGGCCACTCTTTACCAGCTCTGTGCTTCAGCCCTAAATTTGTAGTTTTGTATGGGTTTCAAAGAGGTATGGGAAATGGAGGCTGAAACTCAGAAGCCAGAGGGATGGTGAGGTAAGATTTCCCAGTGGTGGGACTGGTGGAGCTTTAATATTTTTAACTGTGTTTGGGACCAGGATAATTAAAGACCAGTAACAAAAATGAACGATACAGAATAAGAAAAAATGTGCCAGTTTTCCACTGGATAGCTATACTGGATTCTAGATTTTGGGTTACACAATGTATGTACAGTGGACTCTTGGTATCCACTGGGGTTTGCTTGCTCACATTCAATCAAATACAATGGTTGCTCAAGTCCCATTAAATACAATGGCATAATAAAATGGTGTCCCTTATATAAAATGGCAAAATCAAGCTTTGCTTTTTGGAATTAATTTATATATATATATATGTGTGTGTGTGTGTGTGTGTGTATCATGGATGGTTGAACCTGTGGATAAAGAATCCATGGGTACGGAGGGCTGACTGTATTGTGTTTACATGGATGGAGGCTAGATTTCACCTAAAGGAACTGGCAAAACCACCTATGAGTATTCCTTGCCTATGAAAGCCCTCTGAAATTCATGGGGCTGCCATAAGTCAACAGGTGACTTGAAGGCACACAGACACACACGTGTCCGTTAGTATTGATATCAAAAAAGGCATCCACAACATGCTTTACAGCCATCACCTCCCAATTGCTCACTGAACTGCGTGTTGCTCAGTCAAACTGTATCTCTGTTGAATTATAAAGTGTTAAATAATTTAGATGGGATGTGTGCAAGTGCTGAGTGCTTGCAAGCCCAGGAGATGGGTGAATAATTAATATCAGCATTTCTTCCTTTGTTAGTTGATACTCACTCACTGAATTTCACCATGCTGAGACTAAAGAAATAGTACTAGAACCATGATGCTTTTTGTAGTAGTAATGGAGAGGAAGGGGAAATAGTAATGTTTGGATCGCTTTACCAATTTTGCTAGAAGACAAGTTTAGATGGTTTTGTTTTTGTTATGGTCTGTTTGAATATTCATTATTCCTCATTACCTCTATTTTACCCCTTCCTCCTCTTTTTCCAAACAATCTCTGAATCATAATGAATTTTACATTATGATAAGGGCATAGAGTGAAGAAGGATATTGGAATGCATTTACTACAATTCAATGTAGTAGTTATAAAATTCTTACATCATATCTACCAGGTATGAAGGCAGCTCAAGACGGTGGCTGTAAGAGATCTGGCTATAGGGAGAGAGTTGCCATACCACTTCTAGAAACATGGCTTAGAGTACTGTGTAACCTATGTGGAAATCAGCTCTTTCATATTATGGCCACTGCATGGAGCCACTGCCCCACATGAAACCATGTCCAGCTGTAGCTCAGAGACAGAGTACAGCTCTTGTGCAGAAGCTACTAGGTTGAACTCCAAGAATAGGGCTGGATTATTTTTTGGGGGGTGGGGGGTGGGGAGGGGCTATTGACAGTCAGTGCAGCCAATACTGAGTTGGATAAAGTAAAGGATGGACTTTGTGCATGGCAGTTTTCTTTGTCTTTGGTTGCATCTACACTGCAGAATTAATCCAGTTTGACACCACTTTAACTGCCATGGCTCAATGCTATGGAGTTCTGGAATTTGTAATTTTGTGAAATATTTAGCCTTCTGTGTCAGAGTTCTGTAGTGCCAAAACAAACTACAAATCCCAGGATTCCATAGGATGGAGCCATGATAGTTAAAGGGGTGGCATACAGCAGCCAAAGGTACAATTCATTTAGTTATAACAAAGGGCAAGGCTTACTCTTGCTGCCATGCTGAGTATCTCCCTAGCACCTTGATTCCAAAATGCCAAAATGCTCCTTTTTGATGGAGGGGTCGTTCACACTACATTATCATCTGGTTTGCAAACTGGTTTAAAAGTGGATAGTTCACACTGGCACTGGGTTTTGCACACCCAAATAGGGGTGGACCCAGGGCAAATCACCCTTAACCCAGGTTTTCCCGAAATGGGGATTTCAGTGGTCCTTTTGAAAAGAACTATTTCCCCCCCCCTTACCAGCCACAAATGGGAACTTGCTGTCAATTCAATTTGGGCTGAGGGAGGGAGGGGTTAATGCACAGAAGGCGGATCATGCCCACCCCTTTACTCACTCCCTGCCAGCCAAAGCCAAAGCCAGGGAGGGGGTTCTTCTGCGAATGTCATAAGATGCTGTATTTTTTTTTTTTTTTTAAAATAACATTTGACAGCTTATGCACACCTTTGCTATTGAATGGCCGCAGTAGACTGTATCTTTACATACTAACATCATCATTATGACAAAGGTGCATGTGATTCGATTGACATTTTAATGGGGTGGGGTGGGTTAGGGGTCATTTTTTCCCTCATTCTTCTAGAGCTGACAGAGGCTACTCCTTGCCCCCAATTCTCCAGGCAGAGAGATGGGAACTAAATGGAGGATGTGTTCTTAAAATGGAGGACATGTTCTTGGAAAGGAGGGCATCTGGTCAACCTGTAAGGGAAGGGACTGAAGGAAGCTTCCTTTCTCAGGGTGCAGGAGGAAGGGCAGGTGGGGAAAAGGGGGTTTATTTATGTCTTTATTCCCCACTGAGAGGGACAGGGAAGGAGAGAGTTTCTCAGGAAATGAGAAAACAGGTAGCAGCACCCACTGCCTTGTGGCTTCTCAGCAAAGCTTCCTCACCCAGACAATTCCTTTTTTCTTTTTCTCTTTCTCTCTCCAGCACACGCCTTTCTTTGCAAAGCAAGGAGCACCCAAAGGGAGAGTGGATCCCCATTCAGGGTCTCCAAATGTCCTCACTGCCAAAGAGGACCAGGCACTGCAAAATGGAGGGCATTCCAGAAGAAAAATCAGAGTCCCTAAGAGCCATCCAGTCCAATCCCATTCTGCTATGCAGGAACTAAAAATCAAAACACCCCTTGTGACAGATAGCCATTCAGCCTCTGTTTAAAGACCTCCAAAGAAGGAATTCCTCCCTGGGGCTGCCCAGGAGGTCTGGAGGAGACAGGGTCCCTCTGGAAGTAGATCCCGGGCTGTACCCTCTGGATTAGTATCCCTCAGTGCCCCAACAGTGTGTCCCAGGCAGGCAGTCATCCCTTCCCCCTTTTTGTCAGAACTGGGCATTTTGGGGGGAAATTCTCTTCCTCCTTCTCCTCTTTGGAGGCAAGGAATCCAAAGGACTGGCTCCGTCTGTTGGCATTTCAAAGCTGTTCTCTCCTGGAGGGAACTTTCTCAAGAGAGACAGAAAAGAAAGAGCTGATGAAGAAGGAGGGAAATGAGTGAGACCAGGCACATCCTCCTTTTTTAAGGACACATCCTCCATTTCAGCCTTCTGCCCAGGAGGAATTCCAAAAGGTCTTCCATTTGGAGCATCACTGAGAAGCAGGAATTGACACTTCAATGAGTGCTTTTAGCTTTTATTTTGTTAAAGTCCTCTATTTTCTTGAATGGCCTCCATTTGGAGCAGGATGAAGAAGTATGAATTTGTTTTATAAGAGTTTTTAATAGGTTTTATTTGGTCAGATCCTCCATTTTTTCTGGAACATCCTCCATTTAGAGGAAGACTGGGGGGGATGCAGACCAGGGCGTTGGGGACGGCCTTGTCCGGAGCGCCGCGGGACCTCGGCAGCCGGACCGCAGCACTCCTGCGGCGTCCCTGGAAGGAGCGCAAAATCAGCGCTCCTTCCACAAGACAGGGAAAGTGCGCCCTAAAAGCATAAGGCGCACTTTCCCTGCCTTTTCCGCCGCAGCGCGTCCGGTCGCTGCGGCGGGAGGTTGCCCCGGAAGCGCCGGCCATGCGGAGGGCCGGCAGCTCCCAGGGTGACCTCAGGAAGAAGAAGGAGCGCCGCTCGTGTGGTGGCTCCTCCTCTTCCAGGCCTCCAAGACGGCTCAATAAGCCGTCTGCCGAGGCCCTAAGAAGCATGATTGATTCAGTCATGTCCTACCTTTTCTTGGGACATCCTCCATTTTGTGGTCATGCCTTGTCTTCCTTGGCGGTGAGGAGGACAAGGTCTGTCCTCTGTTGGGAAACCAAGACCTACTTTTGGGGAATTTATAATTAGCTCAAATGTGAGAGGGAAGCGCCCAACTTCGCTTCTGAGACTTTATCCAATTGTTTACCAGAGATGTAAGAGTTCTGGCGAGGAATGACACTGAAACGGACCAAGCTCCAATTAAAGTCTAAAATATTTATTAATACAGCAAGCAAACATCCAAATGCGGCACACACACACACACACACACACACACTAGTAGAATAAGTGGGGAAGAGCGAGAGCGGGGGAGGCAAAGAGGGAAACCAGGATAGAGGGAGATATACTCACACCCGAGAGACTCCTCTGGGCTTCTGGCGGCGAATGAGGATGGGTTCCGTGGAAGGGGCATGACCGGCAAAGAGAGGGGGTCGCGGGAACTATCTCAGAGCACAAACCGACAGAGATTCAGCATGCACTCCCAAGGTAGCACAAGGTCTGCTAAAATCCAGGGGTTCTTATAGGCAATTTCTGCCTCCTGGCCATGAGTTAAACAATAGATGGACAAAGGATTGATGGATTTACCATTGTTTACTTAAGTTTGGGCATAGTCTAAACAATGCATTTGGTTTCAAAACTATCAAGGAGAGGAAGCTAGAGAAAGGGGTGCAATCAAATCTGATCACTGTCCCATTAAGTGTGAGACTAAGACAAACAAACACTATTAGGTATCTTTTCCAACATAATGGGATATTCCCAAGGGCAACTCCCAAAACTTGCCTGTCTAGGAAATTTCTAGTGGTTTTGAGCAACTTTAGCTTGCTTACCTGACCTTACATCTAGGGGATTATGGCTGCCATCTCCCAAGGGTCAGACTGGGGTCATAGGGAACTCCACATGGCTAAAATATATAAGAAAAATGGAGTATATTCACTAACACCTTCTGGGTCTGAGGTCAAACAGGGGCTCATCAGGAAGGAAAGGGAAGGGGGGAAAAGATAAGAAAAAGGAGAAAGGTGTCTTTTTTCTTCTTTTCTCAGAAATAAAACCACATCATACTCTGCTCCCAAGTTGGTGCAAATAAAGCTCTTGCACACATATTATACCCCACATTTAAATCCGTGGGGGTTTCTTGCCTGAGACAGTTTGACTTCCCACAAGGCGAAAATATCCAATGGTTGACAATGTTTCTTCAGAGGGGCTTGCCATCGCTATTCTCCGAGGCTAACCGGGCGGGGGGGGTGCCCACACAATGTGACATAGGTGTGCATCATTTGACTGGCAGTTTAAAAAAAGAGAAAATGATACAAATGGAAATGTGAACTCCAACAGGGTTAAATTGCCAGGGAGCGATTTAATCAGGGGTAAACATAGGGTGAACTTCGATTTGGGTCAGATTCAGTATTGCATCACTCAATCTCCCCAGATCTACCTGGCACAAAAACACTAATGTGAATGGGGCCTGAGAAGCTTGTGATACAGAGGATTAATAAACAGAACCATAATCCCATGTCTGCTACAGGGAATTTTACCCTTCCAATCTCTCCAAAATCCTCACACCAAAATCTTATTACCCTCTCCTAGAGTTTTCTTGGCAGGATTTCTTCTTCAGTGAAGATTTACCATTGTCTTCCTCTAGGGCAGGGGTAGGCAACCTGTCCCCTTTAAGGGCCGAGGGACTTCAGCTCCCAGAATCCCAGAAGCCAACATGGGACTATTGGCCAACATGGCTGAGGCTTCTGGGAGCTGAAGTCCCTCAGCCCTTAAAGGGGACAGGTTGCCTACCCCTGCTCTAGGGTTAAGACAGTGTGACATGCCCAAGGTCACCCAATGGATTTCCATGGCTGAGTGAGATTGGACCCTGGTCTTCTTGATTCCCAATCCAACACTCAGACCATTACACCATGCTGGTTCAGTTTTCTTGGCAAAATTTCTTCAAAGGAGGCTTGTCAATGCCTTCCTGTCTATATTTCAGAGAGTATGACTTGCCAAAGCCATCCATTGGGTTTCCATGACTGAGCAGGGATTTGAACTCGGGTCTCTCAGAATTCTAGTCCAACATTCACACCAGTCCACCACACTGGCTCTGTAATTCAAGATGAGAAGGGCATAATACCCCTTATCTCTGGCCATAGGCTCTCCTCCAGCTCTCTCTGAAATGAACTAGTAAGTATAGCCCCTTCTTTAGGGTTTCTCCATCCCCTGGGTCAAAGCAACTATTCATAGGGGCTGTGGATGCACATTATCTTAAGAAACAGGTTGTCTGTGACTTGTTCTGTTGCCAGGTTTTCAAAATGACAATAAGGGTCTGTTGAAATTTATGACTATTTACAAGTTTGTATTCTGCCCAAATAACAAATAGATGTATTAATTTTAATTGGCTTGGTCATGTATTTCTCTGCAAAATTAACAGATTGTCCACATCCAAAGATCACATGATGATCACACAGTCTTTATGAAGGACCCACACCCAAAAATATAGGAATGTTTTTGGTATCTATGTATATAAAAGGGAAAGCTGGCCAAGTGTCCAGTCAGGGACATCTCTCATCATGAGGGGTGCTTATAAGCCCTGTAAAGGGCCAGCTTTCTGCCCCCCCCCAATAAGGTGCACCCATTAAGAGATGTGGAAGGTAATGCCAAGAGGAAGAGGCCCACTGAAATGCCATAGGGGAAGCCACAAGGGCTGAAGATTCCTTCTGACGTATGGCTGCACAAAGGGTACATGGAGACATTTGTGATGCGCACTGGAATCCTTCCAAGGCCCTACACATGGCTCTCCAGCCAGTACAGACAAGTTCGGTGCCTTGGCTTCAGCATCTCCTTGGCTTTGTGTTGGGGATTCAAGTTTCCTAAGCCTTTGTTAAGGAAACAAAAATATCAAAAGTATCAAAGCCAAGCCTGTTAGGGTCTAGCTTTTAAATCAGTAGAGCAGCATAAACATGACCTTGCCTAAATGCTCCTCTAGTAACTGAGGCTGACTCAAAGACAACACAAATAGCTTGTAGTTTAAAAATAAAACTTTACTAATGGCTTCAATCTACATATGCATAGAGGCTACACCCTAAGTAGCTAATGAATAGTTCAGGTAAAAGAAGAAATCTTTATCTCACCATCTTTCCAAAGAAAGTTGATAAAGCAGAGAGATGGGAGACTGGGGAGAGACAGGAGAAAATCTCTGATTGAGAAAACTTCCTAAAGTTTGTGAGCTGGATGTGAGCTGGATCACACAATTTGTTTACCAATTTGCAAAGGTATTTATTGCCCCTGTGATTCAGCAAGAACCAAATGGGATGTTTAGAAGAGGAGACACAGTGGCTTTGCATGCAGGGAAGATCCTATCTATCTGGGTAGGGGGAGAAAGAATGCAAAGATTTTCCAACACTGGTTACAAATATGGAGGAGACTATGCTGTACAGGCATTGTTTTGTTGTTTGCGAATTCCTTTTCACCCTGGTCAGGAATGCTGTCCTGATCTCATTTTTATTTGATGTGGAAACTCCTGCAAGGTTTTCCTGTATGGAGAAAGTTGTGTCAGTGGTGCCAACGAAACTACAGACTTCTTTTAGCCTTCCCTGAAGTTTTATCCTCGCTTTGGCCCATCAGAGAATGGATGAGTACCTTCACCTCTATAAGTGGCCCTGTGGTCCTGCATGTAGAGAGACTGTAGCACCTTTGAGACTAACTGAAAGAAAAAAAAATGATCCTTTGTAGACTTAAGTCAACTTCCTCAGATGCATCCCTGTGGCTGAGCACCATAGATCAAAAATCTCTGTTCTGTTAGTATTACTGTTACTGCTGTTATTATATTCAGTTTCATAGCCTACTAGGTATCACCAATTGGCACTTTGGATTCTGTCAGAGAATCAAGGAATCCATGAGGTCTCATCAGATATTGTGGATGTTCCAAGCAATGTCCCTTTTTGCCACTGTACTATTGTGATCCTTTGTGTAGCTGATTTATTCACCTGTTTTGTTGGTCTCTTTTTGAATTGCTCCCAGAGCTCCTCTCACTACTGGAACCCCAGTTTTTTTTTCTTTTCTCACAGGCTCTGAATCTCTATTTGTCATTCTTAAGATTTCCTCATCTTCTCCCTCTGTTAGTCTTCGATTCTGCTGTTCAGCAGGATTGTCAAATCCATAACCCAATCCTTTTTTTCTCACAACACATCTGTGTCTGCCATATTATGTTCCAAGGATTTATCCATTTGAATCTTAAATGTTCCACAGGATTTTAACTTCACCATCTTTTCCACCATATGGGAACTCAAGGTAACTTACAAAAATTAAAAGAAATGAACTTAAAGCAAATTGCTATATAAAGGCAAAAACATATCCATACTTGTGGTTAAAGTACAGTTAAACAATCCATAGAATTATTTTTTAAAACCAAATCACTTTGAAAAATAAAAATAAATAATATTTATTTATTTATAAAATTCATTCACTTACACTTATTAGAATTGGCCCCAAGAAAAGAGGGCACCTGCTAGTGTATGTTTTTGACAAAATCAGATTTACTGGGATTGAATGGAAAATCTATTGTTCCTTAACCATTCTTTATTAGAATATTCACAAATGTACTGTTCTTTGTGATGCAAGACATTGCAGTTCAGGTACCCTTGGTTTGAGAGTGTGGGAGGGATTTTTTTTTTTTTTTTAAAAAATCCTGGATTAGGAAGCTAGAGCTGAATAATTTTAAAAAGGAAGAAATAGAGGAAGGAAGGAAGGAAGGAACCAACAGTTTCATTCCTGCTTCCCCTATTCTGATATTCAAATGATTTGGAAGAGTTTTATACAGGGGCTGGAGCTGGGGAACAAATAAAAAAGTAGGTGGAGATGTTATCCACCTTTTATTTGTTGCTTGACATTTCTCATGAGAATTAGAAACTTGGATGTTAAAAACCAAAAACAAAAGCAGGAATGGTTTACCCAGTCACTGTTTCTGTGTTATCTCATGTGTTTTCAAGTATTTATGACCTTGTTTAAAAAGGGAAATATGACATGTAGGTTTGATGAGTGGAGATTCAGGAGCCTTTTAGCAGCTGAATGTGGGATGGAGAAAAACGTGAGTGCCCTTGATATACTACTCCAGCAAGGAGATATGAGGGGCTTATAAAGAGGCTTTAAAGACAATAGGGGAGTGAGATAAGAAGACTGAATAGAGCATGAGCACTTGTCAGCCGATGAACTACATGTGGCCCACAAGGTTCCCCATTTGCCCAGCCAGCTTCATCACCAAGTCCTGCTCTCTCTTCCAGAAGAAGAGAAAATATTTTATCCCCAGTCAACTAAGGAGCAGAGATAATAAGTTTTTACCCTCCTTAATGCTGAGATGTTGTCAGTGCTTAGCAGAAGAAATCGTCTATCTTCTACCTACATAAAGCAGGAGGGGAGAGGGGATGCTTGGGAATGGCATGTGTGTTTGTGTGTCAGAGGTATGTGTGTTTGGGCAAATTCTGGAACCCCAGTATCCTATGGTGTTCCCCTTAGGGACATGGTATTGCAGGTAGACCCTGAACCAGCCAAGGAAGGCGTTTACTTACAGGCAAATATTACATCCCAAGCATGGTCATGCCAGTGCTTGTTGTATGCAAGAGGGACCACTTTATTGATTACAGCAAAGGTTTTATAACTTCCATTCAGTTTGAGCTCATGATAATCAACAGCACATGAGCATGAAAAGTTTTCAATTGGTAATCAACATGGTTACAGTCAATATGTGATCAGTGGAAAGAACAAAAGAGTGAGCTAGAAATGTTGCAGTTTTCAACAATAGGGGTTTGTAGAAGAATGACTCATTCCCACTTGCTTTTAATCAGCTTTGCAAGTCACATTAACACCGGATTGTGTAAGTGATTCATACTGACGTGTAGTTCCCACTATGGAAGTGAATTATTACAATAATTTCATGCACTTTGACACACTTGTCATTCACACTGGCCATTTTTTTTAAAAAAAATGTCAATCATACGATGCACATCTATGCATCATCAATGCCAATCTGGGCAGCATCCCTGGGGCTCTGGAGCTCCCAAGCCTACCAGGGAGCAGGCAGTCCGGGGGCTCCAGGATCGGGCGTGGGGGCAATGCACAAACAGCCCCAGTGGAGAGGAAGCTGAGGGAGGGACCAGCAGATCCCACTGAGCAGCCTTTGGGAAGGGAAGGGGGGTAGGAGGAGGAGAGAGGTGGCAACTGGAGGTGCTTTAGGATGGCCATAAATCTAAAACAAACTGAAGGCACACAACCCACCCCCACACAAGGTGAACCCTATCATGGGGGACTGTTACTCAAGTAAGTGCAGAGGAGGGCTCCAGTATAAAAACCCAGTGGGTGGCCTTCAGCAAGTCATACTATCTCAGCCTCAGAGGATGGCACAGATAACCCTTCTCTGAACAAATCTGCCAAGAGACTCTCATGTTTTCTTAGGATGGTCATAAGTCGGAAAGGACTTGAAGGCACACAACAACAACAAAGAGGGAGAACTAGCCCACCTGAAAACAAGCCAGCTAGCTCTGCTGCAGGGGAGAGAAACCCAGTCATGGCTCTTCCAAGAGGCTGAGAGAGCAATCCTTCCTCCTCCTCCACCCCACCCCCATCATCCTCTGCTTCCATTCCTCCCTGGCTGTACCTGAAGGCACTAGAGTGACTGGAAGGGAAGGAGCCCCTCTGCCTGAGGCTGCAGGTGCAAAAGGGGAGGATGCGGAGGAAAGAGGAGGAAGAGGTAAAGCCAAGGAGGCGAGGGAAGAATTGCTGGGCCAAGGCAGACTCATCCCTCCAGAAAACCAGGGTCACTGGGCCCAGGGAGGGCTCCCTGGGGGTTTCAGTGGCAAATGCCCAAGTCCAGGGCCAAAGAAGGAGGAGAGGCACCCTGATCTTTCTCTCCTTCCCCTAGGGAGACAGTGTGCAGCAGGCATTCTCCTTTTCCAGGACCACTCCTCCTCCTCCTCCTCAGGGGACCAGGTGTGTTCTCATCTTGAGGGAGGATAAGGGCCGAGCAGCTGAGTGGCCCTGACTTCTCTGAGGTGGCCACCAGGCTTGGAATGCTCAGCTGCTCGGTTTTGTCCACTCCTCCAGAGGTCTCTCTGGTCCCTGGAGCCGGGAGGGAAGTGGGGGTGGTGGAAAGTCCTTTCTTGGGTCATGCAAAGTTCTCCATTTTGAGCAGGACTAAGAAGCCTGCATTTACATTTCTATATGAGTGTTTTTAGCTTCTCTTTGGTGTCATGGCCTCCCTTTCTTTTGTTTTCTTCTGGAATGCCCTCCTTTTTGAGGCGTGCCCTTGTCCTCCTTCACCGGAGGGAGCCCCAACTTTCTGCCTTTAGTCCCTCCCCTTCAATGCAATGCGAATCAGATCCTTCATTCACACTTGTTGAACAAGCTTTGAAATCACTTTTTTCCCCAAAAGAACCACCAAAAAACTAGTGTCTGAAAAGAGCCATTTTTTTAATTTTTTTTTTTTTTTTGTATTTGCATTTGCATTTGCCTTGCTTCAGTGCAACTCCAACCAATCACAGTCAGGTCAGAAAGCATTTTCAATGTGAACGAGGCACATATAAAGCAATCAGTAAATCACTTTAAAACATAGTGGGAATGAGGCCCTAGTCCCTGGAAGGAGAGCCAGATGAGAGACACTTGCAATGTTTCAGTACACCAAATTCCTTCCCACAGCCACCACTTGCAAAACATATTCTCTTTGTCTTAAGATTTGAGGTGGAGAAGTGGGAAGGAGACATGAATGTAAGAGCACTATCAAAGACGGCTGTGAACTGGCTCACCAAACCCTGCCTGCATCTGGCTGTAAATTCTGTAAAATGGATTTAAGTGAATGAGTAGATTTAAATGTTGATTAGATCTTCAGGTTTGCTGTCCAGGGTTCTGAATCCCAGCCATTGGTTAAGATGGAAAAGAGCTAGCAAAATTCCCCGATCTACCCTTCATACTTCATGGTCTTTACACACCCACAGTTGGGAATGTGAGCCCTAAATAGGTTTGTTTCATGGCAATGACATATCTTCCAATGTTCCCAATTTGGGCAGGGACAGTCCCAATTAACTTTCTGGCTGCTTTTAAAGTCTCTCTCTCCTCCTCCCACTTTCCCCTTTTGTCCTGAGCTTTCTTCAGTTGCTGAAAACAGAGTTCAAAGTGTAAAAGTAGTTTCCACTCAGCTGATTCAGCAGGGAGCAGAGGAGAGGAATGGAGTCTTGCCCTTCCCAGCTGGCTCAGGCAAAAGCAATCAAACAATTCCTTATTACAGTCCAGAGACCCAGTAAGCAAAAGCAAACTGTTGCAGCCTCTCCTCCTTCCTGGCATGTTTTTCCTCATTCACAACTTTTGGCCTCCTGACCACCCTCTGATGTTGCTTCCCCCCCCCCCCATCCCATCCTTGTTTTCATCTGTGAAGTGCTGGAGGATATGCAATGGGTTCTTCAGGGTAGAAAAACAAACAAAAACAAAACCTAGCCATGACGCAGAGTCCTTTGCCATGTGGCTGCTGTAAGGGAGAAGAGCAGAGCGCCAGCACCATCCCACCACCCATTCCATTATTTGCTTCATGTCTGGGCAGTTCCCTCCCTTTCTTATTTCTTTGTGGTAGGATCATCAAAGAAGAGTTGAGACACAGGAGGAGACTACAGCCCATGGAAAAGGTAATTTCCTGGCCCTAAGTGTCCAGATGACTGCTCCTCACCTGATGATGCCTTCAAATATTTTTGCCCAAAATGCCCCTTAGGAGGCTTGGGGGTATTTTTTAGCAGATTTTGCCCTCCCCCAGGCCATTTTAGCCCCAGGAGAGGCTTTTTAATATGACTGAAAGTGAACCAGACTATGTCCAAGTCACTTACTGTTATAGGAAAAGAGCTCTGTTGGACATAAATTGGCTGGAGGGGAGAACAGGGCAAACCTACAATCCCCTCCACTCCATGTTGGGGGTGTTTTTGGAGGAATAATTTATATTTTGGGGAATATTTTGCTTTCTTCCAGAAAGGCAGCTCAAAACCCATTTCCAGTAAAAGCCAACAACAATCAGTTATTAAATTTCCAGCAACTGTTTCAAACGTTGTAAAGGAGGCAGTTTTTAGTTAAAAGCTCAGTGGAATAAAAACTGTGTTTGTCATGGGGGCCAGATATCACCTCCTGAAATGGCTTCAAAATGTATTATTTTGCAGGTAGTGGGCTACAACTCCCAGGATGCTCCATCCAGCATTGCCACTGAGTACAAGGTGTTGGTGTTGTGTTGTTCTGTGGAGGGATAGCTATGCAAGCAGGCCCCTTCTCCTTCTCGCCATGTAGCACTGGAAACAAAGCATTCCAAAGTTCAGGAGATAAAATCTGAATTGCATTAGCAATACAGAAAAGTACTTCTTCTGAGATCCAACACCTGAGATCTCTACACCTTGAGAAAATGCAGGCCTGTGACTAACATTGTAATTTCATAATTGTTTTTTCTTGTATGATTTTCAATACCTTTGCCTGAAAAAGAAGCCAATGGAGGTTCAAAAACTGGCATCATGTATTTTGTGCATGTTGGTTCTCCAAATAAAGTTATCACTATTTTATGAATTTTGGATGTTGTTGTCCTTTGCTATATGGCCAACCAGCCAACCCCTGAATATGTTTCCGGCATGTGAAGATACTGTATTTTAGCTGCTGCAAGAAATCCTAAAGAGTGAGCCAATAGCCTGGGACTTTACTCTTTGGGCTTTCCACCCTCAACAAAAGTAAAACTTTTTTTTGAAAAAAATTGGGATGACATCTGGCATATTTTACCAAAACAGAACCTAAAATTTTCCTGATGCAAAAGCTTTGGGGTGTCCCTTGCAAGATTCAGTATTCACTGCCTAACAAAGGGGGTTGTGACTTCACAAAGGATGAAGACATCTTGGATCTCAGAAGAAGTACCTTTTTGTACTATTCATGAGATTTAAATTTTATTTCCTGGACTTTGGAATGCTTTGTTCCCAATGCCACATGGCCAGAAGGAGAGAGGGCCTGTTTGTATAGAAGATATCCCTCCACAGAATGACACAATAACACCTTAAGGAAATGCAGGGCTATGACTAACGTCATCTGATATATATATATTTTCTCCTGTATGATTTTTTAGTACCTTTGCTTGATGAAGAAGCCAGTGGAGCTTTAAAAGCTTGCATAATGTATTTTATGCATTTTGGCTGGCTAAATAAAATTATCAATGTTTTGTGGATTTTAAATGTTATTGTACTTTGTCATATGGCCAATATGCCCACCCCTAAATGTGTTTTCTTTAGTAATCAATGATGCTATTGAATTTGTCATTTAATATGGCCTAAATACGCCAAAACACCAGATTGTCAAACCTAGGTAGGTTCAGGCCTGGTTAGTACTTGGATGGGGGCCACCAATGAATGCCAGGTGTTGCGGGCTACATTTCAGAAGCAGGAACAGTAAAAACTACCTCCCAGTATTCCTTGCATAAGAAAGCCCTATGAAAGATTCACAGGGAAACCATAAGTAGAGAGGTGACTTGAAGAGACACTTTGTTGTTTTTGTTGATAACTGTCCTCAAGTTGACCTCAGTTCATGGAGACTCTGTGGATGAGACATCTCCTAAACCCCTTATCATCTACTGGTCTGCTTAGGTCTTGCAGATTCAGGTGTAATGAAGGACTTGAACCTGGGAAATTACTAAAGCCAAGTCTTCTATGGGATCTTTTATCCTATGTTTACGGAGGTGGCTAGAGAATAGGCTAATAGAGACAAAGCTTTCCAATGAACTGTAATTTATTTGGGGATTGAAACATACGAAGACACTCTAACATACAGTCATGCACACAAGAACTCAGGAATAAAATAGTTAGCTTGGAGAGGAAACACAAGGCTTTCTAATGGTGATAATTACCTGAAGGAGGCTGCTCTAATGATGAATGAAGATAGATAGACTTAACCATTATGAAAAGGGAAAGGACAACGGAAAGAGCCGGGACTCTAGTCAGAGTTCACAGTGGCACAGTATCACCATGAATTCTAGCCAGACCCCAATGTGCCTGAGATTTTGGGAATCATTTATACCCTTAAACCTAGCCTGAGGTAAAGAGTTGCTATTGTATATCAAAGGATTCTGATTGCTGCTCTTTGAAGTAGACAATTTCCAAGGAAAGGAGATGGGATGTTAATATTATCTCATCTTCAGCCAGACACATCCTAACTGGCACTCATAAATCCCCTAGGTGTGAATGTCCTGCTTAACAGCTCCTAGATTTGGCCCTTTTGACCTGTAAATTGATGTAAGTGCAGATGTGACCTTTCAGATACCTATGTGATGTGCTCGCCTTGCATCCATAGCAATAGGGGCCCTTCCAGTACAGGGCCATGGCAGAGACCCAAAAATGAGTCTTTATATCAAATCAGTTATCGTAACACAGGTGTGTGACACACATGCACACACACACATCATTGCATGTCTTTGTCCTTAACTTGCTTCAGTTCTGATAGCTATGGTCCAAAAATGTAATTTTTCCAATCAGTGCTGATTTGAACTGTGACACAAGCGAAGAAGAGCTATCAATCTCAGGAATCTTTCCTTTTCTTTTCAAGGGTCCCACAGAAGCTGTCTGTGAGTAAGAACTGGATTGACCCTTACACAGGGTCTGTTCATCAGCTGCTCTGTGACAATCCAATGTGTCTGGTGTGTGAGCAGGCAGCCAAGGAAATCATGGAGCTGCCCTATTTCCAGAGATGTTACAGCCAAGGTACAGCCTCCTGAGTACACATCTGTGTTGAGTTTGGTCATGCAGAGCCTTCCTTCATAGCACCTGATGAGAGGAAGATTTTGGAGTCCCATGTCCTGAAGAAGAGGCTTCATCACGACTGGGGCCTGCCTGGCTTAGTGCAACAATCTCTGAAATGGTTCTTCTTGCCTATCTCAGCATCTTCAGCTCACCTGACCACCATAGCCCAACTTGAAGTGCAGGTGATTATTAGCTGTTGCCAGATCTCTTTTGCCCCCTTGGAGACAATGGAACACTTGGAAGCCCACTTTAGGAGGAAAAATGTAGAGAGGTGGTGGGACAGGTATTAGAGTCTCTGAGGGTGTTCTCTCCTCCACCTATCAAGAACTGCAATGAGAATGGGAAGGCCTTTATGTTGCCTCTGAAAAAGAAAAGGGTGCCTTCCTTGATGCAGAGCTTTTCTAAAAAGCCCACAGCCTCTTCAAGGGAGCATCATCCACAGCTCAGCTGGGACTGGAAGCAGAAGGCACTGCAATGTCACTTGGCCAAGAAAGCCTTGGAAATCCAGCTGGGCAAGGTTGCTCAGATAGCACAGCAACCTTGGGAAATGGCCCATTGTGTGCTCCCCAAAGGCCTCCCCCCCGGAGCGAAACCTCCTCAGTGAAGATGCCAGCAGCTCCTCTTTGTGGACTGGACTGTTCTGGATCACATTTAACTTAACCTTGTGCACAAAGAGCTGGTCTACCAGTGGGGGCTGTCCACAGTACACAACAGGTCCTTTGCCCAACTGCTGCAGGGTGCTGTTCTACCAGTGATTGTTGGTACCTTCTTGCCCAGCAAAGATCTGCAGTTCAGCTTCTCTGTCCAAGACATCCCATTTATGCGTCAGGGAAGCCAAGATTTATTGGAATGGCATGTGAGAAGCAAGTCCTTGCAGCACATTTGGGGTCTCCCAGGGCTAATCCAGAGGTCTCTCAAGTACCTTCTGTCAGATGCTGGCTGTGTTTCCCCCTAGAAGGCCAAAGACAGGGGGAAGGTGGCTTTTTGTCTGACAGAGCTGTCCTTCATCAGCAAGGCCACTCAAGCCTTGTTGGAAAAAAATGTGTGCCAGAGAGTCATCCATCAGCAATGGATGCTGCCCATGAGGGTCCTGGAGTCCATTAGAATGCTGATCCCTCCAAAACAGCTTTACTTTGCAATATTCCCACAGCTATGGATGGTGGGTACCATGAGAAGAGAGCAAGGGCGAACCAAGAAGGCCAAAGGGACAATGGGTGCTGCAGTCTCACAGCTGCTCCCTGCTCTGCAAGCTAGGTTTAGGGTGAGACTGCAGCTCCATCTGGCTAAGAAGTGCCTTGAGGTACAGCTGGAGGCCTTTCCACCTGCAGTCACACTTTCTCACAGGTGTACAGTGCTGATGTCCCAACAGCCTCTGCCCAAGGTTCCTCTTTCTGGCTCTAGGCCAGCACCGGACACACTTTCTGCCATTTGTGCCTGCCGAGGAGGCTATGAGGATGGAGGTGTGTGTGCAGTGTTCTGGGGTTGGGCCAATGTTATTTGGAGGCTCTGGGTGCAATGGCTCCTGGGCCACACTCCCATCTCCTCCAGTGCAACAGGGCTCCTTTTGAGTTCTTCCATGTGGAGATCCCCTTTCTCCACCTTCAGGACCAATTGTTTTTGGAATGACACGTGAGCAACAAGAGACTGCTGCATTAGTAGGGTTTGCCCAGAACTGCCTTAAGTTCTCTCACAGCTCTCATGCAAAATTTCCCATCAGAACATGCTTTCTGCAGAAATGAGATTCACATTCAAGTTCTGCAGCAGGGAGTCTTGTTTTTACCTCAGGATACATACAATTGTCTAGAGAGTATCACATACAAAAGATGAAGCTGCAACAGTAGTGAGGTTTACCCGGAAGGGTCCTCAATTCCTTGAAGCTGCTGTTCCCAGAAGCAGGAAGTGGCAGCTTCCTTGAAGAGAGGACACACTCAATGAGAAGCTTCCCCTGAGAGTCCAGCTTTGAGGGCCTTCATCCACAACTTTGGGCTCTGGCTGCTATGAATGCAGAGCAGGACAGGAGGAAAACTGGGACAATGGGAGGTGCAGCCATACATCAAACTCAGCTGTGTTTCTGAGGACTGAAGTCTTGGAGACCCTGAGGCTTCACTTCACAAGGAAGGCTTTGGAAGTTAATCTGGAATGTTTCCCTGTTATCCCTACAGTCTCTTGCTGATGCTGACCATTCACTCTGAGGCAGCCTCTCCCCAAGCCAATCCATCCTGGCGATAGGCCACTGAAACCCTGAATCTCTTCCCCCCATTTGGCCTAAAGGAAATGGGCCAAATTGAACTGGCCTTGCAGTGTCTACACTTGGCTTCTCTCTGGGGACTGAGGACAAAGTATGTTGAGGCCTGTGCTTGGGAGTACCAAGGTTGTCTTTCCCTTCCCTCCAACCAGGAAGGGCTAACTTCCAATTTGTGGATGCAGAGATGCCACTATTCTGTTTATTCAGTTTATTTATATCCCACCTTCCTCTCAACACACGGACTCAAGGCAGCTAACAAATCTAAAACAGTACAGGTTAAAACAGTAGAAAATATTCCTTCAGGGGCCCTTCAGAGAGGCTTTAGAATAACATGTAAGGAAGAAAAAGGTGCAGCACGAGTGGGGGCTTCCTTTCCTGGTCCAAAGGCTGCTCTGAGGCTTTATGGAAGAAACCTTCATGTGGCCCCATCCTTCTAAGACTATGACCCATACCTATATCATGCCACAGGAAGTGCTTCTTCTTTCAAGGAGCAACCTCCAAAACCTAGAGGTCCACACTCAAAGAATGAAGCTGCAGTGCAGGTGGGGCCTGCCCCAGAGAATCCTCAAATCAGCAGAATACTTCCTCCCCCTTGCTCCCTCGGGAGTAGCTTAAGTCCTTGGAGGGTCAATAAAAAATATCTCCAGGGGCAGAGTCTGGCCCTGGAGAAACTCAAGTACACCATGCAACCACTGGATAAAGAAAGTATCACCATGAATCCTGCGTGCAGCATGACACATGCTCCCAATCTGAGGGAGAAGAAGATTCACGACCACTTGTCCAGTCCAGAGAAAGAACCACTCAAAAGGCAAAGAAGAATTTCCAGCAAAGGATGCAAGTAACAACCACACACTCTAGCCCTGAAGCAGTAGCGCCTCTCCTGAGATGAAGCCCTATTTCCTCACAGAGGGAGCCTGGAATCTTCTGGAATTCCACATTGTGCAGAAGAAAATCCAGCATGCATGGAGACTGTCATCCTCTGTGGTGAGTTTCCTGGTGAGGTTTTCTCCATTTCCTGAGCCTCCAGAGAGGGGGATAGGAGATAGCATAGACCAAACAAATGTATGGCACTGGATAGAAGTGAAATCCACCCACCAGAATCTGTTTTAACTCAGCTCCAAAATAAAGGAATGCCTAGAGGCCCACGTGAGCAGCACAGCCACCAAACACAGGTGGGAGATTCCAAAGTGGGTTCAGCACTTGCTAAGGGGATTTGTGACTCTCAGACCCCTTTCCCAATCTGAGCTGGATCCATCACAACCTCTGTCACTGGGTCAGTGTGAATCCTTCCAGGTGGCTAAAGACAATTCCCAAACTGAAGATGATAAGGAAGACCCATGGGAAGAGGTCAGGTCCAGGAAAATGTCAAGGAGAAAGCAAGATGTCCAAAGGAGACAGAGAGCAACAAGACCTGCAAGCTTTAAAGTATCTTCTTTCCTGTGGCCAGAGGTAACCCTACTTTTCCTGTTAGCAGAGGCTCGGGATTTACTGGAACTCCATTTCTGACACAAGCAAATTGAGCATGCTTGGGGCCTGCCCTTCAATGTGATGAACTCCCTGCATGTCTTTCCCCCATTTCTTCCAGAGAGCTATGTAGGACAGAACATGGCCAAAATGCAACCACAGGAGAGAGTAGATGTGAGATTGTGACTCAGAGTCTCAGTTTCCTTACCCCAAATACAAAAGAGCACCTGAATGTTCACCTGAGGTAAAAGATTGCAGAGCACAAATAGGGGCTTCCAGAACAAGTTCAACAATTGCTGAAGACATTTCTGCCTCCAAGAGCCCCTTCCCAACCCGAAGTCAATCAATCACAGCATCTCTTATACTATGGGTCCCTGGACTTTTTGATCCGGGGGCCAGTTCGCTGGCCCCCAGATCTTTCGGGGGGTTGGAGGCGCACGTGCATGCGCACAACTCCGGGTGCCATTTTGGAACACATCAGAGAAATGGAGCAATCCCTTGTAACAGCTATCTGTTCCTGTTCCTGTAATTTGTCTGCTTTTAGGAAAGACTTGGTTTCTTGTTTGCGACCAGACACAGAACAACTATGGTAGTGGCAGCAGCGAGAGGAAGTCAAGGGAAAAGCCAAGTGGAATTCAAGCTCATCTTCTCTGCAATCAGAACATCCTAGCAGCCAGAATTCTTCTTCATCCCTGGTAGAGAGCATGAAGGACACCTCGCTTCCAAAGCAGGAAGCACCCTGGGCATACCCAAGTAGGCCCTTTGAAGTTCAACAGAACATGACTTCCATCTACCAGGAACATATGGATGTTGTCCTACTGCCATTGCTTCATGCTGAGTTTCATTCTTCCTATGAGGAAATTTTAAGTAGGAATTATAGGTAGGCAGGGAGACAGAAGCATGCAAAACCAACCATCTGGCTACATAAGAGAGGGAACAGACTCAGCTGGAGCATGTAGAGGGCAAAGGAATTGCCACACCAAACTCTGGGAGACACAACCGTTGCTTCTGTTGCAGCATCCCCAGCATCTTCCACAGCCAGAGAGCTAGGAGAATGGTCCTGTGAGTCCATCATCAGGCAAAGTCACTATTTAAAAAATAGAAAAAGAATGGGAATTAATAATCAAACACTGTAACAAAAAATGGAATTAATCTAAAATTAATATAGAATAGATATTAACTGAAAACACACCATAACATAAGAGATCCACATAAATATTGAAGTTATCACCTGAAGATAAAATTAAAAAACCAGAAGTGGATAAGACTTATAAAAACAATTCACATGAGTCAATGAGATAGATGGAAGTGTAGAGAAAATGAAGTAAAGCAGGTCGATATAGGACTCTGAATTTAACATCTAGATATTTGTAAATAAAGATGTATTGATACTGGAATGACAAGTTTGTATATATATTTGTTTTCGTTAACAGTGCAACACATTGCAATATATTTATGTACTTTGATATTGCTATTAATCAAATAAAAAATAAAGTTTAAAAAATCTGGAACTGTTGGAATGTGAGGAAGAAGAAGAACTGTTGGAATGTGAGGGAGATGTTTGGGGATGGGGTTATATTTTGTGATATATTCTCATCTTTAATCAATAAATCTCTATATAATTGCCTCTGTGTTTGGGAAGTCCCCTGATAGAGATACTCTTATGACACCTATATCCAGTTATTTTGGCATTTGGTCCAGCAATGACACCTGTTGTATTGGTGGACAAAATGGCTGAGAATGGTGGGATAACAGCACTAGGTGTTGAGAGGATGGATTAAACTTCACTAAATAGCAGAGATAAGAAATATCATATGGTACAAGTGCTTGGCTTATGCTGTGTCTTGACCTGCTACCTCATTCTTTGTTCTGTAGTCTGAGGCAACAGCAAGATGGACAGGCAGAGAGGGCATTTAGTAGTCTTAATTCAACTTTCTTTTCACTTTTATACAAAAGAGAATTGATGTATTTCTTTCTTTTTTTAAAAATCTATATCTGTGACAATTAGCTACTCTGTGTACGTCTTGTTAGAATACTAATTGTGATGATTTGCTTCTAACAAACACAGAGGCCAGGTTTCTGCCAATATATATTTTGGGTTTTAATGTTGGCCAAAATACCTTAAAAGCACCAGATCTCATCAGATCTTGGAAGCTAAGCAGGGTTAGACCTAGTTAGTACTTGGATGGGAGACTACTAGGGAATACCAGGTGCTGTAAGCTGCATTTCAAAGAAAGGAACTGGTAAAAGCATCTTTGAGGATTCCTTGCCTATGAAATTCATGGGGTCTCCATAAGTCAATGGGCAACTTAATGAAACATACACATACACACCAAAAAGCAGATGTTTGAGGAGCAGTAGTGTCACCTTCCCCTTAGGGTGTCACCTGGTACATCCTGCACCCCCTACGTCCGTCCCTCCCACAGTGAAGCCACTGCATGGGAATTCATAAACCCTGCAAAGTCACCCACTGAGGCTTGGTCAAAGGAGTTCATCACACAGGGGGAAATTGGGGAGAAATCTGGGGGTTTAAACAGTTATTATCCTGGGAAAGTTATGTGATTGCGGGAAGATTTTCACATATATTGCAATTAAAGAGCACATATCCCGGGAATAACCAGCAACAAATCATTCACGGGGTTTCTCCGTGAATGATTTGTTGCTGGTTATTCCCAGGATAAGTCCTCTTTAATTGTGACGTTGTGTGAAAATCTTCACCGCGTTCATGCGTCTTTCCCGGAACAATGACTGTTTAAAGCCCCAATTTTCCACATGTGATAAAACGTGTGAAAAAAACTTACTCTGTTGTAGAACTTAGAGGATTTTTTCAAAAATCATCTTCTGACTACAGCTCCCAAAATTCCTAAATGAGACTACTGTCTACACAACACAATCACCCACTTCTCAAGGCACACTGGCAGCTGGCTGCGTGATGACTTGTGACTCGTCCCTCAGGGACACAAGACAGTCTTTGTTGCACCCCCTGAAATCCCATTCCACACCTTTTGGAGATGTGGGCACCCCAGGTTGTGAACCCCTGTTCTAACACAAACCACTTTACCACACTGGCTCTCTTATGTGTTGACTTAGCATTCAACAACAACAGAGGGTTCAAACTAACCAATAGGATTCAGACCAATTAGTGCATCTGTTCATATTAAACTTTCTTAAGTTTTGCAGTTTAACTCTGATTCTAATGATTCATTCCACTGAGTTATTCTGCAATGTGGGAAGGCTAAGTAGTAGTAAAACTTCTCATTGGATTTAGGCGGGGCTTGAATCTTTCTTTGGTTTAGCTGCACATATGTAGCCGACTTGCATTACACATTTCAGAAATGAGAATAACTTACATGAGCTGCTCCTGGATTAATCATAATATGGGAAGCAGTTCTCAAATGTGCCATATTCTAAAAACTAAAACAAAAATTTCCAGTGTACCTGAACAAAAATGTTCTTATTTGTATCTGCCGTGCTACAGAGGTTTGAAAAGATAATGGAGGAAGAAGTAGAAGAATATTCTCTTATTAAACTGAGACGATGAAAAATTATTTTGTCTTGTGTGTCACACTCTTCCCTGGGCAGTGCCCATTTATTTCCTTGGGATGTTGTGAGGCCACTGGTAATCATCTGAAACAAAAAAAATCCTCATGGGATTTTGTTTGTCTCTTGTCCTCTTCAAGCAGTGTTAGAAGTCTGAAATGTCAACACAGGCTGCATCTGCACTGTAGAAATAATGTAGTTTGATACCACTTTAACTGCCATGGCTCAATGCCATGGAATTCTGGGATGTGTAGTTTAGCCTTCTTAGTCAGAGTGCTCTGGTACCACAGCAAACTACAAATTCCAGAATTTCATAGTATGGAACCATGAAAGTTAAAGGGGTGGCATACAGCAGCCAAAGGTACAATTACTTTAGTTATAACAAGGGTACAAGGCTCAGTCTTGCTGCCATGTTGAGTATCTCCCTAGCACCTTGATGCCAAAATGTTCCTTTTTGACTGAGAAGTTTATAATCCAGAGGATTAGTAAACAAGGAGAAGCAAACAGCAAAGTTGAGCTGTCCTCTATTAACATATCACAGGAGTGATTCGGCTTTATTCAAGGGGAAGGAGGCTTCTGGAATGAGCAAGTATCTGACTCTCTGCCAGGTGGGAATGGACTTCATAGCTAATTTTCTTCCTGATTGAAGCAACAAATAATTTTGACAATTTTCTTCTTGCTGTGTGAAAGATGTCAAAAATTGCACAGTTTTCAAAGCCTATTCAGAGTCCAATAATTATTCTGCACAAAATTTGCACGTGGTGTTTTGCACAGCAAAATAGCATTTTCCTGTGCAGGGAATGGTATGTTAGGCACAATACTTTTAACTCACAATAGAAAATCCTGGTGAAGAAATTGTGTTGCAGGCAGCAAGGGATGACCCACTGGATCTAGAATCAACACCCAAGTGATGGCCTGCAACCACAATTTGCAGTTTGAATCTCTGCACTAAACATTGTGTTTGGTACATCATTGGTGTTCAGCATCCACCATGTACAATCCCTTTGCCCTTCTCCAAACAAGGGTTTTTAAAAAGAAGTATTTCCAGTTAGAAAAGAACTTGCTGTCCATCATGCATGTAGGAAGCTCTTGGGAAGATGCAGACCCAGACTTGCCTTTGGTCTACAGTGGGGCGGGGGAGAGGAGCAAAGGCTCAGCACCATCTTCTTTGGCTGAGCCAGCATCAATCCCAGTCAAATATTTCCATTCAGATATTGTATACTTTTCAAAAGTATTTTTAAATATTCTCCAGTAAGTTGTGTATACTGTTATAATAGCCTGCTTGTCTATTGCTTTTTCTCTACCTGTGTACCACCTTTTTTGCTTCCCCCCCCCCCCCCCCGTATTTCTCCTTTTAGGATGATTTGCAGCAGTTTTGCCACACATAGAGACAGTTATATATAACGCTTCCATGTAGTAGAACTGATATGCCCTCATTTTAACACTCTCATTTCACCCATCAAAATTTTCTGAAAATCTTGGATTTTCAGAATAATTTTGTAACAATCAAGTAGTACCTAGTTAAACAAAATGATATCTCAGCCATTTCTCTTGTTCCTATCAATTATATGAGATGAAATAATTCCATGTTGTGTACAGATTGGATATTTTAGCTTTGCTTTTAACTAATTTAACTGGATGTGCTCCTTTTTTTTTTTTTTTTTTAACAATGGCTACTTATGCCAGCACCAACCATATGCAATGGGATGAATACAGGGATGATGAAAGAACAAATGAGTGCTTTATTCCCAAGCTTAACTGCCATATTCTGGTCTGAGGGAGTTGGACTCTAGAGAAAAATGAGCAACATGAAAAGGATAAACTCCCTTGGTGGCTGTTTGTCCATGTACATATTACAAGGAGGGAAATAAAACATCTGATAGAGAGTCACTGCCAGTCTGTATAGGCAATAGAAACAGAAAAAAAATGTAGGACATACCCATCTGAAGTCAGTGAGAACACACAAGCTGCTGCCTGCATCCCAGAATGTGGTGACTCTGGTGCCACACGTTGACATGGAACATCACACACTGCATAATCATGCTAACAAGGGTTATGGGCCCAGTCTGCACCAGAGGATCCACCTGGATGACCATGTGAGTAACTGTTTGTGTGCAGTTGTCCAGAAGAGCAGTTCTAGATGTCTGAGTGCCAGAAGGCAGAGAGTTAAGAAGCCGAGCTGCTTGCCATGCTCCTTATCTCCAACTGATAGTGGGCAGTTCATGCCGAGGTGATCCTGGTAAGGGAAGAACTCTGGGATGCTGCTTGATAGAAAAGCAAGAGCAACCAAAAAATTTTTCCCTGGACCCAAGCCAATTAGATCATGTCAGAGATAAGAGATCTGCCCAGGAGGTCTGGTGTGCATTGAAAAATGTGCACCAGTCAGACTCTGCTCTTTCCAAAATGCTTTGGAGCAAAAGGCTGCATGCCTGTAAAATGCAGAAAGGACAGTCCCCAAAAGAGCATCTGACCACCATGAAGCATCTGTTTTTGGACATAGAATCCAGAGGAATAAAAGCATATATCTTGCTGGGCAGCTTATCCAGTGATTTTGATCACATACTGTACAGACTGCAGGGGGTGTCAGAGAGTCTGCTCACAATGGACTTGGTGTTGACACATGTCTTGGAGGAATGCCAGAGATGGCGTTTTGAGAAGCAACATATCAAGTCAAGATCAGAGCCAAGATCAAACACACTGTCCGAGGCAGTTCAAAAGGCTGAGAGTGCAACTGTCTGCAGAGTTAAATGGTGTTATAATTGTAGACTGCCAAGTCATTTCAGGAGGAACTGTAAGAAGCCACTTGCTGCCAGAAGGAAGGAACAACACTGGTCTCCTGGGAACAGGAAGGGTGTTGTTTTGGCAGTAAAGGACAGTGACTGTCAAGCCCATCTTGCTGTTGCAGCCAGACATATGTGGATGATCGACAACAGTGCGACTCACCACTTGGTAAACCAGAGGTCCTTGCTGAAGGACAGGAAACCCTCATGTGTTGACTCTGTGGGTTTGGCTGATGGGGATTCAAGCCAAATAAGGGTAATGGGGACTGTGCATTTTCCAGGGTTTGACAAAGACTTTGAAAATGTGCTGTGTGCTCCCCAGTTACAGAACTGTCTGATCAGCGTGTTCTCACTGTGTTCAGATGGATATGTCCTACACCAAGGGTAGGCAACCTTTCCCCTTTAAATGGCCGAGGGACTTCAGCTCCCAGAAGCCTCAGCCATGTTGGACAATAGTCCCATGTTGGCCAATAGCTCCTGGGATTCTGGGAGCTGAAGTCCCTAAGCCCTTAAAGGGGAAAGGTTGCCTACCCTGTCCTACACTTTGAGGAGATGATTGTGTAATCACTAAGGGGGGACAGGTTTGTGCAAAAGCACACAAACACAACAAATTATATTACTTAGACAGCCAAGCAGAGTGTGCCACAGTAGGCAATGTGCCGCTGCACTCGAATTGTGCACACTACTTACATAGGGTGTTGGGTCACACAAGCTTTACAAGTTTGGGGAAACTGGGAAGTGTTTGCCCTGAGCTGAAGCTGGAAGAGTGCAATAACTATTTGGAATGCTCTGTATGCAGCAAGGTAAAGCTGCAGGCTTTTCCTGTTGCTAAGAGGAGCAAGTGCACCACCTAGAGGCCATTCCTATCGGTGCATGCAGATTTGGTTGGCCCTTTCGTCAAATCTGGAGGCCATAGTAGATATCTGATGGTCATAGGTGATAGGCACACCAGATACTCCTATGCCTACACATTCAAGGAGAAGAATGAGGTGGCTGCCACATTCAAGAACTGGGTGGAAATGGTGGAAAGGGAATTTGAGTACAAAGTTGGTACTCTGGTGACAGACCGTGGGGGTGAGTTTTTGTCTGTAAGCTTAGGCAATTGGCTAAAACAGAAGGATTTCTGCCATAACACCACTAACCCAGCCACCTTGCAGGAAGATGATTTGGCAGAAAGAAAGATTGGGGTGTTAAAGCAAATTAAGGATTGCATGCGGCTCAATGCAGGGGCCCCAGAGGGACTGTAGAGGGAGGCAATCCTGACTGATTGCCACATTACCAATTGGGTCTGGAACTATGCAATCAAACAAACACCCTATTTTATGTTATATGGGAGGCCACCCAACTTCAGCTACCTAAGGGTGTTTGGGCAGCATGCCAATATCCTGGTTCCCAAGACTTTCAGAAAGAAAGGTGACCCCAAGTGGTGGAGGTTGATATTTGTGGGTTATCAGGGGAACAGTTATAGATTTTACCTGGGGAATGGTCGCATCCTTTGTCCAGGAGTGCAGTTTTGAGAAACACTCTGGGTTGGAAAAGATCCACACAAATCACAAGGTGTTTGTCAGGTTGGGACAATAAGGAGGCAGTACTGGGACTGGAGGGGTGGGAACACCAGAGGTTATGCCAGAAGGCCAGCCTAGCACCTCCAGGGAACCCACAAGTACACAGCCTTCACCCATCACTACATGAAAGTTCAAGACACCAACATCCACAGAGGCAGGGGTGCAGACGAGTAGTGACAGTGAGGATGAGAGGAGGACTCAGAGAGTTATAAGGCCCCCGCCGTGTTTTGTGGTACAGAATGCAAGGGTTTTCACTGTAGCAGCTGATGAGCCAGAAAGCTACCAGGAGCTTCTCACCTACCCTAGGGAGGAACAGGAGAAATGGTTTGAGGCCATGGACAGTAAGTATTCATCTTTGGTGAGCAGGGAGGTGTTTGAATTAGTGGATAGACCAGGTGACTGGAAGGTCGTAGGTTGCAAGTGGGTATTTAAGAAGAAGGAGATGCCAGATGGGACTCACAAGTATAAGGCCAGACTGGTAGCTAGGGGTTTCTCTCAGCAGTGCTTTGAGACTTTTGATAAAACTTTCTCCCCAACAGCAAAGTCAGAGAGGCTCAGGTT
Source organism: Phrynosoma blainvillii (assembly GCA_026167975.1). Taxonomy (NCBI): domain Eukaryota; kingdom Metazoa; phylum Chordata; class Lepidosauria; order Squamata; family Phrynosomatidae; genus Phrynosoma; species Phrynosoma blainvillii. The sequence goes on from JANUYF010000001.1 coordinate 181,050,540, forward strand.
GGTGCTAGCTTTGGCTGCCAGAAAGGGTTAAGTGGTAAGGCATTTCGACTTTGAGACAGCCTACCTGAATGCACAGCTAGATGAGGAAGTGTATCTTTGTTGCTCTATATACAGATATGTACAGCATGCACCAACGCAACTCCAACAGCAATCCACCACCCAACAACTCAACAACCCACACTCCACACATGTGTCCAGAGGCTTGTGTCTTATATAGCCTGTGCTCCACATGGCTTTCTGGCCCTGCCTCTTCCTGCTGGACACCTGTCACTCACCTGAGTGACACTGCAGTTTTACTGCACTTTTGCAGCCCATTCAGAATAGTTGCTGTCTGTCAACTTAGGGAACCTCAGAAATTCCATTCTTGCCAGTAATCAAAACAAAACTCAGCATTGGCAGCCTTCCCAGCTTTCACTATCAGGAGTTGATAAGAAAATGCTGTTAAACAGCGAGTCTTCTTAACTCTTTGCCCACCTGCACTATAGACAGTAGAAAGTAGCTCTTCTGGATGCAGACACAATCAGCCACTTACTTACATCTAGTCAGAACCGTTGGTGCAAACTGGGCCCATAACTCGTTTTAGGCGTGGTAACGTGGCGCATGGAGACCACGTAACATGAAGCACCAGGATCCAGACTTCTCTGATGAAGCAGGCTGCTTGTCAGCTGGAGAAACTCCTCTCCCCTTCCAGATAGAGCACAGAGACTCTACAGTCAGACGTCTCACGAATGAGGCTTTAATCTTTATTGCTTTATATACAGATATGTACAGCATGCACCAACGCAACTCCAACAGCAATCCTCAATCCACCATCCAACAACTCAACAAGCCACACTCCACACGTGTGTCCAGAGGCTTGTGTCTTATATAGCCTGTGCTCCACATGGCTTTCTGGCCCTGCCTCTTCCTGCTGAACACCTGTCACTCACCTGAGTGACACTGCAGTTTTACTGCACTTTTGCAGCAGTTTCTGTGCTTTCCAGCACCAGGTGACTACTCCCATGATGTCATGTCCTGTTACATCAGCATGAGGCTGCATGACTCAGCTGTGGCCAAATGCTGTGTCATCATGGCTGATGCACTATCCCACAATTTACATTTTCCCTTGGGACCCAATCTTAACAGTGTATATGGAGCAAGCACCCAGATCTGTACAGGTCTATGATAGGCAGTCTGCTTTTTGTTGCCAACAACACCAGGCTAGACATTTCCTTCACTGTAGGTGTCTTAAGCAGGAAAGTCAGCAGTCTGAAGGTGGAGGACTGGACAGCAGTGAAGAGGTTGCTCAGATACCTACAAGGGAGCAAGGAAAGGAAACCAGTGCTGCAGGGAACTGAAGCACAGCTGGAGTGCTTTGTGGACAGCTCCTTTGCCTCAGACTGCATGATAGGAAGTCTGTGACAGGCTTGCTCATCAAGTTTGCAGACAGTCCTGTGGTCTGGAGGAGTAGAAAGCAGAGCTGCGTGGCACTAAGCACTTCAGAGGCTGAGTTTGCTGCACTTTCTGAGATGGCAGGAGAAGTACATTGGGTGAGGCAGCTGCTGGAGGACTTAGGTGTGGAGTGTACAGGCCCAACAGTTGTACATGAGGACTCATAGGCCTGCATTGCCATGTCAGAGGCAGAGAATCTCAGGAATAGAACAAAATACATAGGGGTGTGGTACCAGAATGTGAGGGAGTTGGTCCAGAACAGTGTTCAGAAGACAATGTAGCAGACATCCTCACAAAGGCCCTTCAGGTAGAGAGACATGAGAGGCTATCGGTACTGTTGGGCATGGCACCATGAGCAGAAGCTCAAAGTCCAAGGTCCTGAGTGGTTGGAAGATCCTGGCATAAGGACATAAGCAGCGGAAGATCTGGGCCAGAGTGCGGAAGCACTGGAGAAGATAAGTGCCTGGAGTCATGGACAAGTTTCCTAGGGTGTTCATATCAAAAGGGGTGCTTCTGGTGGGTCCCGGTGGGAGGATATCGGAAAGTTTCAGGTCAGTGGGATATGACACAGGGAAACAGGGAAGGTCCATAGGAACACACTCCATGAAAACAAGCCAAGAGTTGTACACACATTGTACTTTTTGAAGAGAATTGTTGGGATGGAGTCCCAAGGGAAAATGTACAATGTGGGATGATATAGAAGTGACCAGGCAACAAAGAGTCACTGGCAGCCATGATGACTAAGCACTTTCCACCAGGTGCTGAGTCAGGGGAAGTGACATTGGTAGATGGTCACCTGGTGCAGTAAAGCACTGCAGAAAGGCTGCAAAACTGTCAAGTCACCCTGGTTGAGTGACAGGTGTCAGGAGGCAGGGCCAGAAGGCCATATGGCGCCCTGGCTATATAAGGGAGTTGCCTCAGGACACATTGTTGGTTGGTTGGTGGGTTGTTGTTGTTTGTGTCGGTGGATCGTAGTTAATGTATAGTTGTTTAGTAGCCTTGTACATTTTTTTCATTTAATTGTTATTAGGATTTTAACTATGTCGTTGTTTAATACTGTTTTAAGGGGGGGGATATGCTTTTACTGTAATTGTTTTATGCTGTAAACCGCCCAGATTCGGCAACCATTGGGTGGTATATAAATAATAATAATAATAATAATAATAATAATAATAATAATTATAGAGGAACCAAGATTAAAAGCCTCATCTGAGAGACGCCTGTCTGAAGTGTCTCTTTACTCTGTCAGGAAGGGGAGAGGTGATTCTCCAGCACACAAGCTGCTGCCTGCATCCTAGAAGGTGGTGACTCTGGTGCCACACGTTGACGTGGAACATCACGCGCTCCATAACCATGCTAACAAATTCATTCATTTAAAATAACTTAAACTACATGTCAAGTAGCAATTCCCTGAAACTTTGAAACATAAAATGTAATATGACATTAATTAGAACAACATAAAGTATAAGAAGCCACAACAGCAAAAATCAGAGTATAAGAAGATTCAGTGAAATGGATCATGGAACCATTAGGTAGGGCATTTCATAGAGAGGGGTCCAACCCAGAAACAAACTTATATCTTGTTCTGACCAAGCCAACAGATCTTACTATGAACTGGTTCTCTGTTGTTGATTTTGGGGCTAAGAGTGATTTGTAGGAATGAAACATTTCTTTGACTATTCTCCTCTTTTACAGCTTTACAACAACAACCAACAATTTTCAGTTGGGTCCAAAAACACATTGGTAGCTACATATTGCTTAGTATGCATATTTCTTTCAGTAGCAGTGCCTTTGAGGTTCTTTAACTTGAGTATCACTCCTCCTCCTTAGTTTTCTAGTCCACAGTCTCTTTAATTTGCTCACATAATACCTCCTGTCTCTAAGCCTGCGTGAGATTCTCCACCATAACTACTTCAATTTTCATTTCAGATCACAAATCTGGAATCTTATGACTTTTGAAAGATGAGCCACTTTTCTCAGCAGATGGTATGTTTGTAAATACTCTGTGATACCACTTCTGTTCAATCAATTGCTCTAGAGGTTTCATTTCAACATAGCATTATCAACAAAGATTTTCACAACAGCTACTGCCAAAAGTTGTATGCTATAATATACCATATACTTTCTATTTGATTAGGGTCCCTTGATGATTGCGATATGTAGATTATGACAGTAAATCATCCTTTCATATGATTAGTATTCATGCAAGCCAAAAAGAGAGAGCAGAGAACAATATCTGCTGATAGGCAAGGAAGTGCTAGCCTTTGGTTTTTTTTCTTCTAAGCACAGGGTCCCCTTGTGTGTCTCACCAGTGACAGCGGTACAATGTATGAGGACATGGGTTAGGGACTTCTCCATTGTGGCCTCCCATATGTGGGATGTCCTCCCCATAGAGGCCTGGGTGCTATCTACTAGTAGAACTCTGTGCAATTTTCAGCATTAAGAATTTTAAAATTGTTTAATAGGAGCAGCAACACAATGACGGTCCTCCTCTCTCTAGCCAAAATTATATTGCTAGAGTACAAGAGCTTTGAGTAACCAGGGAAAGATTTTTACAAAGTAGAAATTTGAGTTCCATTCAACTCTGGTATTCTAAATGAACACCTGGGTAAAGAAGTCTTAAATTTAAAATCAATATTTCTTCCATTAAGATTCAGATTGAAGATCTCTGGTTTTTGAAGAGATGAAAAGTTCATAAATGTTTCTTGGAAGATGGTGACTCTCCTTTATTGGAAGTATTGAAGCAGAGATTAGATGGCTATCTGTGAGGGATGCTTTAGCAGGGGGTTGGACTAAATGGCCTTTGGGATACCTTTTAATTCTATTATTATTAAGCTTAATTTACTTTACCATGTGTGCATCTACAATGTAGAAATAATGCAGTTTGACACCAGTTTAACTAATATCCTACAGAATCTTGGATCTGTTGTTTTGTGGGGCTCTGACACTTTTTGGCAGAGAAATCTAAAGATCTTGTGAGCATACAAATCCCAGGTTTTCAGGGGATGAAACTACAGCACTTAAAGTGGGGTCAAACTGTGTTATTTCTACAGTGCAAATGCACCCCATTCTCAAATACACATACACATCACTTAGGAAGCAGCCTTATGACACCATGAAACTGTGAGTTATCCCAAGGTTTAATAAGTACATTTATAAAAAGAAAAAATGGAACAAAGAGAAGCAGGGAGATAGATTGAGAAAAGATGGTTTCATTTAATTCTTAAATAAAAATAGAGCCTGTGAGAAAGTAAAGCCCAAAGGGAAGGCCATGATTAGAACTGCTTCTGAGAGGTCAGTTTGACTTATGACCTTCATATTATAAAAAGATCTTCCCCCCCCCCCCTGAGGCTAGGAGGCAACAGTGTGTTTAAAAGGTCCAACCACAGCACTGAGAAAGATAATAAGGCAATTAAGAGTATAAAAAGAAGACCTAGGATGAATTACATTTTTGAGGAACAAGCAAAGTAATAGGAAAACTTTTGCTGAGCTTTTTGACATCTTGCCAACCACAGCCACAACTCCAGAGGTTTGGATAGATGGTTAATTGTGTTAGCGATCTCTGAAAGAACTACAGAGTGACACAGGGCTATCAGGGCATGACTCTGAGAGCTTTAAAAGTCATACAGTCAGCCCTCCATAACCACAGATTCTGCATCTATGGATTCAACTATCCACAGTTTGAAAATATTCTCCCCTCAAAAAAAAAAAAAATAAAATAAAAAAATAAAAAAATAAAAATAAAAATAAAATAAAAAAAAATTCCACAAAGCAAACTTTGATTTTATGTAAGGGGCACCATTTTACTACACCATTGTATATAATAGGATTTGAACGTTCACAGATTTTGGTATCCATGGGGGATCCTGGAATCCAACCCCATTGGATACCAAGGGCCCACTGTATAGAAATCAAAGGTTATTTAACAAACAACAGTAACCCACCACGTACCAATGAGACTGACTGTTCTCATCCTTGATATCCTCCAGAACATTTCTTGGTATCAAACGTACAGAATGTTGTTGGAAACTGCCTTGGGTGCACTGATACAAATAAATCTAAAATTGAAATTTGTGACTTAGGGCCAATGCAGATTGGCAGTTTAGGCAGACCTGGGGGTGGAGTTGGGGCTGGGCAACCACCCGCTGGCCACCCCAACTCCACCCCAACTCCGCCCTGATGCTGTGTGCCTGTCTGCATGGCGTGCAGCATCGGGGCACCCTCTTGGTGCAGCGTGCATACATGCTGTGCCAAAAGGGTGCAAAAGAGCCATGGCAGCAGTTCAAAGGGCAGCTTTTTGCTGCCCCCCAAAGAAGCAGCATTTTGTCGCTCTTTTGCGTGGTGGCAAAAAGGTAGATTGGGGCCACAGCATGTGGTTGCTGCCACCCTGATCCACCACTCCCAGGGGTGGCCCAGAGCCACCCCAAATGGGCCATCTGCATTGGCTCTTACTCACAAAACAAGCAGAGAATAATATAAAGCAGTGGTTCTGAAACTGCAGAGTGGGACCCTTCAGTGGGGTGTTAGAGTTGCCAAAGGGATGGTAACATTGGAGGCCCTGATCCCTCCCCCCCTTCTCCTCCTCCTTAAACTTTTTTATGTGTAAAATTTACACATGCTTTGAGTTAAATATTGAATTTATTTAAATAAAACTGTTCTAACTTGAACAATATTATTTCCTTATAAAATGTTAAAATATGAATATACATGAGTGTGAGACTGAAAATATGCACACTAAATGAACAAAATATTTTTATTTATATACTATGTTGAGTGGGGGGGGGGGGAGACTATGTCTACACGTAGATTTAAATGGGGGCCCAAGGGTAAAAAGTTTGAGTACCACTAATCTAACATAAGCATTTCCTTCTTAATTCAGTGGGATGCATATGAGTGGAATGAGGGTTGATTAGGTGGCAATGCAACATTTTTACATGGGTCCTGCATGTTACTGTACAAAATTCCATGTGCTCAGTTAGCAGTCACATGGCTGCCTCAGTGCGTACTGCAGGCATAGGGCTCGCAGATCTCAGCACAAGGCTCCAGTTTTTGTGGTTCATCTCCAGGTGGGAGACAAGGGCTATGTGCAAATCTCCAGTTCTCCTAGTAGAGCAGCAGCTTGCTACAATTTACATGGTTTCATTGATTTCTTGCTGAAACTAGTAAAAACTCTCCAGTGGGTCTCTGTATTTAGAATCAGACTTTCATATCTGCAGGGGATCCATTCTAGACCCCTCCATGGATATGAAAAAATGCAGGTCCTGTTGTCCTTAATGGTGGCATGATGTGTGCAAAGCCACTAGTGTGGCTGTGTGCACATGCCACCATTAGGGACAATGGGGCTTACCATCTAATGATGCTTAAATCTGCAGATGGCAAGCCTGTGGATAGTGAGGCCCCACTGTACTTTCTTTCCTCCTTCCTACCCAGTGATTAGGGCACAAGGGCTCACCCTCCAAACTGTTCTGCATCCACCTTCTGGCTAGAAGATAGATTGGAAGTAAATAAGACCTCCTGCCACCAGCCTGGTTCACAAAGCGGCAGCCTCAAAGGATGTATTGAGATTATTGAAGTGAGGCTTCAGATTAATAATCAGTATCTCTGAGGATTACTCCTTGGTGTATTTGATGCTTTTATTTGTTTCCTATTCTTCCATAATAAAACTGAGCAGTTCTTCCTTCCCTCCTCCAGTTTGGGAGGAAAATCCACCACTGTTTGATGTGGATTAACTCTTATGCTTGGGTGGTGGTGGTGCGGGGGGAGGGGGGAGAGACTACATTTATTGAGGCTCAGAACTAAGAAACAAGTAAAAGAGCTGGTAACACAGGGTGAATGTACCAATACTGTTTTTCATGGGCCAGCATGTCCACTTAAATTATGGTGCCATTCCCTACCATTTCTACCATTTCCTACAATGTATTTTACTGAATTGCATTACTTTATACTCTGCCAGTAGAGAGACTCAGGCCTTTGCAGACTGCCAGAAATAGTGCAAATTGAGTCCACTTTAAGGGTTAGGGTTAGTGCTAGGGAATCATGGCAATTGGTTTTTTCTGAGACATTGAGCCTTCTCTGTCAGAGAACTCTGGTGCCACAATAAAATACAGTTCCCATGATTCCCTAACCCTAACCCTAACCCTAACCCTAACCCTAACCCTTAAAGTGGACTCAATTTGCACTATTTCTAGCAGTCTGCAAAGGCCCTCAAGGCAGCTATATTTCCTAAACATGGGAATGAAAGCAAGGAAGCCCTGCATTCATTGCCTCTCTCTAAAGGCCCATTCATACTACAGATTTATAGAGCTATGATTCCACTTTAACTGCAGTGGCTGCATTCTGATCTGGGAGTGGATGAACTCTCTGTAATTCCACTGCCTGGGACTCAGAGCTTCTGAAGGGGTGGGGGCTGATTAAGATGATTAAGGGGGGAAGCAGACAAGGGCGTCCAGGACGCCCTGGGCCGGCGCGCCGCGGGTCCACAGCCTCCGCACCTCGGCGCACCAGCGGCGTCCCTGGAAGGAGCGCTAAATCAGCGCTCCTTCCTCAAGACAGCGAAAGTGCACCCTAAAAGCGGCGGGCGCATTTTCACTGTCTTTTCCGCCGCGGCGCGTCCGGTCGCCGCGGCGTGAGGTCATCCCCGGAGCGCCGGCCATGCGGAGGGCCGGCGACTCCGAGGGCGGCCTCAGGGAGAGGAAGGGGCGCCGCTCGTGCGGCTGCCCCTCCTCTTCCAAGCCTCCAAGACGACTCTATTAGTCGTCTGCCGAGGCCCTAAGATGATCCACCCCAGGAGACTTATCAATGGGTTCTGTTGCCTAGGCAGGTGATCCTGTTGAAGCCCTTGCTGATCTCAGGAATAGGGAAATGGCCAGGACAGTGGACCCAATTGCCCCTAAGTGTCCCCTCCCATGAAGTGGAGCCAGACGTGCCCCCTGGTTCACTAGGGAGCTGGTGGTGGTGAAACAAGTGGGATGGAGACTAGAGTGATGATGGCGAAGAAAATTCTCCTTTTCCTGCTCACCCAGCAGCTGCACCAGACCCTAAATGGGCCCTCCAGAGACTGCAGTGCTTCCTCTCTTAGCAGCAATGGCTGCTGGAGGGGGCAATGGTTTCAGGGTCTGGTGTGGCTACTCTTGGAGCAGTTGCACTGGACCCTGCAATGATGTTCTGGAGGCTGCAGCACCTCCCCAGTAATGGCCTGGAAAGGCAATTTGCCTCCCCTCACACCAGGTGACACCAATCTCACCAATGCCACTGCTGTAGTGCAGTGGCTCCCAAACTTTGGTCCTCCAAATGTTTTGGATTTCAATTCCCAGAATTCCTGACTGTTGGCCAAGCTGGCGGAGGCTCCTGCAAAATGAAGTCCAAAACACTTGGAGAATCAAAGTTTGGGAATCACTGCTCTAGTGCTTTGCCAAAGTACAGGATTCCATAGGATGCAGCCCTGGCAGTTAAACTGGAAATGTAGTGCTATAATTGTGTAGGGGGAAAGGCCTGATGTTTCCAGCATGAGGGGTTTTTGTCTTTAAAAAAAGAGTAGCACTGCAAATCTTGGGGTCTGTCCAAGCCTACGGACACTTTCCTTCTATGCATGGTTGGTACAGTTTTGGCTATGTAAGCAATGGCAATCATGCCTGACTTTTGGAAAGAGAAGGAATGACTTTCCTTTAAATATCTTTTATGTTGCATTTATACAGTGTGAAAGCTGGCTTCTGACAATGATATTTTTGTGAGCAGAAAGGGTCCTCTGGGCAGTGACAGAGAATGCATAGTCTGTATTTCATTCTTACGAATATCAAAATAGGATGAGCTACTTACAGAGCTTGGATAAGCTGATATTTTGGGATGTAAATTGGAATAATCTCAGCCTCCCAGAATGGCCACATCTTTATGGATACTGGAGAATTCTAGAAGTTACAATCCATAAATACAACTTTTCTAAGTTCTGTCCCTATGTGATGAAACTGCATAATGAGAGGAAGACATTTTTGCCACATGTTTGTTTCTTATAAGCTTATTTTAAGCCCTTTTGAAGCAGAGTGAACAGGTTTGACTAGAAAGCTGTAAATTGTACAGTCTGTGAAATGCTGATTAAAAATTGTGAGGTTTTTTTTCCTCCTGAAAATAATAAATAAATAATCCTCCTCCTCCAGTCTTTTCTTTTGGTGTATGGAACTGTCATGTTCTCTTTTTTGCATATGGCTAAAATGAATAATAGGCTGCCTGAAATCTGGCTTCCTAGCTGTAGTGAGAAAGAGCTCTGTTGAAAATTTAAGTGAAGCATCTGTTGAAAATTAGATAACAGTATCATCACTAGCTGTTCTGTGAAGATAAAACAAGGTTGAAATGCAAGATGTTCATTGCTTTCGTTTTTAGCATGATGCTTCCAACCTGGGAATCTTGCCTCTATTTCTAGGCAGATCTTATTGAAATCTGATTTGTACCAAAGAAATGCGATGGTCTTGTTATCTTTTTTATCCCGTAGCTTTAATTTAAATACCTTCAAATTGCTGATCTATTTATTCTTAATTATCATTATTCCCTTGTAGTGAATGACTGTATTCAGCTTCTCTCCTGCAAGGGCTATTTAAAGTTATTAGATTTAAACCTCAGAAGTGTCTATTGTGGCTTAATAATAACAAATTTAAGACAGGAATAAAGGAGGATTATTATCCCTAGAGCTTTAGCTCTAACAATATCAGGAAAAGCTATATCTTTAGAAAAGCTTTACCTTATATCCTTTCATCAAAGTGTTACAGGCTCATTACAGAGGCCTTCTTCCTGGACCTTGGTTCCTGCCCTCCAATGTGTTATATCTTACTTTACCCAGTGCTGTTCCAGTTCCTAACCCCACCCCATTTATATCAGCAGAACAGCCCAACCTAATTTGAATAGCTCTTTGTTTTCAGTTTTTAAAAAACTATTGGAAGTATACAGTAGCAGGGTTGTGGTTGTTGTGTACCTTCAAGTTGTTTCCAACTTATGGCAACCCTAAGGTGAACCTATTATGTAGCTTTCTTGGCAAGTTTCTGCAAAGGGGGTTTGCCATTGCCATCCTCTGAGGCTGAGAGAGTGTGACTTACCCAAGGTCACCCAGTGAGTTTACATGGCTGAGCCAAGATATGACTTCTAAATCAATGGGATGGTGAATCCTCTCTGGGTTTGGGTCTAAACTTTAAAGGAGCTATCTAAGGGGCTGAATTGTATCCCTAATATAGGTTCTACAACTTGAATAGTTTAAAACCCAAATCAGATTTACCATCCTGCTGATATAGGAGCCACAAGCTACCACCAGAAATACAATTGGCACAGTGATAAATCTGAGTGAAGTTATATGAATAAATGAAACTACATCTATTTAATGCAAAATTCAAATATAGAAGAAAAGGTGTTGTGGGCCCTCCCCCTGTATAGGATAGAAAACAAAGTTTATGTTTTCTTTTCTAGCATAATTTTGTTGTAGGGATGTGCTATAGCCTATATTTCAGAGGTAGGAATTGGCAAAACCACCTTTGAGTATTCTGTGCCTAAGAAAGCCCTAGGAAATTCTTAGAATCACCATAAGTCAACAGGAGACTTGAAGGTGCATATGCACACAGACACATGTGCACACACATGCACACACTTTAAAAAAAAGTAAGATATAACACACTTCCTTGTAGCATCTTGAAGATCTTTCTTCCTTAGAAGTGCATAAAAAACAAACAAAAACCTGAATATATTAATTCAGAGGAAATTTAATGTATGTGCTATCTGTTAGGGTGTCATTCTTCTTAGGTATCTTGACTTGATTTAAAGAATGTTGCAGCTTAAAAACCCCACTCCTTTTAAAATAAAAATAATGTACAGTTGTCCATCCCTATTCAAAGACTTTGAGTTCACGGTCTCGTTCTTTGTGGGGAGGGACAAGTGCCTATATGTAAAATGGGTGCGCACACCATTAGTTTCAATGGGGCTCGAATATTAGCGACCCTCTATTTTCATAGTTGGATGATATCCCCCGTGAATTGGGAGGGACAACTGTAATGAGAAAGTAATCTTGGATCCAATTAATAACAACACAAGCACATAGTTTACATTTCTGAAATACCGTAAGTTATGTTCCATTGATTTCAGTGAATTTAATTAAAGCATAACTAAGCATTCATCCAACTCATTATCTCACAAATCTCCATAAGAAAACTGAAAGATAGTTCAGTATTTCTTTGTTAATTTTGATGGTGAGGAAACTGAGGTTAAGAAGGCAGTTATCTTAATTTGGCTAAGGTCAGTTAATGAGTTCATGGGGATGATTTGAACCAGTATGTTCTGAACCCATATGAAATTCTGGGGTTTATACTTTGGAGAAGCACTAGAGCTCTCATGCAACTGCAGATCCTAGCATTTCAAAAGATGGAGCCATGGCAGGTCAAGTGATTAATAATAATAATAATAATAATAATAATAATAATAATGCAATTTTATTTTTACCCCGCCTTTAGCCGAAGCTATCAAGGTGGCTTACATTAAAATTATAACCCACACATTATAACAGACATATAACCCCCTGCTTAAAAATACATTAAATTGGCATCAATGTTAAACTCTAATTTAAAACACCAATAACAATAAACAGTGAAACAATTTCCAGGTTACATCAGAGGCTAGCCAAACCCAGAGGGCAAGGCCATATTAAGAAAAAAGAAGCAAAAAAAGGGAACTACTGGGGGAGGATTAGATCTTGAGTTAGCTTTATTCTGGATAAGCCTGACAGAAGAGATCCATCTTGATCTGGGAGGTTGTAGTCAGTCTAGTTCTTGTTGATTGAAGAAACTTCCTCTCAGAGAACCTGAGGGAACGGGACGGATTATATGAAAGAAGGCGATCCTTAAGGTAAGCCATGTAGGGCTTTAAAGGTCATTACCAACACCTTATACTGTGCTCGGAAACCAATAGGCAGCCAGTGGAGAGATTTTAGAATCGGTGTAATGTGATCACTTCTCGATGTACCAGTGATCAACCTGGCTGCCATGTTTTGTACTAATTGTAGTTTCCGAATTAGGTATGAGGGTAGCCCCATGTGGAGTGCATTGCAGAAGTCGAGTCGTGAGGTTACCAGTGCATGTACTACGGTTTCTAGGTCCCTTATTTCCAGGAAAGGGCGCAGCTGGCATATCAGCTGAAGCTGATAACAGGCGCTCCTGACTGTCGCATTTACCTGATCTGGCATGTGAAGCGACGAGTCTAGGAGCACCCCCAGGCTGCGGACACAGTCCTTAACAGCGAGCGTGACCCCATCCAGAACTGGCAGTCGCAACCCAATCTCTGGTTTGGGGGCCCCTACCTTAAGTACCTCCATTTTGTCTGGATTCAATTTTAGTCGGTTTTTCCTCATCCAATCCATTACCACTTCGAGACATTGATTGAGGGGAGAACCGCCATCTGCCATCATGGCAGCTGACCGAGATATGGAGCAGAATATTTGAGTATCATCAGCATATTGGTAACATCCCGCTCCATGTCTCCTGATGATCTCTCCCAGTGGCTTCATATAAATATTAAACAACATCAGGGACAGAATGGCGCCTTGAGGGATGCCATATTTTAGCTCCGTTTTTGATGAGCAATTGTCCCCGAGTACCATCCTCTGGAATCTGCCCGAGAGAAAGGAGTTGAACCACTGAAGAAAAGTGCCTCCAACTCCCAATTCTCTCAGGTGCTCCAAAAGGATGTTATGGTCTATAGTATCGAAGGCCGCTGAGAGGTCCAAAAGCACCAACTGGGTCACGCTTCCCCTGTCGATGTTCAGGCGAAGGTCATTTACCAGAGCGACCATGGCCATCTCCACCCCATATCCAGGCCTGAAGCTAGTTTGAAATGGATCTAGAAAATCGGTTTCATCCAAGATTGCTTGGAGTTGAAAGGCAATGGCTTGCTCAATCACCTTGCTCAGGAATGGCAAATGCGAGACTGGTCTATAGTTTTTCATATCCAGGGGGTCCAGGGAAGATTTCTTCAGGAGTGGTCTAACAACCGCCTCCTTTAGGCTTGATGGAACAACTCCTTCCCTAAGGGATGCATTGATGACCCTCTTAAGAAAGATCATCAAGGCATCACCCCCCTGGACAACCTACCATGATGGGCAGGGATCGAGAGAGCACGTCATCTTCCTTACTTTTCCAAGGATCTTGTCCACGTCATCAGTACTCACCAACTCAAATTGATCCAGTTTAATCTCATAAACAGATTTACTGGACACCTCATCAGTCACTTCTGTTGTAATCCCAGTGTCTAAGTCGGCTCTTATCTGAGACATTTTATCTGCGAAATAGCTGTTAAAAGCGTCACAGCAGGCTGTTGTTGGGTTAAGTAAAAGGTTCTGCACAGGTGGAGCCTGTGACAGTTCCCTCACCACCCTAAACAGTTCTGCTGGACAAGATTCCGCAGACGTGATATGGGCAGAGGAGAAAGACTTCTTTGCTGCCTGTATTGCCTCTCGATAGGAATAAAGGAATAAAGAAATTTCCTATGACGAGTTCTATCAGATAAGAGTTGAGTTTTCCGCCAGGTGCACTCTAGTCGTCGTCCAACCTGCTTCATTTTCCTAACTTCTTTTGTGAACCAGGGATGACGATTTGGAGCGGGTTGGAAAGGACGCTCTGGTGAGATCGGTGTTCTAAGTATTCACCAGGGCTTCAACAGGGTCGCCGGCTTTACCAACCAAGAAACCCTCCAAGGCTTTCTGGAATCCAATTGGTTCCATTAGCCTCCGAGGGTGGACCATTTTAATGGGTCCTCCATCCCCAGTGGGATGGTCAGTGGCTCATAGTTCAACCTTGACCAGGAAATGATCTGTCCATGACAGTGCAGAGGTATTTTTTACCTCTGCCCACAGATATGCCTGCTCCGTACTAAAGACCGCATTGAGAGTATGACCTACCGAGTGTGTAAGTCTGATAACGATTTGGGATAGGCCCATGTCCATCATGGAATCCATGAACTGCCGAGCCACACCTGTTAAACTGGTCTCGAGTGGGATGTTGAAGTTGCCCAGAACTAAAAGTCTGGGCGAGTCCAGCAACGGCTCCGAGACCAGCTGTGTCAGCTCGGATAGGGAGTCTGTTAGGCAATGGGGTGGACGGTATACCAACAGAATCCCTATACTATCCCTGGTTTTCAGGCTCAGCTACATACTCTCGAAATGGTCTGTTTTCCAGATAGGTATCCTGGTCAAGGAGAGGTTGTTTTTGTGAACCAGAGCCATGCCCCCCCGCCCACTTTCCCTCATCTGCTCAAACACAGAATACTTGACTGGGAGAGCTTGATTCCAAGTAATGGCACTATTCTCCCCTGCCAGGTTTTCGTAAAACATGCCAGGTCGGCTTCTTCATCCATGAGGAGATCATGGATGGCATGGGTTTTGTTTTTCACTGACTTGGCATTACAAAGGAGCAAGGTGAGGTTCCGTGGCAAGGTTTGGTAAGCTGCCCAACTTACTTTGGGCAACAGAGTGGTCTGAAGGCAGGATTGCTTTCAAACATCGAACCCGCCTTCTTTTGTAACAAGGCTCCACTCTGTTCTCGCCACATCTTCTCCTGCCCCAGAGAGTCATCTATCAGCTCTCCCCCACTATGCTGCATCTGATCAGTTGTTTTATAAGCCCCCGGAATCCCAACACAAGATACTCGTAAATACACAACCCGGGCATCTTATTTACTCCAATTCCCAGTCTCTATATATTTAGATGGTGAGAGATTGAGTGGGCCTTTTGGCCTTCCTGAGTCCTCCCAGGCTCCGCCCGGCTTCTCAGCAGCCTCGGCGCTGGTCTCTCTGCCAAAGGTGTCTGGAAAAGCTGCCAACACGTGGCTGATGAGGACAAGGCCCTTTTCCAAGACACAAACACAGTTGCAAGTAACATACCAATGTTTGCTTGCAGCAGGCAAATAACAAGTCCAGAGTTCCGGAAGGCAAGTCAAGAGAGCAATCCAAGCCCCAGGGTTATCACGAGCAGGTAGTCCAGAGCCGTTCCAAAGGTCACAAGATTCAAACCAGTCTAGAGTCAAGCCGAGAGTCAAGAGCTTTCACCGGGGAATCCAATATAAGCCTTGACAAAGAGCTTGGCTTTTCCCAGCTGCTTATCTAGCCCCTGCTCCTCTCTCACAGGTGTTTAGCTGCGCGTTTCTCAGCTAACCTTCGAGAACGCCGCAACCCCGCCCTATCTGTTCTCCTCTGGGCAAAGGTAGGTATCTCAGTCTCTTGCTCCTCTGCTTCTTCCAGGCCTGAAACCTTTGCAGGGGAAAGACTTTTTGCTGGAGGGAGGCTAGGCTGCTGAGGCAGGGGCTGTGCCTCAATGGGTCCCACACAGCTAGGTCCAGGTTCATCTAGGTCTATGGGAGCTGGTAGCACCAAACTAGGACCTGGTTTCACACCCTCCCCCTCAGAGTCCTCCAAGTCCTCAACCTGGCTGTCCCTGACAAAAAGTGGTAGTGGTCAGTTCTGGGCTCTGGGCTTCCTGCAGCCCCACTGTTCCTGCCGTCGCCGGGTTGCTGGAGGAGATGGTACTGGTGGGATTTATAGTCTCCGCCCAGTCTCTCAGCAGTCTTGGCGCTGTTCTCTCTGCCACAGGTGGTAGTGGTCAGTTCTGGGCTCTGGGCTTCCCGTAGCCCCACTGTTCCTGCTGTTACCGGGTTGCTGGAGGAGATGGTACGGGCGGGATTTATAGTCTCTGCCTGGCCTCTCAGCAGCCTTGCCGCTGCTCTCTCTGCCACAGGTGGTAGTGGTCAAAGTGCTATAGTGATGTTGTGTGAAAGAGACTTTAGTCCCTACAGTACAATGTACCTCAGTGAAATCTTGGCAATGGCTAGGATCCTGGATTAGGACTGGGGAGACCTTGCTTCAAATTGAAATGTACAATCAACAGGGAAGTTCACTTGATCTAGTGAGTTTCTCAGCCTAACTCACCTCAAAAGAGTTGTTGTAAGGACAAAATGGGGGGTTCAGAAAGAGAACTGTGTATACTCCCTTAAACTCCTTGGAGGAAGGGTGAGATACTAAGAATTAGTAACAGGATCATTTTCCTGAACATAACCATCCATAATATACCTCTCTACTGAGGCAAATGATTTGGATGTACATGTGGAAATCTACTTGTTTCCTGTTAATTGCCTTCTTGCTGGTAAGGTACAACTTTCTTGAGAAGAAATGCTTTTCTTTTTTAATAGAGGAACCTACAGTCCTTCCTCAGGACTTTAATTTAAAAGGAGCCATTAATTTCCACCCAACTTTCTCTTTAAAGGTAATAAGCCTATAGCATTAATGCTTGGACTTCTAAAACCCTCTACAGTACCAGATGCCTAAGAAAGAATGAAGCTATGGATTATAAGACATATGGATTTATTTACAATAGAAGGTAACTTCTTTATTAAAACATCTTAACACACTCATTACATGGCTTCTTTCCCAGGCCCCTGCTGTCACACTTGCAGCCTTGTTCAGGTACCGTCTCCACATCTGCTTTTCACATCTGCATTCCAGCCTCAGACCACCTATTACATAGGTCACATTAAGAGGAATATGTCTTGCTATGCAAACACACATTGTAGACACTGTTTTGCAAGGCACACTCCAGATTAGCATGGCTATTGGTCCATGAATGGTGGATCTGAGCCAATGTATACATATTTCCCAAACAATCATCACTGTTGGCCAGACTTAGCCCAAGACATTTTGTTACTCATGTAGGTAGAAATATGACCATAAATAACTAAAAACACACTGCCCTTTAAGTGCTCTGCTTCAGAGGCACCTTCCTATACTCTTCTTAATGGGAGAGCTGGCCTTGTTGATAGCAACTATCTTATGAGAAAAGATTACATTATCTGGGGCACTTAGCTTATAAAAAAGTAAGGGAAGGGATAGCAGGCGTGTGTAAAATTGTGCATAATGTAGAGAAAATATAAAGTTCCTCCCTGTGTTGTAATTCATGAACCCAGAGTCATCTACTGAACCTGAATGAACAACAGGAATTACTTCTTCTTCAAACAGTGCACAGACAGTGAGATTCACTCCCACAAGATGTGATGATGGCTGCCAATTTAGGGGCATTAAGGGGATTAAACAATTTCATAGAGACTTGGGCCATCAATTGTTACTTGTCTGGATGGCTTTATATCACCTCCAGGATCAGAAGCAATATGCCTTTGTGTACCAGTTGTAGGGAAACATCAATAGGAAGCTGCTGATGATCCCATGTCTTGCTGGTGGGCTTCCCATAGACAATTGATTGGCTACTGTGTGATCAGATCTATCAGGGCTCTTCTTCTGTTGATATGTTCAGGTGTTATCCCCAGTCAACAGCTTCCTGATCAACAGGGGAATATATACCTTTGTTGAGTGCAGAAGCTGCTGCCTGATAAGAGGGGGTTGGGGGACTTCCATGGTCCCTAGGTATTCCCTAAACTGAGGACTATGGGGATGATGAATACAAAACAGTCACAAATGTGTAACTCTAGGCTACACTTTCATAATTGACTTAATGGGATTGTGTCTAATTTTTAAAGGCTTTCAGAAGTAAGTCACTATGAAAAAAAGCATTGGATTATTCTAAAATAATGAATGTTTAAATACTTGTTATTGTTTGATAAAATGAGGAAAGGTACAGTCTGTGCGCTGACATTTTTTATGGTTGTTCACCGGTAGCTTAGCTTTTTTTTTTTTTAAGCTTGCTATAATTTTAAGTAAGCAGTCATCACCATAGTATATTAGGGTCCCTGGGGGGCATTAATTTATCACTATGTTTTAACTGTACTGTTTTGCTCTGCTTTCAAAAGATGCTTAAGAGCAATGGAGTATTGCCCAGTGTACTAAGTAATGATTTGAGGTTCTCAAGTAGCTCACTTAAGACTTCTGGAAAATTCAGTGACATGCCACAAGAAGATAGATGTTTCTCATTTGACTCCACACACTTATTTCTGCCAGCTATATCCTAGCATAGAGAAACCTACAGAATAGAAGGTGGCAGCTGTCTTCTGTATGTTGTTCTAGCTCTTACCAATAATATTATTTCTTGTACTAAAGTACATTCATTAAAAAAAATAACTAATGTTTTGTGTATATTTGATGGATGTTAGCTGTTTTGAGAACTAACAAAAAAGCAGGGCCCTTCCACAATACATAATTGTACTACTATGATACCAGTTTAACAACCATGGCAACATGCTGGGATGTGGGAGAAGAATTTTAGAATTTTCTGCCAGAGAGTTCCTTTAGTGACTCACCAAACCACATATCCCAGGTATTGTTTCAGGGTAACCCCCCTCCCCGAAATCTGATGGGAAATCCATAATAATCCTGTAACTAAAAACTGGGGAAGGCAATGAGGCCATAGAAACCCCCTTGATTTATCTCTCTCCTTCTCATGGTGCCTGGGCATCAGCTGGAGAAACAGGGGGCTTGATCTACCCCCTTGCTTTGAGGAGTGATGACAGTAGGTTCCAACTGGTTCATCTTGTAGAGAATGAGACAATTACATATGTAACTGGGCATTTTACTGCCATGTTATCTGTTCAGACTGTTCTTTCCTTTGAAATGGGCTTCAATTATTATATGGTGGTTAGGGCTGTATTTACTCATTTTGTTCTTCTGCCACACCTGCTCTTTTGAGATGAAAAAATGGACACAGAATAGGGAGGTATCTGGAAAGGCCATCTCAGTGGAAATGGGGGATGGCAGGATACTCCAATGCTGAGTGGCCCATGTAGAAGATTCCACTGCAAGGGTCACCTAAGCCATTATGTGGCCTGGAGTACAGCAGAAATTGTTGGGTACACCTACTCAAGTCAAAGTATATCATATCCAAAGCTAACCAGAATATTTAGTACATGGGGCATATAATCCCACAAATAGCTCTCTCCATCCCCAGCAATAAAAACACAATAACAACAAAATGTGTAACTCACTCTTTGCTGCCCTTTGATGGCACCCCTTTGATGCCAACCCATATCTGCTGCCTGGAATTGCTGCCTTACTCAACTTAATGGGAGGGTTGGCCCTGAGCTATGAACTGCAGTGGTAATTGCAATGTGCTACAACCAGTATCATGCAAGATTACAGAAGATCCTACTTCACACTTCACTTTTTCCTACATGTGGAATGAATCAGTGGTCTCACTAGGGTTGGTGCCACCTGCTGCGATAAGTCATGGTGTCATTCCCCATTGACCTCCTCCCATATCACACCCATACAGAATACTTAGTAATGTTTTTTTTTGGGCAATAATTTACTCATAAATTGTAATTCCCATATATCACTAAATGTAATGGTAATACTTGTGACATAAAAAACTAGCAAAATTAAAATTATACTTTTAAATTATAATTTCATATACACAGGATAAATGTGATTACATATACATAGTTTCATGTGGTTAAAGTGAAAATTTGGTAAAATGTGATGTTTTAAAATAATTTTGTATTATATATTTTTATTATTATCAACATTACAAGCTTATTGAAATCATATCAAATTTCTTATTACGAATATAAAATTCTTGATTCATTAAGTCATATCAACATTATACTACATGTGATACCACAAATAATAATATTTTCTTGTTACACTTCCCATGTTCTCCAGACATTGTCCCTTCTATTTTATTAAAATATTTACCCTTTTTGTCTCCCCTGATTAAATTCTAAGAAATACAATTCCCTCAGCTCTAATTTGAATTCCAAATCTCTTATTCTTATTTCTACCTTTTTATCCTATTTTTTCTCCAAGCTGATTGCTTTATTACTGCCATCTTCTGCTGCAAAATTCCATTATAGGGAACCATTATTCATCTATCTTTTCAATATCTTTTTGATTCAGCCAAAAGGTTAATCTGTCCATATATTTCATACCATGTATTTTATAAGCCAGCCAGCCATTGTTGGTATTTATTGCTTTTATATACTTGATCTACCAATAGCTTAGCTGCTGAGATTATATATAGCAGAATTCTCCACCATTTCCTTTCTATTTTTTTTGAGGGGGAAAATTAAGTTAAGCATATTTAATAATATTTAATAAGTAAATTACTAGTCTAATTTCAAATTTAGTTTTTAAAATATCCTGTACCATCATTTATGTATATATATATATATATATATATATAATTTTCTTCCAAAAAGTTTTCAATTTTGGACATCTCAACCATGTATGGTATCATGATCCCACATTTTGATTGCCATCTTTATTCTATTTTCCAATAATTCCCCTTCAAATCTTGTGATTTAGTAAATTTTTCTGTTTTTTCCCTTGCGTATTCCCAACTGTCCATATTAAATATACCCCCTATTTCTGTAGTCCACATTATCATTGCATCAGTGATTGGGTCCTTTTTTTGTTCCCTTTTTAAAAATTCTTTGTATAATTTGGTCATCTTTTTTTCCTTCTGAGTTTAGTAGATTATCATCATATTCATTGGTATCTTCTTCAAAGCCTTCCAATTTGGTGTTCATTTTATATCTTTATTTTAGTTGGATATAAACAAACTAGTGTGTTTTAGGATCTAAATGCTCAAGTTCTTCAATGTATTTCAACTTGAATTTATTTGTTTCTTGTTTCCTAAGGATATCTTTATATCTTAGCCATATATTTAATGAACTCCATTTTCTGAAAAAAAGCTTCATGAGGAGATGTCCACAAAGGTATTTTTCTATAAGTCTTTTTCTTAAATTCATTCCAAACTTGTAGTAGGGCTCGTCTTACAATGTGGTATTTGAATTCTTTATGTACTTTTGCTTTGTCTTACCACATGTATCCATGCCACCCAAATTGGTTGTTGAAACCTTCCAAGGTCAATAATTTCAAATTTTCTAATGTTATCCAATCTATCATCCAATTTAGTGCATTTGTTATAAAGCAAAGTTGTAAATCTGGCACACTTTCCCTTCCTTTTTAGTTATTATCATTGTTTTCCATCTTACTTGTGGTTTCTTTCCATTCCATATAAATTTCCTTAAATCTCTTTGCCATTCTTGGAAAGGCTTTTCATTGTTTATAATCGGTATACATTGGAATAAGATGTTCATTTTAGGCAGGACAATTATTTTTATTGCTTCAGTCTTTCCAGTCAATGTAAGCTGCAGTTTACTCCATTTGTACAAATCTACTTTGATTTAATTCCATTTCTGTTTATAGTCATTCTCAAACAGATCCATATTTCTTTTATTAAGCCATACAGCTAGATATTTAACTTTGTTCTAAATTGAGCAGTTTGTAAGGTTCTTTAACTGTAGATCCTCATCTTTACTTATGTTCTTTGTCAGCAAAACTGTTTTCTCTCTATTAATTTTGAATCCCAATATCTTCCCAAATTCTTCCATTGTCTGAAATAATATTTTTATTTGCTTCACCAGATCTTCTAAAATAATTATTAAGTCATTCACAATGCTTTGAATTTCTATTCCTGTTCCTTAATTCTTGTTCCTCTAATGTTGTCATCTTGTCTTAATCTATTTAATAAGACTTCTAATACCATTATAAACAATAGTGGGGAGAGTGGGCGGTCCTGTATGCTCCCTTTTGAAATTTTAATCTTATTTGTTCATTTTCCATTTATAATTAATTGTGCATTTTTGTTCTGTATAAATTCTGTTGATCCATGTACAGATGCTCCCATCCAACTCTATCTTTTCTAGGATCCTTGACATACTTGTACAGTTCACATTATCAAATGCCTTTTTGGTGTCTGCAAAAATTACTGCCACCTTTTTATCATTTTTTTTGGTAATATTCAATTAAGTCAATTATCAATCAAATGTTGTCTCTCATTTGATTTATTGGTAAAAAGCCAGTTTGTTCTCCCTGAATATAGTCTTTTAGAATTTGTTTCAATCTATCTGCCAAAACTGATACCATAATTTTGTAATCAAGGTTTAGTAGTGATATTGGTCCATAATTACTTATTTCTTTCTTATCTTTGCCTTCTTTTGGGATTAGTGTAATGTTCGCAGTTTTCCAAATGTCAGGGATCCTGTTGTTAATCACATCATTCAGAGTTCTCTGGAAAGATTTTAATTTCATCTTCAATTTTTTTTTGTAATACCAGGCCAAGAACCCATCTGGATCAAGAGCTTTGTCTGTCTTTAATTTCCTTATCGCTTGAACAATTTCTTTTTCTGAGAATGTAGCATTCAATGACCTTTGTTGCTCAGTCGTTATTTTACCAATCTTCTGTTTATCTAGATCAGGGGTAGGCAACCTTTCCCCTTTAAGGGCCGAGGGACTTCAGCTCCCAGAAGCCTCAGCCATGTTGGCCAATAGTCCCATGTTGGCCAAAAGCTCCTGGGATTCTGGGAGCTGAAGTCCCTCGGCCCTTAAAGGGGAAAGGTTGCCTACCCCTGATCTAGATAGTCATCTATATTTTTGAGATTGGAATCTTCTGCTTTGTATAATCTCTCATAGTAATCTAGAAATGCTTTTTCATTGTCTTCTTTAACTTTAAGCACTTTGTCTCCTCTCTTTGTCCCGGTGATTACTTTGGTTGCTTTTTTCTTTCTCAGCCTGTTAGATAACCATCTTCCTGATTTATTTGTGAATGTCTTTGTCTGATGAATTTCATTTTCTTCACTAGTTCCTCTGTGAGAGCTTCACCCAATCTTTTTTTCCAAACATTTAAAATATTTATTCTTTTTGTCATTTGTTGGATCTTTATTTAGCTCTGTTTCTGCATAATATATCTCATTTTGTAATTTTTCTGTATCTAAACAGTGTTGGTGTCTTATTTTTACTCCTCTTTCAATCAGAATCCCACATCGCAACTCTACTGGCATCCCAGACCATTTTTGCTTTAATGTCTTCTGAAGTGTTCTCTATGAAGTATTGTTTCAGTAGAATTTTTGCTTTATCTAAAAACTTATTATTATTTAGAAGCCTATCATTTAATCGTCAAGTATATTGTTTTGTCCCTACATCTAATGTTAGTAAGATTGGATTATGGTCCGATGTTATCTTGACCTCAATTTCCTTGGTTTGGGGCACTAATCCATGTGAGATTAAGAACATATTGATCCTAGATGTAATTTGTGACTTTCAGAGTAAAAAGTATATCCTTTTTCACCTGGGTAAAGCTTGTTCCATGTGTCAAACCAATTCATTTCCTCTTGTAAGTAAAAAAAGGTGGTAGGTAGTTTCCCATGGTACTTTCTCATTGATTTAGTTGATGTTCTGTCTTTTTTTCAGATCAATGACTGCATTCCAATCACCCAGAGCGATCACATACTTGTAGTCCAATTCTGGGATTTCTTCTTTTATCTTTTGAAAAAACTTTGTTATCTCTCCAATGGGCCATATATCCCCAGTAACAAATATTTTGTATCTTCTATTTGCACCTCTGCTCCAATGTAAAGACTATTTTCATCTTTAAAAAATTCTTTTGTCATGTATTTGTTTTGTATATACATTATCAATCCTCCTTTCAAAAATTTGTCCCAGGTTTGAGTTTTTCAAATAATTTACCTCCTTTTTCTTTATTTTAATTTCTTGAAGACATATTACATCAGCTTTCTTTTTTGCTAAGTAGTGAAAAACTTTGCTTCTCTTGAATTCAGAGTTTAAGCCTTTCACATTCCATAAAATAATTTTAACCACCATTTTCACTTTACATATCTTCTTCCCCTTCTCTGGGGTGATCCTGCAATCTCTACTCCTTGTGAAGAAAATAGTTCTCCTGTCTCATCACCTTCGCCTTCTTCCTCTTCTCTTTCTTCTTGTTCCTTAACTTCTGTCTTTCCTACTTTTCTTTCCCCAGCTTTGTTTCTCTCCAGTAATCTTGATTCTCCTTCTCTCAGTTCTTTATCCTTTTTATAGAATAAAGTTTTTTTTCCAGAAAATCTTTTGCTTTTGAGATGGAATTAATTTTGTATCTTCATTGCTTATTAGAAAAGGAAACTCCCTCAACTCTCTCCCATTAATAATTTATTTTCTTACTAATAAGTTCTTGTGTCAGAAATTTATATTCCTGTCTTTTTTTCAGAACCACTATTAGGATATATTTGTAAATTTTTATCATCTTCCCTTTTATCAGGAGGTTCTCTCGATAACTTTTCCACAGAATTTGGTCTTTCAATCTAGATCTCACAAATGACGCGATGATATTTCTTGGCAAGTTCTTCTCATGTGCCACTGCTGACGAAATTAGGAAACTTTGTCTGTGTCCCTAATCACTTAATCTTCTGTTATTCCTACAAAGTTTGCTAGCGCACCAGTTATTTTATTATATAAGTCCTCTTTTTGGTTTTCCAGAACTTCTCACAGTTTTAAATTTTATGTTTATATCGGATTTCCTGCAGCAAATTTGCATTTTCTTCTCATTTTTGTTGTTCAGATATCTCAGCAGTAGTAATTTTCAGTTCTTTAGTTTTGTTTTTTAATTCTTCCACATCTGTTCTTAGGCCTTCTACTTCATTCAAAATTTTATCTAACTTTTCCCCAAACACACCTGATTCTTTTTGAAAATCTTCTTTTGCCTTATTCCTTGATTGTTTAAGTTCATCTTTATGTCTTGTCTCATTTCTTGTTTAAATTTCTGAAATTCTTCTAAGATTGTCTGAACTGGATCCATTGTCTTGGTTGTTGCACCAATTGATCCTCTTCTTTGGGAGGGGGTAGTTACTTGTGTCGATCTCTTTAGACCAGTAGCCATTTTTGCAGATTTATATTAGCTCTATTTACTTCTACTTATAAAATATAATACTAACCACTTAATCAAACGAAAAGAATAAATTCAACTAAATTCATCAGTTCATCAATAATCAATCACTACAAAAGTCAGTTCATCAGTGCAGCTTTCCATAGATTCAATCTCAAAGTTCATCTACAATAATTCCTTAAATTCAGTTTCTTTATCTAAATTCAATTAAGTTCATTAATTTCTCACTATTCAATTAATCTATTAAATTATATTTATATTAGCTCTATTTACTTCTACTAATAAAATATAATACTAACCACTTAATCAAACGAAAAGAAAATTCAAATTCAACAGGAATTACTTCATCAATAAAGTTTTTGCATATATTAAATTTCAAAGTTCATCTACAAAATTTTTACATTCAGTTTCTTTATCTAAATCAGTTATTAAATCTTAAATCATGGAAATTTATTACAATTCATCTGCTATACACTGATTAGTCCTCCCTGAAGTCTTCTATTAAGTCCTTAAATTCCACAAGGTCTTATCCAAGTCTCTTAATTGATCCAACTACTGAGTTCTACAATATTTAATTAATTAATTAATCAATATTTAATTCTCCATCTAATTTATAAAATATCACCCCAATATATCCATCACAAATCTCACCCTCATATCGTTTCTCTATTATTTTATGTTTAGGCACCAGATTGCACCCATTACTCGTCTTTACTTTTTTTTCTTCAATATATTCAATGATCAAGTCAACCCTCAGTATTTCATATGTTGATTATTCAGTTCTATATCAATGTGTTACAAAGTATTAAGGTATTTACAATTTTTAAGATATTTAAACTATAGGCCACTCCTCTTCAGCTTTCTTAGCAGTATCTTCTAACATCATCTCATCTTGTCCTCCATCATCCATCCTCCATCTATAGAAACTTCAAATCTAGCTACTTTTCCATCTCTACTTTCTCCCTCTCCCCCATCCTCCTTCAGTTGGATTTTTCTCTTTTACAACAGCTTCCCAGTCCAGCACATCTGCTCCATTTCTACCATTTAAAATTTAATTTTAAAATTTAAAATTATATATTTTAAAAAACTTGAGCCCTCTCCTTTCTCATCCCACTGAGTCTCACACCACTCACCCCATCTCTTCAGCATTTTAAAGAGATATGGACAAATACCAATGCCCATTTCTTCCCAAATGCAGATGTTTGAGGAGCAGTTGTGTTCCCCCCCCCTTAGGGTGTCATCTGGTGCAGTCTGAACCCCCTGCACCTCCTTAGTGATGCCACTGGAATAAACTGATTAGGTACAGATCCAAAATGAGCTGGGTTGTGCCAGGAAAATGTGCCACTCTTCATAGCTTGCTACTATGGTATGCTCTGTTACTCTAACATAGGTCCTCCAAATGTTGTTGGATTGCAACTCCCAGGAGTCCTAGCTGGGATCGTCCCTGGTAAGGAATGCTGGGAATTGCAGTCCAACAGACTTATAGATCTCCTAATAATTCCCATTTCTGCTCTAAAAAAGTTATGTGGCTTATTTAATTCCATCCTCTGGTGTTTGTCTCTGTATTCCATTCATTCTTCAACTAGCCATACTTAATGTTTTATACATAAATATTTATGTGGGTATATTTGCTCAAGTTAATTTATCACCCTTAGGAAGGGTGTTTTAAGTACTTCTCAAGTACAAGTGTATGTATTCAAAGCATCAAACCCTGAAAACAAGGCAAACAGAGAATTAGGAATTAATGAATAAATGTTCTTGCTAATCATGCAAATGTGATTAAACATGTAGAGTCAATGCCAGGGAATTTTATCAAAATAAAGGATAGTAGATCACCTAAGTCACACTGGTAGCTTGCCAGCACTTGCCATATCTGCAAATACTAGCCAAAGTGTTGGAATTAGTGTCTAACTCAGACCAGATGTTAGCCTGCAAGAGCACGGATAACCTCCACATCAATGAGCTTCCGAAGTTAATAGTACCAATTTTTCATTAACAACAAAGTGACTTGTCATTGAGCTGGTCTTGTGGTGCTAACTGATACTTTCACACTGGAACTTTCCCATGTGATCTAGGTGTGTGTGTGTGCATGTGTGCATGTGCGGGCATTTTAAGGCAGCACAAAGGATGCAGCAGTTTTTCTAAGGAGATTAATTCAAACAGTTTATGGTGTGCTATGTTATGTTTAAAATGTGGTCACTCAGCTGAGGTGGGAAGAGGGGAGAAGGTTTGTATGGGTTTGGCTGTTCTCCCAGTTTAAATAAGAGGGAGTAAAGAAAAACAGAAAAATTAAAGTGAGAATGATTCCCCCCTCCCCCCAGATTGTAAACATATTATTTTCCTAATAGTCTGCTGCACAAAAGCAATGATTACTTTGTTTCACAGCAGTGTTTTTAA
The DNA here is from genome assembly GCA_026167975.1 of Phrynosoma blainvillii. Lineage (NCBI taxonomy): Eukaryota > Metazoa > Chordata > Lepidosauria > Squamata > Phrynosomatidae > Phrynosoma > Phrynosoma blainvillii. Next base: position 181,078,036 of record JANUYF010000001.1, read on the forward strand.
AGCTTGACATCAAGTAGATCAAATCACAGTCATTAGAAATCAGTTTGGAAATTTAGTTGAGTAATTCAGTAGAATTTTAAGGATTGACACTTCCTGAACGGAATGTGAATCTTTTTGTGCATGTGATATGTGTGGTGACATACATATCTTATTGACTTTGCTGTTACGCTCACCATATATCCAATGATTTTTAAATTCTATATATTACCTCCTCATAAAATATTATTCCTACTTTTTTATTTACAGATACTTCATACCAAATAGCTTTACTCCTAAAAATGAGCCAGACCAAAGATGTTTTGCTGGTTGAGTAGGAGTGACAAATGGTGCACTCCTAACCTACTACCAACACTTGTCAAAATGCACAACACCTAAATTGGTCAGGTTAGCCAAGATCTTGGACAGGCAAAGCCAGGAAATCCTCCAAGCATTTCTCCTGCTCCCCGGCAGTAAGAATATAGTAAGAATAAACTCATGATTTCCTTTGCTACCCTTTTAGAAAATCTTACCTCAGTTGCCTGAACCAATCTTGCCAAGAAAACCCCAACAGGTTTGCCTTAGGGTTTCCATAACTCAGAAGCAACTTGAAGACACATAACAACAACCAAGAACTCTCCTAAGTTTGCCTAATGGTAGAGCTGGAGCCTTGATAAGCATTTATTGTTTAACTCAAGGATTCAATATGTGCTACATAAATCCCCCAGTGCAGATCTCTCAATCCTCCAAATCCCTGAAATTAATCTAAAAATGGCACAGTCATCTAAAGAAATTGGCATACACCCTGAGAAACCTCATTTAAAGAATATCCCTATCCCCCAGGGCTGTTTCAGGCAGAAAATGCCTGTTTTGGAAACTCCAGTCCATTTATTAACCCAGGCTTTAAAAGAGCTAGCCAAGGTGCTATCCAAGAGCTATCCAAGGTCCTTTTAAAACTAGTGGAATGGATTCACTACCCCACTAACAGCCACCTTTACTTCTTACATAAGGAGATGCATACCGAAAGAACATCTGAAGAGTATAGATAAATATTACAGCTGTGACCTTCCCATAGTTTTTCAAGGACTTGAAATAAAATTAAGCCCACAAGAATCAGCAGAGTAGAATCAATATATTGGGGGTGGGGAAGTGTAGCCTATAGCATGCATGTGCCCCAAGGCTGTTTTTGGAGCATCCAGTACCTAAAAGTTTTGAATGTTTTTGTCCCCAGGTGCATAGAAATACCCCTGATGTGTGGGGACAATTTTGCCATACTTTTAACCCCAAGTCAATGTTAGACTCATGAAAGGCTTTAAAAACAATAAACCTGGAAGTCGACTTCATATTTTAAATGGCCTGTCTTGAGCCTAAAATGGCCCAGGTGCAAAACCATGATGACATTGCCCCCAAGATCCCCTAAAGGGCTTGGAATGCCTCTGGAGAGGTTTTACCAAAATAAAATAAAATAAATTTCAGGAGTGGAGGGGGAGCAGGGGATGCAACCCACCCCCAGGTCTCCTAAGGAGGTAATGTAGAAAAAGATATAAAGGACAAGGTGCCATGTCAGAGTTGCACTGTGTATATCTCCGCATATGGAATTACGCATTAATTATGCAAGCAACCCTAATATTGAATGGCCAGGTTGCACAACCATGCAATCATGCACATTGGCATACACACTGGTACCACAGTAGAACTCCATTCCCACAACCTTGAACTGAATGTGAATGCTCTATATCGGGGTGGGTGGGGGGGACCTACTTCCATAAGGAGAATTTATACATGGACAAAACACTAACAGGATTTTGCCCAGAAAATTTCTAAGCTAAAAAAACCAACCTAACCAACTAATAAACTGAGCACCTGTAATTATATATATGATTAGCTAGCCACCCCTTGACTATATATATATATATATATATATATATATATATATTTAATTAAGAAGAAAGAGTGATGCTGCAACTGGCACCAGGACCTATGAGGCCTTACCTACTTGGCCAGCTTAGATTAATCAGTTAATAGAACAAAACTTTCCACATATCTGTTGAAGTACTATAAGATACACTTGTAAAGCTTATTCCATGATTAAACAGATATAAGTATTTTGCGGGCCAAGGCTGTTGGAAATTGTCCCCTGCTGAGAGGAGAGCAACCAACGTGTACATACACCACCCTGTTAACTTTCAGGAACAAAGTTTGCTGCATTTAATGAATTGTATTAATGAACTGGGAGAATCTCTTGGGTCTAACCATGAAAAACAGTTACAATGCTAGAATGCTAAACCAAACTTTCATCTGAAGTTGTTCCTGGTTATTTACACTTGGCTGGTGGGCTTCTTATGAAAGGAAGGTGGAGGCAACTTGCAGAGGCATGTTTTTAAAGAGGAGAAGAAAAAGGTGGCGAGGAGAAAGAATTTAAACAAGAGTACATGCTGTATTGAAAGCAAAGACACAGGAAGATGCAGCACAGAACGAGAGCTTGGAGTCCTACCCTAGTAGGAAACCTTATTGAAAAACATTATAGGATCATCATAATAGATGTAGCTTTTGAAAAATGCTGGAGTGTTGAGAAAGTGGAGAGTTCAGCCAACCCAGCTCATTCATTCCTTGCTTAATTGATATGCAGACTCAAAAGTTGTGGAAAAATGTTGCTGGAAAGATATGAGACGTTCATTTGAAAAAGAAAGGCAATGAAAAAGCAGCTTCTCAATAGCTGCTGCACTGGCAGTGGAACAAAACCTCAACTGCTACCCTGAAATGTTTGCGTGTGCCGTTTTGGCTGTGACACAGACACACAGACACTCTCAATTGCCGCTCAGACTCTCTCTGCAGTTCTATTGTAAATTAGGACCTTTCTTTCTTCCTTCCCAATTGGTTGTGGGGGATGGTTCCACCACCAAGAAAGAGATCTTTCTCTTCCAAAAAGGAAAAATGCCATTGCAGTAGGCCAGTGAGTTCAGTAACATTTAGCTCATAATTGTATCCTCTGAGGGGCAGCAGTCCTCCTTAGTAGAATGCCACCATCTCAGGGCTAAGAGCTGAGCTATGCCCCAAGTTAAATAATCATGTCCAGTTTCCCTTTTAATTCAAAGATAATGTTGGGACTTGATCTAGACTAGTTACAGAACCTTCTGTCCCTAGTAGTGGCTGCTCCCAAATCACACTCTCTCCCACTTACAAACAACAGATAATTTCGTTTTTAAAAATTCACATCATCTCCAAATCACTTAGTGGTCTGAATGGTGGGCTATGACTCTGGAGACTAGGGTTCAATTGCCAGCTCGGCCATGAAACTCACTGGGTGACTGTGGGAAGTCACATGCTCTCAGCTGCACAGGAAGGCAATGACAAACCTCCTCTGAACAGATCCTGTCAAGAAAACCCCATGACAAGTTTGCCATAGGGCCACCATAAATTGGAAACAACTTGAAGGCACACAACAACAACAACAACAACAACAACAACAACACTCCCAAGCAAAGATAACTATTTTTAAGGGTGCAACTAATACAGGCAAAATAAAATTATCTCAGGTAGTTTTAAGTGTGAGCTGTCCAAAAGACATACAGAACTATTGGGCTGAATCTGAACCTTTTCATTGGCTCAGAGCCTTGGGGCCTTTACAGACTGCCAGAAATAATCCAGCTTGAGACCACTTTAACTGCCCTGGCTCAATGCTAGGGAATCATGGGAATTGTATTTTTTCCCCCTGAAACATCGAGCCTTCTCTGTCAGAGAGCTCTGGTGCCACAATAAAGTACAGTTCCTATGATTCCCTAGCACTGAATCAGGACAGTTAAAGTGGTCTCAAGCTGGATTATTTCTAGCAGTCTGTATTTAATCAAGAGGTAAAAGAAGTGGGGATTTATCTCAGTTTTGAGTGGAAAATAGGCTATTTGCATGTGCATGTGGACTGCACTCCTCAGCAATGTCAGTGTGCGTGTGTAGAGGGGACCAGAGTGGCCACAGCCATGCATACTATAATTTATTGGACTGGGGTAAGTTCAAAAGGGAGAATTGTGTGTGGACAGTTATCCCCAAACTCATCTCTGTATCTGTAGACAAGCCTGTGATCACAGCACATTGAAGTAACCCAAAGGAAAACTGTTTTTTTTTCCCTGTCAGTATAGACATGCCCTTAATCTCCCATCAGCTCCAAGGGGAGAAGGACAGGTTTTTAAGGCATCTGGTTGAAAAAGCTTGTCATTATCATACCTGGATGTATCGTCTTGTCCCATCTCTTCCTTTTGGGAACCACACCTGATTCCTCTTTATCTGTCAACTGCAGCATGCTATGCAATCCTGGAATTTGTGGTTTATGGAGGATTATTTAGAATTTGCAGCTTCTCTGGTGCCTCACCAAAGTGCCAATTCCAAGATTCCACAGTGTTGCCATGGCAGTTGAAGTTGAAGCATGGTGCTATAATTATGAAGTGTGACAGGGCCCTTGGTAAACACAGAATGATAGCATCCTGGGGCGGTGCTAGAGGAGGAATGAGAAATCAACTGAGAAGGGCTAGAGAGGGATGGAAGTAGCTTGGGAAATAGGGGAAACAGAATGTGAGCCAGTGTGGTATAGTGGGTTGAATGTTGGACAAGGGCTCCAGTAGACCAGGGCTTGAATCCATTGAAACCTGTTAGGTGATTTTGGACAAGTCCTAGTGCTCCAGAACCTAGGACATGGAGCAATGGATGAAAACTACAAGAAAAGAGATTCCACCTCAACATTAGGAAGGACTCCCTGACAGTAAGAGCTGATCAACAGTAGAACACACTCCCTCAGAGTGTGGTGGGGTCTCCTTCTTCGGAGGGTTTTAAACAGAGGATGGATGCCCATCTGTCAGAGATGCTTTGGCTGTGTATTCCTGCATGGCAGGGGGTTGGACTGGATGTCCCTTGAAGTCTCTTCCAACTGTATGATTCTACAATTCTAAGTCTCACTCTCTCAGTCTTAAAGGAATCAATGACAAACCTTCTCTGAACAATTCTTGGTAAGAAACCCCTATAAGAGTGTCACTATGCACCTCTATAAGAGTGAACCTATCATGGCAGTTTCTTGGCAAGTTTCTTCAGAGGGAGTTTGCCATTGCCATCCTATGAGGCTGAAAGAGTGTGATTTGCCCAAGGTCACCCCGTTGGTTTCATGGCTGAGCTGAGGATTGAACTGTGGTCCCCAGAGTCATAGCCCAACACTCAAACCATTACACTATGCTGGCTCCTGCACTGGGGTTTACTTGAAGTCAAATAACAAAAATATGGTGAGCAACAAACATTCTGTGTATTCTCAGACAACAGCCTGAATTGACACTCTTCAATATTTACTTCCTCTCTGTGTGTGTATGTCACAAACACACATGCACATGTGCGCACACGCACAGGGAAAATAGAAGTCCCACAATAAAAAAGTCTTGTGTATTATGTACTCATGCATTTAAATACATGTGTCAGTAGCAGGAAGCAAGAAGTAGAAATATTGCAGTTTGTCACCACTGCAAGTGATGTGGCTCCATCCTATGAAATCCTGGGATTTGTAGTTTTACATGGTCTTTATACTTGTCTGACAAAGAATGCTGGTGCTCATAAAATTACAAATCCCAGGATTCTGTAGAATGGTGCCATGGCATTTAAAGTGGTTTCCACCTTCATTATTTCTACAGTGTAGATTAGATGCACTCAACTTCATAAATTCCTTTCACACAGAGAGTGCTATAACATAACATAGTTAGAATTTTTTTCCTCTCTCTCTCTCTTACTCTCACTCCAACACACAAGGTACATACTTCCATCACCACCTTATTTTTTAAAAACTTGGCTTTCTAGCAATATTTCCATTATATAATGGGACATAATTCTTTTTCCCCATCAAGAAAGCTCTGTCAGTCTACTTGCAAGTAAATCCCAAGCTAAAGAGAGGAAAAACACTTTGTACATGATCCGCAAAACAGCAAATATTTTCGTAGACTGAAACTCTTTTAAAAATTTAAACATCACTCTGCACCCAAATGCTAAAAAGTATATAACCCCGTGTGAGATCAGTTAGGTGCAGTGCTTCAGTAATATTTTGCCTGCCATATTTTCTCCATTCCTATTTCCTGCCTGGAAAAAAAAAAGTGATGTGCTCATGGTTAGGATTCACAGCATAATCCCTTTTTACTCAACAGTAAATTCCACTGATAACATTGGGATTTAAATCCAAGTAAATAAATCCAACTAAATTCTGAATCACATCAGATGTCTGTGTTAACTTTGACAACAATCTTGAATTATTTATTTTTCACTTGGCTGATTAATGAAGTTTCTGGCTGGAGATAAATGGGGGAAGCAATGCAGTGTAGTGATTACAGTGGTGGACTGGGATATAGGAGATCCTGGTTGTGAATCTTATCATGCCATGAAAAATACTGAGTGAACTGGGACAAGTCACCTTCTCTGACCTTGACTTATCTCATAGAGTTATGATGAAGATAAAGTTGGGAAAGGGAGGCAGAGAATTATGTATACGATGAGCTCAATGGAGTGAACATGCAGTATAATGCAGAAAATACAAATAAGTGTAGCAAAATAAAAATAAAAATAAAAAATAGCCTGATTGTAGGAAAGCTGTTAAATCACCTTTAACATCTTCATTCTTTTGATAATCCCCATGTGGGACAAGGACATCATCTAGTCAAATGAGAAACTGTTACTTGACAATAATAAAGAATCTTAGGACATATTAAAAACCAGCACATCTATTATGGCTTAAGCTCTTCTGTGGTATTATATATGGCACAAACCTTTTTTTATGACAAAATCAGCTGCCTGAGTGCATTGCAGCTCATAACATCTTATACCATCATGAATTGGCTAATCTTTGAGATGCCACAAGACTCTTTGTTGTTCCCACAATAATAGTAATTAGTGCTGCTAAAAGAATAGGCACAGATCAAAGACAGACCAATCTTCTCCTATAGTGTTTTGTATTGCCTAGGCAACCAGAAAAACCAGTCTGCTGCTTCCAATTGTTACTCATTAACTTGTTAATCATGTCTTCCTGACTTGGCTTTTCTTTTTGTTTCTTTGTGCTGGTTAGAAAAGTGGAATCAGACAGAATTTCACACAGTGAAATGCAAGTGGATATGATAAATCTAGCCCAACTACTCTAAAAGTACCAAGATCATGTCTTATCCTGGAAGCTAAGCAGGGTGAGTCCTGATTAGTACTTGGATAGAAGACTAACAATGGGGGGAAACAGATGGCCCTGAAGATAGATTTTGAAGATGGATTGGGGCCATGGCAAATACATGCCACAGCTCCAATCTGCCTTGAAGCTGAATGAAAAAGAAGTGGCAAACATCTGCTCCTTTTTTGGCCAGCAAAAAGCCAGCTTTTCCTGACCCACTGCCACTTGAACCTGGCTGCAAACCTCTCTGGCAGCATGTAGCATATAAACGCCATGCTGCTGTAGTGTCTTGAAGCATCATCAGAGCATGCCGCCTGTTCTGGCCCAATGAATACCAGATGCTGTGGACCATATTTCAGAGGAAGGAATGGGCAAAACCACCTCTGAATAGTCCTTGTGTAAGAAAACCTTGGATCAAAAATTGATGAGAACAGACTGCAGTCAAGGGAGCAGAAGACTAGGGCCCCATTTGCACTACGATAATAATCTGGGATGAATTCTGGTTGAATCCATTGTTGTTCACACACATCCCAAATGCATTCTATGCACTTTTTTGGGGGGAGGGATGTCACTCTCAGGACCTCGGGCTTTGAGCTTCCTCTCCCAGTGCCATGACCAACTGCACTGACATACGCTCATGTCTATCTACCAGGAGGGCTTTCATGAGGATGTCTGCCACAGACACAGAACACTATTCTGGACTAACTCCCTCACGTTCTGGTACCGAACCCCTATGTATTTTGTCCTGTTCCTAAGGTTCTCAGCCTCTGCCATGGCAATGCAAGCCTATGAATTCTCATGCACAACTGTTGGGCTTGTGCACTCCTCACCTAGGTCCACCAACAGCTGCCTCACCAACAGCACGTCTCCTGCCATCTCCAACAGTGCAGCAAACTCTGCTTCTGAAGTGCTTAGTGCTACACAGCTCTGTTTCCTACTCCTCCACACTACAGGGCTGTCTGCATACTTGATAAGAAAACCAGTCACCAACTTCCTATCATGTAGCTCTGAGGCAAAGGAGCTATCCACAAAGCACTCCAGCTGGGCTTCAGATCCCTGCAACACCAGCTTCCTTTCCTTGCTGCCCTTTAGGTATCTGAGCAACCTCTTGACTGCTGTCCAGTCCTTCACCTTTGGACTGCTTACCCTCCTGCTCAGAACACCTACAGCGAATGAGATATCAGGCCTGGTTTTGTTGGCTACAAACATTAGACTCCCAATCACAGACCTGTACAGATCTGGGTGCTCAAAAATCTTGTCAGACTCACTGCTTGCAATCCTGGGGTTATTGGGCTCTTCACCACCTCTGGATTCTCCAGGCCACACTTCTTCACCAGCCTCTCTATCCTTTTCGTCTGGCTTAATAGGATCTTACCATCACCAGTCCTCTCTACCTCAATTCCAAGGTAGGCCTTGAGGTTCCCTAAGTCCTTCAAGACAAACTTCTTTGCCAACTCCACCTGCACAGCCTTCACTTCCTGCTCAGTCTGAGCTGCCACACACAGGTCATCTACATAGATTACTAGTGTGACCTCTCCTTTCCTGTACACACAAGCATCACAACAATGCGCTTGTATCCCAGCTTCACCAACTCCTCATGGATACAAAGGTTCCAGCAGCGTGCACTCTGCTTAAGCCCATAAAGGGCTTTCCTGAGCCTGCACACCTTGCCCTCCTTGGCATCATCAAAACCTGGTGCTTGCTCCATATACACCTCCTTGTCTAGATGTGCATTCAGGTAGGGCATTTTGAAGTCAAAATGTCTTACTACCTGACCCTTTCTGGCAGCCAAAGCTAGCACCAACCTGAGCCTCTCTGGCTTTGCTGTTGGGGAGCAAGTTTTATCAAAAGTGTCAAAGCACTGCTGAGAGAAACCCCTAGCTACAAGTCTGGCCTTATACTTGTGGGTCTCATCTGGCATCTCCTTCTTCTTAAAAACCCACTTACAGCCTACGACCTTCCAGTCACCTGGCCTGTCCACTACCTCAAACACCTCCCTATTCACCAGAGATGAGAACTCACTGTCCATGGCCTCAAACCACTTCTCCTGTTCCTCCCTGGGATAGGTGAGAAGCTCCTGGTAGCTTTCTGACTCCTCAGCTGCTACTGAACACACCATGGCATCCTGTACCACAAAACGCTCAGGTGGCCTCCTGACTCTCTGAGTCCTCCTTCTCATCCTCACTGTCACTGCTTGTCTGTACCCCTATCTATGTGGATGATGGTGTCTCAAACTTTCGTGTAGTGATTGGTGAGGTCTGTGCGCTCACTGGAGGTGCTCGGCTGGCTTTCTGGTGTAGCCTCTGGTGATTCCACCCCTCCAGCGAGCCCACAGGTACACAGACCTCACCCATCACTACACGAAAGTTTGAGACACCATCATCCACAGAGATGATTATCATGCACAGTGTAACCACACTAACAAGGGTTATGGGCCCAGTCTGTGCCAGCAGATCGTGTGAGTAGCTGTGTGTGTACAGTTCTCCAGAAGAGTAGTTTTTGCTATCTGAGTCCCAGAAGGCAGAGAGTTAAGAAGCCAAGCTGCTTGCCATGCTCCTGATCTCCAGCAGATAGTGAGAGCTGGAAAGGCTGCCAGCATAGATTTTGTGAAGTTCTCAAGGCTGAATGATCAGAACTACTCCCAGTGGGCAGTGTATGCCAAGGCGATCCTAGTGAGGGAAAGGCTCTGGGATGTTATTGAAGAAGGGCCATTAGTGAAAAATGCTGAGCTCAATAGAAAAGCCAGAGCAACCATAAATATTTCCTTGGATCCAGGCCAATTAGACTATGTCAGAGATAAGAGGTCTGCACAGGAGGTCTGGTTTGCATTGAAAAAACATTCACCAGTCAGTTTATCCAGTTTATCCAGTGACTTTGATCACATACTGTATAGGGTGCCAGAGAGTCAGCTCACAATGGACTTGGTGTCAACATGTGTCTTGGAGGAATGCCAGAGATGGCGTTTTGAGAATGGCATTCAGAGACAGCAACGTGCAGAGCCGAGATCAAACACACCACTGGAGGCAGTTCAAAAGACTGAGTGCAGCTGTCTGCAAAGTTAGAAGATGTTTTAATTGCGGTCAGCCAGGTCATCTCAAAAGGAACTACAAGAAGCCACCTGCTGCCAGAAGGAAGGCACAACACTGGTCTCACAGGAAGGGAGTTGTTTCGGCAGTGAAGCAAAGCAAAGCAGCTTCATTTATATACCGCTTCATATCGCGCTATGGAATGTCTAAGTGGTTTACAACTGTGAGCTGATTGCCCCCCACTGGGTGAAGGACAGTGAGTGTCATGCCTATATCACTGTTGCAGCCAGACATATGTGGATGATCGACAGTGGTGCAGCTCGCCACTTGGTGAACCATAGGTCCTTGCTGAAGGAAAGGAAGTCCTCCTGTGTTGACTCAGTGGGCTTGGCTGATGGAGGTTCAAGGCAAATAAGGGACACGGGAACTGTGCATTTCCCAGGGTTTGGCAAAGACTTTGAAAATGTGCTGTGTTCTCCCCAGTTACAAAATTATCTGGTCAGTGTGTCCTCACTGACTACAGATGGGTATGCCCTACACTTTGAGGGGGATGACTGTGTTATCACTAAAGGGGGCAGGTTTGTGCAAAAGCACGTAAGCACAACAGGTTGTACATCTAGACACCCATGCAGAGTGTGCCACAGTTGGCAACGTGCCATTGCACTCAAATTGTGCACACTATCTCTATAGGGTGTTGGGACACATGGGTTTTACAAGTATAGAGAAATTGAGAAGTGTGTGCCCTGGGGTAAAATTGGATGATTGTAAGAACCACTTGGAATGCTCTGTGTGCAGCAAGATAAAGCTAAGGGCTTTTCCTGTTGCAAAAAGAAGCAAGTGCGCCTCTCAGAGGCCATTCCAAGTGGTGCATGCAGATTTGGCTGGGCCCATAACCCTTGTTAGCATGGTTATGAAGAGCGTGATGGTCTACATCAATGTGTAGCACCAGTGTCACCACCTTCTCAGATGCAGGCAGTAGCTTGTGAGCTAAAGGAGCACCTCTCCCCTTTCAGAAAGAGAAAAGAGACTCTACATACAGACGTCTCTCAGATGAGGCTTTAATCCTGGTTCCTCTATGTACAAGGCTATATACGGTAACAACTCCAACCATCCAACAACAACCCACATCAATCCACACATGTGTCCAGAGGCAACTCCCTTATATACCCAGAGTGCCATGTGGCTGTCTGGCCCTGCCTTCCTCTGGACACCTGTCACTCATCCTGGGTGACTGCAGTTTTGCAGCCATTTTGGTGCTTTACATCACCTTGTGACCATCAGCTGATGGCACTTCCTATGATACAGCACCTGGTGGAAAGTGCTGTCATTATGGCTGCCAGTGACCCTTTCATGCCTGGTCACTTGTGTATAAACCCACACTGGACATTTTCCTTGAGACACTGTCTCCACAAGGGGGGACTAACAAAAAACCCACTTAACCCGGTATATTCGATAGCGTTTTTCCCCTGAAAGATCCACATTGTCAGCATTGTGAATAAGCTTCTGAATCAATTAGGATCACTCTGTCTCATTGCTTCTCCTCCATTTTAACTCAAAATGATGGTATGTGTGAATAACAATGACTAAAAGAGATTTGCAAACCCAAAAATAAATGGGAACAACAAACCCGAGATGCATCAGTGTGGTGACCTGCATCTCCTTGAGACAAAAAATGAGTGTGAATGCCTCTCAGGAATGGGAAGGGCAGCTATGGCCTCAAACAGATGGGCCAAAGAAGTGGTCTCAGTTCACTTTGGGGGCATGGTGTTTACATGACACATGCCCCGGAAGTAGCCTGAAACTGCACCATACCCGGTCTAAGGGGGGAAAGCCAGACTGAAAAGAACCAAAAATAAACTGCCCTAACCTGATATATCACCAGGTACAAATGTGAAAGCTGGACAGTGAAGAAAGCAGACAGAAAGAAAATCAACTCATTTGAGATGTGGTGCTGAAGAAGAGTGCTAAGGATACTGTGAATGGACAAAACAACAACAACAAATAATGGTTCTTAGAACAAATCAAGCCTGAACTATACCTGAAAGCCACAATGCCTAAATTTAGGCTGTCATACTTTGGCCACATCATGAGAAAGCATGACTCATTTGAAAAGGCAATAATGTTAGGAATGGTGGAAAGCTTTCTACTAGAGAAAGACTACATTCCAGATTGTTAGACTCAATCAAGGAGGTCACAAGTCTGAACCTGCAGGATCTGAGCAGTGCAGTTGAGAACAGGGAGTCTTGGAGATGTCTTATCCACAGGGTCAAAATGAGTCAACAGCCACATGAATCAACAATAACAAGAAAACTATGTAATTCATGGAGTCATCATAAATTGATAGGTGACTTGAAGGAGCAAACAAACCCATAATAATTCTCTCAAATATTTCTGTTCAAATTAAATTTCACAAGATTTTGTTTAGATCATTGTTTCTTGTTAGAATTAGTCATTGTTGCTGTTTTACTTTAGGTGGACACCCCAAAAATCCTAGGCTTGTGTTTGAAGAATGTCATCTTTGAAGGGAGTCTCTTATACAAAAAGCAAGTAGACTGGCCAAAGCAAAGCAAAGCAGCTTCATTTATATACCGCTTCATACCACGCTATGGGGTGTCTAAGTTGTTTACAACTGTGAGCTGATTGCCCCCCAACAGCTGGGTACTCATTTTAGTGACCTCGGAAGGATGCAGGCCTGAGTTGGGCCTCAGCCCTGGCTGGTATTGAACTCGCAACCTTGTGGTTTATGAGTGAGTGGCTGCAGTACAGGCATTTAACCACTGCGCCACCAGGTTTCAAAGAGTTGTATTTCCTAAGTCAAGACACCACCAAAACATGGCTTTTCTACTTTATACTTCTCTCCTCCCTTTCCACAATATACAAGTGCATGACCTTAATGGAGAGTGGTAGGAAAGATGTCATATGAAGAGTGAGGGTCATATTGACTTCTACACTCAAGGCAGTTTTCTAGCTGGTGATCAGTACTCATTTGGAAGCCTGGATGCCTTCCGGAATGGAGAGTTGACACCCTTCTACTCAATAGTCCTCTTCCACAGAGCACAGCTCATTTAAATTTTTAGTATACCTGTGAGCTGAGAGTAATGAATCAAATCTGAAGCTAATTGGAATCAATATGGTTGGAGACCATCTTCCACCCATGATGAAATGATTCTTCTTTACCTTTGCATCTTTTCAGTGTTATAAAATATGTTTGTTTGTTTCCAGGTAGTTCAGAGTCTTTTGAAGCAGCCAAAGGACAAATGTTCATTTTTGAAAGACTTCTGAGATCTGACTAGGAATACCACATCAAAAGAGGTGACACGGTTGTTTATCAGGAAGAAGACATTCTGTTGTCAGATGAAAAAACTTTTTTTATTCATCCAAGCCTCTTTAAAAAAGTTTTAGAATCTGTATTTTAATTGTGTTTTAGGTTTAATTGTTCAACACCATCTTTTAAAGTTGTATTTGTTTATATGCCATCCTGAGAACTTGTGTTAAGGGGTGCTTATATAATCCAATGAAGAAATCAATCCTGCAGCCCCATAATTACTGTAAGAGATGTTGCTGGAAAAGGCTAAAGCAGCAAGACCCTTCAAAATAGGCTGGTTAGGTGTTCCCTTATAAAACAACCATCGCCCTAAGTGATGATCATTTGAAGAGAATGTGCTGATTCTGAATAATGTCTTCTGTGTCCAGAATGGCAGCTAATAGATGATGAGGCGGCAGTGGCTGCTGCTCAGCGCAGATGCAATATTATCAGTTTAAGCATCAGCTGATGGAAGAGCTGGCTGCCAGCCTAAGTGACAGGCAGTGATAGGATAGCGTCCCGCCCCTGGTGTCAGCACAAATTGTCTTTGATTTTAGATCTGAAGACAAGAAAAGAGAACTGAAATTATGCTGAGGAAATGGGGCATTAGTACATAAAAAGAAAGAGGGGGGAAAGCCTGAGCATGAAGAGGGGTAAGGGAGATTGCAACAGGCAAAGTAGGAGGAATTTTATATCATTAAGCAAAGGGGAGGAACTTTATACATACAGTGGAGAATCTCAGCAGTTCTTCCTGCCATCCACCTCTGCTTTAAACCTAAATTGAGAGAGCATCAAGGAAGGCCATAGGGGATAATAGGCTGAAGAAGAAAGATTAATTGGTGTCAAGCAGGAACTAGTAAAGGATCAGCTGATGCTTGAAAATGTTGGCTGCGGGAAGTGGTTTATAGCTGCCTTTCCCACTGAAAGCACAGCATTGTTGTTCTTCAGTCTACTGCTTTTTTCCTCCTCTTTATGTTGGCTTTGACAAAGTTTTCAGCTAGGATGGGGAAAGGAAGGAATTATTAACTTGCCATTGAGGTGTCTCTAAAGCCGGAGTCTCGAATCTTAAACAGCAGCACAACACGGATATTGTCTGAAATGCTTCATTATGTTTCTTTTATCTGAAGCATCTCCAAAAGTATGTGTGTAGGGGGAGGCCTTTAAATGTGTGTGGGGGAAAGGGGATTTAAACCCCAAACTTTACTCCTAGCTCCACATCTGTTTTTGATATTTGAAACTAATCCCTGTTCTACTTGACAACAAACTTCTAAACCAGGAGAGATAAAAGTACTTCTGCACATGTTCTAGCAAGTATCTTGTGTTGCACTCCATGCTTCAGCCTGTACCACGAAAATATGGAGCTGGAGGATATTAACAAGACTAACAATCAAACCTATGTCAGCAATGGTGTATTTCTCCTTAAATCTTGTTTTACACAAGTATGTAAGGTTTATATCTACAAGGACTCCTTGATTCAGTGGTTCCTTTGTATGCACTACACAATGAAATCTTGCTTATCCTAAGGAAATGAATTAATCAACTACATCCTTGTTATAGCAATTCACTATTCATTCTGCTGCCACTGTCCAAATAACTATTAGACTATTGCTGCATCTGCACTGCAGAAATAATGCAGTTTGACAGCGCTATAACTGCCATGACTCAATGCTATGGAAACCTAGGATTTGTAGTTTGTTGTAGCAGTAGAGCTCTCTGACAGAGAACCCTAAATATCTCAAAAACTACAAATACCAGAATTTCATAGCATTGAGCCATAGCAGTTAAAGTGGTGTCAAACTGCAGTGCAAATGTAGTCTAGGAAGTGATATAGTAGAACAGGGATGGATGACTATCACTCTCCAGATGACTTGAGTAACAACTGCCATCAGTCCTACTCAGCATAGATTATGCTGAGGTGGGAAGGGCCACTGATATCTAAAAACAGCTGGAGGGCCACAGTTGTCCTCTTCTCCAGGAGAACATCAGCCGAGTGAACTTGTTAGTCAATTTAATTTCCCAGTTGGATTTTGCAGTTCCTATCATGACAAAAAAGAAGCAGAGGTTCAACCACAACTGTGTGGTCAGTACTGTAATGTCTTTCAAAACTACAATTTCCAGAATCCTACAGTACTGAGCCATGGCAGTTAAAGTTGGTGTCAACCTGGATTATTTTTGTAGTGTGGATGCAGCCTCAGCTTCGGTATCTGTTTTTAGCCTTTTGCCCTGCTTGTTTCAGACACTCTTATAGGAGTTGTCCATACTGGTAAAATAATCCAGGTTGACACCAACTTTAATTGCCATGGAAGCTTCAAACCAACTTGAAGCCCATCTGTCCAGACAATGTACAGCACAAAAACAGATGGAAACTAACATGACATTGAGCTCCAGGGCAAAAGATTGGTGCAAAAAGAAGCTCTGAGGGGCTGAGCAGATGGACAGGAAAAAGCAGACTGATACTGTTTTCCCCCCAAACTGATTGGAAACCCCACTTCCACTTGGCTCACTCCCAAGGCAGGCTGAACATGTATGGGCACTCTGCACTGGTCCAGAATGATCATGGCATTGAGCTATGATGACCTGTTATTTTTTTTTTACTGCCTCCTGTATGCATGCACACGATTGCATGGATGCAGAACCTGGAACAATGCACATGACAGAGAATAATAATAATAATAATAATAATAATAATAAATTTTTATTTATAGCCCGCCTCTCTGTCCAACAATCAAGGCGAGTTACAGCATTAAAACAAGACAAAATTAAAAGCGTCCCCAATCCCCTAGTCCCAACCTCCCAACCCCTTAAAACAGGATTAAACAAGGAAGGATTAAAATGCCTTAAAATGCCCTGCCACCTACTGATTGCTTACCAAATTACTAGATGGATGTCTGTATAGTCACATTTTTGCACCTCAGTACATTAGTTGTTATGACAGCAGTGCCACACAGCTGGACATAAGCTGACAAGCAATGGCAGATGTTTTTCTGAATGCTCCACAACCTCCTCCACAGGCTAGTGGCAGAGGTGCATGAGGAGGTGGAGAAGGCTGACATCATCATGGGGACAGCCATCCCAGTGGAGGAGAGGGTGGCAATCACCATCTGGACACTTGCCCATCAAGGTAGCTGTCATCAAACTGCCTAGCAGTTTGGGGTTGGCATTAGTACCATGGGGGAGGTATTAGTGGAGATTATCCTGGCCATGGAGAAGCTACTACTGCCATGTACCACATATCTGGGAAATGTCCAAGTAGGCAGAGGCATGCACCCCCATCCTTTGTGCCATGCTCACAGAATGGCTCACTGTTGCATGTGTGTATTTATTGCCATTCTCATGCCCTGTGAAGAAGCTGGAGACTCAGATAAGGAAGCAGAAGAACCGAGCCAGGAGCCTAGCCCCGGTTGCACAGTGCTGGTGCCAGCAGAGACTGCTGCCAATTAATTTTTATTTTTATTTTTATTTATTTTTAAATTTTCTTTTATTTTATATATTTATTTCATTTTAATTTTTATTTCATTTCATTTCCATTTTATACTATTATTATGTCTATTTCTCTTTCTCTTTCATTTTCTTTTTCTTTTCTTTTCTTTTCATTTTACTTTTACTCTATTTTATTTCATTTTTATTTTCTTATTATTTTATATGATTTTTATTTTTGTCTTCATTTCATTTCATTTTTATTTTGTTATTATTTTATATCATTTTTATTTTATTTTATAAATCTATATTTTATTTTATTTTCATTTTAATTTTACTTTCAATTATATTTCTATTTCAATTTCATTCCATTTTTATTTTATTTTATTTTCATTCCATTTTATTTTTATTTTGTTTTTATTTGTTTTTATTTTTAAATTTAATTTCATATTTATTTTCATTTTTATTTTTGTTTTATTTTCACTTTGTTTTATCTCATTATTATTCTTATTTTGTTTTTAATTTATTTTATATCCATTTAATTTTAATTTTAATTTAATTAAAAATAAAATAAAATAAATATTGAAATAAAAATGAAATAAAAATATAATAAAATATAAAAGTGAAATATAAATTAAAATGAAATGAAAATGAAAATAAATATTGAATAAAAATAAAATAAACAAAAAATAAAATAAAATAAAATAAAAATAAGATAAAACAATTGAAAATAGAATAAAAATTATTTAAAACTAAAAATTGAATGAAAATAAAATTTAATTAAAATAAATAAAATAGAAATATGATAAAACTAAAATGAATATGAAAAATAAACCTAAATTAAAATGAAAGTGAATTAAAAATACAAACAATACAATAAAAATAAATATAAAACAAAATAAAAAATGAAAATGAAAATAAAAATAAAATGAAAATAATATACAAATAAAAAGTAAAAAATAAAGTATAATGAAAATAAAATGAGAATATAATAAACAAATGAAAATGAAAATGAAATTAAAATAAAACTGAAATAAAATGAATATAATATGTAAATAAAATAAAATAAAAATAAATTAAAATTAACATAAAATAGAAATAAAATAAAACTAAATAAAACTAGTAAAAGAAAATAAAATGATTATAAAATAAATAAATAAATAAATGGAAAAATAAAAGAAAATATTTTTATTTTTATTTTAATTTAATTTTTTTACTAAAGAACATCCCTGAAGGATTTAAATTCCAGAAAGTAGAATGAGGGGTGTGTGTCTAATAATCCTATCTATTATTGAACAGAAGAGATGTCATTCTGAATGTAATCACTGTGGACATTGGTGAGCGATGAAAACTCCAAGAGCCATGCATCTCCAACTCCAACTGCAGCTCAGAACTTCCAGAGAAAGGGGACGAGGGACAGGAGGAGGAGCATCGAAGGACAAAAAGGGACTAGTTGACCTGCCAGTTGGATTTACTAGGTGAACTTAGCTGTTGAATAAAACTATGGACCGGAACAGACTGGCAAGAATGGGTGGCTCATGCCGGCCCTGTCAAAGACAGATTGGGGCTGCAGCAAACACACCCCAAGGCCCAATCCGCCTTGAACCTGGCCCAAATAGAAGTGGAAAAGATCCATTCCTATTTGGGCCAGGAAAGAGGTGCTTTTCCCAGCCCCACCACAACCCCAGGGTGGCTCCAAGATGTTTTGGCAGTGTGTGGAACGTAAACGCTGTATCACTGGAATGTCTTGAAGCCGTTCATGTCTAGGCGGCCACCCGGCTTCCATCTTCTGGGCATCTTGGGGGTATGCAGTGTGTAAATGCCACACTCCCAAGATGCCTGGAAGGCATCTTTAACAGGCTGTCTGTTCCGACCCTAAGTGTCTTATTTTTTATGTTTTCATGTCAGACTAAGGATCGCAACAGATTGACAAGATAAAAATGGCTCAATCCTGCTTTTTCCCATAGTGGATTGAAATCCCGCTGCATACATGGTCCACTGTTCAGGTCAAACGAGGTTGCACATAGTGCAACCACATGTTGCAGTATCAAGCAGCACTGCTGGGTACTTTTTTTGTTGCTTCTCCACCATGTATGCATACCTTTGCATAAACAAATAAAAGAATCTAACTGGTGACCCCCATGTACCTCCCACTGCCCACCCAGATGCCATCCCTTGGATTGGACACAGTCACACATACAATGCTCCACCTGTACAGGGCATCAGCGCATCAGTGTGTGAGCGATACATTGGCAAGGCACAATCATCGAGTTCACCACCCCAGCATGCCCCCTTCACTTCATGCCCCCCTGTTGGACTCTCTGGTTTGTGTATATTGTAATTACATCCATTGGAGTTGTTGCATGTTTATTTCTTTGCTTTGCTGCAGCCCCACACTTGCATTCGGCTGTTTATATGCAGAAACAAAGATATGAATCTTTCATGCTAAGTTTTTAGTCCCAGCATGCAGCTTTGATTCAGTTTCTGTCCACTTTGGAGGTCTGCATCATCTAAACACCTTGCCTTCAAAGTGGCTGGAAACTACTTTATTTTGGCCTGTCTGTTCCACCTTTAAGTGCTTGAACCAGACCTGTGAAATCACTACCTGGCTAGTGTTTGTGGGACAGCTAAGTGAACATAGAAGTCCATGAAAGGAACATTAGATTAGATTGGCATAGTAGAGCTATACTGTAGTTGAGCTCTTTGACTTGCTGGAGTCTCTTTTTTAGTCAGCGGTAGGCAACCTTTCCTCTTTAAGGGCCGAGGGACTTCAGCTCCCAGAATCCCAGGAGCTATTGGCCAACATGGGACTATTGGCCAACATGGCTGAGGCTTCTGGGAGCTGAAGTCCCTCGGCCCTTAAAGGGGAAAGGTTGCCTACCCCTGTTTTTAGTAATGGAAGCCAGAACCAGGGTGACATGTCCCCAGGGGAGTTGCTGATTCCTGCCACAATGTGTTTCATTTAACTGTTGGCTACCTAGAGATAATGTAAAATTTTGCAGTAAAGCTTTAATTCTTTGGAATAAAAATAGATATTTCTTTTCTTCACAAACTGCCCAGCACTCTTTTAAAAAAGAGGCCGCATTGTAGCTGCCATTTCTTCAGTACAACCCCAAACAATGCCAAGTCTGGTGCACTGTGGAGGACATAAAATGGCATCCAACCTTGCAATGGGAGCAAAAGGCAGGTGTGCGTGTGTGAACTGAGTTACTTCTGATGATGAACTGCATCTTTGAGAAACTGCTGGAATATTTCTCATCCTCTTAGGAAAATATGATGAAAAAGTCCTCACAATTATTCTGTCCATCAATAATCAAGAGAATTTCCAGAAGCCATCTGAGCTTAGCTACATCTAGGAAATTCTTCCTCTTTTTCTACAATGACAGCAGCAAATCCCCTGCAGATGCTATGTTTACACAATCATGGGGAATCTCAACTGCTTACCATTAAACATATTCTAAGTGTGTATATGAGATCATATTCATAGGGAACAGTTAGATTCTTTGTATAATTACTAAAGAGGACATTTTCCAAGGACATTATTTGACTGTAAATTCTATCTGTATCACCTAATTTGATCGACTCTATCTACTTTTAAAGCATACTTGAAACAAATGCTGTTTGAGCACATTGGAAGAGTGTCTCAAGGAAGTTTGGCTTTTTCTTTCTCTGAGGCTGAGAGGGTATGACTTGTCCATAACCACCCAGTGGGTTTCCATGGCCCAACGTGGATTCGATCCTTGGTCTCCAGAGTCATAGTCCAATGCTGAAACCACTACACCATGCTGGCTTACTTTAAATATCTATATCTATATCTTTTTTTTTAATATATATATAATCAATTTTATTGAATTAAAAACAAGAAACACAAACAAGAAAAACAAAACAAATAAATATCACACAGAGACAATTAACATTAAAAAGTGACTTCCTTACTAGATACATCTTGCAATTTAGCCCGAGATCATTGACTTCTTTAAAGCAATAAGTGGTAAAGTTTTATGTCATCTAATATAAAATAATTTCTTTTCTAGTAACAGTGTGGGAATAAAAACACTATCACAATTACCTTAATATAACTTAACTTAATGCTATTCCAAAATTGATTACTGTTTCTTAGATAATTCTACAGAGTACGAGTCTAAAGCAATTACCCAATTTCCTTTAAGTAAATGCAGTAATACACCCTAATTCCCCCAACTGATGCCAATATTCTATAACGGGTTCCCAATCTTTTTTAAAGATATCATGACTAAATCCTCTAATTAAACCAGTCAATCTATCCATTTCTATTATGTCCATAATTCTCTTAAACCAGTCTTGGATTGATGGAATGTCTTTCTTTTTCCATTCCGCAGCATAAGTTAATCTTGCCACCGAGATAAGATAAAAAATTGTTTTCCCATATTTCCTTTCAAGGTTTTCATCTGCAATTATATCCAGGAGGAATGTCTGAGGATTAAAGCTCAAATTAATTTTTAACATTGCATTTATAGTAGTATTTATATTTCCCCAATATTGCTTCGCCATCTTACATTTCCACCAAAGGTGATATTGAGAACCTACCCTTTCCTCACATTTTCAACATAAGCTAGAAGAAGACCTGTTAAACTTGGAGATTTTAAGCCAGGGGTAGCAACCTTTTTGAGCCAGGGGCCGGATTGCTGTCCCTCAGACAATTGGGGGGCCGAAGCACCAACAATAAATAAATAAATAAATAAATAAAAATAAATACAATTTTTTAATTTTTTTTTTTTAAAAATTAAAAAATGCATGCACACTCTCTCAGCCCCAGAAAAGCCATGGCAACCCCCCCTGTGGAGATTTTGCCAAGAAAACCCCAAGAACAAGTAATAAGAACAATAATCAATATCTATGATAAAGTCAAGTGTCATAGAAATTTCATGGCGGGGGTGGTGGCGGCGGGGGGCAGCGGCGGGACCATTCCGGGGCTGGTCCAAAGGCCTTGGGGGGCCGCATCCAGACCCCAGGCCTTAGGTTGCCTACCCCTGGTTTAAGCGGTGTCAAATACCATCGATATTGAATTTTATAAAAATTTTCCTTAATATTACAGTTTAGTGTGTATTTAAGTCTCATGGTCCAGCATTTTTCCCACTGCTCTAGGTCTATATTATGTCCAAAGTCTTGGACCCATCTTACCATTGGTGATTTAATTTGATCTTGTTCCAGCTCAACTGTTAACAACATTTTATAAAATGTAGTGATTTTGTGTTTGTCATGCGATGTCAAAATATCCTCAAATTCCTTATTTAAAATTCCAATTGGCTTAGTTTTTTTTATCCATTAAGAAACGTTCTTTTATTTGTCTATACATGAACCAATTACACATGAAACCTTCCGAGTTTAATTGCTCTTGGGATTTGATTGAAATATTAGGTTCTTTACCAATCAACAGCTCATTGTATGTCAACCACTTATCTTTCCCCATCTTATTTTCTTTAGAAACAACTTCCCCTATCGCAGTCCACTTAGGTAAGACATCAAACCATTTCTGTTTGATTTTCATCCAGACTCTTAATAGAGAGCGCCTTAGATAGTGGTCGTTGAAATTTCTGTGACACTTGACTTTATCATAGAGCAGGTAACTATGCCACCCGTACACATTATCAAAATATCTAATTTCAAATTTCTTTCATTTTTTAACTCAATCCAATCCAATAACCAAAATAATGTATATGCATAGAAATAAATTTTGAAATTTGGTAGGCCTAATCCCCCTCTCTCTGTCATATCTTGCAAATATTTCATTTTAACCCTGGGTTTACGACCTGCCCATATAAATTTAGATAAGTCCTGATTCCATTTCGTGAAAGGTGAATCATTTAGTAAAATAGGAGCATTTTGAAATAAATAAATCATTTTAGTGAGCACATTCATTTTAATTGTGGAAATTCTGCCCATCCAGGATATGTTCATATTTTGCCATCTCTTTAAATCTGTTTTAATTTCTGTCCATTTCTTCTCATAATTGTTTTTATATAAATCAGAATTTTTAGTTGTAAAGTTTATACCTAGATATTTGGCCATTTTAACTTCTTGAAAGTTAGATTTCTCCTTCAAAATCCACTTCTCTTCTTTAGTCATATTCATTAATAACATTGACATTTTCTCTCTATTTACAATTAAACCAGTTGCCTTGCCAAATCTTCCCAGCACTTTCAATAGGGAGTCTATATCTTCCCCAGTTTCGAAAGAGATATCATTAAATCGTCAGCAAATGCTTTTGTTTTAAATTCCTCACCTTTAAGTTTAATTCCATGTATATTTGAATTTTCTCTAATTTGACTCATCAAAATTTCAAAATTTAATATAAATAACAAGGTGGATAAGGGACATCCCTGCCTAACTCCTTTTTGTATAGGGAATGGTTTAGAGGATTCATTATTGAGCAATAATTTAGAATATCTATATCTTTTTTAAAAGAACAGAAAAAAGTTTACATACAAACCCATGTTGACATATGTGCCTGGAGGTCTGTGCAGGAGGTTCCTTTCTTATCTTGCCTCCTTTTATGTCATGGAATCAAAATAAACAAATGCAAAAAAAATTGTAGTTGTAATGCCTTGTGGTGTAAAATATACAACTCACAATGGATCAGCAGGATCCAGATTGTGCAAGTGTTTAAAGCAAGCTTCAAGCTGTCTAGACAAGCAAAAAAAATGTATCTACACCTTTCCTTTTTCCTGCCTTAATACCCATGTTTGGAGAGGGACATCCTGAGATCCCCCACTTTTTTCCAAGTGAAATTTAAAAACATCATGCACATACTTTTCCATTGGGGGAGTGAAACAGGCTTTTTATCACTCTGAGCCTCCCGAAAGGACCATTTGAGGGTAGGCTTCCTGTCCAGGGAGGAAATGGCCCTGTCAGTAATTCGGATGGACTCTGATTTTCAATAACTTTCCATCCTGGCAAATCATGATTCAGTTTCCATTTATAAAGTGAAATGAGTGGTTAAATAATCAACAGCAAAAAAGCAGCAGTAGGAAATGAGCTATCCCTCAAAACAATTCTTTTCTGTTTAGTTTGGACTTTGTTCTATTGTTAAAGGATATCCTTATGTGCATGGTATTGGAAATTATGTACATTGCACATTTGTTTCTTCTCTCTCCTCCTCCTCCTTCTCCTCACACCATGCAAGGAAATTTGATAATTATTGTCTTAATTTTCAAGAAGGAAATGGATGTTGGTAATGTGGCAATGAAACTTTGTCTCAGGGAATAAACTACTTCCTGCTAGGTCATTGTATTATAGAGACAAAAATATTGAGTCAAGAACACACAAACCATCAATTCTATGGAGCAATATAGACTTTCAATTTCTGTCGTGCACTAGGTCAGATTGTTTGCCCGTCTGACACAGTACTGTCTACTCTGACTGTATTTCTCTTCCAAGGACTCAGGCATTTTCTATAACCTACTGTCTGGTCCTTCTAGCTAAATATGGTTTACCATTGCCTTCCCCTGAGGCTCAGAGCATGTGACCTGTCCAAGGTCACCCAATGGGTTTTATGGCCAAGCTGGGAATTGAACTCTGGTCTCCAGAGTTGTAATCCTACACTTAAATCATTATGCCACACTGGCTCCAATTATAGTACATTTTCTCATATTATCTTTTCCTCTCCCTCCCTCTTTTCTTGTGGACAGATGAAACATCAGTTCACTTGATTCCCCACCTATTCCAAATTTGGTGTTTATAGTCAAAAACAGCACAGGCTGCACATCAGTTATCAAGTACCTACATGGTAAGATGCAGCTTCCTAACCAAACTCTACTGCTGTCCTTTAAAACGATTCACCAAGAAAGCTTCATTTCAATATTTAGTTTGACAGACATTTAGCACTAACAATGAATTTGTCAATTAATAAGATTCAGTCATTTTTGGAGAGGGACAGTAATTCATTAGATGTATTCTTTATTTTTATTATTTTGATATGTGTTTTTTTTATTAGAGTGAAAACTGATGGATTAAAACTAGAGTAGTTTTTATTGCTTCCTTTTGTATATACTTTCTTTAAGATGTAAATAAGTTTGGGATTTTATTTTATTTATTTTATTTTTTTGCTCTTAGACCAAACTATTTTTTTTATTGCAAACTATTCTGAAAAAATGTGATGGAACTAAAAAAAAGTTGATAATATTACTTTTTAATCCTGCTATATATGTTGTTTTTCATTATCTAGCCATGATCACGAAAGTTTGTACAGAGATTATTGCACCACAATTCGTCTGTGTGATAGATGCAGGATTTAAAAGTTTAAGTCAAAGACAGATTTTATTGCATTGCCCCATAGCTGGGCAGTATGCAACCTGTATGCAATCCAGGCTTCTCTGGGCTTCTCATGTAGTTTTTCAAACAAAGTGTAGTGAGAAGCCCAGAGCCAAGATTTAGGTGGGATGCAGTCAGGCAGCAGCATCAGCAGCATTTTTAAAGTGATAATACCTGACTGCATTCCATCAGTGATTCTATCCCGGGAGAGGTAAGTCACTTTTTTGGGAGGTGCAATAAACTCCTTAGTTTTTCCTATATTTGTTTCCTTGAATTAGAGGTGCATTCATCTGGACACTTGTCACCCTGAAGCAGGATAGTTGCAGAATTCTCTTTTAAGCATGTCACTGTATTATACTAAGATATATATCACCTATGCAAAGACAAGGAAACAGATTAAATCAGTAGGCGCCACATGTTTGAATCCCAGGAATTATTTGAGAATTGCAGTTTCATGATGTTTCTGATCTCTGTCCTTAACATTCATTGTTTTCCCATCACTGCAATATTATGTGCCATTGCATACCCTCATGCTGGGATATATATAAAATAATATTTAATATCTAGTGGGAAACATGATTGGAAGTAAAGATGACCTAGTACATTTTTGGGAGCTCACCAAGACTCAAGGAACTTAAAAGACACCAGTTTTGGGGTCACTTGACATAGGGCATGCCTGGCCTAGAGAGAACAAAAGGACAAGCACCATGGGTAATGCATGACATGACACATTTCCCCTACCAGCTTATTTTGCATTTACTATGAGAAAGGAAGAAGGAAGCAGTTGTCAAAATAGAAAAAGATCAGACTGCCTTACCTCTTAGAAATTCCCCATCATTTCTCCCTGTCCTTCATCAAAGGATTTGTTTTGAGATTGTGAAGTCGAAGGCTTTCATGGCTGGCATCCATAGTTTTTTGTGGGTTTTCCGGGCTGTGAGGTTGTGTTCTAGAAGAATTTATTCCTGATGTTTCACCTGCATCTGTGGCTACCATCTTCAGAGAAAGATGGCATGGAGGTGTGCATGTTATATATACTGTGTGACCCTGGCTGGAGTGATTTACATGTTAATCTGTGTATTGTTCTGTTGTTGAATGACAAGGCCTCAGAGTGGGAGGATATGCAAGGAGGATTAGTGACTAATTATTAGTCCACTGTCTGCTGGGAAACCCCCTGCCCCTGGGCGAAGTTCATTTGCATGTGCTGAGTCTTGATTTTGGTGTTTTTTAGGACTAGTAGCCAAACTTTTTTTATTTTGATGGTTTCTTCTTTCCTGATAAAAGTTGTCCAGGTGTTTGTGGATTTCAATGGTTTCCCTGTGTATTCTGACCTGACAGTTGTTGGCATGGCCCAGAATTTCAGTCTCCCAAAGCCTGGGCATAAAATGTCATTTGAAAACACTGAAATTCTGGGACAGCCAGGAGGAAGAGGGGGAAGCAGGAGAGGGAGAGAGAGCACAGTGTGAGGCAGTGGTGGCAGCCTCAAAAACTGCCCGCACACAAGTGTCTCTCCCAGCGGCCAGGAGAAGGAGGAGGAAGCAGGAGAGAGAGAGAGAGAGCAGCATGAGGCAGTGGCAGCAGCCTCAAAAACCGCCTGCCCACCAGTGTCTCTCCTGGCAGCCAGGAGGAGGAGGAGGAAGCAGGAGAGAGAAAGAGAACAGCACGGGGCAGTGGTGGTGGCCTCAAAAACTGCCCACCCAATCAGGCTTGCAGTAGTAGCAGTAACAGCAGTAATAATAGTGAGGGGGAGTAGAAGGGGCTAAAGAGAGGAAAGTGGAGCAGAGGCAGTTATAAATTTACTACCCCCCCTGGTGGAAATAATAATAATAAAATAGCCTTGGGTATTATTGGGGATACTTACTTGGATATTATTGTGAACAGGAACATTCTAAGAGCGAGAAGATAAGTGACAGCATTGATTTTGGATTTAAGCAAAGGAAATTAAGTGTAGTCTGTTTTGGTTAAATTAGAAAATAATATATAAGAAAAATCTAAACAATTCAAATCTTCTACATGTTATATAAACATAAAGAAAAGATCTTATACATAACTTGGAAATGGCTAATAACACAAAAACACCTAACGAAGAGGAAATAAAAGCCACCTCCCCAATAAAAATGCCAGTAGATTCAGAACAACAAAAAGAAATACATATTAACTCCTACTTATTAGAAGAATTTAGAAAAGAAGTAATGGATATAAAAACAGAAATAACAGTAAAAATTAAGGAAGAAATAAAAGGTCTTAGAGAAGAGATCAAAGTAGACATACAAAAGGAAATAAATACTTTTAAAGATACTATATAAAAAATCAGTGGAAAAGTAAAAGTACTGAATAAAAAAAATGTCAGAAATTCAAGAGAAAACAGAAGCACTAGAAAAGAGGGTCAGCATCACAGAGGGAAAACAACACCAAGAAGAATATTATAAAGCAAATTTAGAATTGTGTCTCCAGAGGAAAGCATTAAAATTAAGAGGAGTAGGAGAACAACTAAATGAAAACTTAAATACAAGAATTATTCCTGCTCTGGCACACTTTATAGATTGGTTGGGAGAATAATTAGATCTAGAAATAGATAACATGTATAGAGTGGACTTCTGGATTGCAAAAAAATCATAATCTCCCAAGAGACATTGGGCCTTTACAGACTGCCATAAATAATGCAGCTTGAGTCCACTTTAACTGTACTGGCTCAGTGCTAGGGAATCATGGGAATTGTATTTTTTCTGGGACATTGAACCTTC
This sequence comes from Phrynosoma blainvillii, assembly GCA_026167975.1. Classification (NCBI taxonomy): domain Eukaryota; kingdom Metazoa; phylum Chordata; class Lepidosauria; order Squamata; family Phrynosomatidae; genus Phrynosoma; species Phrynosoma blainvillii. Next base: position 181,105,954 of record JANUYF010000001.1, read on the forward strand.
TTTGTCAGAGAGCTCTGGTGCCATAATAAACAACATTTCCCATGATTCCTTAACACTGAGCCAGGGCAGTTAAAGTGGACTTAAGTTGCATTATTTCTGGCAGTCTGCCCATTATGATCTTTTTTGTAAGAGAGAGAGTAAGAGATCTTATCTTAGCGATGAACTTTAACAAAAAAATTGAGATGGAAGGAAAAGAGGCAAAAGTCTATAAAGCAATCCCAATGCAAATGTTGAGGAAAAGAAGAGATTATACAATACTAACAGAATATTTAAAAGATAACAACATAAAGTATAAATGGGAAAGAACAGAAGGAGTGTCCTTTGCACTCAAGAAAGAGAGGTTTATAATAAACTCAGAAGAAAAAATGAAAGCTTTCCTAACCAATCATAAAGTGACCCAAGAAGTAGGAAAACCTGAGACAAAAGAAGGAGAGACAAAAAGAAAATAATATGACAAAGATGGAAACCAGATTGGTAAAAGAATTTAGAAGGGAAAATCTAGAGGGGGAAAAAAAAGTACAGAAGAATCAGATAGGCAAAGATCAGAAGATGAGAGAGAATCGGAATCAAAGCAGGACCATGAGTTAAAATCAATAACCCCACAGGGAAAAAAAATCTGAAGGCAAGAAGACTAAGAAAACTAACACAGACAGATAACAAAAAGGGAAGGAAAAAAATAAAGAAGCAAAAAAGAGTTAGGTAATAACAAACCAAAAAGAAAAAAGTTAACAGATTATGACAATAAAACTATTATCTTGGAACATTAATGGGTTAAACTCAAACTTTAAAAGGAGGAAAAGTTTCCATTATTTAGGCAAACAAAAAATAGATTTGATCTGCTTGCAAGAAACATACATAAAAGGAAAAGACAAACATGTTTTGGAAAACAATAGATTAGGCAAACTGTTTGTAGCATGTGATGAGAAAAAAGAAAGAAAGAAAGGTGTAGCAATTTATGTAAGAGTGAAAGGCCAAGCAAGAGAAATATTCAAAGATACAACTGGACATAAGAGGGAAATCGAATGGGGTTTGGGATCTGATCATAGATAGATCGAATCCAAGCTCCAAAAAGGGTAAATGAGGGAAATTACAAATATCAGCCTTTACTCTTGTAGAAAACTTAAACTTGATATACTTATGGAGAATAAGCCATAATACCTGTAGAGACTATACATTCTATTCAGATAGATTCAAAACATGGTCACAAATTGATTTAATTTGTGCCTCAAAACAGTTAACTAAAGATACTTTGAAAATAGAAATACTCCCCAAAACCTTCTCAGATCATAATGCAATGAAATTGGAAATCAAAACAACCAAAAAAGAATTTAACTGTAAATTAAAGGATTATCTGTTATGGAATGAAGAGTTTGTGCAAAGAATCAAATAAGAATTAAGACTACACTTTAAATCAAATACAGATGATGAAATGCCAGCTAATATCATATGGGATGCTAGTAAAGCAGTTATAAGAAGCCAATTTATACAAGAAATTAGGGAGGAAAGATCTGAGCAACAAAAAGAAAAAGTAAAAATGAGAAAGCTAAGGGAGAAAGAACAAGAGTTTTAAAAGAATCTGAAAGATAAAAGATTATACCAAGAAATGAAAATCTTAAAGAACCAATTAAACCAAAAAATCACAGAACAGTTAGCAAATAAAAGAAAACACTTTAATAATAATAATAATAATAATAATAATAATAATAATAATAATGATTTATATCCCGCCCCTTTGAAATCAATCACTTAAAACAACAACACTTCGAACATGCAAATAAAACCAGAAAATGGCTGGCATATAAAACTAGAAAAACAAAATGAAAGAAGAATGATAGTTAAATTAAGAAAGAAAGAGAAAGAATACACCCACCAGAGTAAAATCAAACAAATTGAATCAGAATACTTCAAGAACCTATTCAAAGTGGATAATTTAACAGAGACTAAAAAAACAAAAATCCAAGAATTAGAGAGAACAAATTCCTCAATTTACAGAAAATCAGAAAAAAGAGTTAAATATGCCAATAACAAAGGAAGAAAAATATACAGCAATAAACCTCTGGGGCCAGATGGGCTAACGGCCAAATATTATAAGATCTTTGTGGAAGAATTAATGCATCCACTATATAACACCATAAGAAAGATTGAAGATAACTGATACCCACAAACCTGGTGCTTAGCGACAATAATACTGATTCCAAAAGAAGACAGAAATCCCAGTTTAATCGATAACTACAGACCCATATCTCTGTTGAATCTTGACTACAAGCTATATGGTTCAATTCTGGCAGAAAGGCTGAAAAAAGTGTTAATAAAATGGAAACACGAAGACCAATCTGGCTTCTTACTGGGACGTCAAATTAAAAACAACATCAGAGCTCTGGTGGATATTATAGAATACTACGAATTCCACAAAGAAAAAAACCCTGGGTATTATTTTGCTGGATTTAGAAAAAACCTTCGACAATGACAGCTGGTTCTTCATGAAAGAAGTATTAAAACAAAGTGATATATTAGATAGTTTCCAAAAATGGTTTAATACCATCTACTCTCAACAATATGTTCAAATTGATATAAATGGGGAAAAATCAGAAAAATGCATAATTAATAAAGGGACATGGCAGGGGTGCCCACTCTCACCAATTTTTATTTATAACAGTGATAGAAATTCTAATGAAGAAAATAATAAGGAGAGACAAACAAAATAAAGGGCTTCAAATAGGGAACCAACAATTCAAAATAAAAGCATTTGCTGACGACATTGTAATTATATTGGACAACCCAAAAAATAGAATTACAAAACTATGGTCCACTCTAGAAGAAGTCTGATATATGGCAGGTTTTAAAATTAATAAATAAATGAATGGAATTTTGATTAAAAAAAACTTTTCAAAAACTGATGAGAATGATTTAGCTACAAAAACAGAGCTAAGTATAGTATCTAAAACAAAATACTTGGGCATTATTATAACAAACCAAAATTCTGATCCTCTGACAAATAATTACATTAAAACTTGGAATAAAATCAAAGAGGATTTGAAAAGATGGAAGACGCTGCAACTATCATTACTTGGAAGAATTGCACTGATACAAATGTATGTGTTTCCAAAAATGCTGTATCTATTTCAACTATACCTGTCATCACCTTAAATAGTGTCTTTAAAACTTGGTCAAGAGATATTAGAGAGTTTATCTGGCTTGGGAAAAAAACCTAGAATAAAAACTGCTGCATTGCAAGATTGTAAAAGAAAAGGAGGCTTGGGCTTACTGAACCTATAAATCTACTACAATGATGCTGCCTTTACATGGTTAAAGGATTAGATTTGATTTAAAGAATAAAAGACTACAGACATTAGAGGGTGTGGATTTAGAGAAAGGTTGGCCCATGTATTTATGCTACGAGAAGGAGACAATGGGGGGAAGCAGACGGTGCAAAGCGCCATTTTGGGGGCAAGGAAAGGGAGGGGCAGCCACACAGTGGGCGCCCCAACCCCTTCCCAAAGGCATCGTTGGAGCGCCGGCCCCTCTACACGGCCAGCGCTCAGATGATGCCTTTCCACCACAGCGTCCACACACACTGTGGTGGAAGAGTCACCAAAGGTGCGCCACCAGCCTTTTGCGGTGCACCTTCGCCGACTTGTGGAAGGAGCGCTATTTTAGCGCTCCTTCCAGGGGCGGCGAAGCTGCACCGTGGGGCCGAGGTGTGAGGATACCTCAGCCCCGATCCGCAGCTTCCCGGGGCGGCCCATGGCCGCCCATCTGCTTCCCCCTAATATATAAAGAGTTTAATAATCATGTGGTAAGGAAAGCATTACTTAAAATTTGGAAGAAGTACAGGATTTTTTTATACACTAAAGTTCCAAGATGGGTTTCGACGCAGGAAGCCTTCCACAAAGCAGAAAAAACTCAGATAGAAAAATGGATTACCTATGGAGACATGTAACCAAAACAAAAAAAGGGGTGAACATTAAAACACTAGAGGAACTCCAAAAAGGAGGAATAGAAATACAATGGCTACTGTACTTACAACTAAAAGAAAGATTTAAAAAAGATTATAAGTGTATAGGAATAGAAATGGAAAAAAAGACTTAGAAAAAGTATTTGACAGGGGTGAAAAGCACATGATATCACAAGTATATAAGATGTTGCTAGATATTGAATTAAAAGAAAAGACAATTAAAGAAAGCATGATAAAATGGATGCAAGATATAGGTGAACAAATTCCACTTAATATTTGGGAAAAAGTATGGTTGAAAAATTTTAAATTTACTAAAAGTGCTAATCTAATAGAAAACTATTATAAAATGCTCTACAGGTGGCACTTATCCCCTGCAAAACTGGCCAAGATCAAAAACAGTAGTGAAAACAACTGCTGGAAATGTGGTCAAAACAATGCTAACCTATTCCATCTGTGGTGGGAGTGTAAGGAAGCAGTAAAGTTTTGGAAGGCGATTCATACAAAAATATGAGAACTTTTTCAAGTACACTTCAAGATAAATCCAAAACTATTTTTGTTAAATATAACTGAAGAACTAAAAGGGAACCTGAGTAAAGATGACATAGGTGTAACCCTATATATGATTACAGCAGCCCGTATAATATTTGCAAAATACTGGAAAGGGGGAAATAAACATTCTTGAAGAATGGATAGTAAAAGTAAATGACTTAATGATAATGGACAAATTAACAATGATGATAAACAGTAAATCTGAACAACATTACTTTGAGAAATTGGGGAAGATTAAATAATTATGGCATTAAAATGTCATTTGTAAACATTACAATACTTATATAAAATATTATAAATACCCAAGGATGGGTTTGTTTATAAGGGTTTCGGATGACTTTCTGAAAGATATAAGTTAAAAACTTTTTGCTGTACTGTAACTATGCATGAATAGTCTAATATATATATATATTGAATGTAACAAGAAATGAATGTATTTTAAGAAAATAAAAATAAATAACAATCAGAGAAAAAGAACACACTAAAATTCTGGACCATGCCAACAACTATCAGGTTAGAATGCAACAGGGAAGCCATTGAAATCCATAAACATCTGGGCAACTTCCAACAGGAAAGAAGAAACCCTGAAAGTAAACAAAGGGCCTGAACAGACTGCCAGAAATAATCCAGTTTGAGACCACTTTAACTGCCCTGGCTCAGTGCTGGGGACTCATGGGAACTGTAGCTTATTGTGGCACCAGAGCTCTCTGACAGAGAAAACTCAGTGTCTCAGGAAAAAACTGCAATTCCTCACACACCTCCATGCCACCTTTATCTGAAGATGCCAGCCACAGATGTTGGCGAAATGTCAGGAATAAATTCTTCTAGAAAACAGCCACAAAAAACTTATGTTTTGAGACTGTATGAATTTCTTAACACCTCAGTGCTAAAAGTCTTAGTTTTTCCTGACTAGTTTGTCCATTTTCAAGAAAACATCAAAGATATTTCCAAACCCTTTGTGAGTCCACAAATACAGGTTTTGAGGGAAGATTTTTGAATATAAAGATAATCCAAATCACAGCCTCTTCATTCACTCCTTTTTGGGGGTTCCTGAAGCTATTACTGAGTCTCTAGCGGGGGGATGCAGATGGCACAAAGCACCATCTTGGAGCCAGGGAAAGGGAGGGGCAGCCACATGGCAGCCGCCCCAACCCCTTCCCAAGGACATCATCAAGGAGCGCCCAGTTCCGCATGGTGAGCATCCTGATGATGTCCTCCCAGAGTAGCCTCCTCACCCGCTGCACCGGAAGAGATGCGGAAGAGGTGCGTGGCACCTCTTCCGGAGCCCTTTCTGGCATTTCAGGAAGGAGCATCATTTTGGCGCTCCTTTCTCAAGTGCCGAAACAGTGGATTGGGGCTGCTGCGTGTGCTAGCAGCAGCCCCAATCCTTGGCTTCTCAGGGCAGCCCATGGCCACCCATCTGTAGAGGCTCTAGCATTTCCCCCCTAAATTCACTTCTTTTTAGGGTGCTCCCTCAGCCATGAGCTGAGCATCCAATTTTTTCATCCCTTTGTTCTTCTCTATCTTTGGAGGGACTCGAGTCTCTGGGGTTTTTTTTCTCTTACGTTTTTGTTCTGAAACCTGTATGTCTTTGGCTGTTAGCTGAAGGTTTTAAACATTTTTCTCCAAAAATCATTCTTTATTGATGCTGCTTGCTTGAATCAGCTGTGTTCTTCTATGGACATCTCTATGACTCATTTTACCCTTTACTTGTCCCTATCCAAATTTTCCAAAAGCTCTTTCTGTAGCCTTGGAAGAAACTTGTATATGTGGTTTTGCTCTTGTGTGCACGATTGTGCATCTCTGCACAATTCTGAATAAAAACCTTTTAGTTATATTAATCTGGAGTTCTTTTGTAGCTATTCCTGGTAAAAATTGGCTTCAAAGATCCTAAGAAAAAGGTTACTCACAAGCCTTTGAGCTAATTAACATCCCCAAACATTTTAAAGAGATACTGTCATTGCTGCTGGGACTCTTGGAGAAAGGAGACTGTTGTCAAAAAGAAAAGTTACTTTTCTGTTGCTTATGGAGTTGAAATATTATTATCTGTCTCTTATTGCCCTTTGTCCCTAGTCCCTACATGGCCAAGAAAGAGAATGGCCTGTGCCTGCTTTGAGATCCCTCCAAGCCATTTAACTGACAACAGAAGTAACATCTGAGACCCAATGTAGACTTGTGACTCTAACATCCTCACTTTTCTTGTTCTGCTTGATTTTTAACACCTTTGCCTGATGAAGGAGCCAGTGGAGCTTCGAAAGCTTGCATGATGTAGTCTGTGCATTTTGGTTGGCCAATAAAGGTATCATTGTTTTGTGAGTTTTGGATTGTATTGCCAAAGCAGTAATTTGTAGTGTAGATGTGCCTTTAATCTGATAGTTCATTTGACCTACAACTGAAGAAGTGAAACCCCTATTGAAAAAAGTGGCAAAAAGTACTCACAGAGTTATAGTCCTCAAGCAGCTTGCTTGGAGTAGTCGCATTACAGTCACTGAGGGACTAGATAAGTTAGTGAGCCTATGCTGTGTAGATATTCAGATAAAGCCCATTGGCATTGGTGCTTTCTTGAGCCATGAATCATTTGCACAGTGCAGCAGCTGTTGCAAATTCTCCTCAGAAATGAAAGCCCCATGAATGATCATTGACAAGACATGATACCTCTGCTTGATTTTGGAAGTACACTAGAAATGGAGCTGTGGTTTCACAACAGTCATCATTACAACTCATCACATTGGCAACACTGGGTGTTATGGATGGAGCCTTAAGTCTATTAAGTCTGTATGTTTTAGGATTGATAGCCATCCTCTTCTCTTTCCAGATGTTGTGAAGGAAGCGGAAATGAAAGACTCAGAGCAAAGCACTGAATGGGGGAAGGACCCTGTAAAGCAAGATTTTTTTGTGGGGGGAGGGAATTATATTGTCACATTAGGCTTTGCAACATTTCTTATCAGCATTTGATGAATTGTTTCTGTAATACAATGTATACTGTTATATACATGGGCCATGCTGCACATGGATTTTAATTATACTGTACTTCTAACGTATTTTGTCTGTTTCCCTCCAATCCTTCCTGTTGCACAAATCACATTCTTGGCATTAGTGACCCAGATAAAGGATGTTATTTTTGATGTATAATCAGAATGGTGTAATTCATCACTTCACACTTCATTTAAATTTACAGTATAACACTGTGTTGCCTGTTGACATAAAATTATGCCACACATTTTAACTTCTTTTGGGTCAATATTTTCTAGTGGATGTGATCCAGACAAAACTATATTTGACAAACATCAATTTTTAACTATGTTCTTAATGCTCCAATTTTTAGTTTTTGTTGTCATTGATGGTAGTGACTGAGAAAACTGAGGGTTATTTTGCTTGTAACCAGTATTTGTACAACACAGAACTGGGATCCAAAACTCATAAAATGATGTATATTTAATGCACAATTGTATAGTAATTTAGTTTTATCAAAGTAGAAATACAAAAAATAAAATATGTTCCAACAGAATCTTTATCAGTGGTGATGATGATCAAGATGATAAATATAGTTCTCTGTGATCAAAAATAACCAGTGAGACTCAACCACCAAATGTGCAATGTGTTGGATGCAGATCTCTCTCCTGTGAGCAGAAAAGTTCCTTCCATTTTTGAAATCTAGTAGGCGAACCAGTGGAGGAAGTCCCAACACCAGGGGTAGGCAACCTTTCCCCTTTAAGGGCCGAGGGACTTCACCTCCCAGAATTCCAGGAGCTATTGGCCAACATGGGACTATTGGCCAACATGGCTGAGGCTTCTGGGAGCTGAAGTCTCTTGGCCCTTAAAGGGGAAAGGTTGCCTACCCCTGCCCAACACCTTTTCCCAAAGTTCCAGTACTACCTCCCACACTCTTGTTATACATTACCCTCCAGAACAATTAGGGAGGGAGTAAAGAAAATATAAAGAAACTATCTCCATTCCCTTCTTTAATAATATGTCCCATGTGAATCATACACATGTCTGGATCTAACTCACTATGATTTACTCAGAAAAAACAAAACCAGAGTCATATTTGTCCTCATCTGAAAAACTATGAAAAGTGGAATCAGAAACACTACAAAGTAGAATCATTAGGTAATCAAAAGTATTTAAAATATATCTTAAAATTCAGGATAAACATTAGGTAAAAAAAAAAATTCCCATAATTATCTAGAGGTGAGTTGTTCATAAATTAGTGTCATCAGTGCCTTTATGTACTCTTACCAAAATACCACAAAATAAAGTGCAAATTTAAGCACTGGTGATACTGAAGCCATCTGTAATTAGTTACAGTGGATCCCCCACCCCTTTGTATGGGTAACATTGCTATTTGCTTTTTCTTAAGTTAAATAGTCACTAAAATAGATCGAAGATATAAGTAGAACTTTAATTGTTAACTGGCTGTCTTATTTTATTCCGATTGCTATGCAGAGGGCGGGGTATAAATACATTTTATTATTACTATTATATTATTATTCATTAGTACTTGGAAGCAATTTCACTGTATTAAATGATAGAGAGTGCATGAAGCTATTAGAGATCCTCATTAAGGCACAAAGATTAGGAGAAGAAAACTAAAAGAATTATTAAAAGCATTCTAAGATATGAAAGTTACTCAGGGTGCTAGTCCAATCTAGCTTCATTCAAGGGGAAAGCTGTGAGTGGACTGGTGGGAGAGAAGAGGTGGAGAGAGTATCAGTTTATATCATAGTGAGGTCAGGAAAGGTAGATAAGAAAGGAGGACACTTTGGGTCATTCACACCATCTAACCCTATTATTACTGCCCTCTCTGGGGCATTATGGACTCTTCAGTGCTAAGCATTAATGTACTTCTAACATTAAACAGGGCTTTTCCCCAAGCACAGAGTTTCAGCTTTAAGTTGGACTCTGTCCATTTTGATTTGTGTCTAAAGAGATGTATGAGATTGTGACAACCAAAATAGCATTTAAGCAGTAATAAATATGCAGCAACAACTATGTGAGTTCTTGCTTAGTTTGCAGAGCCAGTGTAGTGTGATGGTTTGAGTGTTGGTTGGACTAGGACTCTTGGATACCAGTGTTTGAATCCATGCTCACTCATTGAACCCTTAGATGACTTAGGACAAGCCAGACTTTCTCAGAAGGTAATAGCAAATTCCCTCTGAATAAACCTTTTCCAGAAAATGCCATGATAGATTTCCTTTCAGATTGCCATAAGTGGAAAATTGTTTAAAGGCATATAACAACAAATGAATGGACCCAACGGCCTTAAAATCCTAGTTAATGCTGTTTGTGTGTTTGAATCTGCTGCAAATCTGGTTCTCTTTCTTTATTGTATTGAAAATGTATATACTTTCATTGGTCTGTGAGCATTTCAGGTGCAGCTTTAATCAAATTACTCTTACTACTTTTTTGCTTTTAACATGTTTGTTCTTCCAAAATAATTTTTTTACATACTGTATATAACAATTAAACTGTATAACTTAATTTTCTTGTGAGTTATTATTGAGCAGCAGCCTCTCAAAACTGATCCAAACATGCAAACCAACAACAAAGCAGGTAGCACTGATGACTTCAGAAAGAAAGAATCTGGCAATCTATTGGATTGTATACATATACTAAATAAACATTTCATGCTGTATTGAGGCAAAGAACTATGTGAGTATCATATTTGAGCCATGAGTTGTACACCAATTTCAATTATCCCTTGCAATAACCATGAATGGTTTCATGGGTTCCCAGAGTCATTTTGTTTCAGGAAGTATAAAAATGGGTCTCTCATATATTAACCTCTTGTAGGATGCAGGTGGAATGGAAAAGCTTAAATCTTAATATACCCTACAGCTCAGACTTGTACTTAGAAGTTGAGTCATATTAAGTTCATTGGGCTTGCTCACAGACATGTCAATGTAAGATTGCAACTGAAGGCCTAAAATTAATAGTCTCATCTAGAGCAGACCCATTGAATCAATAGATACCTACTAGGTCAATACTTATGTACATTCTCTTATTTCATTGGATTTACTCTAATTGGGACTAACGAGCTTATCGCATCACACTCTTAAAATGAGGCGAGGTCATTTTAACTGGTCTGAGTGCCTCCTGTTACATTTTGGGGTTTGTAGTGCAGTGAGGCTTAAAGGCTCTCTGGCTGAATATTCTAAATGTCCCTTCTTAAACTACAAGTTCCAGAATGCAACAGGAGGCAGCCAGAGCAGTTAAAATGACCTGGACCCATTTTAAGAGAATAATAATAATAATAAGAAGAATAATAATTTATAGCCCACCCCTCTGCGTGGCAATTGGAGTGGGTTACAGCATTTAAAACAATCAGGATTAAAACGTTCCCTCATCCCATGATCCAACCCTCCCATCCCCTTAATACAGAATTAAACCAAAGAAAAGTTAAAATACAAGAATACAATAAAACAATAAAACAAGGAGTCAGCAATAATAAAAACAAGATAAAGACTCATCTCCCATCAGGCAGCAGTTATTCTGGGAAGGCCTGCCAGAAGAGATCCATCTTTACTGCTTTTTTAAAAGCAGCAAGAGTAGTAATAAGACGGATCTCATCAGGCAGGCCATTCAAAAGTCTGGGAGCTGTTGCAGAGAAGGCCCTCTGGGAGGTCTGAGACAGCCTGGTTTTTATTGGCTGTAGCAGGTTCCCCCCAGAGGACCAAAGGGCGCAGGGGGGATCATATGGGGAGAGGCGGTCCCTAAGATAAGATGGACCCAAGCCATGTAGGGCTTTAAAGGTCAAAACCAACACCTTGTACTGTGCCCGGAAACTAATCGGCAGCCAGTGGAGGGATTTAAGCACCGGTGTTATGTGCTCCCTTCTGGATGTTCCTGTGATTAATCTGGCTGCCATATTTTGCACTAGTTGAAGTTTCCGGGTTAGGCACAAGGGTAGCCCCATGTAGAGTGCGTTACAGTAATCCAGACGAGAGGTTACCAGAGCATGTACCACAGCTTCCAGATCCCTCATGTCCAGATAAGGGTGCAGTTGGCGTATCAGCCAATGCTGATAACAGGCACTCCTGACCGCCGCATTCACCTGACTAGTCATGTGAAGCAACGAGTCAAGGAGCACCCCCAAGCTGCGAACACAGTCCTTAGAGGAGAGTGTGACTCTGTCCAGGACTGGAGACTGTATCCCCAGATCTGGTTTTGGGCCTGTAACTGTGAGTACCTCCGTTTTGTCTGGATTCAACTTCAATCTGTTTTTCCTCATCCAATCCATTACCGCTCTGAGACAGTCATTAAGAGGAGAGACGCCATCTGAAGTCGGAGACAATGATCTGGTCATGGAGAGGTATATCTGGGTGCCGTGCTCCATGCCTCTCAATGATCTCACCCAGCGGCTTCATATAGACGTTGAATAATATCGGGGACAGGATGGCACCCTGAGGGATGCCACAATTAAGCTCAATTTTAGGCGAGCAACTGTCCCCGAGCCTCACCCTCTGGGATATGCCCGAGAGGAAGGAACGGAACCACTGCAAAGCAGTGCCTCTGATTCCCAACTCTCTCAGGAGATCCAAGAGGATGGCATGATCTATGGTATCAAAGGCCGCTGAGAGATCCAAGAGCACCAGCAGGGTCACACTACCCCTGTCGATGCCCAGGCGGAGGTCATCGGTCAGAGCGACCATGGCAGTCTCCACTCCATATCCTGTCCTGAAGCCAGTTTGAAATGGATCAAGATACTCGGTTTCATCCAAGACTGCTTGGAGTTGGGAAGCAACTGCCCTCTCAATCACCTTGCTTAAAAAAGGAAGCAAGGAGACTGGTCTATAGTTGTTTCTATCCAGGGGGTCCAGGGAAGGTTTTTTAGGAGTGGCTTAACCGCCGCCTCCTTTAAACAAGATGGTATACTACCTTCCCTGAATGACGTGTTGATTGTGTCCCGAAGGAACACCTTCAACACGTCTCCCCCCTGGACGACCAGCCAAGATGGACAGGGATCGAGGGGGCAAGTCATCTTCCTCACCCTTCCAAGCAGCTTGTCCACGTCATCAGTACTCACAGATTGTAATTGATCCAATAAAATGCCACCAACGGAGTTACTGGATGCCTCGTCTATGGATTCTGTCAGAACACTGGCGTCCAAATCAGCTCTTATCCGAGAGATTTTATCTGCAAAGTAGATATTAAATGCCTCGCAGCAGGCTGTCATTGGGTTAAGTAGGGGGTTTGGCGCAGGGGGAACCTTCGTCAGTTCCCCCACCACACTAAACAGCTCTGCCGGGCAGGACTCTGCAGACGCAATACGTGCAGAACAGAAAGATTTCTTCACTGCACGTAAAGCCTCCCTATAGGAATCAAGATGCTTCCTAATGCGAGTTCTGTCAGATAAGAGGCGAGTCTTTCGCCATTCGCACTCTAGTCGTTGTCCGGCATGCTTCATCCTCCTAAGCTCCTCTGTATACCAGGGCTTACGGTTTGAAGAGGGCCGGAAAGGATGCTTGGGAGCGATTATGTCAATAGCCCTGGTGAGATCGGTGTTCCAAGTGTCCACCAAGGCTTCGACAGAATCACTGGTGTTACCAACCATTAAACCCTCTAAGGCTTTCTGGAAACCAATTGGATCCATTAGCCTCCGAGGGAGGACCATTCTAATGGGTCTGCTACCCCCGGGAGGGTGGGGAATAGCCTTTAGTTCCACCTTGATCAGAAAATGATCCGTCCATGACAATGTGGAGGTTTTTTAACCTCCACCCACAGATATACCTGCTCCGTACTAAAGACCGCATCGAGGGTATGACCAGCACAATGTGTGGGCCCGTCGACCAACTGGGATAGGCCCATGTTTGTCATGGTATCCATGAACTCCTGAGCCTCACCGGTTAGATCTTGTAAACTGGTTTCGAGTGGGATGTTGAAGTCATCCAGAACCAAAAGTCTGGGTGACTTCAACAGCAGCTCAGAAACCAGAGCAGTCAGCTCGGTTAGGGAGTCTGTTAAGCAACGCGGTGGCCGGTATGCCAACAGAATCCCTAAACTATCCCTGGTCTTCAGGCTAAGGTACATACACTCGATATGGGTCGTTTTCCGGATAAGTTTTCTGATCAAGGTTAAGGTGTTCCTATGAACCAAGGCTATGCCGCCCCCCCCCCCGCCCACTTTCCCTCACCTGCTCACTGACTGAGTACCCAGCTGGGAGAGCCTGCACCCATATCGCGGAGCTAGCATCCCCCAGCCAGGTCTCAGTAAAGCATGCCAGGTCAGCTGCTTCATTCACTAAAAGATTGTGGATGATATGGGTCTTGTTTTTGACCGACTTGGCATATAGAGTGATAGTCTCCTAAGAATTGGACTTGGGCCCTGCCTGCACTGGCATGGGGCAGCCCAGAGTATCCTGCCTTTGAACATGCCACAACCCTCAGCCATTGCAAAGCCCTCCAGTTTGAAGCTGGCTGGCTGACTGTATATGCATCTTCCTGAGGTGCCTGGTGTGCCCACTGCTGCAGCAGGTCACTTCGCTCTGAGGTCAGAACAAGGTGCCCAGTGACATATGGATATATGCCTTATTGTTCTGATCTCAGAGCCAGTGATTGGCAGCAGCAACAGATGCACCAGGGAGATCAGCAAGACACATTTCAAACAGCTGCCTGGTATCAGAATAGAGGGTTGTGGATCTTCCTGGAAGATCCAGAGAAAATGGTGAGTTTTTAAAAACTGGTGTAATAGGGGTAAAACCTGGTTCTGGTGATGAGTGGGACAGCCGTTGTCCAGTCTCCTCGCAGCAGAACTGGGCTTTGGGTTGTGTGCTGTCTCATCTTCCCACTAAAGGAATGGGGGGGGGGTTGTTTTATTTGGCCCATGCAGACAAGGTCTTGGATAAAAATTGAGAATGCATAATTTTCAGACTTGCAGCCTGCTTTAGCAACATAAATCTGTGCATTGAGCATGCTGAGCTGCAAGTTTTCAGCAGGTACATTTGCCGACCTTTCCAATATATATAGAACAAAGGTGTCTTTTAACAGAAGACTGCTGTAGCCACCATAGTTTTTGTAACCCTACACTCCAACTCCATGTATAGCAGCTGACTAAACTTGCTAATTGAATCTTATTTCATTATACCAAAGAGTCTGAAAAAAGCCAGTGTGGCATAGTGGTTTGAGTGTTGGAGTATGACTCTGGAGACTAGGGTTTGATCCCCAGCTTGGCCATGAAACCCACCTGGTGACTTTGGGCAAGTCACATGCTCTCAACCTCAGAATGGCAATGGCAAACTCCTGTGAACAAATCTTGCCAAGAAAACCCCATGATAGGTTTGCCTTAGGGTCACATAAGTTGGAAAGAACTTGAAGGCACACCACCACCACCATCATCACAACAACAACAACAACAATGAAGAGATTGCATTTACCACTGTACATGTGGCTCATAAGATAGCTATGAGCATGCAAGCCAGGCCAGTATCCCAATTCCCAAACAGATTTGTCCTCTGACAGCTCTGTTGTCATCTATTATCTGAGACAACCACTGCACTACCCCTCTGCCTCATGATAGGGCCAATCCTTTTGGAGAAAGAGTTTGCTAAATTCAATGGCCCTCTGACATGGCATGGCATGTCTTCCAGGCTGACATGGATGCTAACACATAGATTTCTGATGGTTCTTTTTTTTTTTTTTTTTTTTTTTTTTTTGCTGTATTGAGTCAATAATGAAGCATATACAATTATACATACATAAATGGCCTTATGATGTTTGTTAGGCCATGACAATTGGTGATTGCTTGATTGAAATTTGAAGGGTCCCCTGCCCCCCCACCCCCCCGGCTTACTTTGAAATCTACAGCTCAAACCGTTTGGCTGTGTTTTCCCTTCCCTCGTGTATACAATTTTACTAATCTCTGTTATAGCAAAAAGCAGGAGAATCAAAAGTAGGTGGTTGGCATGGCCAGAGCCTGGAAAAATTACTACAAGTGCAAAACTGGACTAACTAGCCCTCTTCCCGTGCTGAATGGGTCGTATGTCATCTGGTCTGTTTGCACCTGAACTGGGGTTTGGGCCACACATCATCCTGAGTCACCACTGAGAGTGCATGGGGAGGCCAATTTATGTGGCTTGTGCAGACAAGGCCTGAGCTGCTAGTCCAGTTTTGCATTTCTTGTGTGTTTTGTGCTGCACAGGCATAATATTTCCTTGTGTCTCAAGTTGCAATACATTTTGGTTTAATCATTTTATGCTGAGCTATACATTGTTCTAATCTGTGATTGTTGCTCATTGGGTATGAATGAGGCCTTAGGTTGCCTACCCCTGTTTTAAGCTGTTTAGATAGGACATTGCTATGCCTGAAATCTTTCTACATGAATAGAAATAGAGCCCAGTTTCATACCATCTCATTCCTGTGCTTAGGACTATGTGGTGCTTGTTACATTCTTATCTGTCATGTTATTTAAAAAACACATTGACTGAGCATCACATCTTTTTCTATTGTGTGTCTCATAACATAGATTGAAGCAAAATTCAGCTAAAGACTAATCATAATAGTAAGAATAATGTAAAAACAATTAAATAAACTATACTATAAAAACAGATTTAATATAAACCAGTCTGAAAGTGTTTAAAATGTAACAAGGAGGCTAAAGGTACACCAGCACCCCATTAAAAGACCTCCCCACAATTACCAGCCAAAAGCCCAAAGCTTCTCTCTTTTTTTAAATTTTATTTCATATGCGTGCATCTACATACATACTAAAGCACATACATACAAATACTAATACATACAAATACAAATACAAACATATCTATATACATACATAGTAATGTACATATAAATTCATTCTTACAATGCTATCATCTCATAATAAGGTAAAAGTAAGATGTATATGTCAAAATTAGAATCTTCTTGTATCTATCTATTGTTGAATATTCAATGTTTCTGTACTTCCTTATGTGATTCTACCATCACTTGTATCCTTTAATTTCATTGTCAGCTTTTATTGCTATCTTATGATCTTGCTATAATTTAGGTAATTTTCCATCCTCTTTTTTCCCCCTATTATCTCCAGTTCTGGCCATACATCCTCTATATCCTTGTTTTTAAGACTTGCAGTAAGTTTATCTAAAGTGACAGCTTCCAATAATTTGAGATACCATTCTTCTTCTGTTGGTATTAGCTTTTGTTTCCAATACTGAGCGTACGTAATCCTGGCCGTCGTAACCATGTATAATATTTTCTTTTCTTGTGTCTTTCCAATTATCTTATTTTTATTGGTTGTAATATTTAATAAAATTGTTTAATATCAATCTCTAACATCTCTCCCATTGTTGTTGCAATCATACTCCAGTATCTCTTTGCTTCTCGGCAATTCCACCACATGTGGATAAAGTTTGCTTCAGGATGTTGGCATTTCCAACATTTTGTATTACCTGTCCTGTACATTTTATGTAGTTTGGCTGGTGTGAGATACCATTGATGAAACATTTTTAAACATTCTCTTTCAAGTTCTGACAAAGTGTACATTTGTTGGTACCTTTCCAAGATTTTTCCCATTGTATTAGTTCAATTGGTTCTTTAATATTCTGCACCCATTTAATCATGGTGTTTTTGATTGTTTCATTTTCTAAATCTCTATATTTCAAAAGTTTGTAATATTTAGTTATATGTTTGTCTTGTTCTTTATGTTATTTTGTCTATTTCATTTATATCTTTCTCTATTCCCAGGGATTTCATATCTTCTTTGAATTTGGACTTTAATTGGTTATACAAAAACCAATTGACTTTTATATCTTTTTTCTGTATAGTGTCTATTGTTTTAAATTTATATAAAATTCTTGGTGTCTTTTTCAATCATGTCTTTATATAAAATCCATTTCTCTTCCTTAATTCTTGTTCTATGGTAGAAAGCTTCCTGTATGGATACCCAAGTAGGTATTTTTGTGTAAAATGTTTTTTTTTTATTCTGTTCTAGATTCGTAGAAGTGCTTTTCTAAATATATGATATTCAAAATCCTTATTGGCTTTAGCCTTGTTGTACCACAGATAGGCGTGGAAACCAAATCTTATATTACTGCTTTCAAGTTCTAACAATTTATCCTTTTCTAACTTTATCCATTCCTCAATCCAAATCATACCGCAAGCATAGTAATATAGTTTTAGATTAGGGAGTACCATTCCTCCCTTATTTTTCTCTTCAGTTAATATCTTCCACCTAGTTCTAGGTCGTTTTCCTCCCCATAAAAATTTGGATAGTTCTCTTTGCCAAGTGCTAAAACAGTTCTCTTTTACAATTATTGGTAGATTTTGAAATAGAAACATGAATTGGGGTAGGATATTCATCTTTATAACTGAGGCTTTTCCAGAGAGTGATAATTGTAATTTGGCCCATCTTTCCATGTCTGTTTTTACTATGTTCCACATTTTACCGTAATTATTTTGAAAAAGATCTATGTTATTGTGATGTCAAGGTATCTTGCTTTCTTTTGTACATCAAATCCTGATATCTGTCTTAATTCTTCCTCTTCTGTTGGTTTTATGTTCTTTGTTAATATTATAGTCCTGTCTTCATTGATTTTAAAACCAGAATATATAACGAATTCTTTTATTATTTTTATTAGATATTGTAAGCTTTCTTTAGGTTCTTCTAAGAAGCAGATCAGATAATCTGCATATGCCTTTAATTTAAATTGAGTATTTTTTAATTTTAACACCTTTTATGTTTTCTTCTCCTCTTATCTTTGTATTTAATATTTCCAAAGTAATTATGAAAAGCAGTGGTGACAACGGGCATCCTTGTCTAGTACCTCTTTCAATTTTTATATAATTTGTTTTTTCTTCATTAATTAATATTTGTGCTCTTTGTTCTTTATATATTTCTTTGATCCATGAGTTAAATCTATTTCCAGTATTCATTTTTTCTAGAGTCTTCAATAGAAAATTCCAATTTACTCTATCAAAAGCCTTCTCGGCATCAATCAGTACTAGAACTAATTTTCTGTCGCTGTTATATTCGAAGTGTTCTAGAATATTTATTACCATTCTTATATTATTTCTAATATGTCGTCTAGGTAGAAAACTGTTTTGATCTTCATGGACTATTTCAGATAGAATATTTTTTAATCTTTCTGCAATGATGGTAGTGAAAATCTTGTAATCAGTGTTAATGAGGGAGATTGGTCTATAGTTCTTTATATTCTTCGTATCTTTTCCTTCTTTTGGTATTACTGTTATTAGTGCATCTTTCCATGTATTTGGTAAACCTTTTGTGTGTATATTGTTTAGTAATTTAGATAGTGGTGTTAATATTATCTCTTCCATTTTTTATTTTTTATTTTTTTGGTAATAAATTGCTGGGAATCCATCTGAACCCGGAGCTTTCCCCAGTTTAAGCTTTTTTATCGTGTTAGCTATTTCTTCTGTTGTTATTTTCTCATTTAATTTTACTTTTTGTGTTGCGTTAAGACCTGATATCTTCTGTTTTTGTAAAAAATTCATTTATGTATTTTTCTTCTTCTTCTATGTCCTGTTCTTTTGTGTATAATTTTTTATAGTATTTTTTGAATTCTTTTTAAATCTTATCCTGATCTGTAATATATTCATTATCTATTACAGGTTCTGTTATTAATTTTTTCTCTTTTTCTTTTTTTTAATTTATAAGCTAGTAGTTTTCCTGCTTTATTGCCAAATTCAAATTTTCTTTGTTTGATATATTGTATCTTTCTTTGTAATTCCTTAATTATGAAAGATTTTATCTGTTGTTGCAGAATTCGAACCTCAATTTTTAATTTTTTATCCCCTGTTTGTTTCCATTCTTTTTCTTTTAATTTCAATTGATTTTCTAATTCCTTTTTCTTCTTCATTTCCGATCTTTTCTTTTCTGCTTGTATTTTCATAATTATACCTCTAATAACTACTTTGCTCACTTCCCATATTATTGTGTTTGAAGTCTCATTATCTGTGTCTTCTTTGAAATAATGTCTTAGTTCTTTCTTTATTCTATTTGTAGTTTCCTCCTCATTAAGAAAGCTCTCTGTCATTCTCCAAAAGAATTCTTTCTTCTTATCTCTTATCTTCAAAATTATCATATTATGATCTGAAAGATCTCTAGGTTCTATATTCATCAATCATATATGTGGTAACAGTGTTTTTGTAGTGAGAAAAAGGTCTATTCTGGAGAATGATTTATGTGATTCTGAATAGAAAGTGTATTCTTTAGACTTTCCATATTTATATCTCCATATGTGAACTAATCTGTGTTCTTTTTGAAGTTTAAAGAAATTTTTAGATAATTTTCCTTGGATTTTTCTTATATTTTTCATAGTAGAGAATCTATCTATTTCGGGTTGGATGACTCCATTGAAGTCTCCCAACATTAATATCTCATTATATTCAGTTTTCTTTATTGCTTTGTTAATTTTTGTGAAGAATTGTTCTTTCTTATCAGGTGGTGCATATACTCCGACTACAAGACAAGTCAGTTCTTTTAATTTCACTTCTAATGCAAGCATTGATCCTTCATTGTCTTTGAAAACTTCTTTTGTGTTATATTTTTGTTTCATATATATTACAATACCTTTTTTCTTTTTCTCCTCTGTTAAAGAGTAGAAACATTCTCCTAGCTTAGGTAAGGTATTTAGCTTCATTGTTTTTTATTTTTATCTCTTGTAGACATATTATATCTCCTTGTAATTTTTCTAAACGATGAAAAATTAAGCTTCATTTATATTTATTATTTATTCCTTTAACGTTGCACGATATTACTTTCAATGACATTTAAGCAATTATTATCATTTTATTATTATTTATTGTTGTTGTTGTTGTTGTTGTCGTTCCACCCCTTTATTTTTATACTTTATTTATTTATTTATTTATTTTATTAAGTTATATTGAAAAATCTTTCAGTAAGGAAAAAAATCATAAATTTTTACTGTTCTTCTTCCCGATCCGTTTACTCCTCTTCCTCTGAATCTGTGATAGGTTCTAGATTAGGATTCTTCTGCTCTTCTCCCTTCTCTTGTTCTCCTTCCTTTGTTTGTTGCTATCTTTTTTTTCTTTCTAAGTCGTCTTCTGTCTTGCTATTTTTGCTATCTCTGTCTCCTGTTTCTTCCTCTTCTTTATTTCTTTTAGCCTTCCATTCTCTTCTATTGAATTTCTCAGCATACTCTGTATCTGGTTCTCTTCCTTTATCTTTTTTTTCCTTTTAGAATTATTTTTTCCATTTCTTTAGCCTTTTCCAGATTGTCTATTTTATATCTTTTTTGTTTATAAAACAATGACAAGCCTTCGATTTTTTCCCATCTAAAGTCAAGTCTTAATTCTTGGAGTAGATGGGTAAGAAATTTATATTTCTGACGCTCCATTATTAATTGAGGTGGTATATCTTTAAAGATGTTTGCTTCTGCATCTTCAATTATAAGTTTGTTTTCATAGCTTCTACGAATTATATGATCTCTTGTTGAAGATCTAACGAAGCTTACTACAATGTCTCTAGGAATTTTACGTTCTTTTGCTTGCAAGGAGTTAATTCTGAAGATTTTGTCAAGGTCTGTCAAAAGCTGTTCCAAACTACATCCTAAAAATCAAGCTAGTGGTGGCATAATTCTTTCTTTTAGATCTTCATCTCTTCTTTCAATTACTTCTCTAATCTTAACACATTTTTCCTCATAATGTAACTCATTTGTTCAGTCTCTGTAATTATGTTGTTGTTGTTCTCATTGTAGTTCAGTCATTGTCTTCTCTAATTGTAGGGTTTTATCTTTAATTTTTTTCTACTTCTTTTTGTGTTTTATTTAAATCTGATGTTATTTTACCTATCTTTTTACTTAGTCCATCCAAGTCTTTTTTTTATTTCTAATTTACTGTCTTTAATTTCTTCTCGTAGTTCATTACAGTCTTCCTTGAGATCTTCCTTCATCTCGTTCCTCATTTCTTTCATCTCTCGTCCGATCCTCCGTATTTCTTCCAAGACAAGCATATTTTGGATCTATAACTTTTATTGTGTCATCTGTTGATGCTCTTCTTTGTGTTGCAAATTGTAATTGTGTTTGCAAAGAGCTTTTCTTTGTTGCAGCCATTTTTTCTAATTTGTCCTTTTTATGTATTACAGAAATATCTTCAAATAACAAGAAATTATTAAATGGTAATTAACATTAATGCAAGAAATTATTCTACCATATGATAATGAACTTAAATTTCTTTATAAGACATATGTCTTATTTTTTATTTTATCTAAGCCTCTTATTACTGTCTTAGGGGGGTTGCAGACTTCCAGAAATAGTGCAAATTGAGTCCACTTTTAGGGTTAGGGTTAGGGAATCATGGGAACTGTATTTTATTGTGGCACCAGAGCTCTCTGACAGAGAAGGCTCAATGTCACAGGAAAAAAACCCAGTTCCCATGATTCCCTAGCACTAACTCTAACCCTAAAAGTGGACTCAATTTGCACTATTTCTGGCAGTCTGCAACCCGCTTAGTTACTATATACATATAATATAATCTTACACCTCCATTCTAGTTTTATTTCTTCTATTCTTAAAATTTATCAACATTTACATTAACCAAGTTTCAAATTTATACTTTTTCCTCCATTTTAATAATTAAAATTAGAAGCTAGTGATATTTCCCAAGATTTTTTATGCCTTCTAATAAACCAACTCACGAAAACTTATACTAATAGCTTAATATAATTCTCTTCATACAAGCATTAATATCTTTGAATTAATTTGAATTAATTTGAAAATTGAGTGATAATAGGTTAAGCACATGTATGAATGAATATTCAAGACTTTAGATAGCTCAAAATATTAAGTTAAGATTAGACAGATATCAAATTATAATAATCTGAATCTGTAATTAAACTTATTCCACTTATTTATACATTTCATTGATTCAATACAATCTTACTTTCTCTTTTCTTCTTGACGTTTCCCTTGTGTCCATAAAATATGAAATTGTTATTGTCTGTCTGTTCAAACGTTCTCAAATTTTTTGTCCTCTTTAATCACTATAGATATTATTCTTTTATTCCTTTATCCTTCATATATATCATATATCGCACATATATCATGCATGAACTCTGTTCAATTACAGTTCAAAAATTGTATAGTCCTGTGATATCTAATCCAAGTTCATTACAATTTAAGATATCTTTCTTTTCTGCTGAAAAAATTAAAAGATAGCAAAAGGAAAAAAGGATCCTTTACTCTTTTAAATTTTAAATAGTCCAAATTTTAAATTTAAATTTACTCCTTTAAATTGTCCAAGTTCACCACGGTACAAAGTATTTTTCTTTTCTTAGAAGAAGACAAAAAATGGTAAAGAGAATCCCTTCCGAGTTTACCACATTTCAGAGTGCCTTTCTTTTCCGAGGAGGAAACTGTAGGTGTTATAAAAGCTCCTCTGTTATTTTAGTGTTTCAGCGTTGCTCAGCTGGTTCTTGTTTAAGTCAATTAGTTACTTTGTAGTGCAGAGGGAATTTAGCCTTCTTATCTTGCTGTATATTCTTCCTTTTCTATTTTGATGGTTCTATAAAATGTCTCTATAGTATTTCTGTGATGTTTCTATAATTCTCTATGATATTTCTATGATGTTTCTATAAATCTCTATGGTATCTCTATGATTTTTCTGATTCGCTATAGCAATAGTTCTCCTCTTCAGCTTACCACAATTATAGCAGACTGACAAGACTCCTCCTTGTGACTCAAGTTTCTCCCAATCTGCGGGATCACAGACGTCTCCGAGGCACAAGTTTCTAAGTATTCATTTTACAAGTGAGTAGTCACTTTATTAGATGCTAGTAGTTGATTACTTCCCTTCTCTGTAGCGATGTTATTTGTGCGGGGTTTTGATGGTCACTTTTCCACACCAGAGAGTGGTTAGGTTCGACCCTCTGCACCTCCTCGCTGGATTCCCCTCACTAGCGCCGAGACGCCGTGGCAGCTGGAGTGGATCCAGTGCGCCTCATGATGTTTTCTAAAGTGTTTCTGTGTTGTATATTTCTTATTTTGCTTCCGAGGGTCGAGTCAGTAGTCCCCCTTTACAGGGTGACTAGGGACAGGCAGATATTGTCCCCGTTCCCCCCCCCAAAAAATTTCCTGAAATCTCGCAGGTAGGGTTACGAGTCTTTCTCCCCCTTCGTCCTCCTCCAAAACCTCTGCACCGGAAGTCCAAGCCCAAAGCTTCTCTAAATAAAAAAGTATTCGCTTGTTGACAGAAAGAAAAACAAATGGCGGGCAGCTTAGCCTCTCTAGAGAAAGTTTTATAGGCTGGGAGCATCCTCCAGGAAGGCACTCTCACACATCTGAGTGAGTGAGATATATAGTCAGCCAGCCGGCTTCAAACCAGAGGGCTTTGCAGGGACAGAGAGAAAGCTTTCCCTTAAGGATTTCAAAACTTGGACAAGCTCTTTTACAGAGATTTGGTCTTCCAGACCCAAACTTTATCAATTAGTCTAGGAATAAAAAATGGTGTGGCAAACTCATGTAGGAAAATCTGTTTTCTCACTGCTTGCTACTGTTGCTGATGTTGTAGATACAGGATTTGGTGTCTGGGGTGGTGTCTTCCCAGGTCAGGATGCTCCAGGAGTAGCCCAGAGTTTCCTGACCCTGAAACTGCCTTGACTCTCCCTGGTTACCTGGGACCTTCCATTGCAACACCAGACAGCTGTTTGCCCGTAGATCCCACTGTGCTACTGGTTGCAACCACCATGGGTTGCTTTGCTTTGAGGTCAGAACAACGCATCCAACATTAATCACATAGCTGGGTGCCTCTTTTTTACCTCAGAATAAATGACTCACCACTGCCATAGAGGTGCCCAACAACTCACAGGGAGGCATGGACAAATAGCCACTTGGTATCACAACAGAGGGCTTCTGATCTTCTGGGGAAGACTGGGAGCAAATAATAAGTTTTTCTGCTTAGTTTTATGAAGGGTATACCCTGGGTTTAGTGCTGAACAGGCCAGATGTCATCCAGTCTGTTCACACCAGGACTGGGTTTGGGCCATGTGCCATCCAGGCTCCCTGCCAATTGGACAGGGGAGGCCATTTTGGTTTGCCTGTGGAGAGAGGGCCTGGGACATTCTTAGCTTTGTGAGTGCTGGAAGGCTACAAAGTGGCTTCTGGAGTAATATGGAAGGCTACAAAGTGGTTTCTGGAGTAATATGGCGGCAGTAATAAATAATACATAGCAACTGCAATAGACAGTTGTAGTTATAGGTACACGTTTTATGTTGTCTGTGTGTCTGAGAATGACTGCTGTTGATTCACCATTTACTTTGTAGTTTGAGATGTTTGGGGAGGTGTGATGAGTGTTCAGGACTCCTGGTTTGAAATATGGACTCACTTTGAACTCCATTGAGCTCACTTTGCTTGTGAGGAGTACCTAGTCTTTTTCAGCCCTGGTTACAAACTTCTAGTGGGTGAATGTATGAGGGATGTACACAGGGCCCTCAATTCAGTTTGATGTCTAATTTGGCAATTCAAATCTGGGCCTGATTCAGACTGGATTTATCCAGAGACAATCCAGTCTAATCTAGATCCCAAATTTGAGATATGGGAATCCAGATTACCATTCATCCCCCATCAACTTGCATTGGATGTCTACAACTACAGTGGATCCTTTGTATCCACTGGGGGTTGATTCCAGGACTCCCTGTAAATATAAAAATCCATAGATTCTCCAGTCCCATTATATACAGTGGCATAGTAAAAGCATGTCCCTTAAATAAAATGGAAAAATAATGTTTGCTTTTTTAATTTTTGCAAAAAAATATATTTTTAAGCCATGGATAGTTGAATCCATGGACACAGAGTCCATATGATGCTCACTCTTAAAGTATTTCAGAAATCTATAGTTGTTGTAATATTGTTTACCCCTGCTCATTTGCTGATTACAGCGTCTCTCCCTACATGTGCCTGCACTGGGATTGAGGACTGGGAAGGTTCTCTGTGTCCCACCAGTGAGGTCAATACAATACGTGAGGACATGAAAGGTGGCCTTCTCAGCTGTGACACTCCAATTGTGGAATTCCCTTCCCTCAGAGGCCCAATTGGAGGCTTCAGAGAACAGGACCTGGAACAATGGATGCAAGCTACAGGAAAAGGGATTCCACCTCAACATTAGGAGGAACTTCCTGACAGTGAGAGCTGTTTGATAGTGGAACACACTCCCTTGGAGTGTGGTGGAGTCTCCTTCTTTGGAGGTCTTTAAACAGAGGCTGGATGGTCATCTGTCAGGGATGCTTTGATTTTGAGTTCCTGCATGGCAGGGGGTTGGACTGGATGGCCCTTGTGGTCTCTTCCAACTCTATGATTCTATGAATTGGTATCAACACTGGTTTCATTTAGATGTCAAGTAAAAATATCACTGTTTATTAAAGCTTCACTGATTTACTTCAAATGTTTATGTAGATGATTTTAAATTGTTTCAAACTTTTAAGCCTGCTTTAATTTGTTAATCTGTTTAGATTATTTTTATTCTTTTAAATTGTTTCCACTTCTTTGTATTGGTTTTACTTGTATATCATCCTGAGACTGTTTGATATAGGTTCAGATGGAAATATTTTAGAAAATAATAAAATAAAAACCAATTCCTGGAATCGACTCCCACACAAAATAGTTCCAGACAATGTTCTGCTTTTTCTGTGGTGACTCAGACTGCCTGCATTCTATGTAAGTAACAACAACTAGGCATGGATGGAGAAGAATAAGTCTTGCAGCTAAAACATATGGAGACTCATTAAACAGATGAAGTAACAAGAAATGCAAACAGAAGATCAAGCTGTAATTCAAAAGGAAATTAAAGACTGAAAAAGACCAACAACAACCACCCACACCCTCTCAGAGTTTTTTCACAATATATTTTTGACAAAGAATGAAGTGACACCAGAGAGGGATTGACTATATATAACATAAATGACCTCATAATAGCTCTCCATAAGCAATATGACTGGAGAATGATGGTAAGATTCATGGTCAAGATTGCACATTTGAGCTGTGAATGAGCAAAGTTCTGCTCCTGCCCCTCCTCTTTAGCATTACATTACCTTGGTATCTTCCTTATATGATTACCCTAGAGATATACGATCTGTGTTTTTCCTGATAATTTTCACATCCAGATATCTGAAACAATTTAAAAAATTGTTTTGGACTGTACCATTATGCTCCAGAACTGAACTGATCCAACACACTTTGGAGTTAGGACACTGGCTTCATTATTCAAGATTTGTCCAAATAGTCTGCATTTGCATTGTTTCTGATTTTAGCAGAGTACCTATAATATTTCCGAAAATATAGGTTTTATTCAAACAACTTGGCCATTGTTCTTGTTTTATTCAGTGATCTCTAAACTCTGAGATACAACAGCCTAGAAAAATTATTGTTTTGGACTATACGTCCCAGAATCCTACTGCTAGCACAGCCAGATTGATTGCTTCATATGTGATCTGAATTCTGTTGCTTTAGTGGGTGGGGGAGATAGAGAGTTATTGATTCCTGGTACTAAGCTGTGATTTTCTGATGAATTACATTGAATCCTTCTTCTCTGTGACATAGCTGGGAGAGCTAGTAGTCATCTGGGACTCTCCATTGACTCTGTTGGAAATGTTTTCACTTGTGGTACTTATTTCACCAGAGTAACATTACGCCTTTATGAGATGAGGACAATACATGAGCACAGAATCTCTTTCACCACATCCAATTTGGCCCAGTTTTTCTTCATGTACTGGCAGTTTGCCATTAGCTTAAGGATGACACTGGCTTTGTGTACCACCAGCATAATGGTGGCATAATGCCACCCTAAATTTACTCTGCCAGCATAGCTTCTCATTCTGCCAGCACAATATAAGTTAGCAGCAACTTTATCCTTTATACCTCTGGGATATAAGTGTGCTGTTATTCCTTACATTGAGCTATAAAACAGCATTCAAAACAAATAAATCTATATGCCATGAAATGTGTAGATATTCCCCATACCCTATAAAATAAAATAAATGCTTATATATAAAACTCTGATTTCTACATCTTTTGTATAGACTCCTGAAAATGATAAGCCTGAGAAATAAACTAGTAACTGTTATAAAAAGCCAGGTACATAAAGAAATACCTCAAATACCTCAAATACTATAATCAGCAGCTTCTCATAGTAAAGTCTTCCATTCGTATTCCGTGGGGTTAGGGGAACAAGACCCCCATAAATACTGAAAATTCACAAGTAATGAAATTACTTGAAATATATGTCAGACCTTACTATGACAGTTCCCATCTGAAAAGAAAGTGTTTCCTCTTCTTATGTTCTTTTATTTATTTGTGCATCCAAACCATCTCTAGAACCCATAGACCAGATTTCTACATGGCTGCTTAGTTTTGCATAACTAAGTAGAATTATCCCCCTCCCAACAACCCCCCCCCCACTACTTTACCAGGTATCAGACACACTGAGAGAAGGAGGTTCATTCTGCTGGTGACTGGGGTGCTGGAAGATTATGTTCCAACCCCCCCCCTCCCAACAGAGGAAATGGCACAGAAATGATTGTCATGGGCTCATTGGCTGGCCGGAGGGCAGTGGAAACATTACCCACCCACACTCTGATTGCCAGCAGAATGAACCTCCTTCTCGAAGTGAAGGTGCAGTTGTGGGATGCAGTTACTATTGTTCATGATTTGAGGATCATGAACACAAATCACTTATGGGTAGGTAACTCCACATTATGCACCCATAAGTGTGACACTGAATTCTGGCCATAGTTGATATGTGATATAGAACAGTACAGGGCTGACAAAAATGGGATTGACAGAATCAGGTGGGAATCTTAAGGGTGCAAACATCTTAATAGTGAGAAATACATAATACAGAATGGAAAAAGAATGTTAGAATGATGGAAAAACTTCTTATATGAGAAAATTAAATTAAATTAAGTTAGCCTTGATACACTGAGTCACCCTAAAGGACACACATATTTTTTTTCTTATCTTTCAGTGTTTCATTTCTGTCTTGAGTTTGTGTGATGCCATCTTGCATGGAAGTATCCAATTCTACAGTAATTGTATCTACTCTTTCCTCCTACTCTTAGTGTTAATTTCTATTTTGCTCACTTTTTTCTATGAAACGTGTGTTCATTATTTTGGCCATTAAGTATATTATCAAAAGTACAAACATGTTTTGGTCACCAAATATATAACAAATTCTCCTTCCCTCCCTTCCCCTTTTTTGTATCCTGTTCTGTAAAGTATATGTAAAGCCCATGGGTTTTATCAAATTACTCGTTCCTTCTATAGAAGGATCTTTGTCCAAGGGAGGGCAACATTGGATCCAACTCTGTACTGACTAGAATGTACATTGGCTTTAACTTCTGTTTTACATCACATACTCACATAGGTGCATAAATATTATGTGGCACTGTTTTGATGTTGTGGGTGAAAATATCTTCTGCAAAAGCCTAGTGCTTAGACTTCATTCCTAGATATACTGATCTAGATGTAAGTCACATGGAGTGTAATGTGCTGTACTTCTGAGCAAACACATACTGAAGAGATAAAGATCAACTTGTTGGTTTTAAGAGTTTGAAACTTGATGACATGGCAACATTCATCAGGACAAGCTGTTAACAAATCAGCTACAACATGTTTTTAGTTAGTCCAAATGAAGAGTTCAATTTCTTCATTAATATTTCAAAGAAAATCAGTTCAACAAGGTAGTGAAGACACTAATAATAATAATAATAATAATAATAATAATAATAATAATAATAATAATATCAGCTGTCCCAGATGTGCAAACCATGTTTAACTGATTTTTAAAATATTAATTTAAAAGAACAAAATAGTTTTAGTACCACTGGGGAACACTACAGATAATCCGATGGCAAAACTGGTATATTTTAGATTGGAGCTTACTGTATCATATATACAGCTATTTAAACAATGTTTTTAAAACACCCTCCTCTTATCTGTGTATTTTATTTATTAAAATATTGTCCAAAAATATCAGCATGGTGTACAATAAAATAATTCAGTTTAAAACAATATAAAATATAAAACAGTAAAAGATAATATACTGCATAATAACAAACCATCTAACAAATTAAAACAGTTAAAACCAAGTACATGTACTAATCTTAGACTGAAAAGACTGTAACAAAAAGTTTAAATGATTATGTTTTCACTTTGTGCAGAGACAACTTTGATGCCAATTGAGCCTTTAAGTGGAGGGCATTTCACAACTGGGGTGCCACAACAGAGGTGATCTTTTCCCATGTCTTGCACACAATGTATTGCCCTCTCTGTTGGGAAACAAAGGATGACCACTAGCAGATCTCAATCAGGCATGTATAGGATGAGATACTTTTTCAAGTATTTTGGGTTTTAAAATGTTATCAATAATGCTTTGAATTTGGATTGGAAGTGTATCCACAGCCTGAACAATTCCTTTAAATCTGGTGTTATATGGTTTCTATAAGATGGTCTGGCCAGCTGCTGAATTCTGCACTAATGGCAGCTTCTGAGTAGCCCATTAAAGAGGGCACGATACGAGGGGGTATTGTAAAAAATACCCCCTCGTATCGTGGGGGTATTTAAAAAATTTGACAGAAAGTTTGTTTTGATTTGTAGTTGTTAACTTATCTCTACGTAGTCAACATCCAAATTTACACATTTTCCCAGTGTTTCTTGACCCTCCAAATACCATTATTGTAGAAGTCTGCAGATTACACCTTAAACCACTCTTCCACTTAATGAATGACACCATTTGTGTTGTCAAATCAGTGACCCCACAATCGATTTTTCATTTTGGGGAAAAGAAAAAGTCACTTGGTGATGATGACACTGACAAAATTTCATCAATATACCATAATAACTTCTGGGCAATAATTATTACTTTACGATAGCCCCTCATAGTCTTTCAAGGTAGCCCATGAAAGACTGTAGCTCCCTATATGAGCCTTCCCAAGTATTAATCTCCTTGGGGGAAGGCTTTCTCTCAGTCCTCATACCATCACAGACCCATCTGATAAGAACACAGGAGACAGTCTTGTGGTAGCTGCTCCCAGGCTGTATAATTCCCTTCCACAGGAGGCTAGTCTGGCCTCCTATGTGCTTTGTTTTCACAGCAAGACCTTTTTTTTAATTATTATTTAAACAAGCATTATGTGGATACCATATATACTCAACTATAACTCAACCTCATGTAGATGTTGAGGGCAGGTCTTAGGGCCAAAATCAAGGATTTTGATATGACCTATGGGTAGGACAGTTGGGTTGCATGTGAAGTGAATTCAACATGTGCAGGAAACTTACTCTGGAACAGATGCCAAAGATCAGTCTTCACTGTGAAATTCTATGCAGGCTGCAAACACAGCAAGGAAAAAAACAACAACCTCCCACATAGGCAGCTGTTTGCAAGACACAAAACTGCTGGACTCCCTCTTGTCTCACAAAGAGGTTCTTTATTCTTCCTTTACAGACTATGTACAGACTAACAAAGTGCTCGGCCAGTATCTCTATATACAGTCACCCACAAACGAGTATC
The DNA here is from genome assembly GCA_026167975.1 of Phrynosoma blainvillii. Classification (NCBI taxonomy): domain Eukaryota; kingdom Metazoa; phylum Chordata; class Lepidosauria; order Squamata; family Phrynosomatidae; genus Phrynosoma; species Phrynosoma blainvillii. The sequence continues at coordinate 181,136,929 of JANUYF010000001.1, forward strand.
CAACTCACCCACTTATATACAGTATCCCCTTCTGGGATATTAGTCCAGGCTACTCCTGGGATGTCACCCAGTTTCAAGTCACTTGATTGATGTGATTCTGCTTAGTGTTGCATCAGCCCCCTGTGACTCAGGACTGTTCAAATGTTGAGTCATCATGGCTCCCAACTGTACTAAGGTAGCCCTCTCACCTTTGTCCCAGATTATTTGCCCCAGTCACATCTATGGCATTTTCTCTTCAGAGTGCATTTTACTCTGACAAGGGCAAAGCAAAAAGCAGCTTCATTTATATACCGCTTCATACCGCACTATGGGGTGTCTAAGCGGTTTACAACTGTAAGCTCATTGCCCCCCAACAGTTGGGTACTCATTTTAGCAACCTCAGAAGGATGCAGGCCTGAGTCTAGCCTGAGCCCTGGCTAGTATTGAACTCGCAACCTTGTGGTCTATGAGTGAGTGGCTGCAGTACAGGCATTTAACCACTGCGCCACTAGGGCTCCTGAAGGCGACACCATAATATTAGCAGAAGATGTTCAGGAATTGGAGCAGTTAATAAGAAAGGTCAAAGATGAAAGTGCAAAGGCAGCTCTGATGCTGAACATAAAGAAAACAAAAATAATGACCACAGAAGAAATACACAAATTCAATCTAGACAACGAGGAAATTGAAATAAAGAATTCCCATATCTAGGATCAAACATTGACCTGAATGGAGACTACAGTCATGAAATAGGAAGAAGACTAGGAATGGGAAGGGCAGCTATGAAAGAACTGGAGAAGATACTGAAGAGCAAAGATATACAACTGAGCACTAAAGTCAGAATTGTCCAGGACATTGTATTCCCAAATACCAAATATGGATGCGAGAACTGGATAGTGAAGGAAGCAGACAGAAAGAAAGTAAACTAATTTGAAATGTGGTGCTGGAGAAGAGTACATAGGATACCATGAACAGCCAAGAAGACAAACAAATGGGTTCTTGAACAGATCAGACCAGCACTCTCCTTGGAAGCAAAGATGATCAAGTTGAGACTATCGTACTTTGGCCACATAATGAGAAGGCATGGATCATTAGAAAAAAACAATAATTCTAGGAAAATTAGAGGGTAGAAGAAAGAGAGGAAGACCACAAACCAGATGGATAGACTCAATCAGGGGGGTTATGGGGAAGGGCTTGCAGGATCTGGACAAGGAAGATAGGGATTCTTGGAGATGTCTCATCCACATGATTGCCATGAGTTGGAACCGACTCGAGGGTAGCTAAAAACAAAAAAAACAAAAATTTAGGGTAAAACCTAGGGAAATGTAACAAAGGACATAAAGGATGAAGAAAGGGAAAATGATGTCAAAGAACTTACAACATTCCAACAGGCATAACTGTTTGTGCTCACCGTAAAGTCTGAATAGATGAGGAGGATCTGAGTAAGGATCTGAGTAAGGCATTTGTATATGTTTGACAACATTTTTGGGTTAAAATCAGGCACTGATCGCGCTGGGACCATGGTGACCGCATAGCCTACTTCCAAAGCAGGTGACCGCTGCATTCCCAAATTTCAAAGCCCAATTCCTCTTGGCACTCCTTTGAGGAGATGCACCAAAGAACTGCCACAGTTTTTTTTAAAATTTTATTTCCACCCATTGATTCTCTATATATTTCAGAACCGGAATCCATTGGGTCATAAAGGAAGAAATTAATCAGTATAAAATATAAAGTAATGAATAGGATACAATTCAGAATAGAAGAACAAGATAGACTAAGTAATTGGGATTGACTTCTTCTACTAGTTAATAGTAAAAGGGATAGGAGTAAATGGTACAAGGATACAAAGATTCAGAATAAAAGAAACATAAGTAAGATAAAAAAATAAATTGAAGTAAGCAGATTAACACAAATGGTTCAAAGAATAGGCAAGCTACAATTAATAAATAGTTAATAAAGAGAAGGAAAGAGAATAGAAGGTCGAGTAATAAGTTATCTGATAAACCAAGGAAGACAAGTAGGAAGTACGTGGATGAATGAAAGAATGCATGAATGAGAGTAAGAAGAAAAGACAGAAGGAAAGACAGAATGGAATAGGTAGAGCAGGAGGGAAGAATGGATGGAAAAAGGATGTGGAAGAAGGTATGAGTAAGTAGATAAGTTAAATAGAGAAGGAGAAGGGATAGAGGAATAGGAATATGCATAGATAAAAGGAAGTAGGAGAGGTGAGGAGAGGGAAGAGAGAATGGAAGGAAAGGAAAGAATGAGAGTTGGTGTAGAAGGAATTAGGTAAGGGATTAGTTAAGGGGGGTAAAGAAAGAGTTTAAAGAAATTAATTAAATAGAAGAAAAAGAAAATAATAAGAAAATAAGATATAGAAAGAATGTTGAAATAACATGTATGAGGATATAATGAGTTGATCTTTCTTTGGTTGAGCCCGTTGCTTCCTCTCTCTTTTGTTAATCTGATGTTGATAAATGTATATAGAATTTTTTTGTGTTTGTATCTGTCAATGTTTGTGTTTGTACGTATAATTTTAATTAATAAAATTTCCTGCCCAGGTGGAGAAAGTAGAGGGGTCCATAGTTCTTTTAGGTGCTTCTGGGAAGGACTAAGTTCTCGCCTTTCACCATTCTATTTAAAGAAGGGGATGGTTCCCTTTTTTTGATAAGAGTTAAAGTATAGTATTTATATTGACCCGTGGATAAGTCTACCCAGGTTTTAGGGGTCGATTTTTTTGACAAAAATTTCGAGACTTATACATGGGAGCCTTTTTTGGAGGGTGGTTGTATTTTTCCCACTAATGCTATCTTTTAATATGATATCTTGATTATTTGTATTTTAACTTTTAATTATCAGGTTTGTTGCTTTGTCTTGTTTTAGACTTGTTGAACACCACCTTGAGTTCCATGTTGGGACAAAGATGGGTTATAAATTAATTAATGAAACAAATAAAGAGTACAATGTATTGGAAAGTTTTAGCATTCCCTCTCACCCTCCTCAGATAGATAGGATTTTCCTCCATGCAAAGTGTGTTGTCTTCTCTCATTAAAACATCACATTTGGTCCTACTGAATCACAGGGGCAATAAATACCTTGGTAAATTTGTAAACAAACAATGTGATTAAGCCACTTCCTTTAGGAAGTTTTTCACACAAAGAGATTCTCCAGCTACTATCTGGTCCCACTTCTCCCTACTCTCTCACCTTTCTCTGGAAAGATGGTGAGATAAAGATTTCTTCTTTTACCTGAATTATTCATTAGCTAGGTTAGGATGTAGATTCTATGTGTATGTAGATTCAAGCCATTAGTAAAATTTTGTTTTTGAATTGCAAGCTACTTGTCTTGTCTCTGAGTTGGTCTCAGTTCTTAGAGAAGCATAGGGCCTTTACAGACTGCCAGAAATAGTGCAGCTTGAGGCTACTTTAACTGTCCTGCCTCAGTGCTAGGGAATCATGGGAATTGTAAAAAAAATTTCTGGGACATTGACCCTTCTCTGTCAGAGAGCTCTGGTGCCACAATAAACTACACTTCCCATGATTTCTTAGCACTGAGCCAGGACAGTTAAAGTGGCCTCAAGTTGCATTATTTCTGGCAGTCTGTAAAGGCCCTAAATCACTCTACTAACATTCAAGTGTGATGATCCAGATGGAGGAGAGGAAGAGGAGGAGGACTAAAATAAATAAAAAGTAGATTGCATATAATAATAAAAAAGAATAGGCATCCCCAAGGTTAAGTTATGGGGAAAATTCCCCTTGGAACTGTTGTACAAATGTTTCTTTGTGAACATAATGCACATCTTTTATTTCTTTCCTGCAGTTTCTTTCTTTCTTTATCATTCTTCCTTTTCTAGACTGTGACAGTTCATGAAGGTATGAAGAATACTTGAAAAACTAGGGGAAGGATTTGTACATAATCATAGCACAGTTCAGATCTTGAGCATAATCATACTTTTGTAGCATGTTTGGTTTCCTCATTTGCCAGGGTCTTACCTCTCATGAGTGTGTCCATGTATCTGTGTGCATGCACTGATATTTTTGTCCTTTTGATGTCATCCTTCAAAATGCTTGCATTTTAACTTTAGCAATAGGGCAGTTAAACAGGACAGAATTATTCAGCTGCTATTCAAGAAAGAAAGAAAAAGACAAGAGAGACAGAAAAGGAAAGGAAAATAAAGACTATTAAAACTCTTTGTATAAACACCCCAGTGTTAAAGCTCATTACTTTGTCAATGATGCATTATTGAGTTATATAGTTGTTAGAGCTACCACCACCAACATAGCAATCTCCTTTGATCAAATGAGTTTGTTTCCTATTTGGAACACCAGAAGATGCAATCACTTTTAAAAGATGGATTTCCTGGCATTTCCGCACAGCTAGAAGCTTAGGGGAGACCCGAAGATTTTTAATTGGCTTCATAAACACAGTTGCCATAATTAGTCATAAACATTGCTGTCACCACCATTCAGTCACAAACAATTAGGCTGAAAATAAGCCAGAATGCCTGCATTCATCCCCTCAAACATATGGGATTTGTGAGGGTATACATTTCTATCAATAATGACTAAACTTTTTTGGAGTCCCTAATACCTCTGCTTTAAGGGCAAACAAATTAATCATGATTACTACTACGACAATCAAAGTTGTGATGTTGGGTGTGAAGGTCTCTGTTCTTGTGGAAGGAAGTGGATCACTATTTTGTACATTTAGGAGTATGACTAAAGTTATTGACATCATTATCAGACAGAAATGTCAGTAAAAGAGACAGAAAACCTCATCCTACATCCACCTTGTGTACAACCTTGTATACCTTCTCTAGATCTATCCTGTATACAACCATGTACAGGGTCCATCCTTCTCCATATACTATTAAGTTGTTGTTGTTGTTTTGAGGTTGGTATATATACTTGAACTCAGGGGAACAAACTATTTAGATTAGTATGGCAAAACCAAGTGATCTTCATTGTCTAGTAAAACCACAAAAAGCTTAAATACAAAAACAGTAAAAAAACAACAACAGTAAACAGATGCTGAATAAAACATCCCTTTTCTTCAAAGTAAGTGAATTCAAGTGCAACATAACAGTAGGGGACTTTCAAACACAAGTACAAAATGAATGCATCTCTAAAGATGTATAGATAGAGAGCCCAAATGGCAAACATATTCAGGAGTAGCCATGTTGGCCATGCAAAATATAACCAAATCCAAAATCCACAAAAGAAAGATTTTGGTTGGCTAATAAAGGTATTGCTCTTTAGTGGGTTTTGCATTTGGTTGTATTTTACTCTATAGCCAACATGGCTGTGCCTGAATATGTTTTCTGGATTTGAAGATACCAAATTTTGCTGCAACAGGGGAAAATTTAACAAAAGGGAACAACAGACTGGGACTTAATTCTTTGAGGTTTTTACCTATGACAAATGTAAAACTCTACAATTGGCCAGTTTTGCCTATAAAGCACCCAAAAGTTTTGCTAGATGTAACAGTACAGAGATTCCTTGAGAAATTAAGTGTTCTCTATCTAAGGACGTTATCACACGCGGGTCTCAAAGCAGCAAGAAAGCGGTATGGAATCAATCCAGAACTATACCGGTATAGACCCCACAAGACGGAAATGGCTATCACACGCAACTAGCATCATTGCGCAATTAACGATACCGTGATAGATGCGCTCCTGGGGACCGTATCTGCTGTTCACACACAAGTGAGAAGATCCCCTCCAGAACCCAGCAAGGATGTTCTTGCACATGCGCAGAAACAGGACAGCTGTGGCTGTCACTTGCCGCGGCTGTCACACACACACACACACACACCTTTCCAAGCCTGGAAGCCTGGTTGCTTTCCTTGGGATGAGGCCGGGCTCGGAGGGCTCCTCCGACCCTGGCCTCATCCCAAGGGAAGCCTGGTTGCTTTCCTTGGGATGAGGCCGGGGTCCAAGCCTGGCCTCATCCCAAGGAAAGCAACCAGGCTTCCAGGCTTGGGAAGGTGTGTGTATGTGTGTGTGTGTGTGTGTGTGTGTGTGTGTGTGACAGCCGGCTGTCACACACGCACGCACACCCCTTCCCAAGAGAGAGCCGCTCTGAACAGACGTCCTCAGAGCGGCTCTCTTTCTCAGCTTGGGTTGGGAAGGGACACCCCCCCTTCTGAGCGGCTCTCTTTCTCGGCTTGGGTTGGGAAGGGACACACACCCCTTCCGAAGCCTGCGCAGGACCTGGGCTCCACGATACATATCTCATGATCAGACATACAGCGAAAGCAGCATCATTGCGGTATCATTCCGGTCGCGCAATTGCAAATTCCCCAAGAAACCAGCATTCAAAAGAACGGGGATGATGCAGCATTGGGACGGGGTTGGGACGGGGTTGCGTGCGATGTCGTGTGAACACACGGGAAAAAGAACCGGAATGGGGCGGGATTGGGACGGGGTTGCGTGTGACGTTGTGTGAACACACGGGAAAAAGAACCGCAATGGGACGGGATTGGGTGAAGATTCTTTCTGCTTTAGGCCCCGTGTGATAACGTCCTAAGAAAAGAGCAGTTAGCTTCTCACATGACAGGGACAGCTGGATCTCAAAGGAAGTTACTTTTCTGTTGCTAATATTGAAATTTTATTTCCTGTCTTTTAAAGCCATTTGTCCCTGGTCCTCACACAGCCAAGAAGGAGTCGCCTCAGCCTGCATTGAAATCCCTTAGTACCATCTTAATTGACAACACAATAACATCTGAGACAGTATGTAGGGTCTCAAAGACATAGTGGTGTTAGCCCAGAAAATCAGTATACAAAGGGATCTTGTAGCACCTCGAGCCTAACTGAAAGAAATAAGATGATAGCATGAGTTTTCATACTTAAGTCTACTTCCTCAGATGCATGGGATGGAGTGGAGCAGTCAGAGGCAAAGCTATATAAGCATGCTGTGTGAGAAAATGGCAATAGAAATGCAACACTCTGTGAGTATGGAGATGAGGTTATATGTTCAGTTTTAACAATGGTTGTTGGATATAAAGGCAGGAAGAAGGATGTTGCCCAAAGCGAAGATGAGTAGATAACTATATGAATGATGGTGGAAATATTGGAATGTAATGTGGGAACCAGAAAGGAGATGTGATGAACTGGCCAAGACAGCCCTCATGAGGTTGGAGAGTTAGTCAGTGTTACAATGTGTGTAGTGCTAGGAAACCATTGACTCTGTTCAACCTGCTGTTGATGCACTGTTGATATATTCCAATTCTGTTATTTCTCTTTCCAATCTTCCTTTGTAGTTTTTTTGGTTCAAGGACCACTATTCTGAGGTCTGAGATCGAATGCCATTACTAATTGGTTATTATGTAGACCAGTGATGGGCAACCTTTTGAGGTTGATGTGTCAAACTTCACCAAAAAACTGAGCATAACTCAGGTGGTGTGTCACTTTGAGGAAAAAAAACATTGTTTCACTGCCAGGAGAAGGAGGGACTGGCCTAAATACCTCGGTCTGGGCCTGGGCCTCTTCCCGGCCCTGCGTTGGTGGTGCCGCTGTGCCCAAAGTCCCAGAACTGTTTTGGCCTACAGACCTCCAGCACCAAGTGTCTAATAGGGGAGGAGGAAACATTTGCGACTAGAGTCTTAGAGTTAGACTCTAACTCTAAGACTCTATTCGCAAATGTTTCATCCTCAAGAGCAGCAAATGTTTCATCCTCGGCTTCTGCACTTCTCTGCATGCAGCCGCCTCAGTGGCCACGTGTCATCAGAAATGGCTACGTGTGTCAGTGCTGACACGCGTGTCATAGGTTTGCCATCACTGATGTAGACTGAGCCCACACAAGCTCTTGAATTCCTTGTCCCTGCTTGGATACAGAAGGAGGTCAGTTCACTGAATTTTCAGGACAGCAGTGGAACTGGCTGCCAAGTTCATGGGAGAGGGGAATATATCTTCAGCAGTAGCGTCTGGAGATTCCTTTGGTTCTTAAGCAAAATCAGAACAGGTTTGCTATGTGTTGTCTGGCCACTATTTTGTTCCCTTCAGGTACAATGTAGCTCCAGAGCACTGTGCAGAGGAAAATGGATTCCATCACACACACACACACACACACGTGAATGTGCCACTCATTAGTGGAATGAAATCTACTGCACTGGCATGCACATGCCAAAAATATTTTTTTTAAAAAAACCTTTCCAATATAGTCTCTAAATCAAAGTAAAATCAAAATACCAATAACTGTTTACTGGAGCTGTTACTGGTAAATATGAGTTAGAGTATATGCATATAAAACAAATACAAGGGAAGTTGTGTATTCACCCATGTTGGGGTGAATACAGGTGTGATGAAAAATGAAATCTAGACTCACTGTTAGATAATTTTAACTGTCTTAGAACAGTGTCATGCTCATTTGAAAGATCAGAAAGATCACCGTGCAGTCAGTTCTTTCCACATATTTGCCATAAAAGTTATGGCTGAAAACTCAGCTTCCCTGGTTTTATATCAGCCATTTCTATACTTCAAAGATGGGCTTAGGAACAGCTGAAAGTGGCTACATGCACAACACTTTATGTCCCAATTAGCAATGCATGAACCTTAAAGCTTTGGATTTCACAGTGCTCTGATCCCCCCCCCAAAAAAATTTTTTTGCCCAGATGCCGATCTGAAGGAGCATGGTGTCATTTCAGAGCTGTACAGAGGACTGTCTGGGAACCCCATGGATATGACATTGCACTCCTTGAAAAGAAAGCCGGATACACTTCTAATAAAAAGAGAAAGAGAGCCCATTTCCAGCCCTACTGCAGCATTTGGGGACACTTCTTGCAGGCTGATGCATGCATAGTTTGGGGAATGCTGGCATTTGTTGCACCTCTACTTTTCAGAGCTTGGAAATCTTAACCTCTTTTTTTAGCCTACAATACAATAATGGGTTGGATCCAGAGTTCATCATACATAAACATGATGAAATCAATGGGAATTAAGTTGTTCCTAGAATCTCACAACCAATGCAGTCACAGGTCATGCCAGTTGCAGGTTTCTGACAGTTACAATCCAAAGAGGTAAACTTTCCAAAATCAGCTGTTTTACCATCAGCCTCCTCATACTGCAGGGTGGGGGGTGTCTTACAGAGTCAACCAATCAAAATGACTTATCTTCCTATTATTTTCATTGTCATCTGTTTCCTTTGAACCTAAATCTTTGAAGAATACTAGAGAACATACAATACTTCCTGAAATATTAAACATGAAGATTCTTGCTACATTCTCTTGTCAGAAAGAAAGAGAAAAGGACTCTCAAAAATGAAGGGAATTTTTAGAGGTAGATGAAAGGCTAAAACTTTAACACATCATATCATCACAAAACATGTGCACTACAAACTGTATTGGTTGTTGTATACCAGTTTAAATATCTTGTATCTCCACAAAGATTTCTGAAAAGTAAGTTTGGTGGAGGTGATGAAAATTCTGTTAGTGATTCATAGTCCCTTGTCGTTACACAATCCTATCTCCAAATTTCCCTGGGGAGAGGGGAATAAACTTTTAAAAGACTGGCTTACACATATGTACCTTGTACTTGAGCATGAGTCCCACTGAACTCAGTGGATTATCCTTTGAGTAGAAATATACAAGATTTTGTGTTAATCAATCCAAGACTGCAAATATATCTTACAAGGCAAAGACACTCACTAATTTGCAAATATAGCCATGTTAATCTGTAGAAAGAAGCTGGCAGCATGAGCTTTTGTATACTTAGGGGTGAAACAGATCACCCAAAAATGCCAGATTGGGGCTGCCCCAATCTGACTATTTGCCAGCACAAAAAGAAGTGTAAGAAAGCTGCTCCTTTTGAGCTGGGAAAAAGGTGGCTCTTCCATCACCAGAGCACCGTAAAGCGGCCACTGTGTGAACAGCCGGGTGGAGTGACGCCGGCTTCCTGCTGGCTTGGGGGGGGGGTGTCATGCGTACGCCATGCCCCCAAGCTGCCAGGAAGCCAGCTTTTTTTTTTGTGTGCCAGTCTCTTCCGGCCCTTAGTCTACTTCCTCAGATGCAAGTAGACTCCAATTTATGAAAGCGCATGCTGCCAGCTTCTCTCTTTCAGTTAGTCTCAAAGGTGCTACAAAATCTCTCTACATGCTAACTTAATTCCCATTGATTTCAGCATGTTTATGCATGATGAACTCTGGATCCAACACATTATTGTATATCATGGCCACAGATATACATCTAAGTTGTTAACATATCCAGAGGTAGCCATTCTGGCCATGTAGCAAAGTACAATAACATCCAAAATCCACAAAACAATGATACCTTTATTGGTCAAGCAAAATGCACAAAATACATGTTGCAAGCTTTCAAAGCTCCACTGGCTTCTTCATCAGGCAAAGATGTTAAAAATCATACAGGAGGGGGGAAATTATGACAATGTTAGTCATTAGCCTGCATTTTGTCAAGATGTAGCTGTTCTCAGTTCAGGTGGTACTGGAAGGAAATTTATGCAGGCCTGCCCCTCCTCCTTCTGGTCATGTGGAACTTTAGGGGGGAAATTAAGGGTCTCTACAAATGGGCCATTTGGGGCGGCTCTGGGCTGCCTCTGCTAGCAGCGGATTGGGGCCATGGCAACCCCATGCCATAGCCCCAGTCCTCCCTTTTGCTGCCCCCAAAAGAGTGGTAAAATGCTGCTCCTTTTAGGGGTGGCAAAAGGCTGCCCTAAGAGGTGGCACCGCAGCTCTTCCATGCCCTTTCAGCAAAGCATGTATACACGCTGTGCCAGGAGGGCGTCCTGACGCTGCTCGCCATGCAAACAGGCGTGTGATGTCCGGACGGCATTGGGATGGAGTTGGGGCTGCCAGCGTGCGGCTGCCCCACCCCAACTCCACCCCCAGGCCAGCCCTTTAGGCTGGTCTGCAATGCCTTTTTGTCAGCGTTGTCAGCAGCTCTTTCTGTCTTGCTATAGGAACTTCTCTTTTTTGCCTGTGGTTTTAGTCCCTGAAGAAGGCCTTTTCTCACACAGACCAAAACATGTTGAGCTGTTTTAAAAGCAATAACAGTTGGCCATCTTAGAACATGTGGACCTTGTCTCCTTATAGTTTTCTGATTTTCACAAATGGCCCCAAACTTGTGGCACTCTCTACCTAGGGAAGCACATAAGGCCTTCTGAACTTTTTAAGATAATTGAGAGGACTCATTTCTTTCTGTTTTTAATTAAATGTGTTGAGCTAGAAAGATGTTTCAGCTGCCACTGTGGCTTTATAGAAATGTTTCTTTAAAACTGAAATTGGTTGTGTATTTATCAACTTGTATTTACAGTCTTAATGTGTGTGTGTGTGTGTGTGTGTGTTTAAAAAGAAAGAATTCTGTATTTTGTGAAGGTATGGCACCCCAAGTCATGAATCAGAACTGAAGTTTGTTTAATCTTAACAAACAAATAAATGCGATGGTTGATTGGACTACATCAGGATGATCGGGCAGGATGAAATTAAGGTTGTGAAGAAGAAAGCCAGAGAGGAAAGAAAAGGAAGGAAGTTTCCTCCTTATCATCTGCTGCTTTTGTGTGGAAGAAATACTTCTATTCATATAGGTGACACCTTATAATTAACAGCATGCAGCAATGCCAAATGCAGGAGGGGGGACTCTCTCCACACACAGAGAAACACTTTGCTGGGAAGAAAAAGATAAACAAAATGCAAAGTCAGGAAACAGCTCCTGCAGCCGCTTTCCCAGCTGTAAGCTCTGGATGGTTAAAGAGTTCACAGCAAAATGTCACCACTCCAGCAGGAGCAGATTTTTGTGGTTTGGCACTTGTTCAGTGGAGTTTATAACATGTCAGTCCCCAGAAAGTTGAACCATTGTGAGAAAAGAACAGCAGTGATTCAATATGATCTTTTGGTGATTTTATTCGGGGCGGCGGGGGGCGGGGCGGGGTGGGGCGGGGATGCTCTGCCATGCATGTGTGAGCACACAAGGCTAGAAGGAAGGACTGTGAATAATGTGCAGCCTATGACTATGAGCCATTGTGTAGTGTTTTTAAAAAAGGCACACAGCTAACTTGGGGTTTCCTGGCTTCTGTATCCTTGATGGGGAAAGAGAAACCTAAGTGCATTGTGTCTCCCCATCTTGCTGAAGAATATTTAGACCACCAAGTTGCTTCTTTGGTAGGGTCAAACAGATGGAACATGCCTTTTTCTGACTTCTGCCTGTCAGGAGCTAATACTAATCTGTTGCTGACAGATAAGAGGTGAAGAGAGGAAGATGATTTTATGGTAAAAATTAGGGAGTACTTGAAAGGGGGAGGCCTAAATACCCAGAAGGCACCAGTCTAGATCCCACCTGATTATGGAAGCTAAGTAGGGAAAGCTTTGGTTAGTATTTGGATGATGAACCACCAAGGAATACCAGGTGGTGTAGGTTGTATTTCAGATGGAGGAGATAGCAGACCATTGCTGAGTATTCCTTGCCTAAGAGAACTCTATCAATTCATGGGACCACCATAAATCAACAGGCAATGTTAAGACACAGATAAGGCAGACCACAGGGAATATCAGGTGCTATAGTCTGTATTTGTGTATTTATTTCTTAACCACCTCTGTGTAATTATCATCTAAGAAAACACTATGAAATTTATGGGGTCACCATCAGTTGACAGGTGACTTGAAGGCACATACTTTACTTTAAGGGCACTTTCTAACATTAGCTTAATGGTGTGGAAGCTGCTGCATGCATGCATGCATGCATGCATTCTCTGTGTGTGGATCTTGTCATTTTAGAAGCTCCATGTTATGTGGGATAATTCTACATGTCTGTAGCTTTTGTCCTATTCCATTGATATGGCATTTTCTGTCAGGCATTTGAAAAACACTGCTGTTGACTAGGCTGTTGATTGTAAGGCAGAGTAAGGCAACTGCTGTGGTCTGCAGATCTGGTGTTTCATGAGACAGCAGCATTGAAAGTTTTGTTAATATATTTTTAATGTTTCTGAAGGGGATTTTCTGCTTCATGTGACAAAATCAATTAGATGCTTTGGGCACTCTGTGCCTGGACTTTTTGAGTTGGGGAAGGCACCAGTGATCTGGCTCAGGTAGAAAAAAGTCTCCAGCTGCAGCAACATGGCACAGTGGTCATTCTTGCTTACCATGGTGCTACAGATTAAACAGCATGGTGTTTTGTTTTCTTTCCAATTTGGGCATCTATTAATTCCAATTATAAGGTTATTTATTCTATTTTAAGATATACTTTTGGCAGTAGCATCCCTAGCATTGGTGTCACCTACTGTGGGTGCCTGGAAGGGGTTTGCAGGGGGGCAGTGAGCTGCCCTGCCACTGTCCCTCACTTTCCTGCCCCTCCTCCCCAGCCAGCTCCAGCCACCAGATGCCCAGCCAGGGCTGCCAGTAGCTGGCTGGGTGGCTGGGCAAGTGAGGCACCAGGCAGGGATGGAAGGGATGTGCATTTCCCCTCCTCCTCCAGTGCCTTGGCTCTCTGGTTCAAGAGAACCATGGCACCCAGTGTGATCCACACTCCCTATTGACACCACTGACTTTTGTCTGCTTCATTCTGTGGAATCTGATGGGGAGAACTGGATTTGGCTATTGTGGTGTTGAAGCTGCACCACTACCTGTGCTGATCCTGTATATTCATAAATAAACTAAAACGCTATGGACTTCATCACACAAGGTTATAAAAGTGGAATTTTAAAAGGATAAAAGCATCTTTAGCCACTACTTATCACATGACATTGTGTCTGTCCTGCTGCTGTCTTGTATTACATTCATTATTGTAGTGTATTTTTTCACTGATGCTCAAAACCCATCAATAGGCTCTGAATCTCACAGCTATTGCAATACTGCCTTTTTGTGATAGGTTCCTTCAGATACAGTTCAACTTCTCGGAGAGTCACGTGGTGTGAGCAGGCATGATTCTGCTCCTCTTCCCCTCCTCCTCACAGTGATCATGGATGGCAATACCTCCCTCAAGCCAGCTGCTGTGTGCACAGTCACACAATAGACAGCTTTGGGAGGCAGTTGGAAGCTGCAACTACTCATTCCCATCTTTCCTTTGGCAGTGTGGAAAACAAGTCACATGACCATAGACTGCCAAAATGTTATTGTGGAAGAAAGTGTAATAAAAAAATGATGCCAATTGGACATGCTTCCATTCTTAAAATAGTGCAATTGTGGCAGGACAGCAGTTGGTGTGCTACAATCCTATGCCATATGACAAAACGCTATATGTGATCTCTTCATACAAAAGAAACCAGACCTGGGTAAAGGCTTTAACTCTAGAACACCTCAACATTGGCAAGTGTAACAATAAGATGGACTTGTTAACTGGTCAGAAGAAAAAAAGTACACTATTTGTCTTGTGTGCATAGTCCATTTCTCTCTAGTAGCCAGATCCCAGCCTTACATCCTGGATGGCATCCAATTAAGTCTACTCATTGATAGAACTGTTTTTCTCAGTGGAACAGGAATGACAATGATGCCCTGTGTGCCCTCAAAAGTTTGAGGGGGTTGAGGGAAGGTCTTCCAGAGTAGATTTTGGAAGGTTCTGGAGCTGCACATAGAGGAGAAAATCCCATCTTTTGAGTGGATCTCTGCTCGTGTGATGCTGGATTTCACTCTAGCTGCTCATAAACATGGCATCATGAAGCAAGACATTTGATATTTGTTCCTGTTATCTGATAGTCAGAGATGTTCTTCATGTTTTATTTTTGCCTATAGATAAAAATGGTAATGATTCTATCAACATTTTATGAATTTGTTGAATTGTTCATATGCCTGAGTGACCATAACAACATTTTTGGTCAAATAAATCAACATTTTACAGTCTTCTGCAAACAACATACAATCTTATTTTCTAAATTTTAACAATCGTTTCATCAAAAATGAACAAATAATAATTTATGTAATGGTGTACATTGCATGCATTGTTCAACAGTCACACACACACACACACACACACACATATGGAGAGGGAGAGAGAGGGGGGTTGCAGACTGCCAGAAATAGTGTGAATTCAGTCCACTTTTAGGGTTAGGGTTAGAGTTAGGGAACCATGGAAACTATATTTTATTGTGGCATCAGAATTGTCTGACAGAGAAGGCTCAATGTCTCAGAAAAATAACAGTTCCCATGATTCCCTAGCACTAACCCTAACCCTAAAAGTGGACTGAATTCACACTATTTCTGGCAGTCTGCAACCCCCCAGAGAGAGAGGTAGAAAAATGCATGTACACTAAATACACCCATCTCCTCTCAATCTGTACACACTTATGTATAACTCTGGGTATATCTCTGTGTGTACATATATATAACAGTGTTTCCATTTTTGCAAATAGTGCAAAATCATTTTTGAAAAGGTCCATTCATTCATATCAGTTACCATTGCTTGCCCTTACTCTTAGCCTCAATGACATCATGACACAGTCAAATCTGATCAGCTGTGTAAGATATCACAATTCCATTGTGTTCACTGCCTGATGCCTGATAGGTTGTGACCATTTTGCAATAATAGTAGAATAAAGAAGTAACCTTGAGGGAAAACCCTTTGGTTTATCAAAATATTTTAAAATGGTTACAGTCTAAGCATATGGAAAGACAAATCCTTCTTGAAATTGCTAGTTTTTGCTCCCCAGCATCTCCCCTAAACTTCTCCATAATTAGAATGGAATATATTTGATGCAGGACCTAAATAACTTGAAGTCACCAGATCCTCTCTGACCTTGGGAAATAAGAAGGGTGAGCTTTGGTTAGTACTTGGATGGGAGACCACTAAGGAATATCGGATGCTGTAGACTATATTTCAGAAGGAGGCACTGGCAAGACCACCTCTGAGGATTCTTTACCTAAAAACAAAAACAAAAAACAAAAAACTTTGAAAGTAATGGGGTTGCCATAAGTCCATACACAAGTTGAAAGCACTTATTCATACACGTATTTGTTGTAGAACTAATTTGTATCAAATCTGGAACACCTAATCTGGAAAAAAGCAACAGAACTGCTCTGGCCTCTTCTTGGCTATGATTCACAAAAATAGTATGGGGGAAATGTAGCCTATATCTTTGAAATCCCAGAATCTCAACTCTGAGATAAACCATCTGTTCCCTGTATGAAAGATCCCACCATCATTGCTTAGCAAATGATAAATAATAACAATAACTATAGAGTTCCAGGGCCTTCCGCTCTGTAGCAGCTGATGGTACTTACAGACTTACAAAAATGAAAAGGCAAGGAAAAATAAAATGAATCCAACCATCTGGGGCATTTTATATATATGAAAAAGCAAATGGCAAATTCAAGATTTATTTTTATTGCTGTTCTCATAGAAACATCTTTTAAAATTGAAAACAATGTTCCTTTAAATTTCAACAGCAGAAACTTGAAAAGTATCACATTCTGGCAAACATTTAAAAGGCCAAACAATTTTAAATGGAGGTGGTTGGTTGAGTTGTTGCTTTTCTTTTGAGGGTGTGTGTGTATCAGTCTGAAGTATTTCAATAAATTATACACTTACATTTTAAATTAAATCAAATCTGCACTTTAAAGTGGCATAGACAATTTCAAACTGTATGGAACACACTAGATATGATACTTTCTGTTCTAATAAAATAACATAATTTTATTCTCAAGGTCCCCTGGTGTCTTTGCTCCTTTTCTGATGGAACTACAATATGAAAACTCTTTGTGCCTGTATCATAAATCTACGGCCTTTCCACGTTTACCTTGAAACAAAGACATCATCAGAGATCCAAGGTCCTTGGATGTCTCACGCATATACAAACACTTCAGCATAATGAGGCCTTGTTGAGAGTCAGCTACTGCAGAGCTGTGTTTACAAGGCCTTTCCTACATGTTTGGAATGGATAGTATGGCTCCAGAGGTAACTTGAAAATTTTGAGATGAAGCAGATTTTGTTGTATTGTACTACACACACATCCTTTTTGCAACGAAAAGCAAGTTTTCCTGATTTAAGACAACAAAAGAAAGTATTTTTCTACTAAGTGCACATCGACTTTCTCACAATGCCAGTGACCCCTGGCTTCAACATCTGCATGGGGAATAGGTCTGTCAACACCTATTGGTCACTGTGGTTAACTGGAAAATCCATGTGGCAGGGGGAAGCAGTGAGGTAGGGATATTAGCTGTGTGCTTCGCTTGCAGACTTTTTAAAGTCATCAAGTTACCCATGGGGGAAACCAAATGCTAGACAAGATGGACTATTAGCCTGACCCAAGAGGAATCCTTTTCTTGTAGTCCATTGCATGCATACATACTTGTATTGATCTTTTTCACCTTCATCCATTTTTGGTACTTGAGTGCGAAAAGTCTCTACACCAATCAAAGGAAACTTGAAAGTTACAATCTGGAGAAAGCAATAAGAAAGCAGTAGCACAGCTGCTGAAATCAATAAAGTGCTAGACAGTGGCCTGTATCTTATTACTCCTGACTACAGAAGGCTCATTGGATCAATGGCATTTACATATGTGTTTCCTCACCATTTGACCATTAAATCAGTGGGCCTACTCTATTTAAGAACAGGATGCGGTAGCTCAGTGGTTAAGATGTTGATTCTGACAATTGCAAGGTTGGCAGGTCGGGGCCCAGCCTCTGCCAACCTAGCAGTCCGAAAGCATGTAAAAGTGCAAGTAGATAAATAGGTACTCCTTCAGTGGGAAGGCAACAAAGTTCTGTGCAATCATGCTGGCCACATGATCACAGAGTTGACTTTGACAGCGCTGGCTCTTCGGGTTAGTAACGGTGACGAGCACCACCCCCTACTACTGGATATGACTTGACAACCTCATCAAAGGGGAATACCTTTACCTTTACCTTTACCTTTTTACTCTATGTAAGACTAACCAATAGGATTCTGGTCAATTTCCCATACTTCTAATAACCTAGGAAAATATTTTCCTTTTGAAAAGTTTCCTTGAAAACTGTCACTGAAGGCCCCGCTTTCTGAGCCACTTGACCACAGCCAAATCACTCAATCCCAGATGGGATCCGAAATGGCAACTGCAGGCCTGATGCGCCACCAAATAGATCTTGCTATAGATCTTGTTATCAGGATTTAGTGCCTCACCAGCCATAACCCAGAACAGTGATGGTGAACCTTTTAGAGACTGAGTGCTCAAACTCAGTGGTGTTCCTGCATGGGGTCTCACCTGCTGTCAGGGGCAGGACTTCTGGGGTGGGACTTCCAGGAGGTAAACCAAAGGCGCTACACACACCAGCCACACTCTCTCAGCATCAAAGGATAGTAAGGGCAAACCCTCCTCCGCTCCTTCCCTTGCCCTCCCATGCCTTTAATTAGCTCCGGGAGCCAGTTAAAGTCACGGGAGGACGGAGGAAGAGGAGGAACAGATCATGTGCCCACAGAGAGAGCTCTGATGTGTGTGTGGTGCCTTCAAGTCATTTGCAACTTATATGACCCTAAGGTGAAACTATCATGGAGTTTTCTTGGCAAGTTTCATCAGAGGGGGATTTGCTATTGCTAGCCTGAAAGAAATAGGAGCCTTGGTCATGCCATGGTTAAATGCCTGTACTGTAGCCACTCACTCACAAACCACAAGGTTGCGAGTTCAATACCAACCAGAGCTCAGGCTCGACTTAGGCTTACATCCTTCTGAGGTCACTAAAATGAGTACCCAGCTTGTTGGGGGCAATTAGTTTACAGTTGTAAACTGCTTAGAGACTGCATAGCACAGTGTGAAGCGGTATATAAATGAAGCTGCCATTGCTATAGCCTGAGGCTGAGAGAGTATGCCATGTGTGTGTGCATGTGCACGTGCCTTCAAGTCATTCCTGGAAAGCCTGAAACAGGCGTAGGCAACCTGTCCCCTTTAAGGGCCGAGGGACTTCAGCTCCCAGAAGCCTCAGCCATGTTGACCAATAGTCCCATGTTGGCCAATAGCTCCTGGGATTCTGGGAGCTGAAGTCCCTTGTCCCTTAAAGAGGACAGGTTGCCTACCCCTGCCCTGAAACTATCATGGGGCAAGCTTTGTCAGAGGGGGATTTTCATTGCTATCCTCTGAGGCTGAGAGAGCGTGACTTGTGTGTGTGGTGTCTTCAAGTCGTTTCCAATTTATCGTGACCCTAAGTTGAAACTATCATGGAGTTTTCTTGGCAAGTTTTGTCACAGGGGGGTTTGCTATTGCAAACCTGAGGCTGAGAGAGTGTGCCTTGGGTGTGTGTGAGCATGCCTTCAAGTCATTCCTGGCAATCCTAAGGTGAAACTATCATGGGGCAAGCTTCATCAGAGAGAGTTTTCCATTGCCATCCTCTGAGGCTGAGAGAACATGACTTGTGTGTGTGGTGCCTTCAAGTCATTTCCAACTTATGGACCCTATGGTGAAACTATCTTTTCTTGGCAAGTTTCATCAGAGAGGGGTTTGCTATTGCTAGCCTGAGGCTGAGAGAGTGAGCCTTTGGTTTCCCCCCCTGGAAGTCCCACCCCGAAAATCCCACCCAGGAAGGCGGAAGTCCTGCCTCTGAAAGTCCCCCCAGGAATCCCACCCCTGGCATTGGGTGACACCTGGTGCGAGAACACCACTGAGTTTGGGCATTCGGTCTCTAAAAGGTTCACCATCATTGCATTAAGCCAAGGATGGGAACACCATCATCCCCTGAAATAAACTACAAAGCCTGTTGACCCTGCAACATCTGAAGATACCTGCAAGGCATCCCACAGTTTCAACTCCTCATGCCAAAAGGATATGCTATTGAAAGTTGTAAGCAAGTTCAGCCAAACCCGAAGATCCTCCCTGATTCCTTGCATGATTCAAATCTTGTGGTGTGGTTTAGTAATCCCACTTATGGCATTACAGAGACACCTGAGGAAACCCCAACCAGAAGTCACCACTGGGCAGGCAAAATCCAGTGTTAGTTTTTGTCCTGCTTTCTTGCTTATTTATTTCTATCAAAATCAGCTAAAGAGCAAATGACGAGCCCACCATCAGTTCCATGTTCACTTCCTTTCACCTCTAGAGGGAAAGGTCTGCTGCTCAACAAACTTAATTTCCATGTTTTGCTTTGTTTTTTTGACAGAGTCTGTTGTGCTTCATTTTGTTTTGAGTGGAGCAATTATCAGTAATTATTGGGAAATGGGCAGAAGTCAGAAGCAATTCTAAAACCACCCCAGAATAAGCTGTCCATTGTTGTAGCTGGACTCATAGAAGCCCTCATGATTTGGGAAGTTAACATTCTGAAATAGTTAGACATGACAGCTTCCTTCTCAGGAATGAAAATGAAAGCAAGGCTTAAAGTGGACACCTTTTTTCTTTCTTTCTTTCTCCCACATGCAGAAGCTATATAGGGACTATTTCTGCTGCTTATTGTGCTACCAAATAAAACTTTTATCATATTTAATCCCTCATCTTTTTTTTTTTTAAAAAGCATTACTTTTAAGTGGCTTTTGAAGGAGACCACTATAGTTTTAATATCTTAAGAGCTTTAGCAAGAATTTGTCTCCCATGGTCAGAATAGAAGGGCTCCTGCCATCTGCAAAAAGAAAAGTAGGGCCTTTGCAGACTGCCAGAAATAGCGCAAATTGAGTCCACTTTAAGGGTTAGGGTTAGTGCTAGGGAATCATGGGAACTGTATTTTATTGTGGCACCAGAGCTCTCTGACAGAGAAGGCTCAATGTCTCAGGAAAAAAACAATTCCCATGATTCCCTTGCTCTAACCCTAACCCTAAAAGTGGACTCAATTTGCACTATTTCTGGCAGTCTGCAACCCCCCGTAATTTCATTTGATTTGATTTGTATCTAAGGAGATTGTCGCATCAGGTTTAAAAGTGATTTACCTGAGCCAGCTTAAAATTAGAAGCGGGAGGCATCCTGATACTATCCCACACATTTAGCCACTGAAATTGTGCCCGGCTGCAGCCTGGCTCCATTGTCACTCAGAGTGGTGCTCCAGTGGCCATTTTTTCAAGCCAGAAAACTCCCGAATATGAAAAGAGGAGTGCCCCTTGGAGCAGCGATGGAGCCGGGCTGCAGCCGGGCAGCAATTTCAGTGGCTAAATGTGTGTGATAGTATCAGGATGCTGCCCACTTCTAATTTTAAGCCGGCTCAGGTAAGCCGCTTTTAAATCTGATGTGATAATCTCTTAAAACCATTAAAAGGTATAGGTTAACAGAGATGCAGCACTATAGTCTGGTACTGAGCAGCCCTGGTGGCGCAGTGGTTAAATGCCTATACTGCAGCCACTCACTCATAAACCACAAGGTTGCGAGTTCAATACCAGCCAGGGCTGAGGCTCGACTGAGGCTAGACTCAGGCCTGCATCCTTCCGAGGTCGCTAAAATGAGTACCCAGCTTGTTGGGGGGCAATCAGCTCACAGTTGTAAACCGCTTAGACATCCCATAGCGTGATATGAAGCGGTATATAAATAAGCTGCTTTGCTTTTACTGGGTGGGTGCAGACAGGGCAGAGAACAAGCAGAACAGACTGTAGGAACAGTAAATAGCAGGTTGGAGGTGCTGCTTAACAGTTGGAAATTTCTTACAGTTAAGGACTACTTCTTCCAAGCTCCATCCTCCAAAGTTGGATCAGAGCTTGGCAATGTTACTTTGAGTGGGTTACAATCTCACAAATCCTCTAGCCAGCATGGCTACTTTCTCAAAGCATGAGAGAGGTGAATTTTCATGTCTAGCATACCTACATCTGCAAGCTTGAAAGTAGCAGCTGGTGGAGGAAAGAAAGGAGCCAAGCTCTAGCTGGTTGCTTCTAATGGCTCAATGGGCAGTATGGATAAGGGAAAACATAATAACAGTGTAAAAGAGGGCATCAGAAGACCCTGCACATTCAGAAAGGCAATCCTCTATGGTTCAGTAATATACCAAGACAGGAAGCTTCACTGTACTGAATGTGACCATTGGTGCAGCTAGCTCAGGCTGCATCTACACTGCAGAACTGACGCAGTTTGACACCACTTTAACTGCCATGGCTCAATGCTAGGGAATTATGGGATTTATAGTTTTCTGAAACATTTAGTCTTCTCTGTCTGAGAGCTCTGGTGCCACAACAAACTACAAATGCCAGAATCCAATAGGACGGAGCAATGACAATTAAAGTAATGTCAAACTGCATTAATTCTGCAGTGTGACAGCAGCCTCATTCACATCTGCAGTGACTGGCAACAGCATCTGAGGATATTAGACAAAGAGTCTCTGTTCTATGTGAAGACATAAGAAATAAGGTGGGACTTTCTGCATGTAACCATTTCTTGACAGCCCTTTCCCTTGCTGCTGCATTTCATAGAAAAGCCTGAAGAAAAACCTTTATTAGGAATAATGCTACCAGTGTCAATGAAACCTGAAATGGGAGGTGGAGAGTAAACAAGGTCAATAGCAAGAGTCCCACTTATACTTCTTTTTCTTCTGGCAGAAGAACAACAGGGAGAGATCCAGCTAGTCCTCCCCTGCTGAGGAGTTCCAGAGCTTAGGAGTGCCTGCCAAGAAAACAAATGTGTTGCTAGGTGCATCTACACTGTAGAAATAATGCAGCTTGGCACCACCTTACCAGCCATGGCTCCATCCTAAAAGATCCTGGGATTTGTAACTTTGTGAGGCACCGGCAGTCTTGGGCTACAAATCCCAGGATTCCATAGGATGGAGCAACAGCACTTAAAGTGATGACAAACTGCATTATTACTACAGTTGATGCACTCTCTGAGGATGAGAGGACCAAGCAAGGGGTTCCCCTAAAATTCTGGGCAGGTTGTCATGGGACAGTGTGTTCCTTTCCAATAATTTTGGGGATCTATTTTAAAACTCATAAAGTGAGGTCCTGAAGTGAAATGAAATAAAAATTGTGAAGAACTATCTACCCATCACACATTGTGAAGTACATGATCAGATGGGTTGTGGTTCTGCTTGTAATAAAACTGTGAAGCTGAAAAATATTTGCAGCCATCTGTTCACCACATAAGTCTGCAAGCAGCTTGGGGCAAGTTGGAGCAGCATCAGAACTTGGTTCCTTAAGGGTTATTTTGCTTGTCCAGAATCACTGAAGGACAGCATGTTCTTTTCTCATCTCTGGTGCTAGCATGGTGGCAAGCAGGCAAAGAGTGGGTGGAGAAAAGCTCTTTCCAGACTGGCTTTTTTGCCACCAAAGAATCCCCCTCCCGTTTTCCCTGCTTGTCTAGCTCTACTCCCTCCAGTAGGGCAAGATGGAGCAAGATCAGTAAATATTATTGCTATGGGGAAAACTCAGGATAGTTTCTGTAGTCATATTACTGAATCACAAAGACTAAAGAATTTCAGTATGGAAGACTGGTATCCCACTTTCTCTGGCTACTTCTGAGGTTATAGGATGAGTTGTGGCTTCTTTTAAGCAACCTATGTACTTCAAAACATGCCATGATTCTTCTTCATAAGAATGTCTTGCCCCAGTGCTTAGAACACAGCTTTTTAAAAAGTTGTTCATTATGTAACTTGTTGCAAAGCTCAGCCACCCCTCCAGTGTTTTCTTGCTGTTAACATTACCAGGGATTACTAAAATTTAGTTACTCATTATGCTACATATTGTTTTATCATTCCTTTTTTAAAAAGACACCTTTAAAAAGCAAGCAAGTGGCATAAAAAATGGCGTGCATGTTCAGATCCCCTCAAAATTCCCTTAGAAAGCATTTTGAAATATCATGAGTAAATGTTATTCCATATACAGAAGGTGTGGACAACATTATCACTTGTTACATTATTTGTAAAAGGACTGTCATTCTGTTCATTTTCCCCTCTCCAAAACAATGTTTTTACAAGTAAAGTTGTTACTCATAACCTGTTATTTCAAAGCTTCTGGGTTACCTGAGATTTACCAGTATCTTGAAGATATCTCTGTCCACATGTTTCCTTTTGCATTCTGAGTCCAAATCAAGGGCTTTCTTGTTATCTATGACCTATTACGGTATGATGTGACCATTAAATATGGATCAAAGCATTCCAAAGGCAAAACACCCAAGAGTGTAGATTCATTCTTCCATGGGTAATCTGCTGTGAAATTCCTTTCTCCTGAAGACATGCCATCTTTTGGATATTTCAGGTTGGTTTTATGGTAGTCAAACTGAAAGTGCTATACAATGAAGGCAAAATATATTGAGTTCTATTGGTTTCATTTTAATTAGAAATTTATTTATTAACATTATATTCGAGAAGGAGGAGTGCATGTAGGCTACAAAAATGTAACAGCACGTGGCCCTCCAGATGTTTTGCACATAAACAGTCAGAAATCCCAACCAGCGTAGAATTATGGAAATTGTAACTTAGAAGATTCCCCACCTCTGTGATACATTATGTCTCATCCTGCCTTCTATCTCAGGGCAGTGACAAAGAACATGGATTGGTTGTCCCTATAGCCCAATACTACAGTATTTACATGCATCAATTCCCACTTTTGGATCCCAAGACATTGTTGGACTACAATTCTCATAATCCCTAACCTCTCACCCTAACCTTTGGCCATCCTGGCTAGGGGTTCTGGGTCTTATAGGCCAAGGACAATCTGGACACCTAAAGTTGGGAACCACTTGTCTAAAGCATCTCAATTACAGATCACTCCCCAGATGTAGAATTGGCTGGATTCCAGCTTTCTGATACTAGTGGTCCATGATGTAAGGAGGGTACCTCATCCCTCCATAATGGAATGGAGCATCCATCCTGGCTAGGGTCACCAGTGATCTTTGGGAATCTGCAGCAGGACCAGGAGGCATGCTACATGAGGCATGAGCCTTTGTGTTTCAACTGTGCTCTGGCTGGACATTTCTGGGGGGAAAGTAATAGTCTATGGGCCAAAATAAAATACAAAATGAAATAAAAATTGGGAAATAAAGAAAAAAGATATCACAGAAGCCACAGTGAATGTGATCCAACTCCTTCCTTCCTTCCTTCCTTCCTTCCTTCCTTCCTTCCTTCCTTCTTTCCTGACAAGAGTATTTCCCTGAGTGCAATTTCACACAGAAAACTCTTGTGGTAGAAAGCAAAGAAAGAGATTGTCATTGATTTCCCCCCCCCCTCTCTCTGTAGCTTGTGGTACTATCACACACATCCCATCCTCAAAGTACATTCTGGATCAAGACCAATACCACCTCTATTCCACCAGTGGCACTCCATTGTTAAGTTACAAGCTTCCCACTGAGAGAAGGTACTCTTATTATTTAATAGTAATAAGACCCTGCAGCATTATCCCAGGAGGCTGTCAGTCACTGAGGAGGGGAAGTAGTAAGTACCTTCTCTATAGACTAATGGGTTTGGCCCAGTTTAGTCTATAGACTAATGGGGTTGGCCCAGTTTAGTCTATAGACTAATGGGGTTGGCCCAGACCTTGATTTAGGTAATGGACATTCAACTGATGTGCGAGGAGATGGAAGTAAAGGCTTAGAAGTGCCTATTCTTTGAAATGAGTTGTTGTTGTTGTTGTTGTGTGCCTTCAAGTAGTTTCTGACTTATGGCCATGGGGTTTTCTGCAGCTAAGAGTGTGTGACATGCCCAAGGTATATATGTTATTTTTGTATTCTATTCCAAGTTTGTAGTATTTTACAAGTGGAAAGTGCTATGACAGAAGGTTTGGGGAGACAGATATGTTTTGAGACTCATCTGCTGATTTGGAGAGGAGCAATATTTGTTGGCCACTTCAACAAGTGTTTTTTGTGCTGCCTTGAATTCAGGGACAGCATATGTGCATGTACTTGTTTGCCTGTCTGTTTTGTGGATCCAACTGTATGTGTTATCCAACTGTGGATTCTGTTTGTGTTGTTTTTGAGCTGCCTGTTTTAAAATGCAGGCCCCTGCAAAATTTATAATTGTGTTTTCAATATTCATGAATAGGCATTAGCCTCATAGCCTCCAAGAGAGCGGTAAACATGTAATGCGCTCACTCGAATACATCTCCACCTAAGACTCCAAGTCAACATGGCACCATTGTCTTATTTTCCCTTTTCACCTCCTCTGGACTCACAGGCAAGTTAATGTTAATATGTGAGCTTTTCTGCATAGTACTTCATATCAGCTGCAGGCACTATTTCCCTTTCTGATTTTATTCTTTAAGGCTCAAAATGTGGTTAAAGTGGCTGTGACTTGGGGCCTTTGCAGACTGCCAGAAATAGTGCACATTAAATTGAGGCACTGCCCTGGCTCAGTGCTAGGGAATCATGGGAACTGTAATTTATTGTGGCACCAGAGCTCTCTGACAGAGAAGGCTCAATGTCCCAGAAAAAAATACAATTCCCATGACTCCCTAGCACTGAGCCAGGGCAGTGCCTCAATTTAATGTGCACTATTTCTAGCAGTCTGCAAAGGCCCCAGTGCATTGGAAGTCAATTAAAAGTTTTCTTTGGAGGAGCAGTTTAATACATTTTTAAAAAAATTACAGCCATCCCTGGAGTAAATTTGAGCATTGGCTTATGCTTTGGACTTTTATTACACTGGACTACAATTTGCTAATAAATGGCATCTTTGCCTGGCAGGCAGAGTTCAAGTGTCACAGTGTTGGGTGGGCAGTGTATATTTTGTGAATTAATCCCATTTTTATCCTCAAGTATCAAGATTCTTTGTGAATGTCAGTGGTTTTTTTAAAAAGAGAAATTAATGAAGAACTCTGTACTGCATTAGTGGGAAAGCACAGCCTTTCTGTTAATTTATTTTTTTAAGAATAAATCTAAAGAATATTATATTTTATGGTGGGTACCTGAAATTATGAGCTGTCATGAACCACTTTCCTTGTGACTTTATTTGGGGGTTTCAAGGCACATCGTATAATCTCATACAAGCCACTTAAGACAGACTTCTCAGTTTCCCATAAACTCTGCCTATTTGAGCATCCTCACTTTCATCGTTGTAAAGATAGCATCCTCAGAGCCATGTTTTGAAATCCCTCCCATTCCTGCCACCCTGCCTTTTCCCATCAGGAAGTTTTGACAGTGTTAAAAGCTTCTACAAGGGAAAGCAGACAAAGCCTGAAACTGCAAGCGAGAAGCATGACATCATTAAAAAGCAATGAATGTGAGGAATA
Source organism: Phrynosoma blainvillii (assembly GCA_026167975.1). Lineage (NCBI taxonomy): Eukaryota > Metazoa > Chordata > Lepidosauria > Squamata > Phrynosomatidae > Phrynosoma > Phrynosoma blainvillii. The sequence continues at coordinate 181,163,860 of JANUYF010000001.1, forward strand.
TTCCTGTCTTCTAATCCAGGCCACACTTCCTGCTGCCCTGGAAGAGAGCCAAACCCAACATCCTTTTTAAGGTTACAGGGCAGGCTCTGGCCTTTCACAGCTTGCTTTAGTAATCTCTTCATGTAGAATATCCACTGGCAGGCATTACAATAAAATCTAAAATTACTCGAGCAGAGAGCTGCAGATCCACCCTTCCTGCATTCTTTGCCAGCATTTGGAATTGCCCAAACACAGTTTTATTGCATTCCATGGATTTGTGGAAGAGAGTGCCTGCAATTTTTTTTTACAACTTTTAAAAAAATTACAGTATATCAGTTTTCCTACATGTTTCACCTGGAGGGGAATTGAAAACAGGATATATCAATATTTTCTCCACAATTAATACTGATTGTATAATGACCCATTTCAGGGAAGGAATGAGCAAGTTAGACATTATGGGATAAGAAAATCAATTCATTTGAGATGTGGTACTGGAAAAGAGTGCTGAGAATCCCATGGACAGACAAAAGCCACAAACAAATGGGTCCTAGAGCAGATCAAACCAGAAAGCTCCCTGGAAGCCAAGATGACCAAACTGAGACTATCGTACTTCTGACACATCATGAGAAGAGAGGACTGTTTGGAAAAGACAATAATGCTGGGGAAGGTGGAGTGAAGTAGGAAGAGAGGAGGGCCACATGCCAGATGGATGGACTCTATTAAGGAGGTCATGGGTATTAAGGGGTTGCAGGAATTAAGCAGAGAGTGGAGGACAGAGGGTCTTGGAGATGTCTCATCCATAGGGCTGCCATGAGTCAAGATTGGCTTGAGGGCAGTTAACAACAAAAATGGCTATCCCACACCCCACCCCTGCATTGCTCCTTTCTTTTTTTGTCTACATTAGACAGAGTTAAATAACCACCAAAGAATCGAATTCAAGGTGGCATAGGGCAGCAATTCCTAGTCATCAGCTTTGTGGTCCCTTATGCTAGTTCAGAGAGCCAGTGTGGTGTAGTCATTTGAGTGTTGGAATATGACTCTGGAGACAAGGATTCGAATCCTGGCTTGGCCATGTAAACCCACTGGGTGACCTTGGGCAAGTCACACTCTCTTAGCCTCAAAAGATAGCAATGGCAGCCGCCCTCTAAAAAACCTTGCCAAGAAAACACCATGACAGGTTCTCCTCGGAGTTGGTTGGGATAAGCTGGAAATTACTTGAAGACACATAACAACAAAAATTCTAGTACAGTGTTCCCATTTGTTTTGGAACTCAGATCCCAGAAGCCCCAGCCAACTTGCCAACAGTCAGGAATTATGGCTGCTGAAGTCCAACACATCTGGAAGACCAAAGCTTGGGAACCATTGATTTTCTTCTTATTTGACAGAGAAGAGAAGGTATAGTGGTTTGAGCATTGGACTAGAACACTGGGAGACCAGGGCTTGAATCCTGGTTTGGCCATGGAAATCCACTGGGTGAGCTTGGACAAACCACTCTCTCAGCTTCAGAGGATGGCAATGGCAAACTCCCTCTGAAGAAACTTACCAAAAAAACCCTACAATAGGTTCGCCTTAGGGTCACTGTAACTAGAAATTGACTTGAAGACACACGACAACAACAACAACAACAACAATAGAAGAATGTTGGGTCTACACCATTTCTTTCTTCTCCCATCACTTCACTGCTACTTTTTTTTCTTTCACCACCACTACCATTTGCCTTTTAGTTATGTCCACAGTGTAGTTACACTGTGGAAAGAGCTGATAAGATCTTGACCATTACATTTTATCACCAAGGATAGGATGAAGTGCTTGTGGGATGTTCTGCCCCATGTGACAAAATAACACAGCTGTCTTCAGGTATTGTATACCATGATTTGGGTGATGGGGACATGCTATTTGCTGTTCTGCTTGAGGCAAAAACATGTCTTGAGCAGGCTTCCCTTTCAGCAATGCTAAAAGTAAAATGAGATACTGATACCCTCCGAATTCCTTCTGCCTCACAAGAGGCAACCAAAAAAGGACAGCAAGGAAGTTTGTTCCGATGCAGTAATATTACTGGAGAGATGCAGAAACACTGTTTTGGGATATAGCCACATGTATTTGAAAAAGGGCCAACATGGTGTGGTGGTTTGAGTGTGGGACTAGGATTCTGGGAAACCAGAGTTCAAATCTCTTCTCCTGCCAAAGAAACCTATTGGGTCATCTTGGGCTAGTCATCGTCTCTCAGTCTTAGAGGAAGGTAATGGCAAATTTCCTCTGAATAAATCTTGCCAAGAAAATGGTAGGATAGGCCATAAAGCTCATAACAAAACAAAGTTTCAGTCAAATGTCAGTTAAAAAGATAAAAGTAAAGGTTTCCCTTTTGACAAGTTTGTCTAGTCATGTCCAACTGTAGGGGTGGTGCTCATCACTGTCACTAAGCTGAGGGAGCCAGTATTGTCAAAGATGACTCTGTGGTCATATGACCAGCATGACAGCATGGAACACAGTTATTTAGCAGAAATAATGCAGCTTGAGGCCACTTTAACTGTCCTGGCTCAGTGCTAAGGAATCATGGGAACTGTAGTTTATTGTGGCACCAGAGCTCTCTGGCAGAGAAGACTCAATGTCCCAGAAAAAACAAAACACAATTCCCATGATTCCCTAGTACTGAGCCAGGACAGTTAAAGTGGCCTCAAGCTGCATTATTTCTGGCAGTCTGTAAAGGCCCACAGTTATGTTATGTTAGTTACACTTATATTAAAATTTTAGATAGTTTTGACTAACTTTTCTCATTAATTTCAACAGATGCAAGCATGACCAGGTATGGCCATGCCATTATTAATCAGACTGAGGGCATTCAATATATGTGAATTTTGTGACAACAGAAGTGTGGTTACCATCTGAGATGTGATATTGTTCAGTTGGCTAGGTTTAGCCAGATCCTAGCCATGCCATGCCACCTCTGGGTTCCCACTTTCCTTTTAGAAAAAAAGATCATATCTCTAGAGTTTGTAGAGAACCAAGTCTGCCTAGTCATTCTGTTACAAATGAGCCTGTTACCATCTTTCAAACAAAAGCTAGCAGTTTCATTCAGTGCTGTCATTCAGTCATCTGATATATTGTGTTTTTTCACAGATATGCAGTTAGAGATGGAGAGTTGTGAAGTTGATTTCTAGCATCAGCAGTGCTAGGGTAAATAGCTGGAATTGAATAAGTGCTTCCACATTCATGGGTAAGAAATAAGGACTTCTTGTAGGAATTAATGGAATTGCATTCCTGCAGTGCAGGAGGCTGGACTGAATGACCCTTATGGTCTCTTACAATTGTATGATCCTATGATTCTGTGATTCTGAGCTGGAACAGACCGGCTCTAAAGGGCATCATCTGGGCAGCTTAGGAGCATGGCGTTTATACCCTGCTGCTCCCACACTGCCCTGAAGCCAGGTGCCTGGAAGTTAGGTGGCCAGCCAGATGTGGGTGACTTCAAGACACCGTGGCAGCACAGTGTTTAGATGCCGCACACCACCGCAGCCTCTGGAAGCCAACTTTGGGCTGCAGAGGATGGGAAAAGCCACCCTTTCCCTAGCTGTAAAAGGAGAAGATCTTTTCCACTCCTTTTTTGGTCAGGGAAAAGGAGGATTGGGGCCACAGGGTGTGTTCAGGCTGCAGCCCCAAACTGTTTTTGGAAGGTTTGGTTTCAAGCCACCCCTTCCACCGGTGTGTTTCACCCCTATATGTATTATTCCAGTTCTTGGGCCATTCACATAAGTGCTACTACATTTCTATTCTGCCCCATTTCCATTTGTGCATTTAGAAAATAATCCTTAGAAAGTAATAAAATATAGATAAGAAATGTATAAGTATCATTATGATTGACCCAGGAAGTAGCCATGTTTGAATGATAGTATGTCATCACATTCTATTGATCCAAAATGGGTTTCAAAGAAACCCCATTTTCAAAGATGACTACACAAATGGTGCCTTTTAAAGTAGCTTATGTCTGTAAAATAACAAAACAAGACAAAACAGAAATGAGAGAGAGAGCGGAGAAACAAAAAATAAAACTAGCTATCAGACCATCTGGTTAGATTCTAGGACTGTAGAATCGGAGGGCCTTTACAGACTGCCAGAAATAATGCAGCTTTTGGCCACTTTAACTCTCCTGGCTCAGTGCTAAGGAATCATGGGAACTGTAGTTTATTGTAGCACCAGAGCTCTCTGACAGAGAAGGCTCAATGTCCCAGAAAAAAATATAATTCCCATGATTCCCTAGCACTGAGCCAGGACAGGTAAAGTGGCCTCAAGCTGCATTATTTCTGGCAGTCTGTAAAGGCCCTAAGTTCAACTGACATAACCTGGATCTAACTCATCTGTCAACTTTGACCAAATGCTTTGTGTGTTTTTGATTCCACCCCCTTCCCTAGGACCATCCAATAAATTTTTTTTGGGGGGGGGGATTAGCTGCATGCAAGTTCAAGGAGGTATCACTTGGTGCTATGAAGAAGAATGTTATTGAGACTGATGATTAATAGCTTTAAGAACAATAAGGAGGTTCTATAGGACATTGCCAACTGGTGGTAGGGGAATGCTAACATTCCTCTGAACAACAAAGGCAAAGGGACGAAATCATAGCAGCAAATTGGCTTGAACACATGGTTTACTATGATCGTGTAATTCGAAGAACAAAGGAGAGGGATGGGTAAGAATGAATAAGGTAAACAGATGGTATGGGAATTCTAAGTGCCCCCCCCCCCCTAAACTGCAAGGATACAGTGGAACATTGCAGTTAAAGTGGAATCGTGCTGCTATTATTGTGTAGTGTGAAAAAACCCTTTGAGAAAAAGTGAGGGAGGAGGAATTATCCCTTTTCCATTTGCATGGGTATTTTGTTCTCATCCCATCCCATAAACCTGAACAGAACACAGCAGACTATGTACCAAATTAATAGAACATACTTTCCCTGGACCTATTTGCTTCCTGTTGATCAGGACTGATTAAGGAGAATAGAAAGCCTAAATCCAATTGCTAGTCCCAACTACAGTAGACCCATTAAATCAATGGGATTTACATAAACCATGACTTAGCATTCAACAGCTGATTGAATGGGTCTACTTGGGTTGAAGCTTGCAATGTGAGCTGCTGTCTTCAAATTTCATGCACAGATATGGGAGGCAGGTAAAGGAGCTGTTCTTGTTTTTTAGTATTAATCAGTTGGTGACATCAGATTGGGTCATGTCCATATCAGTCTGGATGAAAGCAGGGTCAAATCCAAGTTGAACCTCAAACTAAATGGTTGTCCCCAGCAAACAACTCTCCTTGGAAGCCAAGATGACTAAACTGAGACTGTTGTACTTTGGCCAAATCACTGGAAAACACAATAATGCTTGGAAAAGTGGAAGGCAGCAGAAAAAGAGGAAACAGCATACAAAATGGATAGACTCAATCAAGGAAGCCATGACTGCCTTGAGTCTGCAAGACTTTAACAGTTGATGTTAGAGTGACTTGGAGGGCTCTCATTCATGGGGTCACCATATGTCAAAGTCAACTTGATGGCAGTTAACTACAACAAAGCATAGCCCCAGCTGAAACCCAATTCAGCTCCATGAATTGGCATTCAAATTCAACATTTTTTTCAGAGTCCAATATTCACAATCTTCTTCCTGGGCAGATAAATCCCACTGGTCTCACTTTTCTTTAAAATATACATTTTAAAACTATAAAATTTCTTCTGTTAGGCTTATGAAGAGACTTGCAAGTTTTGGAATTTGTTTCTCAAACCATGAATCAAAACATTCATCCATTCTCAAAGGCTGAAAAATTTACTTTTATGGACCACAACTCTCCCCTAAGTAGAGTGACTTCTCGATATCTCTCTAGGGATACTGGGAAGCTGGAATCTCCAAAGGCCTTTTTCAAAGCTCTGTCACCCCTAATTAAAGTTATAGTGTACAGAAATTAGCCATCCTTGGTTTAATGAAGGAAAATCTTTTTCTAATTAGTCAGTAACAAAATTAAGATGGGGCAGAGGAAGCCTTCAAATTACATGTTATCATGCAACTCATCATCAACGCCCTTGTGGTTTTGGACTGCCATTCTGGGAATAAATATCCTCAGACCATACGGCACAGGGAGATCTCAATTGTGGTGATGATCTGTGAATGAACAATATGGGAAGAAACAACAATGATAATTACGCACTTGCAAAGAGTGATTTATTGACCAAGAAGATGAATGTGATAAATGTTTGTTAAGTGCTGGGGGGGGGGGGGACAGCAATTATACACACACACACACACACACACACACACACATTAAGATTAGTGATCAAAAGGGAATCAGGATTTAGTGAGGTTGTCCCTTAGGAAATCCAAAAGAATAGAAGGATGAAATTAAGAGTAATTAGACAACATTCTCTACACAAAATATGTAGAATGTAAAATGTGCTAAAATGATACAATGACCGAATTTTAAAAAAGAAACATACAAGGCAATCATTGGAAGAGCTCTAAAGTGACAGACTTTAGAACTGTGGTCACTAGGGGGAGTGCCATGGTGACACCCGATTGGATCCAGAAGAGGACACTCGATCGGATTGTCTTACCATTGGGGGCATGTGAAGGGTGAGTGCCCCTGGCCCTGCATCTCTATGGCAGCAGCGATTCCTCATGAGGAGCTGTTGCCACCATGGGAAACAAAGACCAAGTGCCCCTGGCCCTGTTTCCTCACCACAGTGGTGGTTCCTCATGAGAAGCCACCATCACTGTGAGGAAGGAGAAGGCCAAGATCCCCCCAGCCCTGCTTCCCTGCAGCGGTGGTGGTCTCCTCAAGACTTCCGGTATTACCCAGTGCAGGGGGTGGTGGTCTCCTCAAGACTTCTGGTGTTACTGGGGGCATGGCCAAAAGACCACTCTACCCCTTCTCCTTCATTGCAGTGGGAGTCTCCCACTGTCACCGCAATGAAGGAGAAGAGGTAGCATGGTCTTTTGGCCATGCCCCCCAGTAACCCCACCCCCTGCACCGGGTGACACCAGAAGTAGCAACACCATTGACTGGTATGTGAAAAGGTAGATACGCCTAGGGACCTTGAAACTGTGGTGCATATGTTGGTAACCTCTCGTCTTGATTTCTGTAATGCGCTCTACATGGGGCTACCTTCATACATGGTCTGGAAACTTCAACTAGTAGAGAATATGGCAGCCAGGCTGGTCTGAGGAACAATGAGAAGAGACCACATAACACCGATCTTAAGATTACTTCACTGGCTGCCCATCAGTTTCCAGGCCCAGTACAAGGTGTTGGTTATCACCTTTAAAGCCCTAAATGGCTTGGGTCCAACCTATCTTTGGGACTGCCTCCTCCCGTATAATCCACCCAGCGCACTCTGGTCCTCTGGGAGGAATTTGCTGCAGCCTATAAAAACTAGACTGTCTGCAACCACCTAGAGGACCTTTTCAGCAACAGCTCCCAGATTATGGAATGGCCTGCCAGATGAGATCTGTCATATTACCACCTTGAACAGCTTTAAAAAGGCTGTTCAGATGGATCTCTTCCAGCAGGGCTTTCCTGAATAGATATCCTAGTCATCAAAAGAAAGCCATCCTGCTTATCCCTGATTTGACTGTAGTTATTGTTATTTGTTTATTTGTGCTGTTATTTTAAGTGTGTTTTAAATTGTCACTGTTTAATAGTGGTTTTTTTGGGGGGGGGGAATCGAGGGATATGAATGTATATGTAATGTTGTCAGCCGCCCCGGTTCTGTTATGCAGAAGGGTGGGATAAAAATACATTTATTATTATTATTAGTAGTAGTAGTATTATTATTAGAACAATTAGCTAATTTGGAATATTTTCATGTCTTTTTTCCCTCCCAAAACAAGGAGCCAAATTTTACCTTATAAATTAAGTTTTATTTAACCCACCCATTACAATACTCTAAGGAAAGGGGGTAGATGCGCCACAGCAGAGGGGGCAGCTTCCCACAGCCTCCCATAGTATATTGCTCCCACTGGTGGGGCATGAAGAAGGTGCCGCAATGAGATTAGCTGCTATGGTGTTTATTATTTTAATTGTTGTATATTGTTTTATGTTTTTTAATTATATTACTGTTTAATAATGTTTTAAGGGGGGAGGGCTATGTTGTTTATTGTAACTGTTTTTATCTTGTAAACCGCCCGGATTGGGCAACCATTGGGCGGTATATAAATAAATTTTATTATTATTATTATTACTTCAATCCATGGATGTCTGAATAAAAGGAATGGCATAAGTATCAAAGTCCCAATTTCTTTAGGGGTTTAAATGATATGTCTAGTTTGTTCAGATTACAGCCACCTTGATAGTCCTCCTCTTTTTTCTGAAGAAAACTGCCTCCATATTTGGAAGGTGTTGCCAGATGATAATGACCGGTAAGGTATCCATGTGTGGCCAACAAACTAATTTAAAACTATACCCATTTTTTTTTCTTAACAGGACAGATTTTCTAATAGGAGCTACATTAACTGGATGCATCAATTCCTATTGAGATAAGGATGACAGTGTTTTGAAATCACTTAAAATGAATACTCATTTAAAAGCAATTTATAATGAAATATTCTTTCATTTAGATTTTTTTTCAAGTTTGAGGTTCTTCTTCCTGACTATAGGAGTCATTAGTACTAAAAAAATGTTAGCCCATTTTTAAAGGATTTATCTATGCAGAATTCAGCATTTGGCTATATATATATAATAGCACTCCTTGTAAGTACTATATCTGGGTAGATTGCTATCATGCAGTAATTACTTCCAAGAGCTGCTGTAGAGGAAGAATGGGTGCTCATGGTTATTATTCATCAAAGATGTTTCAGAATTGATTAGCACTTAAAATGATTGAACAAGAGCTTGAGACCACTCTGGTAGCAAATCTTGACTGAAAATTTTGACTTGAAAAATAAAATTGTTTATCTATTTAAGTAAGTACATAAGGTTAACAAATCCCATTCAAGCATTGAAGCCAGTGTAGTATACTGGTTTGAGTATTGGACTGGTAGACTAGGGTTCAAATCCCCACTTGGTCATGGGAACCCACTGATTTACCTTGGGCAAGTCACACTCTCTCAGACTTAGAGGAAGGCAATGGTTAACCTCCTCTGAACAAATCTTGCCAAGAAACCCTGTGATAGATTTTCCTTAGGGTCACCAAAAGTCAGAAATGACTTGAAGCCACACAAGAACAAGAACAAAAACCCAGGCATTTATCTGATCATGTGTAAATCTAAAGGCAGAGGTGGGCAACTGGAGATGGAGAAATTCTTGTCTCTGTAGACTGAGGCAGCTCTATTGGTATGTCATCTGTTCCTAGTGATTTATTTCTCCCAAGTGCAGCTTTTTCTAAAATTGGAGGTTTGTCTTCATATGATTCTTCTTCAAATAAATCTGTCACTATTTCCACTCTTTTATATACTGTTGCCCCTCTGTTTTTGTGGGGGATCCATTCTGGACACCCCCCCCCCACAAAAATGGAAAAGCACACATATTCAAGCCCCATAGGCTTGAATGGTGGCTTGTGCCTGCGGGCACCCCCCCCCCATTTTGTCCCCCTCCATTTTCCACCTGTGAACAGGCAAGGGACATGGACTGAAAATGGAGGGGTGACTGTAGTTGTTCTGTGTGTCAATTCCATCTTCTTTTTATTTCTGCTTGTCATGTAATGTTGTCATAGAGCATCCCTATTCTCTGGTCACAGAGTTGGTCACTGAGAATCCCTATTCTTGGTTTAAATTTCCATTTGATTTCTCAGATCTTGTGGGAGAGGACTTGCATTCTTTCTTTTTTGTCGTCATTTTCTATTTCTTTGCATTAATTATTATAGTAATTTTTGTCCTTACACACAAGCCATTAAACAGTTGCATTCAGGATTCTGAATTTGTTTCACACTTTTACTTGTGTTTCTCATCTGTTCTTAACTGCTTGAACAATTTCACTTATCACTCATTGTAGTTTCTCTTTTTGGCTACAGATATTCTCTTTATGCATTTTCCCTGCTAATAATACAATTCTGGAGTTATGTGAATGTGGTTTAACAAAAAACAATTTAAAAACCAAAAACCAAAAAGATTTTTTTTTAATAAAAGGCTGTTCTGGAATAGTGAAAGGGAGGGGGGCAGAGGAGAGGAGAAGGTACTGACACCATGTGACTGTGCAATCCTGGACTTCCACAGGAGTGGCTTTCCACACCTGAGGACTAGAGCTATACCAGAGCTATTGGGAGCTCCTTAATCATTTTTTTTTTTTTTGTCAATGGCAATATGCAGGCTACCATTCCTCAAAGACAAGGCAGTAAGAGGGAGACAGCTTTGTGTAATAGGTATGGCCAAAGTGAAGGCACTATTATTAAACTTTTATGCCAGTTTAAAAGATATGTGTGATAAAGTCCTGAATCAAAGGATTTTCTTGGCCAAATTTGTGCATATGAGCCCATTACCATTCTCATAGACAGAGACTGTGTGACTTGTCCAAAATCATCACTAGGTTTCCATGGGTGAGTTCAAATTTGAACCCTGGTCTCACTTGCATCCTGCTTCAAACTCTCAAGCCACTTCAAGATTCTGGCTCTCAAAGTCTCTAGTTACTGTGGCAGAATTAAAACTTGAGAAAATTGGATTCTCAGTTGTGATTGAGGGAATATGATTCAGCTATTTCTGTCTCTGAATTTGACATCTTTTTTTCATTTGTATTTAACTTTGGCAGCAGTTTTGCTTGCAAAACCAATCCTTGAGAGGCTGTGATGCTGAAATTCCACCTTTATGAAAATGAATATGTACAATGGGAGATGTATGTGGGGGGAGGGGCAAGTTCTAGTCTCCCACTTCCACTCCAGTATTCCTCCTCTTTTGCCCATCAGGCTATATTTTAGAAGTTGATTGACTCTGAGAAAGTGTTTGTGGGGGGAGACCCATCAGATGGCCAAATGGGGTAGCAGCGAGCCCCTTGCTAATATTTCACAGGTTGTTTATTGACTTATCTTCTGAGAGTGGGAAAGAAAATGAAAATAAAACAGAGTATGATTATGCTAATTTGATGTGCACATAGAAAGAAGATCACATTTATTTTCTCTTCATCTACTGGAGTCTCCAGGGAGCAGGGTTTCCAAGTGAAAACAAACAGAGAAAAACTGGTAGCTAAACAGGAGACTTAAATAAACAGAGGCTGTCAAATGATTTGCATGGGTCAAGAATGTCCCGGTATCTGCTGGAAGAACCACTGCCTGACCGTGCTGTTTGTGGGTTCTACAATCCAGCAGAAAGATCAACCATATGTTGAAGGGCAGCTCCCACTTATATCAATGGGATTTGGGTGGGACCAATTTTCCTCTGGATTGTGCCCCCAAAATGCCGTTATGGCATAAAGCAACAGGATCAGCTGAAAATACCCTCATCTACAACATCATATTTCATGGCTTATAAAGCTGTTGGAGCCTACTTTGATCTCGTGCACTTTTTATTTTAAATATATTTTGTTTGATTTAAAAACCAGAGTTCTTTTTCTCTTCAAAAAGGCTGGTCAAGATAGCTGTTTCTAGTAAGCATTCATTCCCCCATCTTTCTGAGAAGTGGTGATGTGGTTCCTGAGACAGAATCAGAACCAAATCCCCTTGCCTCAATAGAACACAAAGGCTCTCTCCAGGTCTAAATATGCAAGTGGACCCATTAGCCCCACCACTCCTTCATTCATTCTGCCATTTTCTCCATGTGAAGAGAGACTTCTAAAGGGGTTAACTTCTTGAGACCCAGAAGTTTTTCACATGGTTTGGAGAACCCTGGCAAATTATGGTTCCAGCTTGTGTGAAGAGCTTTCACAGACAGTGGAGTGTGGAATACTTCCATTCAGGGTTACAGCCTGCCAGTCATGTCCCCTCTCTGGTTTGTCTCCTCATTCCTCCCAAGTCTGCCAACTTCCTAGGCCACTGAGAACCAGACTTTGTTATGGTTAACAAGTAATAACAATTATATGTAAACATCGTTAGCTTGGGAAAGTTACTCACGTGGTGGATGATGGACAACAAGAGGCTGGGTTAACATACATCATACTGTCATTATCCAATTAACATAAAGTTAACACCTAGAAGGTGGAGTATGGGATGGGCTTAGAAAATCCTTTGTCTAAAGAATTGTTTTATTGTTCAAGATGTGAGGGTGTGTGGCTGGATGCTGCAACAAGTTGGATCCTAATGTTTTTTGGATTGTTAAAGATGTAATCTTGTATGGCTGAACTGGACAAGTTCATCACAATGGATTTTACTTAGTTATCTTATTTTTACTTTTTATATGCATTAATAAAGCTATGCTTTTGGACTTTACAATGTGTCTTCTTGACTGAGGAAGACAGGATTGCCTGGAGAAGAGAAGCTGAGCCAGTTGATGGCAAATCTACACAGTGGCTGTGGATCACAGCAGCCAGCTTGTCCTGAAGACTCTGCTGGGTGCCAAAGGGCATACTACAACACTCATCATCAGTTTTGCTAGTTCCAACAGTTTTGCTAGTTCCATCCTCTCAATGGAGTTTATCACACAGGAGGAAAGCACCCAAATCCCATGAATAGACGGGGTTTAAATCTGTAAATATCCCGCAAGAGCAGGATTGTTTTCAGACAACGTTGGGCAACTTTGGCATTATCCCAACATTAACCCATGAATAAGGATCTCCCCCAAAATAAAAAGCAGCACGATTTTGCTGTTTTATTCATGGGATGATGTTGGGATAATGCCAAAGTTGCCTGACGTGTCTGAAAACAATGTGATTCTTGTGGGATATTCACTGGATTTAAACCCCATTTATTCATGGGATTTGGGCGCTTTCCCTCTCATGTGATAAACTCCAATGGTAGCCAACAATACCTGCTAGTCCATGGTGCTCTCTCATCCATGTACTAATCAGGGCTAATTGATCCTGCATAGCTCTCAAAATATGGATGTTGTTGGACTGCAGGTCCCAGCATTCCTCAGCATTGGCTGTACCAGCTAGGGGCTGCTGGAACTTGCAGTTCAAAAATAGCTGAGGCCATACATTAAAATAAAGTAACACAGTGATCCAAAAGTTGCTCATTTGGCTTTAAAAAAAGGGGAAAGCTGTACATTTAATAGGACACTAATGTGCTTCACATCTGTATCCTCTATTGAATTCAGTGCATTATAGTATGCACTGAAGAGAGAGGGTGAGAGGGAGAGGGAAATGAGAGGGGGAAAGAGTGTGTGAGAGAGAGAATTAGAGCTTTGAAAAGTTCGGGACTACAGTTCCTATAATTACCCTCCCAGCTATAGAAGCTGTAGTTCAGACTTATCCCAGTGATAAACTCCATTGAGAGGATGGAACTTGTTTGTTGTTGTGTGCCTTCAAGTCTTTAAGCAGAGAAACCCTGGAATTTATGTACTGAGTTTGAGGGTGTGCCTACACAGGCCAAAGAAAATGGTCTCAACTAGTTTTCATAGGGGGGTTGCAGACTGCCAGAAATAGTGTGAATTCAGTCCACTTTTAGGGTTAGGGTTAGTGCTAGGGAATCATGGTAACTGTTATTTTTCTGAGACATTGAGCCTTCTCTGTCAGACAACTCTGATGCCACAATAAAATACAGTTCCCATGGTTCCCTAACTCTAACCCTAACCCTAAAAGTGGACTGAATTCACACTATTTCTGGCAGTCTGCAACCCCCCATAGTGAGCTGTCCAAACAACATACAAGAAGACTGGGGATAATTGGGGAATCTGGGCCTTTTTGTTGCCCCAGGGCTTTAATTTGAGGGGGAGGGAGTAGGGATTTATTCTGGTTTTGAGCAGAAAATCTGAGTATACATCCATATGTGTGGACTTGGCAACAACAGTGGACATTTTCACACTGGCCTTTTTGAGGAGGCAATCCTACCTCCGTCCGGCCCCACTCCGGCTCCATTTCCGCGTAGATCAGACGCGCGCGGCGGGAAACCCCACCCCTTCCGGTGCCATCCCTGCGTCCATCCGGCTTTTCGCTCCGTGTGTTCAAACGCACGGAGCCCTAAGTCCGGCGTCACTCCAGCCGAACCAACGATAACTCCGGCTGAAGCGGCGGAAAGGTAATTCCGGCTGTCCAACAGGAATTAGCCTTTCGGCGGCGGAGCCATTCCGGAATCGGCGGCACAACCCGTTCCGGAATGGCTCCACCCGGCTTTAGGAGGACAGTATGAAAACGTCCAGTGTAAGGCCAAGGGGAGGAATTCAGAAATACGTATATTTGCATGTGGTGGGAGGAGGGGAAAAGCCTGGAGTGGTCACAGCTGTATGGCCATGAATACTGTGATTTATCAGACTGAGGTATGTTTGAAAGGGATAACTGTGTGGACAGTTCTCCCAAGACTTGTGCGTGCAGAAAAATCTGTGAATGCTGTGGATGTAGATAACCTGAAGGTAAGCTGGATTTTCCCATTGTTGTAGACCCAGAGAAGGGTTGAAAAACCCTCCAGATCAATAAATACAACTTTCCCTCAGATCCATTGTAAGAACTCTTTGTTTATTCTGATTACATGCCCATCCACCACCACACCGTGGAGCTACTACCGCTGCATGCCACTACTGGCCTGATTATCATGCCTGCTGAGAAGGACTCCATTGCAGACCATCAGGTTGGAAGCAGGGTTCCTGGCTACATCCATGTGGCCAGGTACTCCATCTGACATCAGAGATCACAAAGGGGGTCTTCTCAACAGGTGTGAGGGTGTGGAGGTATGGGATGCACAGGGTACAGAGTTTCTTAGAAACTCCATGGCGAACAGTCAATTTTTTCAGACCAGGTTAAAGTCCCTTTGAGCCAGGATCAGGTTGGAGCCACTGGATCCAAGTCCAGTCTGCCAGTTCCTGGCCCAGGGCTAATGATCTGCGTTTGCTGGATTGTCGAGGCCTTGGGGAGCACAGGTCTTTTGCCCCATGTTTTCAGGTCCTCTGGTTCTATGACTTGCATCTGAGCCATCAAACGTCCCAAAGTCATAGAATATGTCTCAAAGTATATGGAAAGTAAAAACAAAATTGCAGATTTATTTTTTTTGGTGGATGTTAGTCACTCAAGGATGACCCTAAGTCACAATGTTATAATAGGTATTTTTTCTTCAGATTTTTCTCTTGTACACAGAGTAAAAACAGCTGCTGCAAGCTCCCCTGCTTTATTTTTCTATGCCAAGAGGCAAGCCCACACTTAGCTCAGTGAAAAAAACTTTTAAAAGTGAATAGATACTGCCTAGGACAATTGAGAGCAAGACATTCTACCTCCTGCTGTGATTTTTTTTCTCCAGTCAGGCCATCACCATAGTTATTACAGTGCTTGAGGAAACAGTCAGGCAATTTCTCCCATCCATTATGATTCAATGGTTCTTAAACAGCAAAATAAAAAGGAGGAAAGAGAGGAAGAAAAAAAGGATGTGGGGGAAGAATCACCCTTCCTTTACCTCTTCCCACATCCATGACTTTTCCTGGTTTTTTACTAGAAGGTGGCGCTTTGTGGTGGCTAAGAGGCTGAGATATGAATATTGAAGTTTGAGTCTCATTTTTGCCCTGAACCTGCTTTGACTCAGCAGCTAACTTCAGACAAGCCCCTTCTTTCTCACTCACTTATACTCACTTTTCATCAGTTCCTCTGCATTGAGGGGGTAAATAATATGGATTCATATTTACCTAATTTAATAAGGTTGTTGTAAGGATTACAACTAGGTACTCCATTTTGAACATTGCAAGGTGATATACAAACCAATGATGATGGGGTCTCTGTTGGTTAGAAAAGAAATGTTCAAACATATATATTCCAGGCTGTATCTGCTCTGTAGAAATAAGGCAGTTTGACATCACTTTAAATGCTGTAACTCCATCCTATAGAATCCTGGGATTTGTAGTTTTATAAAATCCTTAGCCTTCTCTGCTAGTATCCTGGTGTCTCGCAAAACTACAAATTCCAGGATTCTGTAGGATGGTGCCATGGCAGCTAAAGTGGTGTCAAACTGCATTATTTCTAAAGTACAGATGCTCCCCTGGAAATAATCTTACAGCAATAGTTTGTTACGACTCATATGTCTCTGGATTATAATAATAATAATAAATAATAATAAAATTTATTTATATCCCGCCCTATGGTAACCCAATCAGGGCGGCTTACAACCATAAAAACATATACAGTACCCAACCCCCAAAACCCCTCCCCCCCTTAAAACAGTATTAAATCAATAGAGATTAAAACAAGCAATTCAATACAGTAAAATAACACAGACCAATATATAAACCCAGCGGCCATCATCCTAACCATCTGTAGATGGGGCCACGTAAGGATCACTGGGGTGGGGATTGCCTAAGCAATGATCCATTCTCTGTGTAGTGTTTCTCAAAGTGTGAAGTGCTTTCCCAAATCTAACTCTGAGAGTCAGTGTGATATAGTACAGGGATAGAAATCATAATGCTCTCAAAATTTTATTGGACTGTAATTTGCAGTATTCTCCATCATTGTCTGTACTAACTAGGGCTGCTGAGATTTGCAGTCCAACAACATTTGAAGGCCTACATGATTCCCACCCCTGGTGTAGTGGCAGAGTGTACTATTAATAAGTAATCTCAGGCCCAGTGTCTTCTCATCCTAACCTATTTTACAGGGTTGTTTTGAAGATTAAAAAGGGGTGGAAGCCCTCCATATCCATAGATTTTTTTTATCCATTGATTCAACCATCTATGACTTGAAAGTAACTCTATCTATCTATCTATCTATCTATCCCAAAAAGCAAACCTTGATTTCACCATTTTATATAAGGGACACCTATTTCTTATACCTATTTCTTATGGGATTTGAGCATCCACGGATTTTGATATCCACAGGAAGTCCTGAAACCAAACCCTAACAGGTATTATCATTTATCCTTTGGAGGGATCATTGAAACATCCATCCATCCTGCCTTTCTCCTGGCAAAGGACCAAAGGTGGCTCACATGAAGTGGAAAACACAAACCAAATTAAACCTACAAGTTCAGGGCTAAGGTAAGTTTTAAAGGAATGACAGATCACTTTCTTAGAAAACATTCAGCTTCCCTAAAAATATCATATCTGAATGCAGGGCTGGAGAACTGCTAATCCTTAGAATGTTGGACTCCAAATGTCTCCCATCAGTCTCAATCAGCATGATGAATGCTGAGTGATGGTAGGTGCAATTTAAAAATACTTGGATGGCCATGATTCCTCACCTCTCTCTTAACATATGATAGATCAAAATCCTAGATACTGGTAATTATATACTGTGGTGAAATTTATAGTGAAGTGCACAGAGATGGGAAAACTTTCCCCAAACCTTCCCAAATTGGACTCTTTCTGTGGGGTAGAGGGAGAGGTTACTTATATTTTACCCATCTGCTCCTCCAGTTTGTTAGCAGCTTGTTCTAGCATTGCCAAAAACACTAACACATCTTGCCCTGTGACTGCGCCTACACAATCATGCTTGTTAGCAGCAACCATTTTTCCTATAACTGGGACCACTCCTCCTCAAAGGTCAAAGGCCACATTCTCATGTTAAGAAAGCTACCAGAGTTGCTGGCTCTATGGTCAACAACAGGTGGGAAAGATTAACCCTTTGAAAGTTATGTTCCTTAGAAGCACAGAGGTCATGGTGTTAAGGTGGAGCAGGCTGTCATCAATGAACAGTGGAGGCCATTCATACCCTGTCATTTGATGGATTTATGCTCTACATCAGAAAGTGCTCAGCAGAATAACATTTTTGTTCTCTTCCTCACATGAGCATAAAATTCCAAAATCAATGATGTAAGATGGAGAATACACAATAAGATTGCTGCTGGAAAAAAATGTGTGACTTCCTTCTATGAAATTGCATTCTCAATGTCTTCTTTTAGAAAGAAATCTGTGGAGCAGCTTTCAGGAGTTTATCCAAATAGCCACAGCTTTGCAGCAAACTTTTTAGCACTTCAGAGTTGTGTGCTAGCTTAAATTAGGTGGGGTGGGTAGAATGAGAGATCTACTGTTGTTGCTCACTAGAACTGTACAGTCTACCAAAGGGAGCCATGGGTAAAATGGTGACTCTGAGTGGCCGAGATCAGTGCTGAGATGAATTTGCTGCCTGAAGCAAAGTAATGCCTTCCTCCATTCCATACAGATGACAGTGGTTGACTCTTCAATCAACACTGGTAACAGGAAAGGAGGCTCGATAACAGGTGAAATGGTGGAGGTCTTAAAAGTGGCTTGGTTACCTGAGGGATTCTGGGAGTTGTAATCAACAAATAATTTTTCCAAGCTCTAGAGTAATTTTACAGTGCAGGACAGACTGGAGGAATGACTGGGCTTGCCATGGCTGCTTCCTGGTATTTGTCACCTGAGATGGTTGCCTCACTCTGACCAGTGGGGGACTGGATCTGACAGAAATAGAATGGCAAAGTAAGGTAATCCTCATCCCACACACACATCAGGATTTGTTTTCACACTGAGAACTGGGAGCTTGCATAGAAATCCATTTTATACCACATTTACCCCCTATCCTCCAACTTCTCAAAATTTCAGTAGCCTAATTTAGGATAAAAATCTGGCTTTTGTTTGCTGCTATTGTTATACAGGTTGAGCCTCCCTTATCAAAAATGTTTTTGGAATATTTGCACTTACATAATAAGGTATCTTGGAGATGGGACCCAAGTCTAAACATTAAATTCATTTATGCTTGATATATACCTTATACCCATAGCCTAAAGACAACTTTATACATAATATTTTTAAATAATTTTGAGCATGAAACAAAATTTGTGTACACTGAACCATCAGAAAGCAAAGGGGTCACTATCTCAGGCACCCACATTGACAATATTGGATTTTGGAGTGATTTGGAGTTTGGAATTCTGGGTAAGGGAGACACAACCTCCACTAAGAGTGAGAAACATCTTCTACAATTTATCTAGAAATCTACCAGTATGTCCTAATCTATTCACCACTTGTGGAATCTCATATGAAAGTCTGCTGGAATCATCAAATCATTGCTTTCTCTATATAAGTTGCAATTGACATTGAAATTTGCTTTCTCCACATTTTCTGCTATACTGGTGCATATTTGAGCAGTCACTGGAGTCAGATAGGGAAGAGAAAGACATGGTGGGAGGAGATAATTAACATATCAAGGCAGAAAGGAACACAAGAGGGTGCTTGTTACCCCCAAATTGTCTCCCAGCTCAAATAGCATGGACAGCATTAAAAATGCTGCTGCAGAATGCCAGGTTGGTTAATGGAAACCAAGTGCCATTCAGGATTTGATTCTGAATAAGCATGCTGACCTAGCCTTCATTACAGAGACCTGGTTGGATGAGACTGGGGGAGGGGGACAATTAACTTCTCTCAGTATTGTCTGCCAGGAGAGACCTGGGGGGTGGGGAGGTGGAGTTTCAGTGATCTATTGTAATTCCATCTCCCTGACCAGATGCCCCCTCACACAGTCTACAAGTTTTGAGTGTGTATACCTAAAGGTGGGAAGCCAGGACAGAATAGGGATCCTGTTGTTGTACCACCCACCTTGCTGCTCAACAGACTCCATTCCTGAGCTAGCCAGGGTGGTGTCAGGATTGGTGTTGGAGTCCCTGTGGCTACTAGTGCTGGGGAACCTCAGCATCCATGCTGAGACTATCTTTTCATGAGTATCTCAGGACTTATTGAGTTCATGACAATCATGGGCCTGTCTCAAGTGGTATTTGGCCCTACTCATGCTGCTGAGCACACTCTGGATCTTGTTTATTGTGCTGGGTGGGCTGATAGTGATCTTTGTGTGGAGGAATTCTTTGCAGTTCCATTGTCATTGACAGATCATTATCTGGTCAGGTTTAGGCTCATTGGGACACGGAACCTCTGCAGGAGTGGGAGACAGATTATGATGGTCTGCCCCAGGATCTGATGGATCTGAATGGATTCCTGATGGCTCTTGGGGAGTTTCCTGTCACCCTGACAGATGATTCTGTTGATGTTCTGGACAACTTTTGGAATGAGGAAATGGCCAGGACAGTAGACACAATTGTCCTAAGCATCCCCTCTTATGGAATGGAGCCAAACCAGCTCCATGGTTCTCCAGAGAGTTGGCAGTGATGTGAGTGAGCAGAAACTAGAGCAATGTTGGCAGAAGACTCAAAGTGAATCTGACCAAACACAGGCTAGGGCTTATTTGAAGGCCTACTCTCTGGCAGTACAGCCAGCAAATAAATAATGTTGTTTTTGGTGGGTTGTTTTGTTTTTTTGTTGTTGTTGTTTTTGCTGCCAGTATTGCATCTGTAGGGACCCATCCAGCAGAGCTGTTCTGAGTGGTCAGGGGACTTTTGCACACACACACTCAAGTAGAAAATGCAGTTCACTCAGCAGCCCACTGTGAAGAATTTGCACTGTACTTTGCAAATAAATTTGCTCAGCTTCACTCCAACATGATGCTGTCGTTGACACAGTGCCAGTGGATGTAACCTTGGCACCTGATTTTTTGTGTGTTGATGAATACTTATTAATTTGTGCAGCCTGATGATGTGGACAGGATCCTTGGAGAGGTGACAGCTACCACATGCATGTTAGACCCTTGTTCTTCTTGGCTTATCAAACAGGCCAGAGAGGGACTGCTTGAGTGGGTGAGGGGGATAGTCAGTGCTTTCCAACTTGTCTAAAAGAGGCAGTTGTGAGCCCTTTGTTGAAAAAGCCATCCCTGAATCCCAGTATAATGGATAATTATCAGCCAGTGACCAATCTACCATTTTTGGGCGAGCTATTAGATTATGGAGAACAAAATAATGGCCGACAGATTGGAAGTGGTCAATATACATCCCCATTCACACAAAAAGGACATACAAAAGACTGCAGCAACTATAGGATCATAGCACTGATCTCCCACCCAAGCAAAATCATGCTCAGAATTCTGCAACATAGAGAGAAATCCCAGAGGTCCAAGCAGGGTTCAGAAGAGGAAGAGGAATGAGGAATGAGGGACCACATTGCAAACAGACAATGGATAATGAAGCACACCAGGGAATTCCAAAAAAAAAAAAAAAAAAAATCAGCACGTGCTTTATAGACTATAGAAAAGCCTTCAATTGCATAGATCATGAGAGGCTATGGAACACCCTTGAAGACGTGGGAGTGCCAACACACCTGATAGTCCTGATGAGGAATCTGTACTCAGGACAAGAGGCTACTGTCAGAACAGAACACAGAGAAACAGAATGGTTCCCAATTGGCAAAGGGGTCAGACAAGGCTGTATCCTTTCATCCTATCTGTTCAACTTGTAAGCAGAACACATGATAAGAAAAGCAGGCTTGGACACAGAAGGAGGAGTGAAAATAGGAGGCAGGAATATCAACAATCTAAGATACGCAGATGACACTATAGTACTAGCAGAAAACCTCACAGACCTGGAACACCTACTAAGGAAGATCACAGAAGAAAGCGGAAAGGCAGGCTTAATGTTGAACATAAAGAAAACAAAAATAATGACAACTGAGTGCCTTCACAAGTTCGACCTAGACAATGAAGAAATAGAAATAGTAAAGGAATTCTCATACCTGGGATCAAATATAAACATAAAGAAAACAAAATATAAACAAAAGAAAACAAAAGTAATGACCACAGAAAATCTACACAAATTTAACCTAGACATTGAGGAAATAGAAATACAGTCCTTTTCCCATGGGATCTTTCCTGGACACCTTCTCCCCATGAAAACAGGAAATTATCAATATTCAGACCCCATTGGCTTGAATGGCGGTGCATGTCTGCATGTGCCCATGGGTGCGTGCCACAGGCACACACCCCATTTTATCCATTGTGTCCCTCCCCATCCACAAACGCTTGAGACTGCAGACTCCAAGTCTGTAAAAATGGAAGGATGCCTGTGGTAAAAGAATTCTCATAACTGGGGTCAAATTGATAGGAACAGGAGCTGCAGCCAGGAAATCAGAAAAAAGATTAAGAATGGGATGATCAGCTATGAAAGAATTAGAAAAGATTCTAAAATGCAAAGATATACAACTAAGTAGAAAAAATAGAATCATACAAGCCATTGTATTCCCTGTTACCATGTATGGATGTGAGATCTGGACAGTTAAGAAAGATGATAGGAAGAAAGTCAATTCATTTCAGATGTGATACTGGAGAAGAGTGTTGAGGATCCTGTGGATAGTCAAAAGGACAAACAAATGGTTCCTAGAGCAGATCAAGCCGGAAATCTCCTGGAAGCCAAGATGACAAAACTGAGGCTGTTGTTCTTTGGACACATCATGAGAAGAGAGGACTAATTAGAAAAAACAATAATGCTAGGAAAGATGGAGGGAAGTAGAAAGAGAGGAAGGCCATGTGCTAGATAGATGGGCTTTATTAAGGAGGTCATGAGTATGGGTTTGCAGGAATTAGGCAGATCAACCTGAGGGCAATTAACACCAAAAAACAAATTGGAATGTGTGATGGCTTCCCAGCTCCAGGGGTTCCTGGATGAAAGAGATTATCTATATCCATTTCAATCTAATTTCAGGCTTGGCTATGGAACAGAGCCAGCCTTGATCACCTTGGTGGATAACCTACACAAGGAATTGGACAGGAAAAGTATGTCCCTGTTAGTTCTGCTGGACCTTTTAGTGGCTTTTGATACTATCAATCATGGTATTCTTCTGGGTCGCTCCACTGGAATGGGAATTAAGGGTACTGTTTTACAGTGGCTCCATTCCTTCCTGGAGAGGCAAACCCAGAAAGTGGTGCTAGGGGACTCCTGCTTGACCCCCTGGCTATTGGCCTATGGGGTCCCCAAGGTTCTCTTTTGTCCCATATACTAGTCAACATATATATGAAACCACTGAGAGAGGCTGAATGTAGTTTTGGGGTGCGATGCCATCATTATTCAGGTGACACTCAACTTTATTACCCCTTCTCAATCCAAGGAGGTGTCCTGGTCCTAAACCTGTATCTGTCATCAGTAATGGACTGAATAAGGGTAAACAAAATAAAACTTAATCTAGACAAGACAGAGCTGCTCCTGATCAGCCGGAAGGCAGATCAGGGAATAGGGATATAGCTTGTGTTAGATGGGGTTACACTCCCCTTGAAGATGCAGGTTCACAGTTTTGGGATACTCCTGGACTGAACCTAGAGGACCAGGTCTCTGCAGTGACCAGGAGTGCTTTTGCACATTTAAAATTTGTGCACCAACTGCACCCAGTTCTTGAGATGTCAGATTTGGCCTCAGTAGTACATGTCTTAGTTACATCCCATTTGGACTACTGTAAACACTCTACTTGGGACTGCCTTTGAAGAGTGTTGGAAACTTCAGCTGGTCTAAAGAGTTGTGGTAGGCTCTTAACTGGGGCAGATTACAGAAACCACACAATGCCCCTGTTGAAACAGCACCACTGGCTGCCAGTTTGTTTCCAGGCACAATTCAAAGTGCTGGTTATGACCTATAAAGCCCTATGTGGCTCAGGTCCAGGCTATCTGGCAGACTGTATCCCCCTATATGAACCAGCCCATGTTCATGTCAACAAAACAGTTCTAGCAGTTCTCAACTTTATCTGGAAGCAGATCACATCAATATACAGTCAGCCCTCTCTATCCACAGATTATTTATTTACAGATTCAACCCTCCACAGTTTGAAAATATGTTTTAAAAAATTCAAAAAGCAAACCTCAATTTAGCCATTTTATATAAGGAACACCATTTTACTAGGCCATTGTATTTAATGGGACTTGAGCATCCATGGATTTTGGTATATATGGGGGGATTCTGGAACCAAATCTAGTGGATACCAAGGGCCCACTGTTTTGTATCTGACAAAATCAATGTTCCTTCTTTATTCTCTTCTACTTCCACAAGATGAGGATTGTGCCTAAGCTCAGAGGGAACCATGGAGTGAGTGTGTCAGGCAATGCCATCAGTCCATCTGTCATCATCTCATTTTATCAGAACATCTCAGAATGTGACTCTAAAAGTCCTGATTCCAGTGCAACACCACTCACAGTTCAACACATCCTTCTTGCAAGAAGAGAGAGGAATAACATAGTATTATCATATTTGCATCACTGGACAATATGAGAACTGTTTTCATACCCAAAAGCAGTGCTCTGTGAAAATGAGGTACTCTAGTATTGACATTCCAAGGGGAAACGCAAAGGGGTCCCAATAGGTTGGATGGAAGGTAAATATCATTAATGCTGCATTTACCTTCAGACGCCACATGAAAAGAACTGCTGTCATGTAATACAGATGTGAGAAGCAGTAAGTATTTTCTTCAACCTGATTGAAAGATTAGGTCACCTTCTGAAGGACTGGGGCAAGAGAGTGATTTTAGTTGGTACCTGAAACACAAAAGACACACCAGAATAAATCCAGGTTTTATTTTTCTTGTGGTCACTTTCCAACTCTGGAATGCCATCCCAAGAGATGTAAAACTTCTGTCAGCATTGTAGCCCTTTTGGTGTCAAATCAGAGTGTTTTTGTTTGCTGAGCTATTTTAAATTAATTGTATTTTTGCTCTTTAAATCTTTTGTTCATGCCTCCCAGTTGTATTGTAGTGATGACTTTTATTGTTTTTGCTGTTTTAACACTGTATTGTTATAATGTTTAGATATACCATCTTGAGATTTGGAATGAAGTTATGGTTTATAAATGGTTTTAAAGACATAATTCTAGGGGATTACAGGCAGATCTTCTCTGCCTTTCATATTCTTTGACAGATTTTCATGCTGCCAAAGATTAAATCAATTCCCTACATATTACAAATATGAGCCCACTTTCAAAAGTGCCTTCAAACATGATAAGATACTTGCCTGCTCATTATCTACTTAACTATAACATCAACAGCAATGCATGTGGGAGGTGGATGATGCAGTTGAAAATGGGTATCACTGAATGGTAGCCCTCCCTCCACTTCTGATAACAGAAGGTGTTCAGATGGTAAAGTCACTACAGTCAAATAAAATGTTGTTTGGTGATAGATCATACTTAAGAATGCCTGAAATTCAGTCTCCTCATGTTGCTGTAATGTCAATTATTTTCTAAGCCCTTGAGATGTGTTTCGCACACCTGTTTCACTTGAAATTTTTGTACACACTCACAGAGCAAAGATACTATGATGTTACAATGAGCAGCTTCACTTTCTTGACTGGGTCAGTGAAATAGCAGGGGTGGTGGCGGTAATACTATTTATCCAAAACGTTGTTTCTGAATTCAAAAGTACATATAAGTGCACAAATCTTGCAAAAATTGTGCAGCCGCTGGCATACTCTCCAATTGTCTCAGTCAATTCTCTGCTCTCAGCTGCTTTTAAAATGTCCCAGTTTCTCTCCTCTCCTCCCACTTTCCTCTTTCACCCTCAAATGTTGCAAAGTAAGTTAAAAGTACAGAAATAGTTTCCAGGAACAAGAGGAGAGAGAATGGAGGTGGAATCATGGTGGTGGTGGTGGGGGTTTGGATGGGGGGGGGGAAGAGTTGTACTATTTTCCTGTAGCTGGATGAACTGCAAGGAATCCATCATCAAGAATCTCCCAAGGACCTCCCAAGGACTCTCTGGATGTCTTTTACCATGCATCCAGCTACAGGAAAATAGGTAGATGCATCCTCACTGAACTCCTCACTCTCTGATAATGTAGGGGTCAGGCAGACCAGCAGCTCTGGACACTCTTGCCCCACTTGCTCCCTGTTTGGCATAGGACCATAGTGACTAGATGCCGTGATCCTGAGGCTGACTGCTACCACGGTTATGAACAGGATTGCCAGCAGGGAGCACTTTTTTGTGCTCCTTTTGCTGGTGGCCCTGGACTGCCTTCAGCGGCCATGGCACAACTTCAGCCTAATCCAGGGGCATGCATCATTTTTACTCCATGACCCCAGATCAGCCCAAAACTAGACACTCCAAATATGTTGCCTGTGAGGAAGTGATTTGCTAAATGTTTACAAAGCTGGACATGGCCACAAGATCTCTCTCCAGTTCTTACTCCCCCACAGCTAGAATTCCGAGGTTTATGGCTCCTAAACCCAGAGGTCCAAACTGTTTAATATGGTAACAAGCAGTCTCCAAAGATGGCAGATTCTTCTTTCTTAAAGATTTTTTTAGCAAAGGCTGATAGGCTGCCTGTCAGAGATGCTATACAGTGCACACAGCAGATTTTATGCCATAAAACCCTTTCTGACTAGTAGCCATTGGCTTGTGCATTGACTTGTACTTTTGATTATGGAGATTATTGCATGCATTTTTTTTCACTCAATCTGGGCACGGGTTAGACACAGGCTTAAATGGGTGAAAACAGATTTTATCACACGCCTCTGTGCCCAACTCAGCTGCATTGCGTACATGGTCTGGACTTCTGGTGGACTCCTGGCAGACTTTTCGAAGAATGATACTTTCCCATTCACCAGAAAAGTACACTAGGAGTCTGGATCAGGTTTGTGATGCAGGTGAATTGGGCCTGGAGGCATTCAATAAGATCTGTTTCCACTCTTTTAAAGGCTGTGCCCAGCCTGTGCCCAGATCAGGCAAAAAAAGGTGTGCGATAATCTCCTATGTTGACTAGCAAGATGTACACATATGTCATTATAGAACATATTATAAGTTGGCAGTATGTAGAGAGATCTTGTAGACCTTTGAAACTAATTGAAATAAAGAAGTTGGCAGCATGAGCTTTCATAGACTTCAGTCTACTTCCTCAGATGCATTTAGTCTTAGATGCATCACTAAATGTATCTGAGGAAGTAGACTGAAGTTTACGAAAGCTCATGCTGCCAACTTCTTTATCTCAGTTAGTCTCAAAGGTGCTACAAGATCTCTCTACATATTGATTCTACAGACTAACACAGCTATATCTTTGAATTCTACCATATAAGGAGACAGTGTGGTGCAGCAGGATCCCAGGATTTGAATCCTGCTCAGCCATGGAAACCCACTAATGACTTTGGGCAAGTCACACTCTCTCAGCTTCAGAGGAAGGCAGTGGCAAACCCCCTCTAAACAAATATTGCCAAGAAAACCCTGCAATAGAGTCACCTTAGGCTTGCCATAAGCTATAAATAAGGGTAAATGTAATTATAAATATAAACGTAGGAAGGCAGACCTCTGTGAATAAATTTTGCCAAGAAAACCATATGATAGGTCAGCATAAGTCAAAATTGACTTGAAGATATATAACAATGAGAGAGAGGGAGAGGGAGAGGGAGAGGGAGAGGGAGAGGAAGGAAGGAAGGAAGGAAGGAAGGAAGGAAGGAAGGAAGGAACAAAGGAAGGAAGGAACAAAGGAAGGAAGGAAGGAAGGAGGGAAAGAAGGATGATAGACAGACAGACAGAGAAATAGGTAACCAAATGTGTGTTTGTATTCTTCTAAAGATTGACACAAAAGTTCAAGAGTATAATCCATAAGAAAGCAAACATAGTCAATGGCGCATGCAGAATGTGACAAAAGCAGTATGAAAATATGTGCTATAAAGAGGTGTGGGTAAGTTTCAGTGGATGTAAGGGAACCCAGCAGGTTTATGGCACTTTGTAGCTACATCTGCTTCCTTATCTGACATAAGGTACAGACAATCCTTAGGGCCCCTTTCTTGCCAAGATGGGTAGATTTTATAACTCTTATACTATGAAGGACCATAAGGGAAATGACTAAGGGATTGGCTAACAACAAAACAAACCCCATAAAGTGGGGAACAAAAAGGCTGGCTAGCTAACTTGCAATTCAGACACAGATAATAAACTGGAGGACAGGGGGGTAGGTGAGGGAAAATAAGGGCAACAGTAGTAATTTCTCTCAGCCTTTTCCAGTAAAGAACCTTAGTTCAGTGCCCAGTAAATCCCATCACTTACATGTTCACTATGGTGAACCAGAACCAAGTCACAAATAATTTTAGAATTTATTTAGGCAGCCATATTGGACTATTTCAGGCTTGGGCAATTATGCCCTGCAGATGTTTTAGATGCCAACTCCCTTACCATTGACTACGCTGTCTCAGATTGATGTGAATTATAGACAAAAAACATCTGGAGGCCCCCAGTGGGCCTCGTGAGAGCAATGCTTAGACCTGTGAAATTCCACCCATGAAAGAAAAGAAGGGAAGGATCTATTGCTTTTTAAAAGATGGAGCAGAGGAACAAGGGTACAACAGCATGCTCACTTGTTTGGAGTTAAGTCCTATTGAAATCAGGAGAATACAAACATTAGTTTGGGTTGAACATCACTTTACAGCACAATCCTGTTCATTTCCACTGAAAATCATATCTTGTAAAATTTCTTTTTGGACTAGTTTCCAGAATTTCCAAGACTACAGCTACATTTTCCAAGCTCTACATTCAATGGGTTTTGCAAACACATTTAGCATTGCAATTGAATAGCCTAATATTTAACCAGATTAATTTTGAAGCAAGACTTATTTGTTTATTTCCAGGTAAATAAGACTACAGTTGGCCCTCCATATCTATGGATTCTTTATCCATAGTTCAAGCATCTATGGTTTGAAAATATTCAAAAAATGTATACATTCAAAAAAGCAAACCTGGATTTTGCCATTTTATATGAGGGATACCATTTTACCAAACCATTGTACTTAATGGGACTTGAGCATTCATGGATTTTTGTATCCACAGGGGTTCTGGAACCAAATCCCCGTGGATACCAAGAGCCCACTGTATACAACACTGATATAGCCTACAAGACTGTTCTAGTTATCTCTTCAAGACGGTGATTTGTCAGCTAATTTAAAGAAAAGTTTTTAAAGATGATATAAAGAGGGACAACTAAATCACATCAAATGAGAGGTGGGAATCATATAGCATATGGGGTGCACAAACCCCTTTAAGGGTCCAGTTCAGCTCTTGGTATCACTATTAACCCTCCTAGGCTCTGGCACTGCCAAAAATGATTTCAATTTAAAGAGTATTCTTTTGGTCAACAAAATACACCCAAAACACATCAAAGCGCTCAAAGAATCCATTATAAGAATCAATTATGGGCTGTCTTAGGGCATTCTCAACCCCAAACAGGCAGTTTACCCCCAAATGGCCAGAAGTGTGACAAAAGTGATATGCTGTCATTTCCAGTCACCCCAAACAGCAGAGACAATGACAATGAGCTGTGCTCCTCCAAAGCTTTGGAAGCCCAAACTGGACGGGTTGTGGCCCTCAGTCCTGTGGAGCATGGCCTCACTGCTCTGTGAATGAACTTTAATATCACACTGCACTGTTACAGCACTAGTATTCCACTTTAATGGCTATGGCTGCCTCATGTGGAATTCTGGGGCTTGTAGTTTAAGAAGACCAAAGAGCTCTCTGATTGAGAATTCTAAATGCCCCTCCCTGAACTACAAATCCCAAGATTCCACAGGAGGCAGCCATAGCAGTTCATGTGGCCTAATAGTGCTGTAACAGTGTAGTGTGATATTGTCCCAGATAACTCATTTTTTCTTCTCAGCTTCAAGTATATTTTAGATAATAGTATCAGGTATGATATGAATTAGAACATTTTGGGTAGGACATGCATTGGATTTAAGCCCACCTCTCCTAGGCTTCATCTGCACTGTAGAAATAATCCAGGTTGACACTACTTTAACTCATATGGCTCTATGCTTTGGAATTCTGGGAACTGCAGTTTTGTGAGACATTTAGAGTTTTCTGTTTTGTGAGACATGTAGAATTGTTGTGCCACAACAAACTACCAATATTTTTTTTGCCACAACAAGCTATAGTTTCCAGAATTTCATAGCATTGAGCCATGACAATTAAAGTGGTGTCAAACTGGATTATTTCATTGATGTGGATGCAGCCTTACATCCACATCACATCTAGATTCTTAAACAGCTCTACTTTGGTCCAAAGAAAATCTCAGGAGACAATTTCTCCTTCCCAAACTCACCGAAGTAGAAACTGTAAGAGACCACCATGGGACCCAGGAGTAGCATTAAAGGACCTCAGCATCCTGAAGCTGTTGTGAGCATAAAGTATCTAGTACTTGAAGTCCTACCACAGTTTGTGGAACTTTTTTCCATTGTTTCACCCTGATTTGAAGAAAGAGAACAACAGCGAGGGTTATTGGCAGGCATAGACCATAAGGAGTTCTCTAAACCCTGGTGCCATTAGATTGACTTTGGGGAGAGGGGAGAATCTGAGTCGGAAAGAAAATATGAGTAATTTTAGACATCTGGCAGACATTATACCACAACAACCTAATTTAAAAGGGCCTGTTTTGAATATGATGTGATAGGGTGCAGAAAACCCAGCATGGGTGCCCACCTCTAAGGAATGGAATAATAATCACACAAGATGACTTGGATCACATCATTTCACTCCCCCATCAAATATCTATAAAACCAAAGATAATGTTGTTATGTGTTACTAACATATAGGCTGCAGTCAACTGTAAAATGTCTTGAGTTTTCAAATAATACACAGTTTTTATAAAACACAGACTGTCTTACTTTTCATTATACCAAAGCAAGAACTTACAAGGTGACTTCCAGAAGAAGTTAAAAGTGACAAGTAAAATATGCACCTGATAAATCAAGTTAAGTTAGCACACACTGCTAGGGATGTAAGTCTTCACTTATTTTGTTCTTGTATACAGGAAAGAATAATGTTTTCTCTCCATCAGGCAAGGTTATGAGAGTTATTGCATAGTTTTCTTTTTACTTTCTTTCTGATAATTCAGGATTTGTTTGCAAAAAATAATAATCACTTGTATGAAAAATTTGGGCAAAAACACATTTTTTAAAACACAGAAAGCTGGGCAAAATTGTATTAGAAACCTCATCAGTACAGATGTGTTTTATTAGGTGCAAATTATGAGCAAGCCGAATATTAATTATTAGTCAATTAGCAAGTATTTAACATGTTAAATAAATGATTAACATTGCTCATTTTATTCTTACATTATTTATTAGCTATCATTCTGCTTTCCCTGGAATGCACAACTCTATAACGAAAACAGCGATTTTCATGAACAGAATTTATGGCATTTCTTTTCTTTTCTTTTCTTTTTTGTGTAGCTAGCAACACATAATGTCTTCATTTAAAAAATGAAAGAAGGGAAAAGGTTATGGGGAAAATTAAGATAAAACCAAAGGCCATCTCAGTTTGCTAGATATTATCTAAGATGTAAGAAAAGGGGATTTCAGAACAATATCTGTTTAGCAGGCATTCAGTTTTGGGGAAGAGGGAGAACAATTAGCATTGCAGATAGAGGGGGAAGAATGGTGACTTTTTTGTCTTGTGCATTCATTGTCTTGAATCAGCCTATTGTTTATCGCTGTGACACTGCTGCACATGTGGGAGTTCAGTTCACTGCTGGTTGTGTTCTAGCCACAGTTCTCTCTGAGATTCCAGTCGCTTCCCCTCTCCCCCACTTCCTTTCAGACATCCATTTCCTACATTTCAGAGAGTGGTTCGAGACTTGAAAGATGTTTCAGGACTCCATGACCTGGATAATGACGACGACGAGCATGACAACGATGATGATAAATTTTGTTTAATATATTTCTTAGCTGCCTTTCAGGATATTATGGTCTTTTCAGGAAGGCTTGAGAAAGAAAATAATAGAAAATTCTAAAATCACCATTTCATTAAAACCATTTTGATACAAGCTAGGTCTAATCTGCACTGCAGAATTGATGCAGTTTGATACCGCTTTAACTGCTATGGCTCAATGCTATGGGATCCTGGGATTTGTAGTTTGTTGTGACACCAGAGGGCTCTGACAAGGAAGGCTAAATATCTCACAAAAGTATGAATTCCAGATTTCCATAGCACTGATCCATGGCTGTTAAAGCAGTGTCAAACTGCGTTATATCTTCAGTGTTGATTAGACCCTAGTGAAAGTAAAATACAATTTTAAATATTTCATAAAAATATGTTCATTTAATGCTAAAGAGAACAAATTATACCTTTAAAAAAATCATGCTTCGGATATGAAATAAAATTTGTTGTCTCAGCTAAATTAGTGATAGGATTCAGGTTCTTATCTTAGCCCTCTTCAGGTTCTATTAAGTAAGAAAGTGAAGAGGGCCACACACTAGCTCTACCCTTTTCCATCATCACTCTCCACTAGGCAAGATAACATATCTCAGGAGATTATTGTACAAACTAAAAAACTGGAAAATGTGACCTCTCCCTAATTCAATTAAAATGTGGGCTGCATCTGGATCCTATCGCATGGCTTTCCTCAAAAAAAAAAAAACATCATCCAAATGCAGCCCGAGTGCAGCCCGAGTTGCTTAACTTGCTCCGGCGGCCATTTTTCAAAGTCAGAAGTCTTTGTCCCACCATATATTGCTGTTGCAATTCTGCCTCAGGCAGCAAAAAAAGCCTTTGGCCCACCAGGTATTTTAACAACAACAGCAGCAGCAGTAGCAAGAACAATATTTACTAGTAATTTATATCCCACATTTCTCCCATATAGGACCCATTTTGTATTTTGCATTTTACCACAGTTTTTTTAAAAAAATCATAGCCAGAATACATAGAAAATAACAAGTAAACAAATAATCATAAATCTCCAGAGCCTAATCTAACCATACAAAACTTGTAAACCAGGGGTGCAGTTCTGGACCTATATGCTCTTATGTAGTCCCACTGAAGTCAATGGGCTCCAGTTGTCCTATCTGGGAGCTGACTGCAGCCAGCACAGCTCTACTGTGAACAGAAGAGTACAGAAAGACCAGGATGGAGAAAACAGAGAGCACACTCAAGGTGAAACCTGGAGAACCTACAGTTTCAAATCACAAAGAGCATCAGGCAGTCAACCTCAATTGTCCGTGTCAAGTGTTCTTTTGTTTCATTCCCATTAAATTTTCACTGAGATTGTAAATGTGGTCAAGGCAGCTGTCCAGCTGGAGGTGGGGAAGTTAGGAGTTCCTTCACATTCTTGTTGCTTCTACATTAGTCAGTAGTTGTGGTTTCTGGAAGCCTTTTCAAGCATATTGGTTTCTGAAATCAAACAGAACTTCCTTTAGATTTGGAGGAGAAAACTCTCCCCCTGCCCCATGTACACGTTTAGTCTCTTGGAATGAATTCATTTCAGTCTCCTATCTCTTTTAACAGTTACATCTTAATTATTCTGTCTAGGGACATACAAAAATATAATAGTGTCTATTCCAGTAGGTAACCAACCCCATATGCTCATGTGTGGATATATGTGCCTTCAAGTTGCCTGTCAATTTCTGGCAGCTCCATGAATTCCATAAGGTTTTCTTAGGCAATGAATATTCAGGGATGGTTTGCCATTGCCTTTCTCTGAACTGGAACCTATGGCATGTGGTATTCCTTGGTGGTCCCTCATCCATGTTTTAACCTGGCCTTATCCTGCTTAGTTTTCAAAATCAGAAAAGATCTGATGCCTAGATACCATAAAAGAAACTTCAGCCTACTTTTCTTTGTGGACTAACTTTGGTGATACAAATCAGTAGCCACTGTACCAATTGCATCGGGGCAGGGCTAAAAAAATGGTGGTGGTGATGATGATGAAGATGATAACAACCACAACAACATCCTGGTTGGGAGAGAGGGTAAAATTCAGCATGTTTTTCCTTCAAAAATTATTCAGAAACAACTGGAAAAGCATTGTCTCCTTGCTTTCAAACACTAATAAAACAGCAATCCTACACCTTACTTCTGAGTAAAGATATAAATCATTGCACTGTGATTTGAAGCAAAGTTTGGCACAAAAGGGCAACCTCTGGATAGGACAAAAGGCTTGTGGTTTGTGTACTTAATATTTTTGTACCGCGTGACAGAATGGCTTTGAAAATGGGCTTTTCAAGGCTTGATTATTAATGGACATGCTTCTGTGTGGTTTTGATATCATGACTTGTTCTGAGGATTAGGGCCTGACATATGCATTGTGAATTATGACAGGCACAATGCAAACATTTTCCATAAATCAGTAGTTTGAAATCAGAGGTTTGGCAAGCTTCTGAGGAATGAGGGGACATTTTTTCAGCTCCTCCACAAACTATTGGAAGTGATGAGAAGGTGACTTCTGGGTTTGTTTGTTTGTTTTGGGGGAGAGGGTACTTCCAGGTTTGTTTGGGGTTTTTTTGGATGGGGGAAACAGATTTTGTGCTACAAAAAAGTATGAAAGTATGCCACATTGTAGAAGATAATCACAACCCTCAGTGGCTTCCAGGAGTAGCAGATCTTGTTTTAACTCTGAGAAGGAAGAATGGGAGATGTCTCAAGAAACTGGGTTGCATGACAAAAGATCTTTCAACTGAACTACGTTTTAAAAGGGAGATGTATAAGAAATGGAAAAGGGGTGAACTCACTAGAGGAATTCAAACAAGCTAGCACATGCAGGGGTAAAGTCAGGAAAGCCAAAGCATAGAATGAGCTCAGGCTAGCTAAAGGTGTTAAGGACAATAAAAAGGGCTTTTTGGGGTGTATCTGTAGCAAAAGAAAGAAGAAGGAAATGGTAGGGCCACTGTGCAGAGAAGATAGATAAATTCTTACAGGGGCAGAGAAAAGGTAGAACTACTCAACACCTTCTTTGTTCATTAAACAGAGAGTTTGTGAACATCTAGAAGGGAATGCTATAACCACAAAAAGTCAACATAGATTTCTCAAAAATAAGTCATTCCAGACTAATCTGATCTCTTTTTTCAATATAAAATTACCAGCTTGTTAGATGAAGGGAATGCGGTAGACATAGCATATATTGATTTCATTAAGGCTTTTGACAAGGTCCCCCATGATATTCTTGCAAACAAGATAGTAAAATGTGGGCTAGACAATACAACTGTTAGGTGGATTAGTAACTGGTTGAGTGACCAAACCCAAAGGGTGCTCAGCAATGGCTCCTCTTCATCCTGGAGAGAAGTGACCAGTGGGGTGCCACAGGGTTCTGTCCTGAACCCAGAACTATTCAACATCTTTATCAATGACTTGGATGAAGGAATAGGGGGCATGCTTACCAAATTTGCAAATGACACCAAATTAGGAGGAATAGCTAATACCCCAGAGGACAGGATGAAAATTGAAAATGATCTTAATAGATTAGAAAGCTGGGCCAAAGCTAACAAAATGAATTTCAACACAGAGAAATGCAAAGTACTGAACTTAGGGCAAAAAAAAATGAAATGCATAGATATAAGATGGGGGACACCTGGCTTAACGAGACTACGTATGAAAGGGATCCAGGAGTCCTAGTAGACCACAAACTGAACATGAGTCAACAGTGTGATGCCGCAGCTAAAAAGGCCAATGCAATTTTAGGCAGCATTAATAGTAGTATAGTA
This sequence comes from Phrynosoma blainvillii, assembly GCA_026167975.1. Lineage (NCBI taxonomy): Eukaryota > Metazoa > Chordata > Lepidosauria > Squamata > Phrynosomatidae > Phrynosoma > Phrynosoma blainvillii. Next base: position 181,199,048 of record JANUYF010000001.1, read on the forward strand.
TCTAGATCAAGGAAAGTTATAGTGATACTGTATTCTGCCTTGGTCAGGCCCCACCTGGAATACTGTGTCCAGTTCTGGGCACCACAATTCAAAAAGGATGTTGAAAAACTGGAGAGTGTCCAGAGGAGGGCAACTAAAATGGTGAAGGGTCTGAAAACCATGCCCTATGAGGAATGACTTAGGGAACTGGGTATGTTTAGTCTGGAGAAGAGACGGTTAAGATGGGATATGATAGCCCTCTTTAAATATTTGAAAGAATGTTATATTGAGTAGGGATCTAGCTTGTTTTTTGCTGTTCCAGAGAATAGGATCTGGAACAACGGAAGCAAGCTACAGGAAAAGAGATTCCACCTCAACATTAGGAGGCACTTCCTGACAGTGAGAGCTGTTCAACAGTGGAACACACTCGCTCGGATTGTGCTGGAGTCTCCTTCTTTGGGGGTTGGACTGGATGGCCCTTGTGTTCTCTTCCAACGCTATGATTCTATGATTCCTCTCATTTTTGCAGGGCCCAGAGAAAATCTGGAGGGGGAAGGTGGGTGATGCAGAAACAGCCTTAGGGCTCCATGGGGCCAATGGTTTCCCATTGCCCTGTTCTAAATATAATAAAACATTCAATAAATTAACACATGAAACAAAGGGAGAAGACGAATTAGCACTCCTAGGCTAGGAATCCAAATAAATGAACAGACATTGTCAACCGTGTCCAGACTTTAGAAATTTTACTTTTCCCAAAAATACCACAGCCAGCATGAAGATAGTTTAGAAAAACAGCTTTTCTAAGTTCTGGACATGGGTTTATTGTACTACTCTCATATTTAGCATCTTTTAATCAGAAATCCTATAATTAACTGTATAAATGTTCCCCTGGATTCAGATGGATTTGTTTTTGATACAGAGGATCACAGTGCATATTGATGAAACAACACTAAGCATATATAGTGAAGCTTTCCCTAGCAGTGCCTGCCCAAGACATTTTGCTGATAAGATAGCAATTCTTCCCATTTTTCTCTACAAAACACAACCAGGCTGGCTGGTGAATATTGTGGTTGAACCAGCCATTTTTTTTTTTCAGGAGAGAAAAGAAGTGTCTTATCTCTGCTTTCTCCTTGTGTAGATCAGCAAAGATGAGTTCTGTAAAATAATGGTATCCAAACAAGGAGCTTCATTGCAAGCTGAAAAAAACAGAACTATCCCTGGATGAGTGGACTGCACTGAGGATTTTATGTATCTTTACCATTCTGAGATCTGTGTCTGGCTGAAGGGACACTTTAAAAACTGGCAGTATATTGGTCATTTGCTGCTGCCTTTTTTCCCCAGCCTTTGATCACTTGTTCTAGAACAGGGGTCAGCAAACTATGGCCCGGGGGCCAAACCAGGCCCCTCAAGGCCTTTCAACTGGACCGTGGCCAGTCCTGACGCTGACGCTTCGCACGCAATGCGGGGGTGCCATTTTGGAACACAAAATGGCACCCCGCGTTGCACGTGCATGCGCACGACGCCGGGAGTCGTACGCATGCATGCGTGCATGCACCTCTGGCACCATTTTTTTTCCTTCGGCCCGCCAATGATCTAGGGGGCAGCAGACTGCCCCCCCCAAAAGGTATGCTAACCCCTGTTCTAGAACTGCCCCCCCAAAAAGGTATGTCGACCCTTGTTCTAGAACATATGGTGGGCCCTTGGTATCCTCTGAGATTTGGTTCCATCTCCCCCTCCCCCATGTATACAAAAAAATAATAATAACAAAAAACCACGGATACTCAAGTCCCATTAAATACTATGGCATAATGGAATTATGTCCCTTATAAAAAATAGCAAAATCAAGATCTGATAATTTTTTTGTAATTTATAACTTTTTTGCATATTTACAAGCCATGGATGGTTGAACCTGTGAATAAAGAATCTGTAGATATGGAGGTCCAACTGTTGGAGATCTGTGTCATTCCTGAGGCCTTCCCTGACTGAACATTTCTACCTCCTGTTTTGACCAAATCAATATAGGCTGGGCCTCTGAGGGTTTGGAAAGAATAAAATGATACTCTTAATGTGTGAACAAGATACTGAAGCAATTGTGCTAAGTGCCAATTAGGCATGAGCATGAAATAGGAGTTACATTAAAAGTGGCTGTGAAAAAAGACGATGCTGCCAAAGTCTAGCAATGGAAGCACAGGCTGAAAATTTGTATAACTGGGACACTGGCACAAGGCACTGCCTGCAACTAATTTATACAGTGATTATTTTAAGTCCTCTCTATGGAGAGCAGGCAGAATTATGCCAAGCTAGCAACAGCCAATCAGGAGTAAGCTGGTGACAGCCAATGGAATTGTGGGCTGTAGATGATAAAGAATAGTAACTAGTGTTCACTAGAGTTAAAGAGTGTGTAACAAAATATAACAAAAGCAAGTAAATGCAGCATCATAACAAATGAAACTTTGTTAACCACCATTCAAATAAAGTTTTATTGTTATTTAATTACAAGCTTGTCTGAACCTGGATTGAATTTCCACACTACTAAGAAATAAATAAACCAATTTGGGGAGTAAATCCCTAGATATAAATAAAAGTGGTCTGGTACATAGTAGTATCCATTGAGCTGCCACATCAAGAAAAGTAATGTTGCTCATGACAAATTGGTGGCAAGCATCGGGATATGTGAAAGCTGGTGGCTTAGAGGTGTACTTGGAGAAAATCGGTCTTACAGGGTTCTGAGTTCGAGGAACCAGAAACCCAAGAGTTGATCTGAATTTGACAGAGGAACATTCAGATGTTGGAGTTTAAAGTAAAGGTGTTAGTGTCAGAGGAGTAATCTCTGAGGTAATTGTGAAAGGTAATTTGTAAGGGATTACTTGGAAACTGAACATGTTGAGGGGGAAAAGTATTATGACCAGTCCCTGAGGTAATTTTCTGAGGTAATTGTAGGGGACTGTGGAAGAGAAGAGATAAGTGATGCAGTGAGTGTGGTTAAAAGCACTCCATCTCTGCAAAAGTACCAAAGCAAGAGCACACTGAAGGAAAATATCTTAGAAAAGTTATTTCTGAGGTAAAAATTTGGAGTAAAGTAGAAAATTACTAGTTTGCCATTAAGATCCAAGTGTTAGTTTGCCATTAAGATCCAAGTGTTAGTAAACAACTGATTAAAAAGTAGTTAAGAGTATTTTCTAAGGTAAAAGTTTTCAGTAATAATAAGGAAATATTGTTAAAATACCTCCAAAGAAATTAAAGCTCTGTCAGAACAACCAGAGATGGTTGGAAAGAAAAGATAGCCAGTATGGACACCACAATATATAAATCTCCTGAGAGTGTGGGGATTTGGAAAATAAAAGAGAGAATGAAATTAGCCAAACCTGAAAATGAAAGGCTGTCAAGAGAAATAGAAAAGGAACAAGAAATATATGATATATAAATGAAGGAAGTAGAGAATAGGCATGCTCATGACAGAGAAATGCAATACATGAAAATGAAGACATGGGAGTTAATGAACAGTTTAAACTCTAGAGATACTCATATGGTCAAAAGTAACATTAATGGTTTCCCTCTATATGATGTGCAAAACTGGATGTAACCTTGACTTATAGCTAGCCAATTTTGAGCAAGCTTGTGATGCTATGGAGTTAAAAGACAAGGAGCTTGACTTGATTAGGATTGAATTAAAAGAACTGAAACATTAAAAGAAAGAATTAAAAGGAAAAGAATATGAGGGAGAGTTAAGAGAACTGAAATACAAGAGAGAAATAAAAGAAAAAGAGTAGCAACATGAGAAGGAATTAAGGAGAAAAGAATATGAGGGAAAGTTAAGAGAAATACAGCTTAAGAGACAGTTGAGAGAACAGCAGCATAGAAGAAATTTATTAGAAAAGGAATATGAGAGAAAGTTAACAGAAATTAAAACACAGTATAATGATAAAAAAAATCCCTGAGAACTGGCAAGCCTCAAAAGAGAGACCTGGTGATGGGGGGATTTTAAACCCTGGCACCAGGATAAAATTAATGAAGTTGAGAGAAAAAAATGGGCCAAGAGAGTGTGACTCTGAGACAAATAAGAAAAATAATGGCACCAGAGAAGGTCGCCCAGATCTGAGTTATATAACATGTTATGAATGTGGTAATCGTAAACATTTAAAATATATAATAGAGAAATAAAGTCAGACTCAAAAACAGCATATTATATAAAATCAGTCAAGCCTAAAGAGAAAGACTATTGTCACAAGGAGAGTTCAGAGACTGCAGTTACCATGGATATGGCAGTTGACAGAGTAACTGACTCTGCAAGTTCACAGATACCAAGAGCTTGTTTATTTGTATCAACTGGCCTGCAAGAGGTAAACTGCACTCATAGGCAGAGGCCTGAAGATCAGGTTGCTATGGGAACAAAAGGCAGTGACAGAAAGCCAGAGATTCAAATGAAACAGTTACCTGGACAAAGCCTGGTTGATACAACAAGAAAGCTAGAACAGATAGAGAATATAAAGAGTTAAATTCAAGAGAAAGAAGTGTTAAATAAAAAAAATAGATAAAAAGCTGTTACAAACTGAACAGAAGCTGGATGATGTCTTAAAAAAGTGCAATGTTTATAGAATGGAATGTGAAGAACAGAAGAAAAAGTGTGGTGACTTAACAGAAAAACTGGATGTTTTTAAAGAGAAGATTCAGAAACAGGATGTTTCAATAGCACAAATGAAACTAAAAATTAAACAGAAAGTTGAAGTTATTTGTACACGTGAGGAAAAAGTAACTGAACAGGAGTCAGAAAACCAGCCTTTACAAGGCCTTATGGAAGGAAAACAGAGAAAATTGTTATCCTTAAAGTAAGCTTAGGGGCTATGCAGATGGGTGGATCTCTGGCTTTCTGTCACTGCCTTTTGTTCCCATAGCAGGGTGGCTCTGGCCACCCTTGCTAGTGGCAAATCGGGGCCGCGGCAACCCCACGCCGTGGCCCTGATCCTTCCTTTTGCCACCCCAAAAGGGCAGCAAAATACTGCTCCTTTTAGAGGTGGCAAAAGGCTGCCCTAAGAGCCGGCACTGTGCCCTTTCAGCGCAGCATGTATACACGCTATACTGGAAGGGCATCCTGACACCATGCACTATGCAAAGGGGCATGCACATGTCAGGTCAGCATCGGGGTGGGGTTGGGGCAGCCAGCGTGTGGCTGCCCCACCCCAACTCCATCCCCAGACTGGCCCTTTAGGCCAGTCTGCAACACCCCTAAGTTAGTAAAGAAAATACTATTTCAGAGTCTGAGATTACTAAGATAAAACAGTCATCAAAATATTTGACTGAAACAATACACAAATATGAAAAAGATATTAGACTACATGAATTGATAGATGATGCAAATGAAAAGTTTATACAGAATGGGAGAGGAATGGGAAGCTGCAAGAGCAATTATGTGATTCTGTATCAAAATGTCAATAAGGGTCTAAATGAGCTTGAGAATATGAAGTTAAAAACTGAAGATTTATATACAGATATTGCTAGAATAAAAAAAAAAAAATACCATGCTGAACTTTAAAGGCAAAGAAAATCAAGATCTTCTGGAAAATGCCATAGGGTCGATGAACTGGCAAAAAGATGGGAAACCATATGGAATCAGATTACAATGCTATCTGTCCTGAACTTCTCGATGTAGAGTCTAAAAGTCATAGACTGAAAGAAAAAGCAGTGTCTCTTAAAGTGAAAACCATGAATAAAGAAGAGAAAAGAGAAATTTCAGTTATAAATAATGATGGTAATATTACTGAAACACTTAATAGAAAACCAAATGCAATAATAAGAACAGGAAGGCTGGGAAAAATTAGCCAAGAGAAAGGAGTGATAAAAGTGTGGTTACCTTAGCTGAGGAAGAAACCTCAGAGTTAAAGGGGGGAAAATTGTCGCAGAGTCAAGAAGACACAAAAAGAGGTTAAACAACAATTGAATACAGAGAAAACATACGAATCACAGAATTATACTTTAAGCAAGTCTCTTGTGAAAATGGGGGACAAACTTTATAAATCCCAGCTGGATAAAGTGTCTGTACTTCCAGATCTGACAGCTACTTGGAAGCTATATATTAAATGAGACACTAACAAAGAATTGTTAACCTGGCAACTAAACAGTGCAACCCTAGAGGTTAAACAATTGCAAAATGATTGTGAAAACCCTGAGAAAGAATAACTAAAACATGTTGTCATGTATATAGAAGACATGGTAATATCTCTAGTTGAAAATGAACTATTGACATGGTTTGTATCTGTAAGGTATATAAGATGTTAAACTTATAAGATAAATATGATGAGATATAATAAATGGAAATAATATTAGAAATATATTTAAGAGAAAATACTTAATTGTTAATGGTTTACAGAGGACGTCAGAAGATGCATAACTTGGTAATGGTTAAAGGGGGAAAATTAACTAAAGTACTAAAAATAGAAGGTAAAGTGGTATTATATAATAGATTAGTGATAATAAATATAGAGACAAAGAGAATCTAAATTTCATGATAACGATTGAACAAAAATTTATATATATATATATATATATATATATATATATAATATGGTAAAGTAAGTTTAAGAAATATATAAAATGTTAATAAAATATGGGATGTAATTTTATATAATGTTATGTTTAGTGTTAATATAAAAGGGTAAGTGTAACACATAGGGCCTTTGCAGACTGCTAGAAATAGTGCAAATTGAGTCCACTTTAAGGGTTAGGGTTAGGGTTAGGGAATCATGGGAACTGTATTTTATTGTGGCACCAGAGCTCTCTGACAGAGAAGTTTCAGTGTCTCAGGAAAAAAAAAACTTCCATGATTCCCTAGCACTAACCCTAACCCTTAAAGTGGACTCAATTTGCACTATTTCTGGTAGTCTGCAAAGGCCCTTAGTAACTAGTTAGAGCAGGGGTAGGCAACCTTTCCCCTTTAAGGGCCGAGGGACTTCAGCTCCCAGAATCCCAGGAGCTATTGGCCAACATGGGACTATTGGCCAACATGGCTGAGGCTTCTGGGAGCTGAAGTCCCTCGGCCCTTAAAGGGGAAAGGTTGCCTACCCCTGCATTAGAGGATGGTTCTCATTGACACACACAACCCAAAAGGAACTTGTATGTGTCAATGACCTTTTTAAGGGGGGAGGTGTGTGGAGAGTAGGCATAATTATGCCAAGCTAGCAACAGCCAATCAGGAGTAAGATGGTGATAGCCAATAGAATTGTGGGCTGTAGGTGATAAAGACTTCCATTGCTGACAGTTGGAGTCAAATCATGATGGAATTTTTCTTGAGTTTTGTTAGAAAACTCAGGAAAATAGGAGAGATTGATTTTAATCTCACCAGCAAAGTAAACACAGCAGAAAGTGCGTAAGCAGGAAAGCAAACTAGCCCACTCTTTTCTTCCAGCTCCCACTTGTCTTCCAATAAAGAATTAACTTAGGGGGGATGCAGATGGCGAAAAATGCTGTCCTCAATCCCAGGAAGGAGAGGGGCAGCCAGATGCTGGGCGCCCCATCCCCGTCCTGAAGACGTCATTGGAGCGACGGCCTGTCTGCATGACGGGCACTCCGATGACGTCCTTCCGGCTCAGTGTGCAGACACGCTGAGCCGGAAGAGATGCCAAAGAGGCGTGCTATTTTAGCGCTCCTTTTGCAGGCGGCGAAAGGGAGGATCGGGGCCAAGGTGTCTGGCAGCCTCGGCCTCGATCCTCCACTTCCAGGGGTGGCCCAGGGCTGCCCATCTGCATCCTCCTTAGTTAGGGTAATATAAAAAGGTAAATTTACTTACAAAACCATGTGCATATTCATACACAGGTAAAGCTTCATGTTGCAAAGAAAATGAGGTAGAAAAAAGTAGTCTAAATGTTTAAGAAAGTTTCCTAAAAGCATGCTAGGAAGTCATGCTACTCTGGCCAAAGGAGAAAAGATGATAATGTAATGGCTATCTCTCCAGGGAGAAAGAAAAGTGTGCTCTTAGAGAAGGAGGAAATGAGGAGCCATGAAACAATAAACTATCATGGACATGCATTTATGTTCCTAGAAAGACTCAGCATGCTTGATTTGCAGTATCCCCAACAAACTGGGTCTGGATGTGTAACAGTCCAGGAGTGAGCAACTGTGAAGGAAAAGTCCAGGAGTGAGGTACTTAGGGACTGTACAGACAGCTCCTAAGGGGAGGCATCCTGCCACCTCTTAGGTTGCCAGATCAGGGCCATGGCAACCGCATGCTGCGGCCCTGATCTGGCACTTTGCTGTGGCGACAGTGGCTTTTCCATGCTCCTTTTGCACAGTGTGTATGAACGCTGCACCAAGGGAGCACCTTGACGCCACCCGCCGTGTGGTGGGGCACACACGACATGACAGAGGCATCAAGGCGGAGTTGGGGCAGCTGTCAGCCAGTCGCCATGCCCTGACGCCACCCCCAGGACAGCCCTTTTGGCCAGTCTGTATTCCCCCTTAGTTGAATATAGCACTCCAAGTTGCTGATATTTGATATCCTGTGGGATATGGTTAGGCTATTATAGAAATAAGGTTAAAAAGATAACCATAAATAAGGATGGTGTGAGGGACCTAAGGAATAGTAACTGGTGTTCTCTAAAGAGTGAATAACAAAGTATAAAAAAACAAGTAAATGCAACATCGTAACAAATGAAACATTGTTAACCACCATTCAAATAAAGTTTTATTGCTATTTAATTACAAGCTTGTCTGAACCTGGATTGAATTTCCATGCTACTAAGAAATAAATAAACCATGTTTGGGGAGTAGTAAACCCCTAGATATAAATAAAAGTGGTTTGGTACATAGTAATACCCATTGGGCTGCCACATCAAGAAAAGTATGTGGTGCTCGTGACACTCTCAAATAGTGAAATCCTGTCTTTCAAGAGAGCACATTTTGAACAGCAAAATATAACATGGGATATGTGGAAAGTCATTTATTTAATGGCATGTTAAATAAAATTTCAAATTCATTGAGAATGACCCTAGCTCCAATCACATGCAGACAACCCTTATTCCTTCAACTGATTCAGCCAGATAGTTCAGCAAGGGCTAGAAAGCTACAATGCACATCTACACACAGCTTCTCACAGATGTTTGATTCCATATATATATATATATATATATATATATCCCTTGCTGGGCTCCTGAAAAAAAGGACTATGGCACCTTAGAGACTGCTACACAATGACTTTACTTAGAAATGTGTTCCACTGAACTCAGTGAGTCCAACTTCTAAGTAAATTTACAGAAGGTAGAATTTCATGGTCACAGTCCTCATGTTTGAAATCCACACTGCAGGTTTAGGTTGCTTGAGTCTCCTTGAAGTCAGGAAGGCAGAATGGTGACTTAATAGGCACAATCCTCTGTAGGTCAAACCTACTTGCTTAATGCACCATGAGAACCTATTGACCTCGATAGATGACAAGTAATCATTTACACGGCATTTTTTAAATATGCAAAATCTCCCCATCTAGTCTATGTTCATCAGCTTTTACAAAAGCTTTGCCACCATATACTTCAATCTAATGAATAGGGAAGCAGGACTGGTAGAAGGTAAGAGACTTTTAAAAACAAATAAACAAAAATAAATTATCTCTATTTTCAGGGAGCATCCCACTTACCCCTCTGCCATCCCACTTTTTCATCTGTTTTTAAAATGTTCCAGTTTCTTTCTTCTCCTCCCACTTTCCCCACATTGTCCTCAGTTTACTTCATTTGCTGCAAACTGAGTTCAGAGTGCAAAATTCATATGCACTCAGTTTACTCAGTCGGGGAGAGAAGTGGAGGGAAATGGCCTTTCTCAGTAGGCTCATGCAAGAACAAACTGAGGCAGCCTCTCCTATTTTGTGGTTTTCCTCATTATTAACTCGTACTGTTTTGACTATACTCTGATGTTGCTTGGCCATACATATCCCAATTTTCATCTGTGATATGTTGGCAGGTATGGATTCCATACTACTATCAGAAAATATCACAGACCTAGAGCAACTACAAAGGAAGATCAACGAAGAAAGTGCAAAGGCAGGCTTATTGTTGAACATAAAAAACCCAAAAAATAATGACCATGGAGAATTTACACAAAAAATCAATGAGGAAATAGAAATAGTAAAAGAGTTCTCATACTCTTGATCCCAGGATCAAACATTGATTGGAGCAGGGATTGCAGTCAAGAAATTATAAGGATACTAAGGGGGGGATGCAGACGGGCAGCCATGGGTCGCCCTGGGAAGCAGCGGATTGAGGCCGAGGCTGCCCCACGCCTCGGCCTCAATCCTCCCTTTCGCTGCCTGGGAAAGGAGCGCTAAAATAGCGCTACTTCCACAAGCTGCGAAAGGGGCATCCGAAGAGCCACCATGCAGCTCTTTTGTGCCTCTTCTGGCTCAGCGTGTCCAGACGCTGAGATGGAAGGATGTCATCAGAGCGCCCATCGTGTACAATGACGGGCATTCCGATGATGTCCTCAGGAAGGGGTGGGGGTGCCCAGCATCTGGCTGCCCCTCCCCTTCCTGGGATTGAAGACAGTGCTTTACGCTGTCTGCAAAGGGGGTAAGACTGGGAAGAGTAGCTATGAAAGAACTAGAAAAGATCCTAAAATTTAAAGATATACAACTGAGCACAAAAGTTAGAATTGGACAAGCCATTGGATGTGAGAGCTGGACAGTTAAGAAAGTGGATAGGAAGACAATCAATTCATTTGAGATGAGGTGCTGGAGAAGAGTGCTGAAGATACCGTGGACAGCCAAAAGTAGAGTAGTTCAAGCCAGATATCTCCCAGGAAGCCAGGATGAGTAGACAGAGGGTTTTGTACTTTGGTCACAACGTGAGAAGTCATGACTCATTGGAATAAACAATCATGCTATGAAAGGTGGAGGAAAGTAGAAAGAGAGGAAGCTTGCATGCTAGATAGATGGACTCTATTAAAGAGGTCATGGGTATGAATGAATTTACAGGAATTAAGCAGAGCAGTGGAGGACAGAGAATCTTGGAGACCATGGGTCAAGATCAACTTGAGAGGAGTTAACAACAACAAGAAATCAATTCCTCTCAGAAGGAAGAGCAGCTCCAGGTCTGAGGTAGCCCTTGGCAGTGTTGTCTCCCCACTCCCTCCCAAAATCAGGGTCCATTCCTAAATGGGATGACCCCAGATGAACTTATCTAGCCATGATAGTGACTACCTTCGCATCAGTACCGGATGGCAGGGAGTCATCATACAACTTTCATATAATGCTCCTGATATAGTGCCACCATGCAGCACTAAATTAAAATGAGTAGTTCCTGAAAAGCTAGAGCTGGTCTAGATTCATTCCTTCTTACAATGGATGGGAAATTTCTTCTTTTTAAAAATGGACAGAAACTCCTGCTTCATTCCTCTATTTGCCCTGTTGACAGAAGCATGGCAGGGCATTATGTGCCTCAGACACTCTGGCTTCAAAGTGTGCCCATGCCATCCATAGCACTGTTCTTTTAATGGAGTGAAAACTTCACCTGGGTTCCCCAATAGGAACAAATATTAGCATTTACAATATCTTTTCTTTTTATTTAGACCTATTTGTTGACTACCTGTTGTGACACCTTAGTACTTATAAGAGCTCTGGTAGTGCAGTGGTTAAATGCCTGTACTGCAGCCACTCACTCACAAACCATAAGGTTGTGAGTTCAATACCAGCCAGGGGCTCACCTTTCAAGATCACTAAAATGAGTACCCAGTTTGTTGGGGGCAATTAGCTTACACATTATAAATTGCTTAGGGAGTGCTTAAGTGCACTGTTAAGCAGTATAGAAATTTACTTGCTATTACTGGAGTGGGATAGCTTTAACCTTCCCAATGTTTTGAACAGTTCCACAATCCCTCATCTTTGCCTATGTTAAGGTTTGTGGGAGATGGACACTGAAGCACAAAATATCCAGAGGGCCAAAGATACCTTATCCCTCTTGTACTGTGGGCTACTGAGAAATGTGCAATTTTGAAAGTGATTCAGGAAGCAGAGATACCTCTATCCACCAAGAAAAGATGAACTGATCACAGAGGTTTGGAAAGATGAAAGGAAGATAACAGACTAGGTGGGTTGGGAATGGCACTGCTAGATACACAGAAGCAGATAAAGAACAAAAGTGTCAAATAAATCAGTCCTGCTCAGAAGGAAAAAAGAAAGAAAGAAAGAAAGAAAGAAAGAAAGAAAGAAAGAAAGAGGCAGGGATGGAGGCACTCATCAAGCTCAAGGTTACTCATCCGTATGACTTCAATAATGTTACAGCGAACAGCCTGCTGAACATTGCATAGGCTAGAGCTTTAAAAATATTAGCTCTGCTGCTCAGATTTGACTTTGTATGGGGGAATGCTATTGTCCTCTTTAATCTTTCCCTGCTAGCTTGGCTGACCTTTGCCTCAAAAGTGCTGACATGGTCTTTTGAACCTGGGAAATGATAGCAGCCTGTTCTGTTACAGACAAGGTGCAAACAGACACAGACCAAAGCAGAACATGATTGGAGCATCACTTTAAACAAGTAAACATCATTGTGGAATGGATGGGGAGAAAAGAGAATGTATGCGAATGACCTGGGATTCCACTTTACTATCAATAAACACCAATCAGCTAAACGTATCCTAGCATGAACATGTTCTAAAGTGTATGCAAACTTCATCTCAAAGAAAACATGACATTTTAAATTTTATAGCAGATTTTACACCCCTTTTTTTTTTTTTTTTTTTTTTTTGTCCAAGGGAAAACAATTTCACCCTTGCTAACATTTTCTCTCTTTCTCAAAGAATTTGCTTTAATTGTGTATTCCTGCACAGCAGGGGCTTGGACTGGATAGCCCTTGTGGTCTCTTCCAATTCTTTGAGTCTGATTCTAATTTGTTATACCTTTTGGGCCCTCTCCCCATAATTCAAAATGAATTGAAGAAAAAGCATTCCATTTGCAGTTTATATTGCCAGATTAGCTTCTGTTTTCCTGTCTATTCATCTGAAGGCCAGTAAATTGTATCACTTAATTAAAAATTATGACTGACAGACTTATGTACAAGGCTACAATGCCAGCATGGCTTATGAGTTGTTTGGTTTCCCACCAGAACCTAGTGATGATTTTGCCACATCAGACCATTTCCAGTGTGCAGTTCCAGAGATTTATCAGTGACATATAGTTCCTTGTAGTAAGCATTCTGATCATAAAAACAAAAACAAACAAACAAACAAAAACCAATTAAAAAAACCAAGAACTCTATGGTGATACCCTTTTTGGCACAACAAAAAGGTACCAAATCCATCACACTAGCTCCAGAACTTCCATTTGGCTCCAGAACTTGCTTTCGACAAACTCTCTCACCTGAAACAACACATATCATCCTGCAACCAAGGCCAAGTCTTCACTTACCAGAACATTCTAGGCTGCCCCCAGAGTATTCTGGGCCTACATTCCACCCCCTTTACCTGCTTTCTTTTGCTGCAGGTTTTTGGCTCTCATAGTGAAGGACGGGCCTTACCATGGGATCCCCATCCACTGCCTACTACCACTGCTGAGGTCAGAATGAGGTGCCAAGCCACAATATCCATGCTGGATGCCTCCTTCTGACTTCAGACCACTGACCTCCTTCTGCCCCACACCCACAGCTTGCAGGGGGTGTGAGTGAAGGCAACCAGCACCATTGCTGGGAAGAGAGCAGAAAACTCACAGCAAAGGTGAGTTATTTAAAAGTGGGTTAAGGAGAGAAAAACTCAAATTGGGTGTGGATGTTGTGAAGACTGTGTGGAATCCTTTGGCCCTGTGTCATGTAAACAGGGTGCAGTAAGCCCATAAATCACTAGATGTAGACAAATCCCTAGTGTATTTAATCTCTATGGGCTGTTTCATCTATCAAAGAGCAACTCTGAGAAGATGTGAGTTTGCAGAAGAGAAACAACCAGGGGAGATGTACTTACCCATCCCCTTTCCACTACTTTTCTGATGTCAATCTCATACTCACACAACTTTGCCATGATCCATATGCAGGTATTTACTGTTACAGATGTAATCTTGGGATTTGAGGTGAAAGGGTGGTGTAGAATCTGAAAGGAAATTACAGTGGGAAAGTAGTGGGAAAGGATTAAACACACCAAACCATGATCACCATCACTTATCTTCTGTAGATCATCTAAAGATGATTTGAGAATCAACCAGGAAGGTTTAAATAGCCACATTATAGCATAATGGTATAGTTCAACTGTGAATTGCATCAGCTGATGCTTTTAGTCAATGAATGTGTTGGATAATGCAGGGGAGGGGAATGGTGGCTCCACATATTGTTGGAACCTAAAACCTATCATTCCTGACTGAAGTATCTTATGAGGCCTGATAGGATCTGGCATCCAACAATATTCAGAGGGCTGTAGGTTCCCCACTATGTGGGTTCCCCAGGTAATAGTCCCTGATTCATCCTACTTGGCCTCTAAGCAGGTTGGTATATGATGGCTCATCAAATTTCATATGACATAGTCTCTAGTAAGGGAAGAAGGGACAGTATTCAAAAGCTGTACCATTTTGAGTATACTGCAGTAAAAGGTGTTTCATTGGAACATTTGACAATAGCCTCAGTTTCTCACCATTCTTTCTTTGTTTCCTTTTTTCTCCTCCTCCTCCTCTTCCTCCTTTGACATTAATAGGAAGCCAGAGGGTGAGATGAAAATGTGAGTGGGATTTCATCAATATAATGCTAGCACCGGCTCTGCTTTTCTATTTCTATAAACCCAGGAGCCACTATTACTGCCTTGATCCAGTTCCTAGAAGTGGTGGTCAAGTGGATGAGATAAAAGAGTGCACAATGAATCCACTCCAGACAAGAGTGAGTGATGATGGCATATTGGAGAACCTTACAATACAGAAAAGCTGAGAAACTCATGATGGATGGATGGCCGCTCTGTCTTTTAAAGGCTACCTTTTCCTGCATCTGCTGTAGAAGGCACATGGCCCATTGCTGCAGGAGTCCAAAGTAGTGCCAGTTTCCCAGAATACTTTATTTCAGCTATATCTGATAACCTAGCAGAGAGAGAAAGAATTTGAAAACCCTCACGCATGTCTTTGAACCAGTAGAATGGACTTCTCCTGCACTCTCCTGGTCCTGAAAATTCTTTCAAAGACTTGATACCTAACTCATGTTAGAGAATTTATTGTTGGGAGGGGGTGCTTCAGCCTGCCTAAAAGAAGAGCTGGCCCTATGTGCTGTAAGTCCTGTACTTAATAGTCTTCGTAAAGGCAGAGTTTGCTTTGTGTTTCTACCAGCTCATATCCAAGGGGAGGGGACATAGGACGTTTTCACACTGGGCTTAAGGCAGAAGCAATCCTACCTCACTCTGGCCCCATGCAGGCTCCTTTGCCAGTGTGTTCAAACGATGTCGCAGTGCCATCCCCGGCATCCAGTGCCATCCCCGGCATCATTCCGGGTCCTTTCTCCGCGTGTTCAAACGACGTCGCAGCAAGCCCCGCCCCGCCCCATCCTGTCCCATCCCCGGCATCAGCCCCGTTCTTTGCAATTCCTCTTTTTAAAAGGAATTGCATCTGCCACGGCCAGAATCATACCGGAATGATGCTGCTGTCACCGATCTGAAGCTGCAGGATCCATTCCGGTATGATTCTTTCATTGCTTCCATGCGGCTTTAGACCCCAAGTGTGAAAACGTCCATAGACTGGAAAGGCGGGCATTCTCATGAAAAGTGTCCTTGCAATTTGCAGATATCCCATATACATATTCTGTATATTTCCTTGCAGGGATGGTCCTAAAATCAATTGCATGTGGTGGAATCCAGAGCTTATGACACCTCTTAGCTATAACTACAGGAGAAGGACAAGGAGAAGGAGAAGGAAAAGGAGAAGGAAAAGGAAAAGGGGGCACACTGATCCAGAGTAGGGTAAGAAATTTTACTTTTAGAAGAAAGAAATGCTGACACTGCATTCTTGTATGTATGGATACCATACACCCCAGCCTTCCACAGATGAAAACCAGGAGATGTGTGGCTAAACAATGTTACAATATGGTCAAGATGGCAAAAGCCATTAATAAAGGAGAATGAACAAGCTATGAGAGGTTCTAGAAGTTTGCTTTTGCCTGAACCTACTGGGAAAGTCAGAATTCTGCCCCACCCCTCCTCTCCCACCTGCTGAGTTAACTGAGTGCAAACTACTTTTGAATGCAAACAGTTTTACAGCAGTTGAAGTGGGGGGGGGGTGAAAGGAGGTGAGCAAAATTGGGACATTTTAAAAGCAGCTGAAGAAGTACAATGACAGAGAATTAATTGGGCCTGCCCTGCCAAGTTGGGACATTTGGAAGGTATGCACTTTTCCTGAATAATGGATACAAATAGCCTAATGCTTTTTAACCTGAGTGCATCTTAGTACAGCTGTTATGCTCAACTTTTACCTGTGTTAACTGTCATCTTATGTGAGCTTTGGGACAGAGGTTTCCTTTTCCAAGGCTGTAAAACAGTTATTTCATTTATTGTTTCTGGGAACCAAAGAGATAAAAGGTAATAGTTCTACATATAATGTGCAGAGATATTATTTTTTTGTCAAGAGAGACTATAAATATGATGCGTCTGGAACATTCTGGCTTTGTTGAGCCAAGGAAAGGACATAGCAAGAACATAAAACGATTCCTTCCTCCAAAAATACCTTCATGAGCCTTGCAAATGTGCAGCCTGCCCATCAGAGGTCCATCCAATAAAAGGCATTAACATACCTACTTAGCTTTCATAAAGCTGTCAGCACTGCACTGTAGCAGAACTAGGAAAAGCTACTTGTGGTGGATACAGCTCTCAAAATTCTTCTATAATGGCTGGAGTCCTCAAAAGTAACTTTTGACTAAGGGGGGGTTGCAGACTGCCAGAAATAGTGCAAATTGAATCCACTTTAAGGGTTAGGGTTAGTGCTAGGGAATCATGGGAATTGTTTTTTTTTCTGAGACATTGAGCCTTCTCTGTCAGAGAGCTCTGGCGCCACAATAAAATACAGTTCCCATGATTCCCTAACCCTAACCCTAAAAGTGGACTCAATTTGCACTATTTCTGGCAGTCTGCAACCCCCCTAGGACTTCATCTACACTGCAGAAATAATCCACTTAGACACCACTTTAACTGCCATAGCTATGGAATATGTTTTTAAATGCTATGGGATATGTTTTTAAATTAGTTTTGAAATGTTTTGTAAACTTTTTTCATTTCTTGTTATGGAAGTTGCCTTGGGTCCTGGCTTGGGATAAAGGTAGCTTAAAAATAAAGTTGATAAATAAATAAATAAATAAATAAATAATAGATTTGTAGTTTTGTAAGATATTTGGCTGTTGTCCTTATGGTACAAGTTGTCCTTATGGAGTGATTTATTAGGATATAATAATTACGAAAGACCTTATTACCATATAGGTTTGTATTATCACATTATGTTCCTGGCTTAAAGGCTGTATGAATATGTGAAATCATTTGTGATCCACCAGTTTTGTATATTTGAAATTGCTGCTTGGACTCTATTATTGTCCAGAATTCTAAGACCTAGCCAAGCTAGTTTGGAAAATCAGTATACAAAGGGTTCTTGTAGACTTGAATCTAATTGACTGTCCACTCCATGAATCTGCGGAAGTAGACTCTACGAGATCTCATGGTACCAGCTTTTTTCTTTTAGGGCCTTTGCAGACTGCTAGAAATAGTGCAAATTGAGTCCCCTCTAACTGCCCTGGCTCAGTGCTAGGGAATCATGGGAATTGTATTTTTTTCTGAGACATTGAACTTTCTCTGTCAGAGAGCTCTGGTGTCATAATATGCTACAGTTCCCATGATTCCCTAGCACTGAGTCAGGGCAGTTAAAGTGGAATCAATTTGCACTATTTCTGGCCGTCTGCAAAGGCCCTTAGTGAGGGGGGATGCAGACTAGGGCGTCGGGGACGCCCTGGTCCGGAGCGCCGCGGGACCTCGGCAGCCGGACCGCGGCGCACCTGCGGCGTCCCTGGAAGGAGCGCAAAAATAGCGCTCCTTCCAAAAGACAGGGAAAGTGCACCCTAAACACGTAGGGCGCACTTTCCCTGCCTTTTCCGCTGCAGCGCGTGTGGTCGCTGCGGCAGGAGGTTGCACCGGAAGCGCCGGCCGTGCGGAGGGCCGGCAGCTCCCAGGGCGACCTCAGGAAGAGGAAGGAGCGCCGCTCGTGCGGTGGCTCCTCCTCTTCCAGGTCTCGCAGATGACTCTTTTAGTCGTCTGCCGAGGCCCTTAGTCTCAAACGTGCTACAAGATCCCTTTGCATACTGTCCAGAATTCTGTTAATGAAATACATGCACTTTATATTTGCATCTGTTATGTTCTGTTCTGTTCTGCTCTGTTCTGAATTGGGCATAAGAGCTATTCTTTAACCTGTTGGGCCTTGTCTATAACCATCGACAGGAAGCTGTGAAGCTTTGAGGGTCTGCTACTACAGGAGAGAGGAAGGGGCTGAGATAACTGTGCAGTGGAGACTGCCTGTAGTAGGACCAGAGGCATTCCCCATTGCCCAGTTGCCTGTTTTCCTCCCATCCTCCATGTCCATTGAACAGCTATCAGAGACTATCATTTGGATTTCCTTGAAAAGTTAGCATTTGTATGAAATGCCTTGCCAAATGCTGAAGTATCACAATATAGGCAGCTCCCTTATTGGTCACTCACAATAATGTGTTAATGTATTTACCTTGAAGGCTGGCAAAGATGCTGGAAGCTGTGGATTCCATTCCTGGGAAATCTATACTGCCTCAGTTGTAAAGAGGTCTTACTTGTTGAGGTTATTAATCATTGTATATTTCCTTAATATTGGCACAGTAGTTTTGTTCAAATGGTTATGTTGCAGGATCTCAGAGTGAAAACAGGCAAAACCAGATGTAATAATGTGAACATTGTTCACATTGGCTCCCTCTCCTGTAGCATTTCTGCACTTGCTGAGTTATGATGTGCCTATTTTCCAATCTTCAGCCAAAATGCAACTCTTTGGTAATTCTATCATCTGAAGTATTGCACATTCATGTATTCATACTGGTTCTATTACATAAAAAAAAGCAAGACACTAGGAACAGGCAAGTCAGAGGAAACTGACTTTTGTATGGAGATTTGCAAACTGGTAGCTAGTAGCTCTCATGCCAGTGAGGATGATGAATGTGTTCCTGGCTTTTGTCTGAATTTTACCTGACATGTCCAAGGTGCTAAACCTCCTCCTCAATAGATACAGCACCTGTAAATTTTGATAAAACTCCAGAGCAGATTTGCCACATTACTTATGTGGGACTTGCCAGCCACCACTCAGTCCCTCACTCACATACAATTCAGCAAGGACTGAAAAGACTGACTAAGGCCAGGTCACCCTGGCCCTCTGCCATAACTGAACCCACTTGAATCTCCAATCCAGCCTGTGACAATTCTTCAGACACACCAACCCCTTCCCAGATCTGCCTTTGGGGGGAAACTGGGCATGAAGGTCACATAAGGAAGGTGTGGGACTTAAGCTGCCAGGAACCATCTTCATTTGCTCTCCATGCATTGGAGTGAGCATGGATTCATATCCCTCTTGCAGTGCTGGGAAACTAAATGGAAATGACCTGAGGTCCCTATTGATTCTTAAAGAATGGCTAAGTGAGCTTAGCTTTACATCCTGTTCACCTTTCTATTACTGGAAAAGCAAATATGTTGCAAAGCACATGCAGCTGGTGTTTCTGGAGCCAGATATGTTCTTGCAAAAAAGCTAGTAAAATATGAGCTAGACAATGCTACTTTTAAGTGGATTTGTACTTGGTTGACTGACTAAACCCAAATGGTGCTCAGCAATGGCTCCTCTTCATCCTGGAAAGAAGTAGCCAGTGGGGTGCCACAGGGCTCTGTCCTGGGCCCAGTGCTATTCAACATCTTTATCAATGACTTGGATGAAGGAATAGAGGAGCTGCTTATCAAATTTGCAGATGACACCAAATTAGAAGGAATAGCTAATACCCCTAAGGACAGGATCAAAATTCAAAATGGCCTTAATAAATTAGAAAGATGGGCAAAAATTAACAAAATTAATTTCAACAGGGAGAAATATAAGGTATTACAAGTAGGAAGAAAAAAATAAGATATGGTGGCTGTTTCATCCTGTAGAGTGGCATGGGGGCTGCCTGAACAATTATGTCCAATAATGTGTTGTCTGGTTGTGATATATGCCTGGTAATAGGCTGTCCATCTTGCATCTTCTCCACAACATTCACCACAAATCATGTTAAGTTCACTATAACTTTCTTTTACTCATTTTAAACCTTGAAATCATCCTG
Organism: Phrynosoma blainvillii; assembly: GCA_026167975.1. Lineage (NCBI taxonomy): Eukaryota > Metazoa > Chordata > Lepidosauria > Squamata > Phrynosomatidae > Phrynosoma > Phrynosoma blainvillii. The sequence continues at coordinate 181,219,297 of JANUYF010000001.1, forward strand.
AAATTGTGAAAGTTATGATCCCAAATTCTTATGCTAATTAGTATAAAATCTAATTTTCGGGCTCTTTCATTCTGTTTCATTCAGAAAGTGTCCTTTCAATAAAGTGGCAGGGAATATTACTTTTTAATAATATATCTCAAGGTCAATAGGGGGAGTTATTACCTCCCTCTCCCAAGTGCAAAGATGCTTCCCCAGAAGACTGTCATGAAACACCACAACAACACATAATAGAATTCCTCAAAGTCTAAATGCAGAGGACAGTCAGAAGGGCCACTGCCCACCACCCTGAGTTGATGGGAAAGAATCCCAGGTTGTCCTCCAGGGTGACCCTCTATTTGAGCTGTCAGGTTATCACCATCTCATCTGTAAACAAAGGAATAGTCAGGTTCCCTGGGCAGTGTCAGGATCACACTCAGCATGACACTGTTTGGATGTTCAAAGATTCCTTCTCTTATTGGCTTCATTTGGCAGGCTTAACAAAGAAACTGCTAAAACCCATGTAGCCTGATAAGATGACAAGGAAGTGTTTTAGTGTTATTGATTGTATACAATAGGTAGAATGATGAATTATTTCCTACAGTGTACTCCAAGTGTATTGCATCTTTTTTAAGAGATGCACTTACAAAAAATCTAGTCCTGAAGCCTTAATAAATGAGAAACACTGATCTTCACTGGCCATACCTTCATATTGTAATCATTTTTCTTTCTCCTTCTTATCTTCTCCTGCTTCTTATTCTCTTTTGGTCTGTACTGTATTAACAAGTCAAGAGACCAGATTATGTGAAATACACACATGAGACCATCAGAGACAGACTATCACCATTAGTCTCAGCTATGATTTAAAATACATTGGTATTTATTTCCATTCACCTAAGCAGGGGGCATTTCCATCCAATCCCTTCCATCAACAGTCATCTCCACTGTCTTCCATACCATTTCCATGGAACCCCCTAGGAGCAGATTTTGGGCTCATGCAAGGGGCTGCAGAAATGGAAGGTGGGAAAATCCTGTTCCCTGAATATGAACTTTGCTAGAGCCAGAGATTGTTTATTGTTGTTACTGTTGTTCTTGGTCTTGTTATTGTGTGCCTTCAAGTTATTCTCAACTTATAGTGATCCTAATAACATAGGGTTTTCTTGGCAAGAAATTTTCAGTTGTCTTCTCCTGAGGCTGAGAGAGTGTGACTTGCCCAAGGTCACCCATTAGGTTTCATGGCCAAGCAGGGAATTGAATCCTGGTCTCCAGTATCATAGCCCAACACTTAAACTGTTATGTTGTGTATAACTTTACGTATAACTAGCTACATAATAGTGGCATTAGGAAATACATTTACTGAATAAGAAATACCTTTAATGAATTGCAAAGATGTGTAACAGGACACCAGAAAGAGTGCTCAGTGCACATTGGTGCCTAATACACATCAAGACTATTGTGATGCGCATTGGGACCAATGCAATGCACAATGAACCAATGCAAATTGGTCTCATTATGCATTGGGCACCAATGCACATCAGGCACTTTGCTGACTCGTTGCTGTTGTTGTTGTTGTTGTTGTTGTTGTTGTTGTGTGCCTCCAAGTCTTTTTTGACATATGGCAAAACCCTAAGGTGATGCTATCATGAGGTTTACTTGGTAAGTTTCTTCAGAGGAGGTTTGCCATTGCCATCCTCTGAGGGTGAAACAGTGTGATTTGTCCAAGGTCACCCATTGGGTTTCCATGGCCAAGCAGGGAATAGAACAGTGATCTTCAGAGTCTTAGTTCAACACTCAAACCACTACACTATTTATTATTGTTTTTTCAGATGACAATGCTGCAGAGTGCTGTGAGTCTAGTTCTGTGTGGATTCTGTGACAAACCATAATTCTATGGGACTGAACTGTCTCATCTTGGCTCATGTGACTTGAAAACATTGACATGAATATAATTTATATGACATTAATACCATTGGTAATATCATCAATCACTATCACATTAGAGAAAAAGAAGCTGGAGGAGAGCTCTAGGGAAAAACAACTATTAGGGGAAGGGTTAACCAAACCTTCTGCTATGAAAAGATGTGTTTTTGTTTTTGAGGGGAAGACAAACTAATACTGTGCACAGCTGCAGTGTGACGTGTAGTTTGTTGCTCACATCACAAATGGCTTTACAGCTTCCTTGACACTTACAGAAATTAGATTGGCTCAAATACCATCCATAACAGTCCTTGCTCATATTCCTGAAACATGGATGGGCATTGAAGGGGGGTTGCAGACTGCCAGAAATAGTGTGAATTCGGTCCACTTTTAGGGTTAGGGTTAGAGTTAGGGAACCATGGGAACTGTATTTTATTGTGGCATCAGAGTTGTCTGACAGAGAAGGCTCAATGTCTCAGAAAAATAACAGTTCCCATGATTCCCTAGCACTAACCCTAACCCTAAAAGTGGACTGAATTCACACTATTTCTGGCAGTCTGCAACCCCCCGAAGTTAGTTTTGTTTTCAGGTGGGACTGAATAATTAAGCATCTTAAATTTATTTAATCTACTTCTTGAAGAAAAGATGAACAGTTAGTGTATGTAGTCAATGTCTGTGGATGAGAGGAAAACAGGAAGCTTGACATGGTTCATATATGGTCTAGTAGAAAAGAGGATAAAACAGGAAACCAAAATGGAGCACCATCAAGAATGTAAATGTTTTGGTTTGCTACCTTTTGACCTATGGTTCCACACACACACACACACGGTACCAAGAGTGCTGGTTATTGCAACAGTAACAGATCAAGAGTTAGTTTGCAGAAATCTTGGGAACCTACAAACATTGGAATTTTTTTAAAGTCAAAGTGATTTGATAGTGTTCCCTCTGATAAGATGTCATTGGCTTAACCTGCCTTTCTTCTGTTTAATCACTTTCAGAGACTCATTAGGCCAAGAGGAAATAAGCTTTAAAATTCAAACCACATGCCACATTTCAAAGGACCAAAAGGTTTCAGCCTCTCTCTATTTACAAGGTCACATGCCATGTAATTCTGAAAAAGAGAACACCCAGGATTTTTTTTAATATAATTTATGCAGTTGTGAAGTCATGATGCCTGTTAAATATAGGTGGTTGTTGTTTTTTAAATAACAGAATATACAGCTGAATTATCTCTTCAATAGATGAAGTGAACATGGTTCTGAGACCCTTAATTTTCCAAATTCAAAAGCTGCTTCTGTTTCCTTCCATGCCAGTCCATCATGGCTATGCTACCTGAGGATGGTAGAGATTGCATTTCAAAAGGTAACACTATATGTACATGGAAAGGCAGCCCACTGAATATGAATATGGTTCCCTTTTCATCTCATACTGTTGCTCAATACTGAGTACATTGCAATGTTGCCTAGAAAGGAAGGTTTGTCTGTGGGAGATTGCAGACTGCCAGAAATAGTGCAAATTGAGTCCACTTTTAGGGTTAGGGTTAGTGCTAGGGAATCATGGGAACTGGTTTTTCCCCCCTGAGACATTGAACCTTCTCTGTCAGAGAGCTCTGGTGCCACAATAAAATGCAGTTCCCATGATTCCCTAACCCTAACCCTAAAAGTGGACTCAATTTGCACTATTTCTGGCAGTCTGCAACCCCCCATGTCTCTCATGCTTTTATCCATCCATTTATTTTTCTCTTAAAGGCTATAGGCATTCTACTCATGCTGTGATCATGGCTAGCCTATGTATGAAGCTCTGTAGTAAAAAGAATTCAGGGGCTTCACTTTCCACATAACTGAGTATAATGTAATAGATTTCAGCTTACACACAATCAGCTGGGTCTAGCAGCAGAAACCAAGGTAGAGTTAATAAGCTCAAATCAGCCTGCATTCAGAAAGGGGTGTTTTCATCAACCTTTTCTTCTAAGAATATTAGGACAATTTACATGCCTTTTTCTTAATACTACAATCAAGGGTTGCCTGTTCAGAATCATACCAGCACCTGAGATTTATGGACCAAGCCTCGAGACCTAAAGATGGCTCCTGGTGATGTCATTAACTGTTATGCATTCAGAACTTACCACTGTTGCTCACAGTTTGTCAATCAACTACACACAGAGAAAATATATTTTCCTGTTTGGAAATTAAAACAGAAGCCTTACCTAATGTCTAGAGTCTAGACTGTTCCCAAATCAAGGTGAAATGAGGGGCTTATTCCTTCACACTTACTTAGGGAGATGGGATAAGGAATATTTAAACTAGCCTACATGCTTCTAGCCTAAATGTAGATGAGAACAGAGGGGATGGTAGCCCTGGAGCTACAAAAATGGAGAGAGAAGAAGGAAGTTAAGAAAATATATAGACCTTCTGGAGAGTCTTTGCAAGTTGCAGCATTAAATCAAGTGATCTTTGAAAACTGTAGCAAGCTACTACTCTACAAGCTGAGTTGGAGATTTGAACATAGCCCTTTCCTCTTGCTTGGAGATGAGCTCCCCAACTGGAGAATTTGTATCCTCATCTTCCACCTGGGGATGACATACTGTGGATCCTTGGTATCCATTGGGGTTTGGTTCCAGGACCTCCAGTGGATAACAAAATCCATGGATGCTCAAGTTCAATTAAATACAATGGCATAGTAAAATGGTGTCCCTTATATAAAATGGCAAAATCATGGTTTGCTTTTTGGGAATTTATATATCTTTTAAATATTTTTAAGCTGTGGATGCTTGACTCCATGGATAATAAATCCATTGATGCGGAGGTCTGACTGTACAAAACCTGGAGACTCAGAGCCAAGCCCTGAGATTTGGCAACCCTAGGGAAGTCACATTTATCAAGCATTTGCATAGACCCATGCCTCAGAGGAATTCTGTCCAATTTGAAGTGGGCCTCTTCTTCAGTTAAGCAAATCCAATTCTGAACATACCTGGCAGAATTTTTGGCCATTTCTCAGTAAGCATGTAGTATCACATCAATAACTTTCCAACAGAAGACAATCCAGAAGATGAAACAGAAATGGCACTTATGTTTACCAAAGTACCATGTTTTTCAAAAGGCATATAGGAACATCCTCAGAAGTCCAGACAACAACCAGTCTGTTTGTACTATTTGTGTGGTGATGAAGAAGAATATATATGCAAGAATATACATTAAAATAGAGGGAAAATAAGTGGAATCGAATTTTATGCTTGAATGGTCGGGGGGGGGGGGGAGTCAGGCAAAGAAAGGATGCAAGTTTTAACTACCTGAATCATTCTAACCTTATCAAGTCTGTTTAATGAGATCTCAAAATATTGGGATGTTTGGGTGAGCTTAGTCTGTTTTTTCCCACAGCTGCAATTATGCCCATGGAAAAGGAGGACACCATATTTTAAAAAAATGTATTGGTGGACATAGTTCATCTGGAAGTCACAGACAGGTACAGTGGGCCCTTGGTATCCACTGGGGTTTGGTTCCAGGACTCCCAACGGATACCAAAATCTGTGAATGTTCAAGTCCTATTAAATAAAATGGAAGTGAAATGGTTTTCACAAGGTTTTCTTTTGAAGTTTATATATATATATATTAATATTTTCAAACTGTGGATGCTTAAATCCATGGATTAAAAAATCTGTGGATACTGAGGGCCGACTGTATTCAAGTTTTGGAATATAAAGCACAACAACAACTATGCTTATATAGCTTCCATCTTCTTGGAAAATGACTTTTCCTAGCTAAATATTCATGGCCTAAATCCAATTGCTACTTCCAGTTAGATTAGATGCAGTGAATCAACTGCTGAATAAATCAACACTTAACGTAAACTTCATTCCTTCTGTAGTTCCACTCTGAGAGTAACAATTGGATATCGGCCCAGGAATTCAATTTAAGAGTGTATTGAGAAGAAGAGATGGAGAAAAGCAGACCCTGGCTTATACAGGCTCCGTTTCTTCACCATTGACTAGACAAGACACTTCTTCCAGTGCAAGGCAAAGTATCAACACCAGCAGGTTATTATGCCACATTACACATGAGATCTAAGAGGTTTAGTGCCCAAGAATGTTTGGCATCCTTGCTAAACCCACAGCTCCAACCCACCCCCTCCCTTCGACAAAGGTTTAAATCCACTGTGTTTGTCTGAATGGATGTTGGCAAGATAATTAAACGTCCCATTCAAACATCCTGCTTGAAATATTAAACAGTAATTAGCTTCCTCAACTCCACACACACACACACACACACCGATTGCATTGATAAGGAATGAGGCTCCTAACAGTTTGCCATGCCCTGCTGCCAAAAGGCTTCTCTGTATGAGGCAGATTGTGTTCATGGGGGTGTGTGTGTGTTTTCCCATGAGAAAGTAGGGAGCAGCCATCTGAGAGGCAAGGTAGTCCTCTCGCTTTGCACACAGCAACTGCTTGTTTCACAGAAACGGCAACTAATTTGAGCGACCTCTCCAAATGACTCTTCAAACAGAAATGCCTTTCATAAGTATCCGGGTCAACAACCCTCAGTAACCCAGGATGACTATTCTTGAAACAACAGCATCAAAATAGCCCTGTATAAATAGAAACAGTTTCTATTATCATGCCCGTTGCCTCCAGCATAGCATTCAACACCTTCTCACTAAAATACTCCACTGTGATGCAACTTTGAACAAACAAGGGGGTCTTCTCAGCACTGACTCCTTAATCTGATTTACAGTCTGTCCCTATATTTCCCATTCTTTTTAAAAACCGAAATGACCATTTCTAATGCTCGTAGAAAATCAAGATCTCTTTATCTTTCTTTGGACTTATTTTGTCAAGTAATAGTAAGCACAAGCAGCTAAACTGTCCCTTGCCCACAGAATACTAATGATCCCTCTGCATACCTACCTACAGTCATGTGGAGGGTACTTAGAAAAGGATCTTATCTGGCAACTGTGTTGGGGCAGATGGGAACATGGCCCACCATCCTTCACTACTGTTCAAACTGATTTTCCTATAAAATGAGTTGTTGACCAAGGCATGGCCCAAGTTCTTCTCCTTCCTGCAGACTTCAAAAATTTTGAAGTCTCTAATTGTTTCTTTTACCCAACTGATCAATGGAGAGTTCCAATTTGGGGGTGAAAATTGTGGTTTTCTAACACATCCTTCCTTCAATAGAACTAACTAATTCTGGAATGTGTTTCCTGAAGGAAAACTCGAGGAGTACAACTGAAAGCTGGGGGTGGGATTCTGAGATCTAATCTGCCCTGCAGAATTAATGCAGTTGGACACCTCTTTAACTGCTCAATGCTATGGAATTCAGGGATTTCTGTCAGAGAACTCTGGTGCCACAACAAACTACAAATCCCATACAATGGAGGCATGGCAGTTAAAGCAATGCCAAACTGCACTGTTATGCAGTGCAGATTAGACCTGATATATATTCAGATATACAGTATACAGAACCTGTTTTGCTATGACAAAACTTTAAGGGCAAAAGCAAGAGTTTTCACTCTCCCATGAGTAGTTGTGATTTAAGAGAGCCAACATAATATAGTGGTTTGAGTGTTGGACTAGAATATTAGGAGACCAGGATTCAAATCCCTGCTTGACCTTGGAAACCCACTGGATGAGCTTGAGCAGATCACATTCTCTCAGCCACAGAAGAAGACAAAGGCAACCCCCCTTTGGACAAATCTTGCCAGGAAAACCCTGTGATAGGGTCACCATAAGTAAGAATTGACTTAAAGGCATATAAGAAGTTATGATTTCCACAGACATCCAACTAGAATTAGTTTGCTTTGCTTTCTACAGTCAGTCCATGTTGGTTATATTCCAGAGGGTTCATAAGGAATAGCTTCTCTCCAACATCTGCTATTTGTGGTGGTTTCCTTACTCTAAATGATAGCTTGACTGACCCTACATGTTATAAATGAGGAGTATGTCACGAAACTATTGTTAGAATTATACTTTCATATCATGTGAGATATAGGCAACCTGGTACCCGCCATATGTTTTGCATTATGATTCCTATAACTGCTCATTATTGATCATGATGATGGCTGGAGGTATGGGAGCTGTAGTCTAAAAACATCTGGTGAGTGTCCACCAGATGTTATAAACCTTCTTGGTTATCTTAAAATGCAGAAAGCTGGGATAAAAAATTAAAATAAGAAATAAAAATAGCCCTGAAATAAATGTGATGCTTTGGTGGAAGCAATGGGCCGCATATCATGCAAAGGGTTGCCTCACATATCAGCATGTTGATTGTACTTGTAAAGCACACTGCTTGTGATTGTGAAGTGTTGCATTGTCCTTACTGGCTTTCTAGAAGATGATCTTGGTTTGATCTGATTATGATCTGGGTCTTCTTCTCCAGGAGCACTAAGGATGTCATCAGGGTGCAACTCCTTGAGTAATCAGTGTGTATGTGTGTGTGTGTGTGGGGGGGGAATCAAGCAGAGCTGACTTTGCATCCAAAGCAACCTTTGACCCCATCTCCACCAGGGGCACTAGCATACCATATATGCTCAACTATAAGCTGAACTCATGTATAAATCAAAGACAGATTTTGGGGCCAAAACTATGGATTTTGATGTGACCTATGGATAGGTCAAAGGTAAAATTTAGGGGCAGGTAATAAAGGATGTAAAGGATCTGTTGGAAGATTTTTGCATTCTCTTTCCTCCTCCTTAGATAGATAGGGATTTCCTGATTGCAAACTCCTCCTTCTCTCTCTCTCTCTCTCTCACACACACACACACATTCAAACTAACCATGTGATTTAAGTCACCCCCCCTTTTTTGGGATTAACAGATACTCTCAAAGATTTTCAATTGAACTGCATGTTTTTCCATCTTCCTCCTCTCTCAACTTTCTTTGGAAAGATGATAAGATAAACATTTCCTTTTTACCTGAACTATTCAGCTATGAGGACATAGCTTTTTTATGTATATATAGATTAAAGCCATTAGTAAACTTTTGTTTGAACTACAAGCTACTTGTGTTATTTTTGGAGTCAGTCTCAGGCTTTTGGGAAACATGGGGGGGATGCAGATGGCACAAAGCACTGTCTTGGAGCCAGAGAAGGGGAGGGGCAGCCAGACACCGGGCGCCCCACCCCTTCTTGAGGACGTTATCGGAGTGCTCGCCATTGCACATGGCGAGTGCTCTGATGACGTCCTTATGGCTCAGTGTCCAGCAAAAAGAGAGCCCTAAGAGCCTCAGGACACTGTGCCAGAAGGACGTCTTGACATTGCGCACTGTGTATAATGGCGTGCGGCATCATGATGTCCTCAGCGTGGAATTGGGGCACCTCCCCATCCCTGCTTCCAGGCCGGCCCTTTGGGCCGGTCTGTAGAGGCCCTATTTCACTGCTTTTTCCTGTTATGGGTAGGGGCTGAGACTCAGCTGGGACCATGTGTTATCACACAACTCCATGCCCAGATCGGAAGCATCCTGTTCCCAATTGGAAAGTTTCCCATTACTTTGCCAAGAATGAAAAAGACCTGTACTTAGCTAAGTATGGGGAAAGTCCTGATCTGGTACGGGATGCATCCTATATGAGCAACCTGTGCCCAGATTGGGAAAAGACAGCCAGTGCGATAATCTCCAAACATACACAGATGTCTTACTCAAATCCTTCAAAGCCTGATTCTTTCCACCAGTCCTTTGAGGGGAAGTGCCAAAGAGCTGCCACTGCTGCCATTTTCCCACCCAGGCATTCGAAAAGGTCAGAAGCAGTGCCATGATGGAGAGAGTAAAGTGAGTTGGTGCTTCTTTTACATTCTCCCAGAATGGAATAAGCTCTCACCTTTCACTGCTCTAGTCCGAGAAGAAGATGGTCCCTTTTTTTTGTAAGAGTTAACGTACAGTATTTACATTGACCCAGGTTTTTGGGGTTAATTTTTTGACTAAAATTGCTAGACTTATGCATGAGTATATACAGTAAGCACAGCATAAGTGTCCAGTGAAAGGCAACCAAGATGATCAAAGGTCTTGAAGTCAAAGCTTATTAGGAACAAATGAGGGAGTTGGGTATGTCTAGCTTGCGGAAGGGAAGACTGAGAGGTGATATGTTAGCTTAATTTTAAATATCTGAATGGATTGGGCAAGCTTGTTTTCTGCTGTGCCAGAGACTAGAACAAAAAATCAAATTACAAGAGGAGATTCCACCTTAACATTAGGAAGACCTTCTTTACTGAAATAACTGTGAGTGGTAGGTCTAGAAACAGAGGTTGGATGAGCATCTTTCAGGACTGCTGCAGTTGTTTCTTCCCAGATTGCAGGGAATTGGACTATATGACTTTTTTTTTTGTCCTTTCCACTTCTAAGATGCTATAATTTTATGATTCATCACTGGTGGACAATTACACACTTGCAGTAAGCCAACAGGATTTTGGCCTACGATTGTTAAGCAGCCAAAAATGGGATCACCCATGGACAAAAGGGAGAGCAGGCTTGAGGAAATACTTGTGTTTCTCAAATACACACACACACACATGGTGTTAGGATACAAAATACAACTTAATGAGAACCAGTCTGCTAAACAGTCCAAGGAGAACTAAGCATACTCAGTTATTAAGGAATGCTGAATGGCTGTTGAGGAAGGTGGGAGGAAAACAGTGTGGCAGTAGCAGTTCAGTGGAGTTTCAGCAATGCTCCCCATTGCAACATTTTGTTCCATGCTCTCTATTTTTCTCCCCAATTTTTTAAAGTGGGGGCAGACCAAGGAGTTGTTTGAACAGAGAATTGTGTCATAAGCATACAGACCACATTTCACTGTGATTTCTCAATCAGCCAGCTAGATGTCACCTCACAGCTTGTTGTTCATTTTCCCCAGACTCACTTCAGAATGGACACAAGGGTGGAACTGAGTTTTATACTGAAAATGGATAGTGTTATCCTTAGTGTGTGCATCAGTTCTCAGTCCAGTGTCTCATCTCCCATGGGGAGATATTGCGTTGCTTTTCAATAAGAGAGCTTTAATATTATGTTGCGGTGTAATAAGGGAGATATTACATCTCTCCTACGAGGGAGTTGTTCATGGAAACATCCAGCTGGAAATCATGCCTGAAACAGCATTATGCCCTCAGAGTAAGCAGGAGTGAAATTTTCATTTTCATGTCTTAGTTCTCAAGAGTGTGATTATATTGTGTTGTCTCCCCTTCTTTCAAAAATGTGTGTGTGTGTGTGCGTGCGTGAGTGCATGCGTGCATGCAAGAAGGAGGTTCAAGCTTTAACTTGGCATCATGGCTGGTTGTAGACTATTGTATCTGCACTAGCATTAGGCTCTTTGCTCTAGTGGTTATCATAAGGGTGGGATCCAATATCATTTTTATTGGGCTGTCATGTATGCAAAGCAGTTGTGTGATTTCTTGATTAACTGCTTTGCACAACTGTTCATGCAATGATGTTATTAAATGCAACTGCATAGTGGGAATTTTCATTCCACTAGCATTAAGCTGGATTTGATCTACACATCTTAAATTTTTCCATGCAGCTTCTCAGTACAATGAGACTGTATGCCTTGAGAAGTCCATTTCCATGTGGAAGCTAAGTCCTTTAGCCCATTTCTACTGTCTGTGTTAGATGTCTGGCAGTGTCTTTACCAGGAGAAGTCAAAGACTAAGAGCCTTATCATACCACACTGTTATAGCACAATATTTCACTTTAACTGCCATAGCAACATCCTGGGATTTGCAGTTTAGGAAGGGACATGTAGAATTCTCAGTCAGAGAGCAATTAGGCCTCACTAAACTACAAATCCAAGGATTCTACAGGATGTTGTCATGGCAGTTAAAGTGGCATATAGCATTATAACAGGGTAGTGTGGAAAGGACCTGAGCCTGGAATCTTTTATGTGCAAAACAATTGTTCTATGACCCTTCTGGTGAGTAGGGAGAGGGTTTTCTTTGTTGTAGTGCTTTATTTGTGAAACTCTTTTTCTGCCACAGAGAATCACTTAGCACAGGGGTAGGCAACCTTTTTGAGCTGGGGGCCGGGTTGCTGTCCCTCAGACAATGTGGGGGGGGGGGGAAGCACCAAAAGTAAATAAATAAATAAATAAATAAATAAATAATTTTTTTTAAAAAAATTAAAAATATGCATGCACACTCTCTCAGCCCCAGAAAAGCCATGGCAAAAGCCCTGTGGAGATTTTGCCAAGAAAACCCCAAGAACAAGTAATAACAACAATAATCAATATCATCATGGTGGGTGGCGGCGGCGGCGGCAGGACTGGCCTGGGGCCGGTCCAAAGGCCTCGGGGGGGGGGGGCGCATCCGGCCCCTGGGTCCTTAGGTTGCCTACCCCTGACTTAGCATCTCCTGAATGCTTCTTAGTACCAGGTAAAAACATTGATATTTTCTCAGTCTATGTGAATGAGTTTTATTATTGATTTTTAGTTTAGCTTTTTTTGCCTTTTCAAAAACAAACAAATAAACAAACAATCTTGATGTTAATTGTATTTGCTTTTTTATTTACCTTCATGATGATCAAATCAAATGAAATCTCTCTGCATCAAATAGCAGTAGAATATTTATACCATAACACTGAGTCTGAATGTTCACTCAGAAGTTACAGACTGTCTGGCTGTGTCGCAGGAGCTTATCAGGCTTGGAAAAGAGATTTGACACATTAATGGAGGATAAGCCTATTAATGACTACTAGTCATGTTGGGTATACATTGCTTCCAGGAACAGAGTCCACATGCTTGGAGTGTCATTGCTTCACAAGGACAGTCGAAGAAGGCTATTTCCTGTTGCTTGTGTGGTTGGTAGGACCAGCCCTAATATTAGGAAGAGTGAGGAAAGACCACAGGCAACAGATATTGGTTGCTATGGCCAATAGAGGTAACTTGCAGAATGTAGTTCCCAAGTCTCCTGTGCAATAGTTTCAAGTAGAATAAACCCACTGAATCAATGAAATTTAGCCACTGAATCAATGGAATTTAGCAATGTTATTCACTTAGTTAATTTTTGACAACTTAAAAGTTATGAAGAACTGAATATCTGGTCATTATACTACAATAACAAGAAATGTAAAAATATACAGTATGGGCTGAGTGTCAATGTTTGTTTGTTTTTTTAAAAAGTCTGTTGCCTTCAAAACTTGTGATGAATCAATATATTGAAAATATAAAAATTAATCATTCCAGTTGTGGAACCTCCTCCCCACATTTATTTCTTGTCCTTTAAATGTGTGTTTCTCAAATTATCTGATATGGTGAATCATCTCTCTCCCCCCCCTCCCGCCAATAATATGTCAGGGACTTGTACTATATTTGTGTCCTTAGCTATTACTGATTCTTTCCTGGAAACTTGTCACTTGTAGATGATCACTGGTCAATGGACCACCATTTTAATTAACAATGCTTAACATGCCTCTAAAAGACAAAATGGTTTCACAGAGCTTTCAGTGGCTATTGTTGTTCTCTTTTTTTATTATGATTACTCCCTGGTTTTATTGCACAAACTTGTTCAGCTTTTTTGTAAAAGTTTTGTCCAGCACAGGAGGCAACGACAAGAAGAGAAATAGAGAGAGAAGGAGGAAGAAGAGGGGAAGAGGGGGAAGAGGGAGAGAGATGCGGAAAACACAAGATTTGCTAAAGACTCAGTTTAGAGTTTTCTTTTAAAAAGAATTTTAAAGATCCATCTAGAACTCTTGGTGAAAAATTATGGTGGCTTACTTGAGAATGATTCTGTGTGCCCTTGTGTGCATTGCTTGCAGAGTCTTTCACTTGGCTTAGTGCCTCCCCTCCAGCTCACTTCGCAAGCAGTGCATGCATGCATGGTTGATCCCAAGCAAGCCTCCATAGGCATGAAGAAATGAGCTCTTCTGATGTTCTGATGAAAGAAAGAACTCTTGTTGGATTAATGGAACTTGTCCTTAACTTGCAAGCATCAAAAGAGTAAATCATCACATAATAGGGTGTTGAAAGGCAGTGGCTTCCTATATAGAGATGGAGAGGATCATTTTCATGTATTTTTCAATGACACAATGGTAACATTGTTGGTAACATGTTAGTAACAAGTAAACCAGTGAGTTGCTTTCTGAACTGCAGTATCACAAGCAAAGTACTTGGTGATCAGAATAATGGTAACAATGCTGGTTCCTTCTGTGTTGCTGTTTTTTTAAGTAACATTCCAAACTTTGATTAAGAAAACAGTAATGCCATGGTACCAGAAACAAATCTTGTTAAGTACATCAATAGTAATATAATATGCACTGAGTGTTCATTGATTGGCTAATCAATTCTGGTTTTTTGAATAGCATTGAAATAGCTGAATGTCATTAGGACTTTCTCTCAGTTCCACCACCATCACAGGCATATTTGGTGATGATGCAGGAGACAGCCTTCTTGGCAGCTGCTCCCAAGTTGTGAAACTCCCTTTTGTGGGAGGTCCAGTTAAACCACCACCCCCATAGTCTTTCTCCCAGTAGGCAAAGTTTTTATTTATTTATTTATTTAGGAAGGCATTTGCTTCTAAATATATTGTGGCAGAAGGGGCTTTTAATGGGTGTGTGTGTTATATTTCTATTTCATTAAGTTTAAAATATGTTTTAACTTGTGTTTTTTAAATATAGCCTGGGTTCAATTGTGTTTTACTGTTTGTATTAATAGCTGTTGGGTTTTTAAAGAAAAGGTATACTGTATTTTTAAATGGCTGTAAGCCACCTTGATTCCCATGCTGGGAGAAAGGTAGGAGGATATTAGACAACAAAGTAAAAATGGGTGGGAGGGTGGAAGTGGACCTTTGAAATTTCTTTTTTTTTTTTTTTAAAGAAGAAAATCTGGGGATTTACTTTGTCACTAAACCACCCAAGATTGTGGATTTCCTTTGGAAGGGGAGAAATCAGTCACAGTGTCAATAAGGGAACAATAAGAACTCATGGCTCAGCCATCTGCTAGTAAGAAAATGCTACCAAAAAGGATGGCATTTATGTGGAATGTGATGACCTTCAGGTCAAACTAAAAGAGCTTCCTTCTGAAGAAGTGCCTCTGTTAGCACTGTGACCAGAACAGCATTCATAAAAGGGCTCTGCAGACACTAGTCTCCTTTTTGCTAATACTAGTTTGATCCTTCTGCTGAGTGGTAGCAGATGTCTGAGGACTTGTAGATTGGCCTCTATCAAGGAGGGTAAGTGTGACATAGAGTTGTGTGTATGTGTGTGTGGGGGGTTCTTATCATAATTTATTCTGTTCACAATCAGAATCAGTTCAAATGTGTTTGCACAATCTCTGCTAAAGCTTCCTTCCTTCCTTTCTTCCTTCCTTCCATGTTCAAAAATATCAGTCCAGTTCTAAAGCTGAAATCTTAGGAAATACTTTTACATCAAGTCTCAATAGTGGAAAGAGAATGAATTTTCTTGTTCCTTTGTCCCTTTACTGAGCACAACACTGCATTAGTTAACTAAGCTTCACCTCCTCCAACAATAAATATCTGCATGATAATTATGCTGAAGAATCTGAGAAACTATAAATAGAAGCATTTGCCATAAAAATAAATAAATAAATAAATAAATAAATAATCCGAGTCAGGCAGTTGCAAGGGGGAGGGACTGCACTGCCCTCTGCAATCCATTGCAGAGGGCACACCCTACCCTCTGCTATATACAGTCACAAACCAGTTTTGCTGTTGTTCATGAAACAGCTTGAAAACATGCCTTGTTTAAAAGGAAAACTGTGATTTATTTTACTACTTTCACACAATGGAAATTTATTGGTGGCAAAATCAAGCACAGGGCATAAAAGCCATGTTGTTGCTGTGCACACAATCCATGGGATGCATGTGACCCACCACCCAGTGGCATTGTCCTTCCCCCTTGGCTGCCCACAGAGACCAACAGCAAGGTAATCAAGGCACTGGGGAAGGCAGGAGAGGCAGGCATGGGCACTCACACCTCCTTTCCTGATGCCTTGTCTCTCTCAACTAAGAGAGACAAGGTAGCAGAGAAGGGGGCAGCACTGCATCTTCCCACAGTGGGAGGGGGGCCCAACCAGGTGTCAACCATCCTCTCAGATGTCATCCAGTATGGTCCATACCCCCCCACACACACTCTCTTAGTGATGCCACTGCCACTGATTTATTCCAATATTAAAATGGCCATTCATATCCAACTATCAAGAGATTCAGAAGGACTAAGGGCCTTTACAGACTGCCAGAAATAATGCAGCCACTTTAATGGCCCTGACTCAGTGCTAGGGAATCATGGGAATTGTAGTTTTTTTTTTCTGAGACATTGAGCCTTCTCTGTCAGAGAGCTCTGGTGCCACAATAAACTACAGTTCCCATGATTTCCTAGCGCCGAGCCAGAGCCATTAAAGTGGACTCAAGCTGCATTATTTCTGGCAGTCTGTAAAGGCCCTAAGTTCAAACTCTGTCTCAGCTGCAGATTGAGAAGCAGCTTTAGGCCACTCTCATTCATCAAAACACAGCCTATGTCCAATAAATGTCATAAAGGTAAAGGTAAAGGTTTTCCCTTGACAAGGTTGTCTAGTCATAACTGTTGAGGGTGGTGCTCATCTCCATTACTAAGCAGAAGAGCCAGCATTGTCTGAAGACAACTCCGGTGATCTTGTGACCAGCATGACTGCATATAATATCAATAGCTTTTACATTTCTATACCACTTATCAGTGAACTCAGCACTCTCTAAGCAGTTTACAATCTGTAAGCCAATTGTCCCCAACAAGCTGGGTACTCATTTTACCAGGCTATGAAAGGATAGAAAGCTGAGTCAGCCTTGGAGCCCTGGGATTGGACTCACAACCTTGTGGCTGCAGTGCCAGCATTTAACTGCTGCACCACCAGTGTTACCTTCCCACCAAAGTGGTACCTATTTATCTACTTGCACTTTTATATGCTTTCGAACTGCTAGGTTGGCAAAAGTTGGGACTAGTGACAGGAGCTCACCCCATCATGCGGCACCCGGGCCTCAAACTGCCAACCTTCTGACCTTACGATAGTCAGAATTGGCATCTTAACCAATAAGCTGCCACATCCCTAATACAGGTCATACTGATCTAAATTACAGACATGGGGTGATTATAAGGGATTGTTCAGGATTTCAATCAGCCATACTTCTAGGTGAATTTGGAAACATCAGCCGCCATTCCATGAGAGCTGAACATCCTCAGTTTTTCTTGACTTCATGGTGGCAGGGAGGCGGAGGGAGAGGTTCCCCCACAATTTCCCCCCTAAAATTTTTAATTCAGTTCTGTAAACCTTGGGATGTCCCCAAACCTGTTAATACTTCCTTCTTGAATGTAAATGGTACTATTTCAGCTACATAAGGGGAAAAAGAAAAGAAAAGAAAAAAACCAGGCTGCTTGGAAATAGAAAGGGGGGAGTGGGAGGGAGAAAGGAGGAGACTGGCACCATGTGACTGCTCAATATTGGGACTGCCACAGGAGCAACTTACCACACCTGTGGAGTAATGGTGTGGCAGCCCAATGACCACTTATTGACAGGTTTTCCCATAAAAAACAGATGCACACTAACAATGCTTCAGAGGAATAGCAGTAATGGGTCAGAGACGACATCATGTGATAGGTGCTGCCAAAGGCACTATTCTCTTGGTACAATTGCAGTTTAAAACCCACATATAATAAAGTCCTAACTGAGCAAAAGATATTGTAGCATTAAGCTTTTGTCGACTTGGTCTACTTCGTTCATGCATCCGATTCATTTCATACATCTGAGGAAGGAGACCAATACCTGAGCTTATGCTGCAACGTCTTTTGCTCAGTCTCAAAGGTGCTACAAGATACTGGAAGATTTAGTTTGAAAGTGGCATACAGAATAATGTTGGGGTGGCTTCCATGTCTGTGAGGCAGGAAAAGCTCTCAAAATTATAATCCAAATTTTAAAGGTGGTATCCAGGGTGATGCATTTATTTTGTGGATAGAGTTTAACCTCTTGGACGCCTTCTTTGAAGTCTGAACTAAAATTCAGAGTGGATACACTGCCTGACTGACAAAGTTGCCACTGAATAATGTATGTTAGAGAGTGATTGTTAGCATGCTGCTGGCTGTATCTTTCATTGCAATGGCTAACATATTTTGTTTAAATTATTCACACAAACATATTTTGTACTTATTCTCACAGAAAACCAATATGGGGGGAGGGCAGAAGTTTTAAACATCCTTTTGTTGAAACAACTTCTTTTCTCACATACAATTTTTTTTCCATTTATTCCTAGGTTTTAACAGTGTGCTACTTGCCCTCCAATATTTGAAGTAAGCAAATCAACATTTCCTAAAATTGAATCAGATGTGATGCAGTAATTGGTGAAGTGAGTATAAACTCTCTCTTTTTGTCTTGAGAGATCTTGAAATCTAACTACATTTACTTCAGCACAAAACATGGATGCATTTCCTGAACACATGCAGATCAGTCCTCACATATAGCAGTTCCACCTTTTTTATCTGATGCATTTTTATAATGTTGTTAGAGGTTATCAAAATCTGGATGTTTTACCCCGCATACTGTGATTGCAGTGGCTTTTACTCACAAGTAGTTCACACCCTGGCCTAAGACAGGTCAGATGGACAACTGGTGGTACCACACAGGTTTGTGTGTGTGTGTTTCTTTGGATTTCTTTTTAATTTGAAGGCCAATAGGGATAGAAAGCCTCCCATTACAATCTCACATGCAAGAACCAAGACATCCAAAAGATGATAAGGATGAAGCCTATTTCCTACAATTAAACTGTTTTCTTTTCCAGATTGAGATTTCCTAAGATATTTATTCGTCAACAATAAAACTTGAAAATGTAACAAAATTTACCTACAAATGCTCTACCACAAGATCAGTGGTCTAAATGCAAGATACATAGATGAGGAAAAGCATATGCTATTGTAAACAGATGTCTTTTATCTCTTGAGGACGCACCTCTATAGCAATTATGGTAAACATATATATAGTCTAGTTGGACCCTGTAATGCTGATCACTCCTCAGTAAATCACTTTGCACGCTTCCACATCTCTTTGTCAAATACAGAGTTATAGAACCAGGTCAATGAATGGAAAATATGGGTAGCTGTGCTTCCCAGTTTATGAACCACAAAGCCTTCTTCAAGGTGGACCAGGCTACATATGTTTCAGTGTGTGTGGCAGAGTCTCATTTCATCTAAAAACAAACTAACAGATTTACTCTTATATATCAGGAGAAAGGAAATAGGATTTCATGCTAGCCTCAAGTATGCCTTATTATAGAATTCACCTCCTGGTTCCTGTCATTTTGACCCACACTTAAAATGCATAGCAATTCACTGATAGGAATATAACAAAGGAAATGAGCAAGAGAAAAGTAAGGAATCAAAGAACATAAATAAACTGTAATGGTAACAGGATAATGGCAAAGAATCATATATGAAATATAGATGTCTTCCTCTTGAAACTTTTGCAGGTGAGAGAACACAAGCAGGAAAGAGGAAGAAGAAAATGCTTGGTTCTGTGCACATGGATGCTCCCACAAGCTCTTTCTTTGTGATGCACATAGCTCAGAACTTTAATCTGATAATTTAAATATTCCTGTCCCCTTTCTGTGCACTTAATGAAACACTGCCCCCACTGCCACTTTTAGATAATATAAAATATAAATAAATAAATCATAATCCATGCTAATTTCCAGGACTTTATGTCAACTTTGTCCATGTGAGATTTATATGCAAAGGATGCTCATCCACATGAAACTACACAGAAGGCTACACATATTCCAGGTTTGTTTATGAAAATCTGCATGTTTGGTCTGTTTTACCCCTCATTGCAGTGGCTTTTACCCATAATTAGTTCACACCCTGATGTAAGACAGGTCACACGGGCAACTAGTGGTACCACATAGGTTTGTGTGTATATGTTTCATCAGGTTTCTTTTTATGTTGAAAGGCAGTAGGGCTAGAAAGCCTCACATTTTCTCACTACTGGCATCAGTAGGGGGATGCAGGCAGTGACACTCTGTGTGTGAGTGACACCATTGCTTCCCAAATATCTGCTTTTTGATAGAAATGGGCTTTGGCATTTGCCTGTGTCCCTTTAAAATGCTGAAGAGATGGTGTGGATGGGGTGAGATTCAGTGGGAGGAGAAAGGAGAGGCCCCAAGGTTTATTTTAAATTTTAAATTTTATTTTCTTTAATTTTTTAAAAAAATATTCTTTAAAAAATTTTTTTAAACATACAGTCATCCCTCCATATTTGCAGATAGGCAGGGAGAAAGTGGGCAGAGATGGCACTATTTGCAAATTTTCCATATTCACGGGGATCTTGTTCCCCTAACTCCCACAAATACAGAGGGGCAACTTATCACATTTTACCAAATGTTCACTTTAACCACATGAAGCTATGTACACATAAATATATTTAGGCTGTCCACATGATACTGTAATTTAAAGGTATAATTTTAATTTTGCTAGTTGTTCATGTCCCAACTATAGCCATTACATCCAGTGATATATCAGAATTACAATTTATGAGTAACATTCATGCAAGAAACATTCCTAAGGATTCTGTATGGTGTGGTATGGGAGGAGGTCAATGGGAAGTGACACCACAAGTTACCACACTGGGTGACATGAACCCAAGTAACACCACTGTTTCTCACCACTAAATAAGATTATGCGAGTCTTTTATATATATATATATTATTTTTATTTTGACATTTGGGAATTTTTTTTGACATAATGTTAATACAAATATGCTGTTTTTTCTACATAATGCCCCGTTTTCTGTGCAAAACAATGAGGGTGGGAGATTTTTGTGTGTGCCAATAACACTTTCACAAAAAGTCGAGAAATTGCAGCAGCTGACCATTTTCTTGATGAAGACAAGCAATTATGTTAAAATTATTTACATACCGAAAGGGGAAGATACGTCAAGAGAGAGATAAATAGATAAGTACATTGGCACACACTCAGTATTTGTATAATCAAGGCCAGCCCTACCATTAGACAGAGTGAGGAGCTTCCACCAGAAACAGAAGGTCTTAGAAGAGAGAGCTGTGATTTGGACTGTGTCATTTAAGGACATGGTTTTAAATGGTCTTTCTCTATTAACTAATTTTAAATGGTTGTTTTACCTTGCCCAGTTGTTCAATAGACTTTTAGTTTGTTTAGAATATTCTTACAATTTTAAATTATTTTAAACCCTATGAATGGATTTTATTGTATTCTACCCTAATATCTTTGGAAGTAGGATAAGATTAAAATATTCAGATGGATAGATGGATGCATGGATGGGGTAGCCTCTTGCCAACTGTTGTAGTGGAGGACGCTCTACCATTATGAGTACTGAAGAAAGATGCAATAGCAGTCTTGCAAAGTGGGTCATAACTTGGTAATGGGTGCTAAGGAAGGAGCTATTTTCAGATGTATATTTCTTGGAGAATTACCATAGTTCATTTGCTCACATTTTTTTATTTGTGTGTGTGTGTTCTCATCAGTCCTCTGTGCATGCTCACTCTAGGGAGGGGAAGAAATAGATCTTGAAGTAATCAATTAAAACTAGTGACTAACGTGGAACTCCATTCACTATGGGGCTTTGCAGACTGGCACAAAGGGCCAGCCTGGGGGTAGAGCTGGGGTGGGGCAGCCTGGGGGTAGAGCTGGGGGTACAGCTGGGGGTAGAGCTGGGGTGGGGCTGCCCTGACTCCACCCTGATGTCGTCATCTATCCATCTGCATGGCGTGCGGTGTCAGTATGCCCTATTGGCACAGCATACGCACACTCTGTTTCAAAAGGGCACAAAAAAGCTGCTGCGGTGGCTGAAAGGGCAGCCTTTTTTGGGGGCGGCAAAAAGGAGGATTGAGGCTGCAGCGTGTGGTTGCCACGGCCCCAATCCACCGCTCCCAGGGATGGCTCTGTGCCACCCCTTTCGGGCTGTCTATATCGGCACTATGTTGTAATTAACTTTTCCCCCCAATAATGCAGCTATACCTACATCACATCATGATTACAACCAAATGAGGAAATATTTCAAATAATAATAATAATAATAATAATAATAATAATAACTTTTAGAGTTACAACAGTGTGGCCTCACATGATAGAAGAGAAGGAATATCACATTGTTGGAGTGCTGCTTGTGTTGTAATACTTTCTGTTGAACGACAATAGTCAGATGTTGTCTGTTAAAAGTAACTCTGTTGTTGTTCTTTTGTTGTTGTATTTCTTCAAGTGATTTCCCATTTATGGTGATCCTAAGGAGAACCTATCATAGGGTTTTCTTGGCAAGATTTGTTCAGATGGGGGTTTCCTTTGCCTTTTTCTGTAGGTCTGAGAGAGTGTAACTTGCCTAATATCACTCAGTGGGTTTCCATGTCTGAGTAAGCAAGCAAAAGCAAAGCAGCTTCATACCACACTATGCAATGTCTAAGCAGTTTACAACTGTAAGCTCATTGCCCCCCAACAGTTGGGTACTCATTTTAGCGACCTCAGAAGGATGCAGGCCTGAGTCTAGCCTGAGCCTGGCTAGTATTGAACTCGCAACCTTGTGGTTTATGAGTGAGTGGCTGCAGTACAGACATTTAACCACTGCGCCACCAGGGCTCCTGAATAGAGATTCGAATCCTGATCTCCAGAATTGTAGTCCAATGTTCAAACCTACACCACACTGCCTTACTGTTACTCTTCCCTGGGGAAATACTGGGATAAACTTGCACAAATTGAAGATCATAGTTATTTTTTGAAATAGTGTAAGTATGACAGCAGGTAACTACTTTGGGAAAACAGTGGAACTATATGTTTAAAAGTAAGTGCCCAAGTTCTGAGAAGTAAAATATGGGTGTATATATAGTAAACAGATTAGAGGCTGGCCTAATATTGTCATTTAAAATTAAATATGTCAAATACTCTCAGCCTCAGAAGAAGACAAAGGCATAACACATTATGAACAAATCTTCTCCCCCACCAAAAATATAAAAATAAAAATGATAGGATCATCTAAGGGTCACCATAAGTTGGAAGCAACTTGAAGGCACACAACAACAACAGCACAGACAGCCAAATTATGTGATGTAATGGTTTGAGCATTGGACTACAACCCTGGAAACCAGAGTTTGAATCCCTCTGGGTGACCTTAACCAAGTTATATTCTCTCAGCCTCAGAGGAAGGCAAAGGCAAACCCCCTGTGAACATAGCTAGGGTTGCCATAGGTTGGAAAAATCTGAAGGCACACAAGAAGAAACAAAAATACCCCTGGATCAGAAAAAAAGTTGAAAACAACTGGAGTAGTATAATTTGTGAAGACAGGAACTCCTGGAAAGAGCACAAATCATTATAAATTAATACAAGAATATGGAAAAAGACTTTTAATTGTGAAAAAGTCTATTTCATTAATCTTTTATTAAAAATCAGCTCAAAACCCTAATACTGTTCAGGCCACTTGTATGTATTGAAAAGGCACACCCAGTCAATCCATGGCTGAGATGAAAACCACATTCTGCTGCTCCTGGACCATGGGGATGTGTCAATGTGGCCTTTGTTCATGAATGTTTCATTTGTTGGAAATTAGTTTTCTCCCCATGGATAAGAGACATTCAAAATAGGTGACTGGAACAATTTCCTATTGGGACTTTACTATTACAACATTTTTGGAGGTATTTATGCCAGTTATTTCCTCAGGGATGGTCTATCATAAGGTAAAGTGAGATGCCTGCCTTGGGCAGCAGATGCTAGGGGGCAGCAGTGGCAATGTTGGCTGTACCTCCTGATTCCCAAGACATGCTCTGTACTGTAGACCCTAAGTTGCCCTGAGATATGGTGAGCACCAATGAAGGGAGGGGCAGTTAAAACAAGTAACTGAGTCCGGATACTCCCGAAGTCTGTGCCATCACTAGGGTTGGCATCACCTAGTATGGTAACTCATGGTGTCACCCCTCCATTGACCTCCTCCCATACCACACCCATACAGAATCCTTAGATTCTTAGATTTTTTTTGTACTAATGTTACTCATAAATCCTAATTCCCATATATCACTAACTAACTAAATTAAAAATATACCTTTAAATTACAATATCATACCCACAGCCTAAATGTATTTACATGTACATAATTTCATGTGGTTAAATTGGTAAGAGGTGATGTTTTTAAAGAAAATGTAAAAGGAATTATTTATTTATTTATTTAAAAAATAATTTTAAATTTAAGAAAACCCTGGAGCATCTCGTTTATCATCCCACTGAGCCTCAACCCACTCACCCCATCTATTCAGCATTTGAAAGAGACACAAGCAAATGCCACAGCCCATTTCTGCCAAAAGGCAGATGTTTGGGGAGCAGTGGTGTCACACCCTCTCAGGGTGCCACCTGGTGTGGTCTGAATTCCTCGCACCTCCTTAATGATGGCCCTGTGCCCTTACTGTAATGCATAGGTTGCCTTTCTCAATGGTATCATTATTTGTTGATTATTTTTGACATTTATGCTAAAATCAGGACATTTGAAAGAAAATAGTGATACACAAAATAAACAAGTTTTTTTTTATTGTTCCACCATTGCTGCAAGAAAGAGCAGGACTGGGACCCAAGTGGGGGAAAGGAAGTTGGGGGTTGGACAAAGGAATATTTACTGTAGCTTCCAGGGGGAAGATATTTAAACTTATGCTTAATTCTCTTGTTAAAATCAATAAGATTAACAAGTGTTTAACTTTGATTGGACCATGCTCAAGGTATGTATATGTGTGCATTTGTACAGTTCCTTGGCTGCTTTATAGCTATATCAGAATTTTTTTGTGTGATGTTGATATTATTCACTGTACTTGCTAATCATCCTTTCAGGAATATATATATAGTGTTCTGTCTTGATCAGTGTTCTGTCTTGATCAGTGATTGCTTTTATTATTGCCCTGGGTAAAGTTTTGTGGGGTTGTACTGAGTTCATCTTACTCTTTTCTCCATGTATTGTGACTGTAATCCATGGACATTTGGGATCATGGTGCATTTACATAGAGCCTCTTGGAAGCTGAAGCAGCCTTTTTGATCTGCAATGAGTTTCCTCTCATTAGCTTCCTAACTAATTTGATAGCCACTTCCTTGTGGATTAAAGCCAAGTTACTGCCATCCAAGCCTTCAAACCCTCCAAGATACATTATTGAAATGCTAGTCCTACTCAGCTGTTCATTATTTGGTCCCACCTTAACTCTGGGGCAATTTCATAAAAAAAGACATTGATTGATTGATTGACTGACTGATGTTACTAACATGTTTACACCATGCAAAGGAGAGTGAGGTCTTGTGTCTTCATTTGATCCACTCTTTCCCATCCCCATGAGTTCGGAGGTTTGAACCAGAACTTGGAAAACTACAGCTCTAGAATACCCCAGTAATGTGGCTAGTGATTTAATCCTTGATTTCCTTTTTCAGGATATCTTAGGAACTGAGAAGAATGTACTAGAGCAGTGGTCTTTCAGGTCCCATCCAGCATGGGCAACAGCTGGGAAATCTGGGAGTTGAAGTTCCAAATATCTGGACGACCTTAATGTTTGACAACTACTGTACTAGAGCTCTCTAGCAGAAAGTCATGAAAGTTGCAGTTCATAAATATAACATTTACATGTTCGGATGAAAGGCATAAGGCTTCCCACATAATTTGAACTATGTTAGATCAGGGTTCAAAATAGCACAGGATCATCTACAGACAGTCCCCTGTTTCAGACATCCCCTGCCCTAAAAACATGAAGGGATGGGGATGGGAAGACAGTTAATAATGATGCAGCAGCAAGGCAAATAGGTGCATACATGCTTTGCCGTCATGGGACAGGAAGCATGCTTTTATATCTGCCCTTCTTCTATAGAAATTCCTGCATTTATCAAACTACACTGTTCTATTGGCTTGATACCACTTTAATTGACCCATCCTCACAATTTCCTGCTAAACAGGGTACTAGAATTATTTACTAGAGAGCTCTAATGCACACCTTTAAACTAAATTCCTAAAGTAACATGATTTAGTCTTTAGTTCCTCTTCTCAGGATACTCTGGGAACTGTAACCCATTTATTCTCAAGTGTGGGGAACTGTAGCTTTTAAGAGTAGCACCGCATAACACTCTGTAACATAAAATTCTAAACACATCATTAAACCTCAGATCCCATGATTCCTTAGGCTGGTGCTGTAACCGTTGAAGTCTGATACATCTGTGTAGTTCAGATTAGGGATGTAAAGAATACTAAAATTTTGTCCTCTTTAGCAAGAAAGAATAGTCAATAAAATGGGCAACTGCTGCAAGGTTTTTAATCATTTGGGTCTTTTTCTTCAAAAACTTTTTTTCTCAAAAATGTGTTTCTTTGTGCAAAAATGTTGCCTTTGCAAAACTTGGAATCAACTAGTTGATGTAAGTAAATTATTTATTTGGTAGGAGTTTCAATTGATTTCCCCTACCATGCTAGATATTTCCAGTTTACACTGAAGATTAAAAAAAAACATGCTTCAGTGGATGGGTTCATTAGAATTTTATATTTATAGTCTTCTCCTTTAAAATTCAATAAATCAGGAAGGCCTGTTCCCACAGGAGAAGAAGGTTGATGATTTGAAGAAAAGTGTCACATGGATGTATGGTTGTTATGTGTGCATGTGCCTTCAAGTTGCCTGTCAACATATGGCAACCCCATGAATTTCATAGGGTTTTCTTAGGCACTGAATACTCAAGAGGTGGTTTTGAGATATATCCTACAGCTCCTGGTCTTCTTTGGTGATCTCCCATCTATGTTCTAACCAGGGCTGACCCTGCTTAGCCTCCAAGATCAGGTGGGATTTGGTGCCTTTAGGGTATTGAAGCCTCAGTCCTGTCGTTAGAAACATTCAAAAAAGAAGGATAATTTTCTGGAGCTCAGGCAAGAGCAGCAGAGGAAACAACAATCAAAGAATAGAAAATTAGAAAAAAGTGAGTCTTGGTATGGAATGGGATGGGGAAATTATTTGGTTGAAGACCAAGACCCTCATGCAGAATGTCAGGACATCTAGTTCTGAAAGGCATGTATGGAAGAAAAGTACTTTGAGTCTTTCTGGGAAGTGGAGGACATTGTGATCCTCTTTATTATCTTCTCTATTGATTATATTAGAGGACCAGCATGTTGTAGTGGTTTGATCTTAGGACTAGGACCCTGGAGAACAGGGTTTGATTCCCTGCTCAGCCATGGAAACCCACTGCATGACCGTAGGCAAGTCACATACCCTTAGCCTCAGAAAACCCCATGATAGGCCTGCCTTAGGGTTACCATAAGTCAGAAATTACTTGAAGGCACACAGCAACAGCAGCAGCAGCAGCAACAACAACAATTGATTATATTCTGCATTGGTTTGTATTTTATATTATTATATAATACACAATGCTGTATAATGTGATGAACAAAAATGGGTAAGCCATCATGGTCTAGTGCAGGGGTAGGCAACCTTTCCCCTTTAAGGGCCGAGGGACTTCAGCTCCCAGAAGCCTCAGCCATGTTGGCCAATAGTCCCATGTTGGCCAATAGCTCCTGGGATTCTGGGAGCTGAAGTCCCTTGGCCCTTAAAGGGGAAAGGTTGCCTATCCCTGGTCTAGTGGTTTGAGCATTGGACGATGACTCTGGAGACTAGAGATTTTCCAAGGTCTGGCTATTCACACAAAAACTTGTTATTCCACAAAAATTCACAAAGAATGTGTTTGTGTTGCAAACACTGATTTTTTTTTTCACATCTGAATTTTTGAGAAAGGCCCAAATTACCAAAAGAAGAAATCAAAACCGTCCATCAAAAATTGTAAAAGTATGCTGCCTTAGTTTAAGTTTAGTTTCACTTTACACACACAGTTCTTCTTCTTCTTCTTCTTCTTCTTCTTCTTCTTCTTCTTCTTCTTCTTCTTCTTCTGTTTATTTATATCCTGCCATCCTTCCAGTACAGGGACTCAAGGTGGCTAACAAATCTAGAACAGTTCAAGTTAAAACAGTATGTATGTGTGCACTGCATATATTCATGTATAAGTCTAGAATTTTTAGTCAAAAGTTGACACAAAAAACCTGGGTTAAGATGTTGATGGGTCAGTATAAGTAGTGTACTACTTAACCAGGATATATATATCCTTCTCTGAGTAGAGTAGTGAAAGCCAAGAGCTTAGGGGGGTTGCAGACTGCCAGAAATAGTGCTAATTGAGTCCACTTTAAGGGTTAGGGTTAGGGTTAGGGAATCATGGGAACTGTAGTTTATTGTGGCACCAGAGCTCTCTAACAGAGAAGGCTCAATGTCTCAGAAAAAAAAAAAACAATTCCCATGACTCCCTAGCACTAACCCTAACCCTTAAAGTGGACTCAATTTGCAGTCCATCCTGAGAGAACCTAAATGAAGCACCAATTCCTTCTACTCTCTCCACTAGCATGGCACTGGCCTTTTTAAATGCCTGGTTGGGAAAATGATGATGGTGGCACTCAAAAGAGTGAAAAGAGAATAGATATATGTGTGTTTTCTTAGCCCTGCCTGCACCTGGTCAACTCCCCCACGCATCACACAGGAACCATTTATTTACTGTAGTTCCCTCCTCATCCACACAGTCTTTTTGGGTAAGGACAAGGAGTTATGCCTGCTGGAATTTTATAAACTATTTGGCAGCATTTTCCTTTGCTTTGCTTTTACATCCTTTGATACATGCCCCTCACTTTTACTCTAAGGTTATCCATGGGTCATATCCAAATCTATAATTTTGGCTCCAAAACCTGCCTTGACATGAGATCAACTTATACATGAGTATATACAGTGTCCCTTGGTATCTGCTGGGGTTTTGGTTCCAGGATCCTCTGTGGATGCCGAAATCAGTGAATGCTCAAATCTCATTAAATACAGTGGTATGAGCTTTATAGTGAGCTGTATATAAATTGGCAAGGTTAGCTTTTTTGAATTTATATAATTTAAAATTTTCAAGCTGTTAATGGTTGAATCCATGGATAAAGTATTCATGGATACAGAGGGCCAAATTATTTTTACTATTTTATTTTCTTCTGAAAGTATTTTTTAATGCTGGTGTTCAATTAGATTGTCTGTATCAAAACTGATAAATAATTTAGAAACCTCTCATACTCTCACCTATGGTGCAGTGGAAAAAATCTTAGAATTAATTGATCCTCTTTACGAAAATGAAATAAGTGAAGATTTGCATCCCTAGGCCAAATTCAGAGAACTTTCACCAATGTTATCCTGCCATATTGACAGCCTTTTCTAATCAGGCTTCTCTTTCCATTTTTCTCCTCCTCATCTCAGTCCAACTGGATCACACGACAAACATCTCAGACGTCTGACTCATAGTTAACAGGATACAACACACATGAGTAATGAATACTCCAATAGAGTTTCTACATGTGACACCCTCTGGCAGACATATAATGGGGCACTATTTCTCTTGTCATTTCAGTTTGTCTAATCTGGTACTGTGCTGTCATCTCCTTTTCTCTGACTGCTTATTAGAACTGTAGTTTATTGTGGCACCAGAGCTCTCTGAGAATGAAGGCTAAATGTCTCACAAAACTACAGTTCCCAGAATTCCACAGCATTGAGCCATGGCAATTAAAGTGGTGTCAACCTAGATTATTTCTGCAGTGTGGATGCAGCCTCTGGTGAAACTAAATAATTAGAATACAAAGTGGATTTTATTTTTTCACAGCAGCAACTTCAGGCCCAGGACTGCAGATAAAGAACAATCTTTGCCAATAAGTTTACCTGCCTATCGCCCTTTTTATCATTTGCCATTTAGCAAGATTTGCTTTCTTGTTGCACCGGCACAAAGGACAAAAGATGCCTCTTTTTGGGTTTAAACAGGCCACAACTTTTATTCAACTATACAGGGTCTTTTTTCACACAATTTTTAATCAAACACAAAATACTATGTCACATGTGTATGTGAAGGTGTAACCAACCCAAATGGGTGGTCCTTCACATCATATGACAAAGCATGTAAATAAATAACAACAAACAACTTTGGCCCTCCCAACCGGAACTGACGTCATAATTACTTATATTACGTAACTGATTTAATGATGTCATGTTCTTATTATCTGACGTAATTTCCCCCAATTTTAATTTTTTGCCAAATTAGCCCCAATTAATTTTAATTAGCCAATTATTTCGCTGTGGGGATGGGGTCATTACCCACTACAAGAGGGGGCCAGCCTAGCTTGGCATCCCCTCTCTCCCCCCCACCACAAATCGCTCTCCTAATGTGCTCAGAAAGCAATTGCATATAAATATCAGAACCCTCTGGGGAAAGGTGTACCCCATGTACAGTTGAGGCATTGAAATCTGTATACTGACATGGTCAATCACAAAAATGCCCAATCTGGTCAGTTGCTTTGAAACAGATCGATTGAGCCAGCGTCGTGTGCCATTGATGGCAGCATCTTTACAAGCCCTTGGCCAGCTGCGCCTCGGCAGTAATTTTGTCCATAGTAATACGGCACCTGGAATGTGTTTCCTTATCTCCTGTAAGTCCTTCACCATTTGCTTTGTGAGCTGGAGACACAGAACCTTCACAAGGTCATTCTCTCCCAGGTGTATTACTAGTAGCCGGGGGTGTGGATGTGCCTTCAAAAGTTCAATAAGCAAGGGAAGTAAGGCTCCCCATTGCATGCCCCTGAGACCGAACCACTGTAGGCTGCCAACACTTGCCAATCCCAAATTGGGGGTGCGTCGTTGTTCCAATATATGGTGCTCTGCCCAGAACACGAGACTATGGCCCACTATCCATATCTTCCCTCAGAAAAACCCTGCTTGAAAGCAACAGATAAAGTCAATTAGTTTCTGAACACAATTGGGGAGTTCCCTCAGGTGCGTACATAAGATTTGAATGGCTTAGATCGCCACCGGCCAATTTGGCGAATATCGGCATCACTTAAACCATGAACAGCTGCAGTGTTGCTGCACCAATACGAAATGAATGAGAGGAAAACTGAGCGGCAGGCATGTTGGCTCACCTCAAGGTCTCCTTTAGGACCGCCCTAAACTGAAACTGAGTTAGTGGAATGCCTGACACATGTACAAACAAATATCCTGGCACATTCGGCCTAACATTCATGTAGTCCGCCAATGCTATCACTGGGCAGATCTGACCCTCAGGCACTTTAGCCAGAGTGATAAACTGACCTCTAGCTAGCTGATCAGTTTTTGATCTCCTGTTAGAAATCTGAATCCCATGTTCTGATGTAGTAACATCAGACAAAAGAAGTGCCCTACTAGATTGATCATTGTGAGAGCCAGGGACAATCTCGCTAATTCTCAAGGCCGCAAAGAAAGCTATGGCAAATGCAGCCTCAAACAAAGCCAATTCCTTGAGTGAAAAACAAGTAATGGCTAAGTGTTGCCACAATTTCACCAGCACTGGGCCAGTGATCGGCAAACGAGTGTCCCTAACTGCAGGGGATGCTCTGATCCAAACCTCCAATGTTCTCCTAACCCTAAAATCAATGGTAGTATCAGGAAGGCCACTGGCCTTAGAGTAAAAGGCCAAGGCAGCCAGCCTGCCCCTAATGGTAACAGGAGACAAACCTGTTTGCCTAAGATGGACTATAAAACAAAGAACAATATCCACCTTGATGGGCCAGACCTCTGCCTCCCCAACATTTGACAAAAATTGTCTAAATGCATTCAGAGCTATCTGATAGGACTTGCGTGTAGATGGGGCGATAGACTGAAGGATCGCCCTGTCGATTTCTAGTCTCCAAGGCTCCAAAGAAGTACTGGCACCTCCAATGGGTGCGTCGAAGCCTCGGGAGCCAGCTGCCGGAGCCTGGAGAATTGAAAATGAGAGAGGGCATCCACCAAAGGATTAAGCAAACCAGGCACGTGGTGAGCTTGAAACAAAACATTGAATTTCAAACACTGAGTCACCATGGCCCTGACCAGACACATTACCTTGGAGGACTTGGAGGACTGAGAATTTACCACATGAACAACCGCCTGGTTGTCACACCAAAACCAGATGGTCTTGTTTGCAAATTGATTTGCCCACAAGTGTACAGCCACAACTATGGGAAAAAGTTCCAGAAACGTCAGGTCACGAGTGAGACCGTTCTCTACCCAAGCATGAAGCCAAGCCTCAGCAGCCCATTGGCCATTCCAATAAACACCAAAACCATGGGCACCAGCAGCATCGGAGTGTACCTGAAAATCTGCCCTCAGCAGCATTTCAGACCTCCAGAAAGAATTACCATTGAATTGGTCCAAAAAAGACTCCCAGACCTTCAAGTCCTCTCAAATCCCCTTAGTGATTCATATATGATGGTGTGGGGCCGACACCCCTTTGGTGGCCCTATAGAGTCATGCACAGAATGCTCATCCTGGAACTATCACCTTACAAGCAACATTTAATAAGCCTGTAAGTGACTGAAACTCATGGAGTGTAGCTTTTTGCTTTCCCATCATTAACCTAACCTGTTCCCTCATAGCCACCAGCTTGTCATTTGGTAAACGAGATATCCCGACAATGATATCCATCTCGATTCCCAAGAAGGTAAGCCGGGTGTCAGGGCCTTCTGTCTTCTCCTCAGCCAAAGGAACTCCCATCTCAGCCATAAAGCCCTGAAAGGCAGCTTCACTACATTTTGAAGAGTTAGATCTCCAGCTATCAGGAAATTGTCCAAATAGTGGGTGACTGCTGTATTACCTGACCTCTTGACTGCACACCAGTGCAGAAAGGTGCTAAATGTTTCAAAAGCCAAACAAGAGATTGAGCATCCCATCGGCATGGCTTTGTCAAAATAATACTTCCCATCGAACTGAAAGCCTAAGAGGTCAAAGTCATCTGGGTGTACAGGGAGCAACCTGAAGGCTGATTTTATGTCACACTTCACTAACAATGCCCCCTTGCCTAATGCCCTAACCATCTTGACAACTGAGTCAAAAGAGGCATACTTTACAGATGTAAGCCTAGGATCTATGGCTTCGTTAACGAACCCCCTTTTGGGTATGATAGATTGTGAATTAACCTAAATTCCCCAGGGGCTTTCTTGGGTACAACACCCAAAGGGGATAAGCAAAGGGTAGGAATTGGCAGTTGATCATGAGGGCCTGATATCCTTCCCACTGCAACTTCTTTTGCCAACTTGTCCCTTACAATGTCTGGCAAGTCCCTCACAGAACGAGCATTCGGTGCATACCTGTAAACCCTAGGACCTGAGTAAGGGATGCGAAAACCCATAGCAAAACCATGAAATATATAAAAGGCTGAGTCCCTATTGGGGTAGGTCCTCAGCCATGCCACCAGCAGTCCAATTTAATTGGCGACTGTACCTTTTCCTCCCGGTGATGATGGCTGAGGTGTACCTCCTGCCCCTGACTTCTTACCTCTAATACAAGAAGCACCAGAGTGATTCCCCCTGCAGGTGTTGCACTTATGTTCGAACCTGCAGGGTTGTCTCCTGCACTTACCTGTATTGAAGTCCCAGCAAAGGCCATATAGCTTCCTTTCCCCCATGCCAGGCCTCGCATTCTGCCCTCTCGGCTGTGTAACCATGGGGACAAACCCATTGTCACATCAGCTCGAAGGGGAGGCCCCAACCATTACATCTGCCCACAGCTCTGATTGTACATGTCTCCAAGACAATGAGCGGTCTTGGGCAGCCCTCATTCGAAACTGCTCATCATATTGCAACCAAGCTGCACCCCGAGAATTGTGATGGCAGTTAGTATAAGCCTAGATCATGATCTCCTGGTATTTGGAGAAATCAGGTGACCTGTGAGGTTCTTTTTCCTTAATAACCCCCCTGTAAATAGTGAAGCCCATTATCCAGTTGACAAAATTGCATTCCAACTTAGGGCACTTAAGTGCTTGAAACTCCTTCAGGACACTGTCCCATCTTTTACCATGATCCTTGGTTCAGGATAGCAAAACGTAAGGGAAAATAAATCAATATAATCCCCTTTCCAAATTCTTTCCTTGGTGGTAAGAGGAAGGTGTGAACCAAGAGGAGTTGACATCCTAGCATATGGGTTGCATTCCACAGCTCTGTCCACTCCCATTAAACCAGCCCCTCCCAAAGAGGAGACCCTTGAAATGTCACCAGCCACAGAAACTACTTGCTGACCAGCCTGCACCCTCGAGTCAGACACCTGAGAGGCCCCATGTGCCATCACAGGTGCACCCAGTTTAGGTGTTCCACGCCTAAACCCTGCCCAACTTGCCCACCTGGAGCCCATACTGAGGTGGGTCAAACGCCTGTGAAGGACTAGAAAGAGACAAACCTGATGACGAGGCTTGCTGGGAAGCATCACCAGCTGACTGCAATGGTCCCCCAAAGTGTGGCCCAGCAACAGCTCGGGTGTCATGTTGAGATGCAGAGGCACCTGCCTAGTCTCTTCTCCCAGCCTCGGAGGTCTGCTCCATCCCGCCTTCACCTGGAAGAACTGCTCCTCGCAGGAGATTATAAAGATCTGCCAAAGTAAGCTGATCGGACACAGGGGCAGCAGCACCCTGTTGCCCCACACCTGGAACCTTTTTCAAGAGTTCCCACACATCGGCTATGGTTGGTTGCCCAACCTCCACAGCTGCAGCCACCGCAGGACCCCGTGCTGTTTCTGATACCTGTGACTCAAGTGTAGCTAGTTGACCCTGAGTGGCCAGCATTTCTATGTCCAGTATAGCAGAAGTGCTGGCAGAGGGGTTGGCGGCTGTAGGCTGAAGCCCCTTCTGGGCAAGCTGATTACAAACTGCAACACAAGCCTGCATGGTCTTGCCCAGTTGTGTTAATTGTGCCACAATCTCGTCATCTCTGCTGGCCGTATGAGAGGGCCTTTTTGGTGCAGAGTGGACAGAGCCAGATGCATCCAGAGCTGCATGCCTCTTTGATTGGGCCTTGCTGCGGGGCATGTCCTGCACAAGTGTACACCCAACACCGGTAAACACGAGTCCTCAAAAACACATCACCTACCTCAGATGACTACCACCGGGCCCGGGGGCCACCCTTCCCTAGTCCCAAACAGAGACGCCAACTGCCAGGAAGCCTCACTGGCGAAACCACCAAGGGAAGGTGTCCAACAGTGTCCTAAAAAGGCACCCCCCACTGGGAAACAACGAAGTTGCCTCCAGAAAAACCACCCACCGCTGGGGGAGAGGGTTGAGCCTGTTAAGGCTGAACGTGTCCCAACCCCCCACAGGATGAGTGGGATCCCGACCTTACCAGTCCAGAGTCACCAAGGCACCGCTAGGCGTAAATCCAGCCAAAGCAGTCCACGCACCCGGCAGAGAGCGCGTGATGCAGCACCCGCCTTGGCCTGGTGCATGCCTGAGCCAGGTGTTCAAGATGCTGCAAGCCACTCTCTGGGCCTGCGGCGACTGGCCTGAAGGACTCGCCTGGCCTTACACGCCAACGAAAACAGAGGTAGCTGCAGACTGGATTCCTCTTCGCTTTGCTCCAAAATTAACACCAAAGCCCAATAAAGGCAAAATGCAGAAAAAGATTGCTAGGCCCAAAGCCGCGCAAGCAACCACAGAACGCAGCTAAGTGAAGTGACTCGCTCAGCTGCTGCTCTAAAATGGCTGCCACCAATTGTGTTCAGAAACAGGGCTATATAGCCCTCCAGTCCCACAGGAAATCTTGCGATGCTTGAAGACTCACGAGATTACCTAGCATGTCTTATAACTTTTACACAATACCTGATTGGTTCAGCATGCATGAATTAAGGTGGGCATTCATGCGCGCTAGCCAATTAGGCATCTCTTATCCTAAAATGGCTGTTGCAACAAGAAGCCCCTCCCGACTAGTTGGGGGAGTGTCTTTCTTTCAACCAATGTCTTGTACAGCCTGGTCTGATCTTTTACTGATTTTTACTGAAATTTCAATTTTATTATTGTTCTTACTTTTATGTTGCATTTTATTTTATTTTAGTTTGGACAAAAGTTTTCGAAAAGCACAGTATCAAAAGAAAGAATTAGTCAGGTGATGGGATATGCATGTGTGTATCCCATGTCTACTTTCTTATTATGTGTACTTATAATTTCAAAAGTGTGTGACCTAAGGGGCTATCAGACTCTGAAACCGCTCAAAAGGATATGTTCAATAAAGCAGCAAATTCTGCTTCCTATGAGTTGTCATATTTTGAACTTTCACAAAGCACCTACAAAATATCAAATGGGTGACAAAAAACAAATATCAGAAAGCTACTAGGAAAAAAGGAGAAAATATTAACTAGAAAAAAGAGGAAAATATTGACTTCATACTGCTTTTTGAACTACAGGTTGAGTCTCCCTTATCCAAAATCTGAATTCCAAAATCTGAAATATTCCAAAATCCAAAACTGTCCACAAGGGTGGCTTAGAAAGTGATACATTTGCTTTCTGATGATTCGGTGTACACAAACTTTGTTGCATCCACAAAAATATTTTACAATATTGTGTATAAAAGTACCTTCAGGCTCTGTGTCTGAGGTGTATATGAAACATAAACAAATTTTGTGTTAGACTTGGTCTCATCTTCAAGATATCTCATTATTTATATGCAAATATTCTAAAACAATGCCCAAATCCAAAATTCTTATGGTGCCAAGCATTTCAGATAAGGGAGACGCAACCTGTATTGATAGCTTCATACAAAATTGAAGCATACAGAATTGAAAGGGTGAGGTTTGTATGTGCAATTGCAATTATTCTACCATGGGTGATTAAAATGTGGGTAAATGAGAAGTCCTAACCAGTGTCAGATTCCCAAAGATAAGCTTTAATGGTCACACCATATTCTATTGTAGTTCAGAGGAGATCATCCAAAAGGAACATAAGCTAATGGCTCATGAATGGGGCTCTGGTAATTTGAGAAGACCTGCAAGCAGGCCACCATAAAAATATTTCATCTGATGCAATGCTGTCGCGATTAAAAAACCATTACACAGCTCATGCACAACAACACAACAGGGATGTCCAGCCGTTTAAAGCACACTGTATATATAAGCCTCATTTCCCATGTGTCCTTCCCAGATAATAAATACTTTCCCCCTCGGCTTAAAAAGCCTGCCTCGGTGAAGAAAAGGAGTTAATTTAAGGCTCATTAGTTTATTTTTAGTTGCTCAAGATCTGAAGGATTTGAAAACATTTCCTTTTTCTAATAGGACATGCCTTCCTGTGCACCAAGGCTGTCCATTGACCTCACTCCCTGCTGGAAGGTGCCACTGATCCATGACAGAAATCCTGTGAGGGCTTTGAAAGTTAAATAGGAACCAGAAGAAAGTATTATCATGCTTAGCTGATTATGACATTGGAAGCAAAGTTCAACTGTGACTTTTCAGGGGAGGAAGGCGTAGAGCCTCAAACAAACAAGCATTTCCTGTGTTTGCCTGGAAGAAACCAATCATCCCACTCTTGGTCTACAGTGCAAACTACTGCTAATTTGCCAGTAGCTAGGAGGGATTTCTGTTCTTTGCTAGGGCTCTGTGGCAACTGTTTTGTTTTAAATAGAAATTTAGCCATGAACATACAGCCTCTTTAAAAATTGAAAGAAAGTCAAGCCATAATTGAAGTGCATTAATGGTAATTACGTCTTTCTTTCACTCATCATTCTGTCAGAGAAATCCATTATCCCGCCATCTCGATGCTTCCACAAAATTGCTCTTCCCTGTAGATGTTAAGAGACTTGAGGAAATCACAGCTTTGTTCTATAAAATGTCCCTTAATGCTTGCCCAGTCTCTCTGTACTTCTTTATTTTTTCCCCTCTCAGGAAACAACAGCCCATACTGATAAAATGTATAAAGCAGTTTGGGGTTCTGATCACAAATGGGACCACGAAATGGAGAAATGTTCTGAAATTTTAGCCACCTCAGTTACTGGAAAAATTGGAGTCAACCAAGACATTTTGCTTAGTCCGAGGGGAATCATATGGCCCTCTAGATTTAGAGATGGAAAGAATGCTCACAATTACTTGTTCTTGGGTTGAAAAGGGAGTTTTCTGACAGTTGGAAAGACTAGTTAGGAAGGCAAACAAGAACTTTGACCAATTTTCTCCTGGTATTTGAACATCTCAAAGTGCATTTGTGGAGGAATTATCTGCAAAGAAAAACATAAACCTTAAAAAACCCCAGAAAAAAACCCTTGTTTTATAATAACAATGATGGTGATAATTGTTTTCTGCATAGAAAACAGTTTTTGTGCAACCTCCCCCCTCCCATGGTTTTTTTCTCTCCACCTAATAGTTCCTCTGGAACAATTCAGAACATTCAAATATGAGAATACAACAGAGAAATATTTATTTTCTCCCTCAGCATGGAAAAAACTGCCATAATTATTCTTTCATTTATACAATTATGAAATAGTCAAGGATTTACATCTCTACTCCACATATGGTTGGGTGGCCAACTATGCTAGTCTAAGGTAGCATAGCCAGTGGTGATGAATTCTGCAGCCCCAAAACATCTGAAAGGCTGCACAATTTGCACCCTAATCTATAGCAATAGGTCAAGGCCAGGTGGCATCTCTTATTCCATTACTTGTAGACAAATTGTGAACCAGCAGTTGAATTTTGTTTCAGCACTGGCAAGGGGATGGTGTCCTTCAGCACACACAAGGGCAGCAGACTAGATCTAGAGTTCTAGGACAAGTCTTCTCTCGTATGCAGCTTTAACAGAGGAGGATGTAAATGGGTTTCAAGAGGAACAATTCTGGGGCTGCCATCTAAGGCAGCTGTCTCACACTGCCTAATGGTAGAGTTGCAAAGATTTTGCCTTTTTCTTGAATCATGAAACAAGGATGCATTACCAGAAAGGTTTGAAGGCATATGATGCAGCAAACTTGTCAAAACTAAATAGGTTCAGGGTTTTATCATTGCATAGATAGAGATCTGCTGGGTAAGCCAATGTCTTGTTATATTTGTGTGCCTTCAATTCATTTTCCACTTATAGCAACCTTAAGGTGAACCTATCATATATATTTTTTGCAAGGTTGGTTCAGAGGGGGTTTGTGTTTGCCTTCCTCTGAGGCTGAAAGAATGTGACTTGCCTGAAGTAACCCAGATGGTTTCCATGGTCAAGCGGGAATTTCAACCCTGGTTTTCAGAATTGTAGCCCAGTACTCAAATTATTATACCACACTGGCTCTCCAATATCTGATGCCTCAGATTCTGTCATGGAAGAAAGACATGATATAAATGTAAGAAATGAATATATTCCAAACCTGCAGTCACATTAGGGCAAGAGAAAAAAAATATGCAGGAGTGAAAGGAGATGAAAGAAAACAAATATTAAAATAAAAATGAGCAGTATGATGAGTCTAGTTTATATGAAAAAGGGAAGGTTTCCAGACCCCCAAAAAATGAAGAAAGTGTCAAAAGTATAGTGTGAAATTCATGCACGGAATGGGAGGTGATAATCTTGTTCCCATAAAGAAGGGCTAAGCACAGGGAAGATGGAAGCTCAGATGCCCTGAGGATTTGATTGAAGGGCAGAGTGTCAATTCTTATGATGAGAAATAAAATAAAGAAATCTTGCTTGCAAGTGGATATATGAACACAGAAATGGCAGAGAACCCTGTGCTGATTCAGCTTAGTGTATTTGAGAGCAT
The DNA here is from genome assembly GCA_026167975.1 of Phrynosoma blainvillii. NCBI lineage: Eukaryota > Metazoa > Chordata > Lepidosauria > Squamata > Phrynosomatidae > Phrynosoma > Phrynosoma blainvillii. Next base: position 181,258,669 of record JANUYF010000001.1, read on the forward strand.
CAGCAAATACTCCTCTCACCTCAGATAGGTATGCCATGCATTTTAAAATGTACTCATGAGTGATTTGGAAAGTCTTATAGGGTCTTATCGCATTCACCCATAGCTGACCATCTGCAGCCTGTCTGCAGCCCATCTGCAACCTAGCATTCTTCTGGTGGATTTTCATTGATGGGATTTTCCCATCTTTGAAAAGCTGCAGGATAAGTGTGAGTTGCAGACGGGCTGCAGACTGGTGACCATGGGTAAATGAGATAAGACCCGTTTTTGGCACTTAAACACACATGTATCCTGTTGGGAGAAAGACGGCATACAGTGTGTGTGATAATCTCCATTGATAGTTTAGGCATGTTTTTAACTTTTGTGTGATGTAAATTCCTTTAGCTCTGTTTCTTTAAACTTTTTGTAAGCCACCTTGAGTCCTGTACTTTGTCATTAATTCAGTTTTGGAATACCTGAAATATAACTAAGTTACGTGACAGTTACAATTAGAGAAGGGATAACATAATTCCTTTTTGCAACATAACTACAATTGATTTACTTGCTTTTATAGATATAGGAAATGTGAACTCAGTACTCATGTGTGCTTTGTATTACAGCAGGCAAGTAGTTCAAGCTATTCAGCATTTTTTTTAAAAAAAATCTTAAAACTAGTTACAATTATAATTCCAAAGCTATCAAAAAGTAATTATCACCACCGTTACAATAAAAAACCTGCTTCTCTGAAAGTAACTATAGTGATAACTAATTTCTTGTGTGTGGCCTGGAATTACTGTAACTAACCCATTGTTACAGTGGATATTAATGAACATTAGTTACTGCAACAATGGATTAGTTACTGTCAGTTACGGTTATAGTTGAATTTAGTTACAGAAGTTACCCACTATAACAAATGATTTTTAAAGATAACTTTCCAAACTCTGGTCTAGTTATTTTGAGATTAGTGGGCAGGTTAGAAGGAAGCATTGAGATATGGCTCTGAAGCTGCACTGCTGTAGTGATTTCTGGAACAGAACAGTACGATACATCCTGAACACTATGAATTCTGATTTTGAAAATCTGTCCAATGTCAGAAACTCATCAGAACCATTTTTCCTCCTGATTGAGAAAAGAACAATTGGCAGAAAGCTATAACTGCAATCCAGTTAAGATCAATTGAATTCTTTATTACTTTTACTACCTCTCTTCATCTGCCTCTTCTTTATATGAATTATTCTGCCATCTCAAAAACAATATTATGTTGTGGCTGGACATTATCCATGAGTAGGTCCTAGATGAGACGTCCTCTGTTGACTCTTTCTTTTCGTTTATGAATTGCCTGTTTCTTTCCCCATCCTCTGCAAATCCTAGAGGAAGCAAGATTCTTCCCACAGTCACCCACACACCTTCTGTCTCTATTCTTAAAAAAAAAATAACAATAACAGCTCAGCTTATTGCAGTGAGTGAGTCCAGCTGAAGCAAAAAAGATTTAATGAAATTAAAACTAAAGCAGAGAATTTTCACTTTAGAGAAGAGATTCAGAGGTTCCAGAGGCCGTGTTTACTCTTGGGTACATTCAAGAGAAGCAGAAAGTTTTTTCCTCCCTTTTATTTTCTGTCATCTTTTCAAATAACCTATGAATGTTATAGCAAAGGTATCAAAACAAGATATTCAGACTTTTTCTTTCTTGTCTCTTTTGAAGCAAGCATCACTTATGTTTGGTTCAGATACAACACTTAACTCTCATTTGATGCCATATGGATGAGCCTGGACCATAACGCTTGGTGATCACTTGCTCCCTCCTCTGTCTCTTCTCTGTCCTCAGAGACCCCAGTTGCCACACTGTCTTGTGACCAGAGGCACCAGTAAGTCTCCATTGTCTGTTCCCACATAACTGTTGTTGCTGCTGTTTTATTTATTTATATCCCACCATCCTCCCAGTACAGGGACTCAAGGTGGCTAACAAATTTTAAAATAGTTCAAGTTAAAAACAGTACAAAACAATAAAAATGCAATTAAACAATTTCAAAAAGTTAAAGCATTAGCTGTTCAGATTTAAAATTTAAAAACTCCTACAGAACTCTTATAGTACCTATGTCAGCGTGAAAAAGCCTGACAGCATAAAAATGTTTTTATCTGCCACTGAAATGAAAGCAGGGATGGAGCCAGCCTGGCCTCTCTAGGAAGGGAGTTCCAGAGCCTGGGGGCAGGAAGGCCTTCTCTCTTGTTCTCACCAAACACACCTGAGTGGGTGGTGGGAAAGAGAGAAGGGCCTCTCCAGATGATCTGAACACTCTGGTGGGCTCATAAAGGGAGATACAGTCCTTTAAATAGCCTGGATCCAAGCCGTATGGTGTTTTATAGTTCAAAACAAGCACTTTAAATTGTGCCCAGAAATGGACTGGCAACCAATGGAGCTGCTGTAGCAACAGAGTTGTATGATCCCTGTAGCCAACTCCAGTTAACAACCTAACTACAGCTCTTTGGGCCCACTGAAGTTTCTGAGCACTTTTTAAAGACAGACCCATGTAGAGTGGATTACAATACTCCAAATGGGATGTAACCAAGGCATGTACCACCATTGTTACTATGTGCCTTGGAGTCATTTCTGACTTATGTCAACCCTAAGAAAAAACTAACATTGGGTTTTCTTGGCATGTTTCTTCAGAGGGGTTGCCATTGTCATCCTCTGGGGCTGAGAGAGTGTGACTAGCCCAAGGTCAACCAGTGGATTTCCATGGCCAAGCTGGGATTCAAACCCTGGTCTCCAGAGTCATAGTCTAACACTCAAACCACTATACCACACTCTCATTCACACATAAATACCATGGCTCAAGGGGCTCCATTTAGTTTGAAAACGTTAGCCGGAAAGATTAACAAGCTATGACAAAATGCATTTGTAATTTACACAGACATCAATTAAAATCCATAAGAATATCAGACTGGAGAAAGTGTCACTCACTACCACAAATGTCCTCTTGGCTATTTTTGTGGCTCTCAAGATTCTCTGAAGATGCCAGCCACAGATGCTGGTGAAATGTCAGAAAGAAACTCTTCTAGAACATGGCCACACAGCCTAAAAAACCAACAAAAAACTATCTCAAGATTCCCTTTTTGCCCTCAATGCCCCTTTGCTTCTGGAAGGACAGTTTTCCATGTTTGTGGCCCTCCCCATAGGCTGGGGAAAACCTTTTGAAAAATGATCCCTGTCCTGTGCCTAAAATGGAATAGGAAGGGCCCAAACTGAAACTGCCTCCATGCCCAGGGAACATGGGGAGTATTTAGTGGCCAAAAATAGGGAATCAAATGGAGCCCTCTAAACCTGAAATTTACCCACCCTTCTTCTATTCAGTGGCCAGCCCCCCCCCCCCCTTGAACTCTTGTTTCTTTCCTTAGTCGATTATGGGCCTATACAGATTGCCAGAAATAATCCAGCTTGAGACCACTTTAACAGTCCTGGCTCAGTGCTAAGGAATCATGGGAACTGTAGTTTATTGTGGCACCAGCTCTCTGACAGAGCAGGCTCAATGTCTCAGGAAAAAAACACCCTACAATTACTATGATTCCCTAGCACTGAGCCAGGACAGTTAAAGTGGTCTCAAGATGAATTATTTCTGGCAGTCTGTATAGGCCCTATATCAGTGTCACATTGCATAAACATGTTGAAAACCCTGAATCCTCACAAGAAGTAATGCAAAACCTAAAGTTAAGCATCCTTCCCTTTTGTTAACCAGAAAAAGACAAGTACTCTCCCTTTGCTCACCTGTATAAGAATTCAGTAAACACCCAGTAGAATATGGGTTGAAAACTTGCTAAAATCCAGCCAAGCCAGGGCTTCTTCTCCTTTATATCTGGCATAATTTACAATTGCTACTAAACAGAATACAGTGGGCTCTTGGTATTCACTTATCCATGGATGCTCAAGTCCCATTAAATACAATGGATAGTAAAATGGTCTCCCTTATATAAAATGGCTAAATCCAGGTTTGCTTTTTTGAATGTATACATTTTTTTGAATATTTTCAAGCCATGGATGCTTGAATCCATGGATAAAGTATCTGTGGATATGATGGGGCAACTTTAGGCCCAAAATGCCATGGAAAATGAGTAAACTGCATAGTTAGAGAACACTGTCAGATTTCAACAACAGAATATTCTCTCTGGTATAACAATTTGGAAAACAAAGGTGGCTAGCGGCTTCCATGTCATTGTCCAGCATCACAGTGACTCCATTTTCAGTCTTTGTTTGAACTTCAAAAGAACTGTCCAAGGTACTGAAATCTATAGGTTCTAATCCCCGGATAGCTTCTTCAAAGTTCAGATGAAAACTTGGAGCTGATTCACAGCCCCAATGACAGGGAGCCACCAGCACCCACTGCTGGAAGCCATGCATTCTGAGACCTACAGGAAAAAAGAGATGCCACCTCAAAATTAGGAAGAACATCCTAACAATAAGAACTGTTCAACAGTGGAACACACTCCCTCAGAGTGTGGTGGACTCTCCTTCTTTGGAGGCATTTAAGTAAAGGCTAGATGGCCATCTTTAGACAGTGTTATTATTATGTCTTCCTGCATGGCAGGGTGTTGGACTGGATGGCCCTTGTGGTCTCTTCCACCTCTATGATTCTATGACACACACACTTTTTCCTTTGGCTATAAAAGTCTTAAACCCAATGAATTGAATCTGACATGGGTATCTTACAGGAGAGTGAGCTTCTTCAGATGCAGTTATCCTGGCTGGCTCCTCCTCTCCCCGTTAGGTGTTGATTCTTGTTCCTCTGAATGTGTTACTTGTTAAGGGGATTTCACAAAAGGTCTTACTGGCTAGGCTGACCAGGGGATTTGGGGAGCAATAGTTCAAACCCCTAACTTTTACAAGCTTTGATTGCATGCATGCCTACTGAAAAGGAAGCTCACTGAGATCAATGAGATTTACCGCCTGATCGGTGTCTATAGGATTGCTATGCTTAGCTGTGGTTACTTTGAAATGGATTGGATCCAGAGGGAATGAGGCTCCTCAGTAATTAAGCGATAAGAAATACTAAGTAGATTCATGCAAATGAGAGGAAAACACATTGGAAGCAGAGCTGTCTTAATCGTGCCTTGCACTTGACATCTATTTCCTCTTGACATCTATTTCCTTATAATCTAAACTTTTAACTTCAATTCCCAAAAGTAGGAATGAAATTGATTTAATGATCCAAGCGGGTGTTTTCTTCAGTGGTGCAATCCATGTGAAGAAAATTTACAGTTTCTGCAGGTCAAAACCCACACATTGCAAGAGCCTTTCCTTGTAAATCTCCAAGATAGGTTTAGGATGGTTGCCGTTATTTTTGTAACCTTTATCTGAACCATAACTTCCTCACCAGGCACTTCATAATCTACCTTTGAGACCTCAAGTCTCCAGAAGCTAAACTATTCCTTTCAGCTTATTCTACTGGACAAAGCAGCAGCCCAGCAGCCCTCGGGGGGGGGGGGGGGGGGGGGCTTTAGTGTTGGTTCTTCAGAGAACAGAGCCCATCTTTTATCATTCCTTGTGCTAAATGGAGACATAACCTTCCCTTAAAACCTAACTACATCCTCTGCTTCATGGGCGCCCAAGGACATACAATAGGTTTTTCAAATGTTAAAATGCAATTTTAAAATAACAGGCTTGGCATGCAGTTGTCAGAGGTGCAGAGCCTGGCACAGGCAGTAAAATAATAAAGTAAAGAACTCATCATGGCCTGACTTTTTATGACAAAGTCCTCAGTCCAACATCTCATCCATGTAACATTAATATTTGCATATGGAGATATGCTACCAGAGCATTACACAACCCCCATGCAGAATAGCAACATTTTGCAACACATTTCTATAATTGAGTGCTATTGCACAATGCACAACCATAATGCAATGTATTGGATGCACAACCACTATGCAGAGTATAAGATGCATAATCACAGTGCCAAGTGTAGGATGCAAAACTGCAACACAATGCACAATTTCCCAAGACAAGGTACAGATGAATATGCTATCTGCACAACTTCACTTTGGTTGCTACCAGCAGAACAAGTCCATTGCACAATGGAGATTTTGTTTGGTTCCGTATGTGTAATGACTTACAGAAAAGAGAATTCTAGCCCAAATCTGCCACCTGAAGTGGCTCCTTGCTCTGTCCGATAGTAGAGCTGGTCCTACACAATGACCTCACATAGTAGAAGGATGGCAAGATCCTATCCTCTCTGGATATGCTCTCAGTGAGTCTCTGAATAGACAGGTATAGAGACCCCACTGCATGTAGCAAGCAAGGTGCAATGCAATTAATTTGGTAAAACAGTTCAAGCAAACATTAGCTGATCATTAGCTTAATTTGTCCTTGATCAGTGGCATAAATCATTGAAGTTGCCATGATTCCTCAATGTTTGTTAAAAAATCCATCTAAATACCCAAAAGGCACCAGATCCCATATGATCTTGGAAACTACACAGAATCAGCCCGAGAAAGTACTTGGACTGGGAACCACCAATGAATACCACGTGGTGTACCAGAGGAAGGAACTGGCAAAATCACATCTTGAGTATTCCTTGCCTAAGAAAACCAGATGAAATTTATGGGATAACCATAAATTGACAGGCAATTTATTGAAGGCACACACACACACACATAAGCTGATTATGCTTTACAAGTAAATCTTCTTTCCAAGAAGACAGGGTGAAGGAACATACATCAGAGCAATTGCAAGTATGGGTTGAGTTCATAGGAAGTGAGGAAGCCTACAAATACAATTACATCTCAGGGAATGTGGCAGCCAGAAAAACAAGACTCTTTTTTTTCCATAATGAAATGAAAGCAATGGATACACTGCTGATGATGTGTTATTTAAAAGCCCAATCTGCTCTTGAGTATCTCTCAGGAACTAGTAAACCTGCTTCCTGTTACTACAATAAGGATTGGAGGCCTATTCTGCATTGATTTTAGATATTACACCAAAATACAATAAACATTTTATTCTCCCAGTCCAGAGGTGCTGTGAGACCCCAATGAGAATTGAGTGTCTCTCCCAAGGTTGTTTCAGCTGTAGCTCCTATCAGTTCAACCCACTCATAGCCAATAGGAGCTATAGTTCAGCAGCATCTTGAAGGTCACCCATCCTCCAGCCCTGCTGTAGGACATAGTGGTAGAGGATGAAGTGGAATAGGAAGAGGAACAGGAGAAGGAGATAGCAAAAGTAGCAACACAACTTGGAGGTGAAGGGAGTAGGATCTGAGACTGTCTCCCAGTATATTCCTTAACCCCTTCAGAAAAAGTCCTCTTATCCCCCCAGAATCTTTTTCTAGCTAGAGTTATAATGTGCTTTCCATATTAGGCTGTAGTTTGTATGGGCTTCTGCCCATGTTTTGTTTTTGTTTTTTTAGGGCATCTTTACCTAATGTAAAAGGCTGAAGTGGCTCAAATGATTAAGACATGGACTCTGTTGATTGCAAGATCAGTAGGTTGGCAGTTCGAGGCCTGAGGGCTGCATGATGGTGTGATCTCCCATCACTAGTCTCAGCTTCTGCCAACCTAGTAGTTCAAAAACATGCAAATGCAAGTAGATAAACAGGTACCACTTCAGTGGGAAGGTAAACAGCATTATGTGCAATCATGCTGGCCACTTGATCACAGAGTAGTCTCTGACAACGCTGGCTCTTCGGCTTAATAACGGAGATGAGCACCACCCCCTATGGTCGGTTATGACTTGACAACCTTGTCAACAGGGAATACCTTTACCTTTTACCTAATGTGCAAAGACAATGAGTCCCTACAAAGTACAAAGTACAAATAACCTTATATCAGGTAAAAATGTTTATCTGTGTAGATCCAGCTGTAGGCAGCAATGGAGGAGAGTACAGGGGCTATATCAATCCCATTTTTCTACTTCCACTGGGCTCCCCTCTGTTGAGGTACTAGAAAAAGACTTGAAACAGGGATTCTGGCAATGGAGTCCAGCCATCCAAATCTCTGTGCCTCTGGGCAGCTTAACCTTGTGTAGGTAAAGGATCAGAAAAAAATCATTACAGTGGAGGTCTTTACGTAGAAAGACAGTGGTGCAGTGGTTTGAGCATTGGACTATGACTCCGGAGATCAGGGTTTGAATCCTGGCATGGCCATGTACACCTACTGGATGACTCAGGGCAAGTCTCTCAGCCTCAGAGGATGGCAATGGCAAACTTCCTCTGAAGAAACTTGCCTAGAAAACCCCATTATATATTCATTTTAGGGTTATCATAAGTCGGAAATGACTCGAAGGCACACAGCAACAACACGGTCTTTAAATACATGAAGAACATGACAGAAGCAAATATGATTGTAGAGGCCTCAGCAATCATATTGGTCCAGGCACAAGTAATGGAAGTGCAAGTAACTGCAGTTGGTCACAGTGATCCCTTTTGGCTCTTTCTCCATCCTGTCTGCCTTTTCCCTTTCCTTTCTATACTGCTTTTGCCACTGTAAGCTGCTTTAACCTGATATAAGCTCCTGACTTTTTATCTTAAGCTTAAAAAGACAGGAGCTTACCTCAGTTTAAAGCAGCTTACAGTGGCAAGAGCAGTCTGTAAAGCAAAGTGGGCAACTTGTGGCCTAATAGACCACATGTATTCTATTTTTTTTATCAGGTAAAAATGTTTACTTCCAGAATCCCCCAACCAGCATGATCACAGTGGAGACCTATAATCTAAGTGTCACTAAACTTCTCTGAAAGCTGTGATTATGTATTGACATTATATGTAAAGCTATAGTTTATTGTTAAAGCCACTAGATTCATAATATTCCAATTGAGAAGCACATTTCTGTTATTACATGTTACAAAACATTGTTATTGACTTTTACACAATGCAAAAGGAATAGTATTTTAAAAAATATAAACCAAAGTGAATATTATTTAGGACAGAAATCTCTATTATAGTGATTGATGCATTCCCCATGGAGTTAATGTTCTGGGGATATGGAAGCATAATATATAACTGATGGTATTTCAGACTGACACACTGAAAATCAAAATATTGTATGATTGACTCTTTCAAAAGGTTTCCCCACCCCCAGTGATATTATGGACAATATCATTTGATTCCTAGTAGTTCCTGGTCTTGGTACCTTATTCTCAGGCTTTCCTAGTCATGCCCATAGCTCCAACTATGAATCCAACCAACTTCACTCATAGTGATCCAGTCTCCTCCCTAAACTCTCCTATGCCAAACTGTCTTACAACTCAGATTATTATTATTATTATTATTATTATTATTATTATTATTACTATTTCTTCCATCTTACCTTTTTCCCAATTCAAGACTAAAAGCAGTTTACAACATTTTTTTAAAAAAATTAAAAATCCACAAAATACAAAAGTTAAAATGAGGCTAAACAATCAAAGTATTAAAACCAAGATTAAGACATATATCATTAAACAGGAACACCACCACAACAGTTAGCAAAGTCCAGCACATTATTTTGGTTGGCTGGGTAATACTGTCACCTAATTACCTACACCATTTTCACCACCTCCATCCCATTCTTTTCTTACCTAAAATTATTCCCCTATACCTTCAATATTTTTATTTAACCCTATGCCTCTTGTACCATAAGGAACAATAAGTGAAAAAAGCCATGGTAACTGAGGGAGAGAACCTGTGTGTTCTGGGAAAGTGCCTGGGAGACCATTGGACTAACAGGAGTTCTGCTGTAGTAGTGGGACAGCATATTATTGACCAAATCACCTTCTGGTACCTCATTAGCAGATGCTAGAAAAAGATACCAATTGTTATTACAACTTCAAGGGTGTATTTACACAAACCACATAATTTGAGACCATTCTGGAGCATTATGCCTCAGACTGGACCCTAACCAACCATGATGGCAACCACACACACTGGGCCGTATCTGATGTGATGCCACATGGTTGTGCACATGGGCCAGCTGAGTTGACATCACATCAGCCCCACTGGGCTGTCTCCTGTTTTTGGAGCTGCCACCACCGCTTCCTCCTGAGGAGGAGCTCCATGTAAAGCCTATCTGGAATATTGCCACTTCTCTTGAGGACAGAAAAGGGCACCCATACTCTTTGCTGATCATATGTCTGGGCACCCATACTGTTTAGGCATTAGATAGAGCTCCTGTCCATGAAGAAGTGGTAGCAGCTCCAAAAAGAGGCCATTCCCTTTCCCTCTTCTGTGCCGTGCAGTGAAGAGGGATGGTGTGGCTCTTGGCATGTGGACAACTGGATCAGGCCAAATCAGAAATGATCTAGCTGTCCACATGCACACACACACACACAAACTACCCTGAAGTGACTCCAGGATTTCCAGGAAACACTGGGATTTCCCCCAACTTTGCTTAATTCAGAGCAAAGTTGGGTTAGGGGAAAAAAAAATTCTGATGGATCCTCCCAAGAAGTAGCCATATGTCATCAGAAATGCCAACACTGGGTTTGGGGTGAGTAAAACATTTTTTTCTTTTTTTTTCCTTTTTCCTTTTTTCATTTTTACAGATTATCATTCTTTAACTATTATGCATGTTACAATATATTACCTTGTATTCTTTAACTATTATACACTTTACAAGATATTGTCTTATATTCCTTATACACATCATCTATTTTACATAGGATATCAGATACTTAAATTATACTTTATTTTCCTTATCTTCTTTATTATTAACATCATATCAATTATATAGGTATAATCCTTACCATTTTATAAAAAAAGTTTTTTCTGTACAAATTCCCATTTTTTTTCATAATGTTGAGTTGACTTATTTGCTGTGTACATGGATAATATATCCATTAACATAAATTCATGTAATTTACTCCGCTATTCACTTACTTTGGGAGTTTCTTTTGATTTCCAGTATTTTGCTAGAACAATACGCGCTGCAGTGACCATATATAGGATTACACTTTTTTCATCATTATTTAAATTACATTTAATTACATCCAACATGTTTAGTAGAAACAATTCTGGTTTAAGTGGTATATTTTTCTGTAATGTTTCTGATATTATCCTTCTAATTTCTTCCCAAAATTTATTACTTCGAGCACACGTCCACCACATATGGTACATGGTTCCTATTTCTTTTTCACAGTTCCAACATTTATTTTTATTATTGCCTTTAATTTTAGCTAATTTTACAGGTGTGATGTACCACTGATGAAATATTTTGTGGTAGTTTTCTTTTAATGTATTACACTTCGTGAATTTGTTACAAAGCTTCCATGTATTTTCCCAATTCTGTAATGAGATTGTGTGTCCTATTTCTTGCATCCATTTAACCATAGTTTGTTTTATTACTTCTCCTTCTGTTTTGATATCCAATAAACATTTATATATCTTTTTTATCCATTATTTTTCTCCTTCTTTCAAAATTTTATCAAATATTGTAATTTCTTCTTCGACTCCATATTTTTTATGTCCCTTTTAAAGTCCTCTTCTAATTGGGCATATTTTAGCCAGTTAATATTAATCTTCTCATGTTGTAGTTCTTCCCTAGTTTTTAATCTATATACTTGTTTGGTTTTTATTGTATTTTTTCATAAGTAATCCATTTATCTTGTCTCTTTGTTTCTTTGTTATGAAAGGCTTCTTGTGGCGAGGTCCATTGTGGCAATTTCCTATACCAATATTTTTTATGTTCTTTCCATATTTTTAACAGGTTTTTCCGAATATAATGAGAGTTGAAGTTTTTATCAGACGGGGTTGCTTTGTAACATAAATATGCATGCCATCCTGATATCATGTTAATCCCTTCTAGTTCTAGTAATTTAGGATTATTAAGCAAAATCCAATCTTTTATCCAAAGTAAAGAGCATGCTTTATAATATACTTCTAGGTCTGGCAGCCCCAATCCTCCTCTTTCTTTTCGATCTTGTAAGATTTTAAATCGAATTCTAGGTTTGCCTCCTTTCCATATAAATTTTTTTATATCTCTGTTCCATTTGCAGAAATTTTGTTTAGTTAATCTAATAGGTATTGTTTGGAATAGAAATAGTAACTTAGGTAATATATTCATTTGTATTGACGCTATTCTTCCTAATAAGGAAAGTTGTTTTTTATCCCATGCTTCTAGGTCTTTTTTGATGTTTTTCCATACTGGCTCATAATTATTTTTATACAGATCTGTGTTCTTTTTTGTAATCGTTATTCCCAGATATTTTACCTTATCAAAAATTTGATAACCTAATTGTTTTTTGATTGCTGTTTCTTCCTCTTTTGTTAGATTTTTTGTAATCATTCCGCTCTTAGTTTTGTTGACTTTTAGTCCTGACATTTCCTTAAATTCTTCCAATATTTCTTCTAAATGTTCCAGGCTTTTAGATGGATTATTTAAGTATATTACAATGTCATCTGCAAATGACTTAAGCTTATATTGATAGTTGTTAATTTCTGGTGAGTATATTTTTTTATCATTTCTTATTTGCATGTTTAGTACTTCCATGACAATAATAAAAAGTAGAGGGGATAATGGGCATCCATGGCGTGTGCCTTTCCTTATGTTAATAACACCAGTTTTTTCTCCGTTCACTAATATTTGAGTTTTTTGTACATTGTACACTTGTCGGATTCCGTTGAGATAGCTTCCTGTTATTCCTATTTCTTGTAGCAGCAAGTCTAAAAAATCCCAATTCACGTTATCGAATGCTTTTTCTAAGTCAAGGAATAACATTCCTAACTTCTTCGATTCGTTGTTGTTATATAATTCCAACATATCTAACGTTGTTCTAATATTATCTTTTAAATGTCTTTTGGGTAAAAATCCCGCTTGATCTTCGTGGATTAATCTAGACAGTACTTTTTTTAGTCAAGACTAAAACATTTTTTCATTGGTTTAGACAAACCCCCAGACTCTTCCAATCAGCACAGTCACTGGCCATGTTGGTCTGGAAACTGTGGCCCCCAAAAATTATGTTTCCAAGGGTGCATCTACACTGTAGAAATAATGCAGTTTGTCACTACTTTAACTGAAATACAGATAAGGGACACTTAACAGGCAATTCCATTAGGGTAGTTATCCAGATGGCATTGTACAAGTGGAATGAACATAAAAGTTCATTGAGGGAGCCTTTCATGATGGGGTTGGGTTCAAGCAGAAAGTGTCTCTCCATAATTCAGCAGTTCCTGAAGGTGGTTTGGGAAAATGTGAGGTAGCGGTAACATAATTAATAAGAGTTGACCAGTCCTCATAAAAGGAGTGTGATTTCTTTTGTCCATCACAAGAATTGATGGTGTTAGAAAGTTTTTCAGCTAACCATGTATTCCAAACTCTAGTCCATCATTTTTCCAGAGCTGAATCTCCCATCTTCCAGTGGGCAACTATTTCAGTTTTTCCAGTAGCCAGAAGAAAATGATAAGGTTTCCATGTTTCAGAGCACTGTTTTCTTTGGTATACAAATGGAGTAACAACAGTTCAGGACAAAAATGAATGGTTTTTTGGTGATAAGTGAAATCTGGTTTATGACTGTCATCCAAAAAGTTTTAACTGTTTGCAACTCCTTCATCATGAAGGTGGGACATTTTTAGCTATTCTTTATAACTGGATGGGAGTTAAATACCATCTGTGAATTGTTTTAAGTATTATTTCTCTTGTGTTAGCTGATCTGGACTTATAAGAGGTAGCGTTCCAAATGTGGAACCAGTTTGAGTTACACTTATTACTATCATTTTAGAGCTGGTTTGACTATGAAGATACTCTCCTCAACTGGCTTAAACTCTTAACAGACACTTCAAATAATTTTGCTACTTGAAAGCTACCTCTCTCGGGTAGCAGTACATCCCAAAAGCAAGTTTCTTTGGTGGTGGCATTTAAGCAAGGGTCAGTCCCTGTGACAAGTTGATAAACTTGGAATAGTTGGCAAGGGTAACAACTGCCATGCGGAGACCCAACTCACCATTGAGTGCTGGGGACACAACAAACTTCCTTTAGTGAAGGGATTATAAATCCTGCTGGACTTTCTCCACCACCACCACACCATGAGTAGTTGAGCTATCTTTAGAGAGTGTTCAAGTCTGATCTTGGAAGCTACACAGGATCAGGCCTGGTTTGAACTTGGCTGGGAGACCACCAAGGGACATCAGGTGCTGTAAGCTAGATTTCAGAAGAAGTCAATGGCAAAACCACCTCTGAGTATGCCTTGCCTAAGAAATCCCTATGGAATTCAACAGGTGACTTGAAGGCACATACACACACATGTATGATTACAGTCAACCCTCAGCATTTGCAGCTTTCACTTTTGTGAATTTGAGTATTCATGGATTTGATTAATATATTATCTCTAGGAATCTTAAGGTCATCTATGGCCAACTTCCACCCAAAGTTTTGCTGTAGAACCTAGAGATTTCTAGAAACAACACTTCTCTAGGCTTTTGTAGGTCCTCCAGCACAATGCTATAGTCACTGTCTGGTGGATGTTGATCCTAGAGTTTTGGTGGAAGACCTAGAGATTCCTAGAGAGGTATTCTCTCAGGTAAAACAATAGTGATTTTTTTTTATTTGCATTTTTTCCACCTTTCTTGGGGGTCCTGCTTCCCCAACCCCAGCAAATGTGGAGGGCCCACTGTGTTACACTTGGTAAGAGGACCAGCCTAACCCCAGGCAAAGTGAATCTGCTACCTCAGGCAGCACATGTAGGGGGAAGCAGTGGCTGCCCTCAAAGCAATTCCTCTTGAGGGCTCATTCTCACTTACATTTAAACTGGTTTACAATTCACCTTCACTCTGTGTCAGTGAATTGATTTCAAAAGGTCTGTCATTCCCACTATGAAAGTGGATCTTTTCATTATTCCCTTATAATCACTTCTATTTTGGTACAATTGTCATTCCCACTAGTTTGCGCTGCTTCAAAATGCATGTCAATCATCTGCCCATCATCAGTGATGCAAGCGGCAACACGGTGAGGACAGGGCCGTTCCAGGTGCCAAGTGGGCCAACTTTAGCAACTGAGCCTTCCTCTGCCCCTCAGCAATCCAGGCTACTCAAGCACACCATTTCCCCTTTGAGCAGCCCGGCTTGGGAAATATATTTTTTTAAAAACATTGACAGGATATGTGATCCATTGGTTTTGCAACTACCTGCCTTGCAATTACCCACCTGTAATTGCAAGTAGTTGCAAATACAATGGATCACATTATCTATCTATCTATCTATCTATCTATCTATCTATCTATCATGTGCCCATAGCACAAAGGCAGCACTGGGGGGGGGGGGGAATGGCTGATTTCCCAAAAACTGGGGAGGGATGGTAAACACCCCTCTGCCATTAGTCCCTCCCCTCCAGAATGATCCTATTCAGATCCATCATTCTCACTTGTTGAACACACTTAAGAATTGATTCTTCTCAAAAGAACCACCCAAAAACTAGTGTCAAGAAACAGCTGGGTTTTTTTTTGTTTTGTTTTGTTTTTGCATTTGCCTCACTTTATCATGATAGCAACTGAGCACAGTATGAGATGCAGTGGCTCAAGTGGTTAAGACGCTGACTCTGTTGATTGCAAGGTTGGCAGGTTGGCAGTTTGAGGCCCAAGGGCTTCATGAAGGGGTGAGCTCCTGTCGCTAGTCCCAGCTTCTGCCAACAGTGTTCTGTGCAATCATGCTGGCCACTTGATCACAGACTAGTCTCTGACAATGCTAGCTCTTCAGCTTACTAATGGAGATGAGCACTGCCCCCTATGGTCGGACATGACTTGATAACCTTGTTAGCAGGGAATACCTTTTCAGTAGGATCAGAACCAGTTTCAAGTGGGAACAATGGTCATATAATCTGATCAGCAATTTGCATTAAATCATAGTGGGAATGAGGCCTGAGTCTCCTGGCTTTTCCCTTCTGTTAGAAGACCACACAGCCTGTTTTATGCTATTAAGCTGTGCTTTTATCACACAGCCACACATACACCACACAGCCTGTTTTATGCTACCAAACTCTCCCTGTGCCCTCAGGTGGCACAGACGTTCTCATCACATTGCTAGTGTTGAAGGGAGTTCCAGCAGCTTCTATATGTATAATGAGGTTGGGGGCACAACTTTGTCTTTTAAGCTTATTACATGGCACTTACAAGAACAGGAACGGAACGGGTCAAAAACACATTTTACTGGACAGGAGAATGCCACCAATGCTGCCGGGAGTTCCCAAGGAGTTCCCCAGTTGTTCCTGGCAGCTGATTTTGAAGAACGATTTTGAACTATCCTTCAAAAATTGGCTGCCACGAACGGCTGGGGAACACCTTGGGGACTCCCGGCAGCATCGGTGGCATTCTCCCATCCAGTAAAACACATTTTTGCCCCATTCCATTCCCGTTCCTTAAGTGCCATGCAATAAGCTTATTTGTATCAGACTGCAAAATAGTCCAGGCCAGCCTTGCACGCATATGAGGAGCTCTTCTGTGTCTCTTATAGCTGCATGCATGCCAAGCAAACATGCACAACAGGAAAATCATTGTGGATTGTTTTAAAACAACAACAACATAGGATCATAGCTGGAGGAGGTGGGGGGGTTTTAGTTGCAGTTTTATCCTTTCAGATGTAGCTTGGAATTTCTTTTATACTGTAACTAGTTCAATTGCAATTTAGTGTTCACTTTTTTAATGTTTTTTAGCTATTTTTGTAAGTTATAAGACACTCCCAAGTTTAGGAGAAAGGTGACATACAAATAAATAAATATATTCATCATCATCACCACCACCACTTTGTCACTGGTCAATCAGAAATTTGCTATGATCAGAATCCACCCAGAAAATGTGTGGAGTGTGAAGAGACTCCATCAGCATCTGTATTGGCATGAATGGAAAGTAGCTCCAGTTGTAGCTAACTTTGATATGTTGTATTACTGGTTCTGCTTGCTAATAGCAGAGAAGCAGCTGAGGAAAAGCATGCTTAGGGGGGGTGCAGACTGCCAGAAATAGTGCAAATTGAGTCCACTTTTAGGGTTAGGGTTAGAGTTAGGGAGTCATGAGAACTGTAGTTTATTGTAGCACCAGAGCTCTCTGATAGGGAAGGCTTAATGTCTCAGAAAAAAAAAAAAAAAAACAATTCCCATGGTTCCCTAGCACTAACCCTAACCCTAAAAGTGGACTCAATTTGCACTATTTCTGGCAGTCTGCAAAGGCCCTTAGTCTGGCATGTGGATTATCCTCTTTAGAAAAAATAAATGCTTTGCTAAAATGAAGTAAACCCCCAGTTCTGGATGACACTTTAGATGGCTACCTTCTTGTGATCTTAAAAATCAGAAATCATTGAAATATGTGGCTACAGGAAAGTTGCTATGGATTCTAGGTAAAACTGGATCTGTCCCCCAACTGAGTACTTGAGGCAAGAAAGAGAGCAAGAGGCTTTTCTCATTATGGGAGGATTTACCACTCTGTGACAGCAGCAGCAAGTGATGATTCCTACAAGAGCTTGTCAATCAGTATAAACCAGGGGAGGGAATCATGTGACTCTCCAGATGTTGTTAACCACAACTCCCAGCAGCATAGTCAATGGTGCAGAATGCTGGGAGTCTATTTCATTTCATTTTGCTTCTCCTTATCTTGACTTTTCCCTAATATTGGGTCTCAGTGCAGCTTACAGAATATTAAAACCAGAACAGATTTTAAAAATACAAAAACATCAGTAAAATACATTTTAAAAAAGATATTTTAAAAAGCAATTCCATGATCTATAGAACTGAAACCATTTTAAAAGTCATTAAAAGACAGGATTTGAAAACAACAACATTTGTTGGAATAGAAATGTTTTCATTTTCAAGTGGAAGGAAAGCAAGGAGGATGCCATCCTAGCCCCCAAATCCAAAGTCTGGGAGCAACCACTGAGAAGACCCAGTCCTTGTACTCGCATACCTGGGAAAATCTTAGACCTCAGGCAGACTCATATAGGAAGATATAGTCCTTCAGATATCCTGTACTCATGCTGTATAGGGCTTTAATGCAGTCCCATCACATCTAGAAGTCCACAAGTTTTCCACCACTGCACAAATATGAAGGAGAAACTAATATGGCTTCACATGAGCTAACCCAGAAAAGCTTGTGTCCCTTTTTTAAATTGTGTGTTTTGGTTCTAGGAAATTTCTTCCAAAGGAACAAGCTGACACTGTGAAAGTTACATATTGTATCTTGCGCTGTATCACACCAAAGGATTGGGGAATGGGTTATGTAGCAAGAACTGGGGAATAGTTGTTTACCTTAAGGAGGCTGTATATGGCCAACTGATGCCTAGCTTATAATCAAAACCTCTATCGCATTTGGTAGCTTGATGGAGTTGTCCTAACCCATGCACTTTGCAGCTTGGCAACCTTGACAAGCTATATTAGAGTGTCCAAGCTTGTGGGTCAAGGCTCCCATTTTGTTCAGAGTTTGATCTATCAAGGTGTGAGACAGAAGTGTATTCCGTTCTCTAAGTAAAATGAGTTCTTTGATTCACCAGGCCTGGTCTTCTAATTTTTAGAGTTACAAGGAAAGGAAAGTGCTTTTCATAACCATGGATGCATAGCCATGGGCCACCACTTGCATCAGCTATAGCCAGATAACTAATGGTGAGGGCTGACATGAGTAGTAGTTGAACAGCATTTTGAAAGCTGCCCATTCCCATCTCTGCTTGAGAACCATGGAGCTACGCACCACACCTCAAGGAGAGGTCACAAGTTGTCCACCCCCACATTATTGTTGTTGTGTGCCTTTAAGTCATTTCTGACTTATGGTGACCCTAAGGTGAATCAATTATGGGGTTTTCTTGGCAAGTTTCTTCAGAGGGGGTTTGTCATTGCCATTTTCTGAAGCTGAGAGAGTGTAACTTGCTCAAGGTCACCCAGTGAGTTTACATGGCTGAGCCAGGATTCAAACTCAGGTCTCCAGAGTTGTTGTCCAATGCACAAACCACTACACCACACTGGCTCTTCACCCCCACATACACACACTATAAACAAAAGTTCACATCATGTTTCACATAACATCAGCTCCAGTGCTTTTTAATGAGGATGGCTACACATTGATAGACATCTGAAGCAGCTCTTTGAGATGCAAAGCAGAAGAATGTTGCTCTTGAATAAGGAAGCACTCCAGTCTAAATGCTTATAAACAGGATCCAGGGGAGGAAGGCAGTACTCACAAAACAGGGTCCCATTTGCTTGCCCTTCTGCAGATCCCCACTAACAACTTGAGTATCCCATGCCTCAAGGGTTCAGTAAATTACTTTGGGGTAAATAGAGGTAGGGGCAGTGGAGGTGGCAATAGACCTCAGCAAAGCACCCCCCCACACACACACACACACACTCACAATGGAACCAGGACTACCAGTTCCCATCATCCCCAGCTAATGCTATTGGTGCAATTCCTGCCAGGAGATGACTCTCTTCAGATAAAGAGAGCTTGCATCTCAATTAAGCTTGCTGCTTAAACTGGTATTGTGCCAGTTTAAGCAGAACCAAATGTAAAAGCTTAGTGGATGGCTTCCTCCAGCTCTTCTCCAAACAGTGGGGCTCATGTGCTCTTTCCAGCAAGTCAAACCTCCAGAGGGTAGAGGACAAGGTTGGCTGAAACTCTTTGCCTTTAGGGTGATATCATAGGCAGAGGCAGTTTAAGCAAATATCAAACTGAGGACTCAAACTGATTCAATAAACACACTGGAGGAGATAAAAGGAGGTTTCAAATTGGGTTCATTAAACAACAATTATGGTTTCCTTACTACAGAGTGGTCCTCATCAGTCTTTCCCTGGGTTTGTTTACATAATGCTGGATCACAAGCTGAATTGCACAAGGGGAGAGGTGCTTCTGTTAGACACAGGCATTTCACCCTGACCTTTTCATCTTAGACCCTGCCGTGGGCATGTTTAGAAACCTCTCTGACCTTACCTAAGACCTTCACAGATACCTTCCATGGCAGGCATGACACCAGTTTGTATGGGAACAAGGCAGGACATGATTCCTAGGAATGCCTGGGAATGGTAGTCCATGGTAGGTTGGAGGGAAACGTTTTTGCAGTATATCCAAACACCACGTGACTACTCTGTTGCAGAGCATAGAAAGTAACATTTAGAAATAATTAATTACTTATAGTTCCAAAACCCAGGAATGTGGTTACTTTATTGCTATCGCTACATTTTTTTTAAAGAAAGGAATCATTTGCTTTCCTATTCAACAAAAGTAACTAAAAAAGTTACCTTGTAAGGCAACTGAATGCCACAAGCACATGCTCTTCCTGTCCACTTTGTTGTCAGTTCAATATTCACAACAGAGTGCATTCAAATTCTTTGATTTTCCTCTTCTGACAATTAGTGAGGCCACATCCTTGTAACCATAGAAGTAACTTTTAAAATTTATAATGACTCTATAAAAGGAGTGACTTTATCGCTTGTTAAATCACAGTGGTAATGTAATGTAGTTATATTAGTTGTGAGAGAAGGAATTGATTACAGTTAAGTGAAGGTAAAGGTAAAGATAGTCCCTTGACACAAATGTCTAGTAATAAGTGACTGTAGGGGGTGGTGCTCATCTCCATTTCTAGGCCAAAGAACCAGTGTTGTCTTGAGGACTTCTCTGGTGGCCATGTGGCCATCATGACTGCACCAAACACTGTTACCTTCCCACCGAAGTAGTACCTATTTATCTACTTGCATTTGCATGCTTTTGAACTGCTAGGCTGGCAGAAGCTGGGACTA
The DNA here is from genome assembly GCA_026167975.1 of Phrynosoma blainvillii. NCBI lineage: Eukaryota > Metazoa > Chordata > Lepidosauria > Squamata > Phrynosomatidae > Phrynosoma > Phrynosoma blainvillii. The sequence continues at coordinate 181,279,294 of JANUYF010000001.1, forward strand.
GTGATAGGAGCTCACACATTCATGCAGCACTTGGGTCTTGAACTGTCAACCTTTCAATCTTCCAATTGTCAGAATTGGCATCTTAAACACTAAGCCACTGCATCCTCTACTGTTAAGTAGCTATTTATTATTAGTTACTTGACTTCTGAGCACTGCTCTGGTGCTGGAGATCTTGAAAGTTTGCACACTTTGGTTGTTGTTGTTGTTGTTGTTGACATTTTGGTTTATCCTAATAAAGGTATTGCCTGACTGTGGATTATGGATTTTCTTCCTCTCATAGGCCAACATACCTATTCATACTTTTTTTCAAAAAAGACAAGATTGTCTCTAAACATGTGCAGAAAGCATTCCTGCCTTGTAGAACCCCAGCCTAATCCCAGATTTCTGGCAAAGTTCCTTTTTAGATTGTGCATGTTAGCATCTATATCTACACATACATTTCCTACATGTTTTCAAGTTCATGTAGGAAGTGTCACCCCAGTGCAGAAACTGTCACCCCCAGCTGCCTAGCAAACCCTAGCCACCCCCTCCATCAGCCAGGGTTCCTCTCTCTGGGTCTGCCAATGCTGCTGGCCAAACAGGAAAGGGAGGTGTCTTCCTTTCCCATCCAGCAAGCAGCCCTGCCATACCAAGAAGGCAGTGTCTTCCCACCAGAGGCCACTGGTGGTGATACAGTGCTGCTGCTCCCTAGCAGCCCTTTTCAGGTCTGTCAGGTCTGCTGGCCAGGCTAGATTGAGAGGAGATGGTGGCAGCCTGCCCCTGCTGCCACCATTACCAACACCTCCTTTTCCCAACCTGGTCAGCAGCCCTGCCAGATGAAGAAGGGGATGCTGGACAGCAGCAGCATCCCACCCCTACCAGCAGCCCACAGCTGATGGATGGCAGAGGTATGCTGGCTGGTGGAGGGGAGTTGATGAGGATGGTTTTTGGGACAGATGGTAAGTGGGTGCCCCACCCTCCTATCAGGTATCATCTGGTGCACCCCACTCCCCCGCATCTCTCTTAGTAATGCCACTGAAGTCCAGTTGCATTCTGTGGCTTTTAAATTAATACCATTTTTAACAATACTTCCTTGTGACAGAATGATATTTGAGGCACTATTTTAGAATGTAACCCATTTTATTACAGTAATGAAGTACTAGAATTATGTCGAAGTTTACTGCTTTAGTAAGGTGACATTTATAAGATGTCCCGTGGCCTGTGGTGGAAAAAACACACCACTGCCCTACTACTGTTCCCCTCTTGAATTTCAGGGTGCCATTTTGTCCTCGATGTTATTCAACATCTATATGAAGCCACTGGGAGAGATCATTCGGAGGTATGGAGCGCGGTGTCATCAGATATACTTCTCCATGACCAGATCATCGGCTCAGATTTCAAATGGCATCTCTCCTCTTAACGACTGTCTCAGAGCGGTAATGGATTGGATGAGGAAAAACAGATTGAAACTAAATCCAGACAAAATGGAGGTACTGATAGTCACAGGCCTGAAACCAGATCTGGGAATACAGTCTCCAGTCCTAGATGGAGTCACAGTCTCCTCTAAGGACTGTGTTCGCAGTTTGGGGGTACTCCTAGATTCATCTCTTCACATGATAAATCGGATGAATGCGACGGTCAGGAGTGCTTGCTATCACCTTCAGCTGATACGCCAGCTGCACCCTTTTCTGGAAGGTAGGGATCTTGAGACTGTGGTACATGCACTGGTAACCTCTCGTCTGGATTTCTGCAATGCGCTCTACATGGGGCTACGCTTGTGCTTAACTCGGAAACTGAAGTTAGTTCAAAACATGGCAGCCAGGTTGGTTTCTGGTACTTCCAGAAGGGAACACGTAACACCTGTGTTAAACACTCCCCACTGGCTGCCCATTAGTTTCTGGGCACAGTACAAGGTGTTGGTTTTGACCTTTAAAGCCCTACATGGCCTGGGTCCAACTTATCTCCGGGACTGCCTCCTTCCATATGATCCCCCCCTGCCCACTCAGGCCCTCTAGGAGAAACCTGTTACAGCCGTTGAGAACTAGGTTGACGATAACCTCCCAGAGGGCCTTCTCCGCCACCAGTCCTAGATTATGGAATGGCCTGCTGGACGAGATCAGTCTTATTACTACTCTAGATAGTTTTTTAAAAAGCTATCAAGAAGGATCTCTTCCAGCAGGCCTTTCCAGAATGATTTTCCTGGCCTAAAGTTTTAACTAATTCCCCCCTTTCTTATGCTGCCACTGAATACCCAATCCGCTGTGAAATTGTATTGGATATATTCCTTTTTTTGTTATTGTTTTGCTTTGTTTTTAAAATTGATTAGTTTTTAAAATTGATACTTTTTTAAGGGTGGGTGGGTTAGGATGTTGTCATTGATGTTTTACTGTTGTGATGTTTTATGATTGTAAGCCGCCCCGATTGCGTTACAGAGGGGTGGGATAGAAATAAACTTTATTATTATTATTATTAATTATTATTATTATTTAAATTGTTTCTGACTCACATTTACCACCTCCTTTGCTCCCAGTGATAGCGTTGGAATGGGGAAACCCTTCAGATACCATTGAACTGAAACTTCTAGCATTCCTTTCCATTGGCTATGTTAGCTAGGGCTGGTGATAGTTGTAGTTCAACAGTATCTGGAGGGCTATGTAATCCCCACTTTTAACAGTCTCTCTCTGAATGGTCCTCTGTCAGAGAGAAGCATTGGGATGTAGTGGCGAGATATCATGGCTTGCTGCAGAACATATAATGTCCATACTGACTCTGTTGATTGCAAGATCAGTAGGTTGGCAGTTCGAGCCCAGGTGCCGCATGATTAACTCCTGTCACTAGTCCCAGCTTCTGCCAACCTAGCAGTTTGAAAACATGCAAATGCAAGTAGATAAATAGGTACCACTTTGGTGGGAAGGTAAACAGTGTTCTGTGTGATCATGCTGGCCACATGATCACAGAGTAGTCTCTGACAATGCTGGCTCTTTGGCTTAGTAACAGATATGAGCACTACTCCCTATGGTTGGGCATGACTTGACAACCTTGTCAATAGGGAATCCCTTTACCTTTATTTAAGCCACTCTAAAGCAGTGGTTCTCAGCCCTTGGTCCTATAAATGTGTTGGGCTTCAGCTCCCAGAATCCCTTGCCATTATCCAGGCTTGCTGTGGTTTCTGAGAATTGAAATCCAGAGCCTCTGGAGGCTCAGAGGCTATGAACTACTGCTCTGTATTGCTTCAGTACAGAATCAGGATGCAGTAGAGTTCTGATTTGTCATGGTCCACCACCTGAAGTAGTTAGTTCACCCTGCCTAAAGGAAGAGCTATCCCCAGCCATTTCTTAGTTGCTGTATCACTATATCACTGGTATGGGACTGGGTGGATGGCAGTAATAAGACAATTTGGAGAGAACAGAAATCAAACATCAGGTGGTTCAACCCAGCTCAGTGGAAAAGTAAATACTATATTACTTCTTTTTCTGAGGTAGCCAAATGGAATGGCTGCCCATAGTGAGAGCCAACAGTCCCACTGGGACTAGTAATTGTACTCCACTCTGTCAGCTAGTGTGATTAGGGATATAATTCCTCACTAATTTTGTTCTCAAAGGAAGCAAACAGTAACTTTATCAATTCTTTCTGCTGCCTCTGAAAGCCTCTGAACATTTTCAAACTCGCAATTTGAACCTATTCACAATTTGAGACCTATGCTGCACAAAAATCACAAAACATTCTTTTGTGCAGAAAACATGATTTTCTGCACCAGAAAGAGTATTTTCTGCATATTTTTTACACAAAAATATTATTTTCTGCACAAAACAACTATGTGTGAATTTAATGCAGAATAAGTCCCCAATTGTAGTTTTTTCTGGGCAAAAAAAATTCTACTTAGGTATCAGAAGTAGGATTTTCTACATAGAAAATAATATTTCTTAATTTCTATGCAGCAAATCCTGTCATCTGTGCCAAAAATGCTGTCTTCTGCACAAACACTTGCAAATTTTGCACAAAATGTCCTGAACTTCTTGTCATCCAGGATTCTTCTTAACAGTTTCTTGATACTTGAAAGATATTCTTTCTTCCCTAAGTATGATATGATTTTTTTTGCCCCCTTTTTAAATTTGAAAGCCTCTGGAATAGGTTTTGAGGAACATGGCAGGCTTCAGACAAAGGAGAATTGCCATCTCCCCCAGTTCTCCTGACAAAGCGATGTTACTTTGAGGTGATGAAATGAGGGCATTGTCCCCAAACTTAATACTGCCCTTAATGATTTTTTTTTTCTGCAATCTGCAGATTTCTAGCATTGGAGAATGTGAGACAATGAAAATTGTTCACACCTTGAACTGTTGTATTTGTTGTGTTCACACTCCCTTTGCTAACTTTGCTGCCCCCCCCCCTTTTTTTTTTTTGGATGCCTATTAAGTAACTGCTATGCTAGAAATTTCAGGTATAAAGAAAAATTTCATTGGGGGAGGAGTATTCATATGTAGGGGACAATGTCCTCATTTTGTCCACATCACATAGCTACAGCTCTGTCCTGATGGGAGCAATCCCATCAACAGAAAACACAATTAGATCTTGGCCTAAATATGGGCAATACAATACACCTGTCTCAAAATATTCAGTGGCTTTGCATTGCATTGTGTGGTGTGTTTTTTCTTTTTTCTGTAGAGCAATAACAACAAAAATGTCATTCTAACACTCATGCCAAGCTGGCTAGCACTGACTCAAAGAACAACTCAATCTGTTCCCAGCCAGAACAAAATGTTCATAGAATCCGGCTGATTAAAAATTGTGTGTACTGTTAACACAACAGCACACATTGCTCAAAACAAATGTTTCTTTTCCATACTTGCTTAGGAAATTTTTATTCTTTGTGCAAAAATGGTAGCTCATTATTACATATTATGTAACTTGTCTAGCGTACTTGTTAGTGAAAGTACTGCTTTGCTGTTCTTACCATATTTTATCTTTGTATGGGATCAACTTCCAGCCTGCTTTTTCTGTCATCCAACTGTTCTGTCAGAGTGTGTATGGTATGGGGTCTTGTTTATTCATAGGCACCCCATGATAAATCCTTCCTTCATATAGGAAGCATATATGATATTGTCCAGGATAAAAGTCTTTGAGACTATCCTTTTCCCTTGACATGTTAGCTTAGTACAAGAAGAGAGGGCCAGGTATAGAGGGGCATTCCAACAATTTGTCCACATGTGGATTCTGAGATGTGATACTTGGATGAGAAAATATTGATGCTACGACTGAGTTAATGTTTCCAGAACACAAAAATAGGAAAGATGGTAGCACACACAAAAACAAGGAAATACTACGAAGTCTGAAAGTAAGTTGAATCCACATTCAGACACACTTATATCCCATTTGTTCCACACTAATCATGGTCAAGCCAAGGATCTTTCAATGGGTGAAATTCAGTATTACCTGAGTAGACATCACCACCCCAGATCTACTTTGTATAATCTCTCAAACCTTTGGATGAGATTTAGGGTCACTTGGGAGGGTCTGCTGGGGGTAGAAGGAGGAATTTGATTAAGCAATGGTCTCCAGTCTGCTAGAGAAACCCATTGGTTCTGTTCTAAATATCACTAACTAATTGTGAATCCAACCCTGTTTGCTCATGATGAAGTTATGAAAGGGGAGTGTGTTTAATTAGTTCAGACCATATCTCTCTCTATATTTTTTAAAAAAATCTCAAAGTGATTTACAATAGGAATTTTTTTAAAAATACAATTGGTACCTAATATGTACTATTGACTCTTTCATTAACCTTTTTTTGGAACTCATTGTCTTTCTTCAGTCTTACTCAACTTAGAAATCAAAGTGTTTTTAAAAGCACAATCTTATAAATGTCTAAAGTTCTGTGGAACTTTGAAAGGCTTCCTTTATAGTAGACTTGTAAGAAGCTGTAAATGTTGTGGTTAACAGAATGTCTACAGTATTGTTCTTGTATAAAAATAAATATTTATAAGATATTTCTGCTAAAAAAAACCAAACCCAAATATGGAAACTTAGCTACATCCAGCCCTCCATATTAATTAATTTTTATCCATGGATTCCACCAACCACAGCTTGAATTTTTTTAAAAAGCCCAAAATTCAAACTTTGATTTTGCCATTTTATATAAGGGACATCATTTTATTATGTCACTGTATATCAGGAACATTTTGGTATCCATGGGGGTTTGAGGAACCAAACCCCAGTGGATACCAAGGGTCCACTGTATTGGCAATGTCACGGTAAAATGTAATGATAGATTCTTTATTTTCATATGCAATTGCAGTGATCAAATCATGCTGATCAAAGGAAAAAACCTCACATTTCTTTGCAGAATTGGATAGTATTCCACATGCTCATTAAGGGGAGGTGTGTTTGTCAGGGTGAAGAGGAGTGGCAAAATTGAGATTGGTCATTTTATTAAGCCAGTCTGGTGAGATTTTAGCACAGCTTGGAAAAGTTGGGCCACAGAATCTCTCAGCTAGCATGGCCATGGGCATTCTAGAAAACATCATCCAAAAAAAAAAAAAAGGAATTTTTTCAGGCTGTAGATTTCAACTACTTTGCCCTCACACAGTTTCAAGAGTATTTTCACAACCATGAGCATTAGAAACCTACCTTTCAGTAGACACTGTTCACATACAGAAACAAACATATTTTCACAGCCATATGAACTAAAAGCCTACCATTTGTTAAGACAATTAAAATAGAACAATATTTGGGAAGCTGAATTGTGTGTAGACAGGGCTATTTTGAGTTTTCTTTGTGAAGTGCAAGTGCAAAACTCTTCACTTTGCTAACGTTGTAACTCATTCCTTGATTAGTTTGTCTGTTAATGCAGGGGTGAGAATTGTACAATCATCCAGACTGCAACTCCCATCAGCCCTAATCTGCACAACTAATAGTGAGGAATGTTGGAAACTGAAGTTCAGCAACATCTGGAAGGCTGAACAATCCCCACCTCATACCAGGAACAGACGCAATGACACAAATGTCCTTAACCAACTATTTTAATGTGTGTGAGCAGCAAATGTATTATGTACAAAAGCTGAACTTTGCTCCCAGTTCCACCAAAAATGGATGGAAACATGACCCAAACTTTAGGAAGCAGTGACTCAATTTGTAAAAAAGAGAGGAAGAGAAGCTAGGATGTTGATGGTGATTTAATGCTGTAAAGGCATGTGCAGTTGTCTTATCTGGAGCTACAGTTCAAAATATTCCAAGTAGAGGAAATGAAGTGATAATATTCCCCCATGCCCTTCAGCAGGAAAGCAAGCAGGAAAATGGCGAACAGGACATTGAAACAACCTATTTCCAAGTCAATGTTACAAATTGTCCTAAAGATGCTGTCTAGTGAGCTGGCCCAGATGTTCACACTATTGTTGTTGTGTTTTCAAGTCATTTGCTGATCTATGGCAACCCTAACATCTATCTTTGGTTTTTCTTGGCAGAATTTGTTCAAAGGGCATTAGGCCTTACCTTCATCTGAGGCTGAGGTTGTGTGACTTACCTAAAGTCACCCAGTGGGTTTCCATGGCCAAGCAGGGATTCAAACCCTAATCTCCAGATTACGACATGCAAACTACTACAGCACATGTCACTTTAATTCAGGATTACCAGTATGACCGTTGGGGAAAACAAAGTGAGATATGTTATAATTTTTATTTGCTAAAGCAACATAAAATACCACAGTTGTACCACAGTTCACTAAGACCTCTGCCCCAGGTTTCCTTCCAGATGCATCCCAAAAAATGAATCCCACAGTTCTTAAGGATTGCTGCTGTCAATGATGAAGAAAAAGAATGCAAAGGAGTCCCCAAGAGACCCATTGATGAAACCAATGTATTGTGTAATTGACACTTTTATGTTTAACTGTATACTATAAACCCAGGAGACCAGATAGTAATCTTATTCTTCCATCTACTATAGAAAATCCTTACAACAGGAAGGTGATCAAACAGCAAGGGTATGCATATACCCTTAGTAGGCATACCCTACTAAAGGCAGCAGATCCTGTCCGATCTTAGAAGCTAAGCAGGATCAGCACCAGTTAGTACTTGGACAGGAGACCACCAAGGAATACCAGGTGCTGTTAGATATATTTCAGAAAAAGAAACTGACAAAACCACCTCCGGATATTCCTTGCCTAAGAAAACCCTGTGAAATTCATGGGGTTGCTATGTGTTGGTAGGTGACATGAAGGCATGTGTGCACACACAGACAAAAGCTTGCAAAAACTGCATGGTGGTTTCTTTGTTTATTTATTTAAGAGATTTTTATCCCGGCATTCTCCCAAAATGGGATTTGTTTGTTTGTTTTGAAGCTGGACCTGTTTCTATATACTCCAGTGTTAAATTTCAACAAGCACCTAACAGATTACCAAGCCAAAATTACCACTACAAGTTACTGAATTTTCCATTCTTTCAGACATCTAATGTAAGGGCCTTTGCAGACTGCCAGAAATAATGCAGCTTGAGGCCACTTTAACTGTCCTGGCTCAGTGCTAAGGAATCATGGGAATAGTAATGGTAATTTTTTTCTGGGCCATTGAGTCTTCTCTGCCAGAGAGCTCTGGTGCCACAATAAAATACAGTTCCCATGATTTCTTAGCACTGAACCAGGACAGTTAAAGTGGCCTCAAGCTTCACAAGGAGGCAGGAATCCCCATGTGTTCACTTATTTACTAGCAACCCCCCCCCAGATTTATCTGAGTTTAAAGTCTTTAACTACACCATACCAGAGTCCTACTCCCCCCCCACACACACACACACACTTTTTCCTTTTTGGTGGCCTTTCTCTTACTTTTCATCCACTACAGTAATCATTTAGCCTATGCAAGATTTGGTTAGATTAGAAACCCTAGCCTGGGTGCCTTGTTTCTATCCCTCTACCTTTTCTCTTCTCTCCTTACCATAAAAAAAAGCTCCCTTTCTTTCTCTGTGGCCTTTCTCCACCTCCCTCCTACTCGCCCTTCAGCCTCTCTTACTGGGTTGCCATGTTCTATTTCCACACATCCAGGCAGCTGTGTCTGCAAATTATTGAAATTCTTTCCTCATTATGCAAATCAGGTGGTGGATCATGAAAGGGCTAAGCAGCATACAGATACACATCCCTTTCCAATTCCCATGTCGGAAGCACTCCTTTCAAAATTGTTGCATGGATAACCCAACCAACTTTCTTTTATGTTGGATTCTTTCAACATATTCAGCAGAAAGAATATCTCTTTACATGGTTCACTTTACTCAATCTATTTCTATATTAAACTCCCATTCAAAGATACCACTTTATGGACATTCCGCACTCACTGTTATAGGAGTCTGACATCTGGTTCAGCTAGTTTGTAAGTGGCACTCTTAATTGCTGCTCAGTGATTCTGTAGAGCCTATTTAGCTCTGGGTACATGCAGTGGTAGTTTAACATATTTCTCATTTTTCAAGACAGATCTGTAGCTAGTTACATCATGAAAACTGAAAGGAAATATGTGATATTTAACTAGCTGATGATGAAGGACTTTGCTTTCAGATCTCTCATTATCCAAGCTAGTTCAGTCATGAGGAATCACAAGAATGCAGTCATTCATAACAGAACTGCTCCCAGTGTTTTAACCAAAGCAGTACCAACTGGTGTCAGCCGACTGTGGGTAAGACAATAATATAACAACCATGCATGGTACTTATACTGTGCTTTTCATCTTTAAAACACTTTATAAATATATTATCATTTTAGCCTGGGAAAGCTCAGCTCCTCTAGCTCTCAAGCCCACCCAGCCAAGCATTTAATAAAATGGAATGACAAATCCCTCTGTTCAGAAAGAAGTGATGTACTTGGAAACAGGCACATCTCTTGCCTGAATCACAGAAGAAAATTTTCAGCCTTCATATGAGAATATAAAAACAATACAAGATTTGGGTGACTTTATTCCATCTCAGGTTCAAGGGGTCCTTTCCAGTTCCCTTTCCTGCCCAGCCAGCAGCTCAGCATCAGAAAAGGCTGTTGAAGAAAAGAGGGGTGTATTAAAAATGATCTGCACTGGGTGTCAAATATACTAGGTCTGAGGAAAACATGCATTGTCAATGAGGGGGGGGGGGGTTGCAGACTGCCAGAAATAGTGTGAATTCAGTCCACTTTTAGGGTTAGGGTTAGTGCTAGGGAATCATGGGAACTGTTATTTTTCTGAGACATTGAGCCTTCTCTGTCAGACAACTCTGATGCCACAATAAAATACAGTTCCCATGGTTCCCTAACTCTAACCCTAACCCTAAAAGTGGACTGAATTCACACTATTTCTGGCAGTCTGCAACCCCCCGAGCTGGAACTATGTGTAAGTTGCCCTGAAATCAGTTCTTCTTGCTTCAGAAGTCCAATCTAGAAGCTCTGTATAGACATTCTGGTGCATATGTGGAGTTCTCCGATGAACATTCACCTTTCAATGGTGGCTTTTACCTCCCATTGATATGTTCCTTTATAAGGAACATGATTTTGTAACATGATTTCTGTCCATTTATAAATCATGTCATCAGAGTTTGCAAAGAGTGATAACAAAAATAGAATAGCAGGAGTATATTGCTTCCTGTTTCCCAAGTTAAAATTAACTGGAAATTAAATGACTTCTTAAATCAACTCAAGCAGGTGTTTTAAACGGGCTGCATTATTTGTCAGTGAGAACAATGCAGAAGCAGGTCTATAGTTAGATACTATTCTCACAGAGGAATGGGGTCTGTCTCAAAGGCCAAGTTCACCTTAATAAAAATAACCATCTTTGTTGTTTGGTACAGGAAATAAATATTGTGAGTTTAGTCCTCAGCTGGGATAGCATCATGCCACTGAAGTGAAAATTGCTCAGCAGAAGTTGTTTTTTAAAAATACTCTTTAGTGTTCTTGACAGTATTTTAAGCTCCTTTAGAAAATGCCATCATTTATGAGAGAAGGGAAGATTCTCATTCTTGAACATGAGAAATATCAAAGACTGCAGTCCTACACAGGCTTACCTGGGCATAACTATGCAAGTTTATGTGGACATGACATAATAAACACATTACCACTTAGTTTTGAGTAGACATGTGATTGGTAAGATTTTCTCTGTTTATCTACTAGGCATTTAAGTTTATTTCATTCTTGCATGTATGAATAAATAATGTATCCCTCTTAGGTGTGATTATGAAGGTTTCTCTCCATTTGTCTATCATAGAATCGTAGAATCCTAGAGTTGGAAGAGGCCATAAGGGCTATCCAGTCCAACCCCCTGCCATGCAAGAAAACAGAATCAAAGCACTCCTGATAGATTCCCCAATGATTTTTCACATGGGCCTTTTTCACACACTGGGGAGAAAAGTGGTGTTTCCCCCCACACACACACACTAAAAAAATAGTGTATTTTTGTGCAAAATACACTTATGTGCAAAAATATTGGGTTGTTGTTGTTGTTGTTTTGCAACCCCTTTCCCCAAATGTTTTGAGCAAAAATCTAAGCTTTTCTGGAAAGGAATGTTTCATCAAACTTTAAAAAAAAAAACCCAAAAAACCTTGCACTATTAAACATGTTCTTGTTGGATGTCTAAAGATGAAGCTTTTAAACTGCCATAAAAGTTCAAAAATACCAACTTTGGTGATACTTATCACTTGATGCCGTTCCTCTCATTGCTGCCTTGTCGTGCAATCATGGTTAGCCCACATCTTGCCTTTGATGGAAAAAAACATAAATAGGGACCTAGTCATGCTGGCAAAGTGCTAGTCCTTAGGTGTGGCAAGTTATTCCAACAGTAGTTCTGAGATTGTGTGGTCACATATTGTCCATGTCTCTTCCTCTCCCCCTTCCCTTCGCTATTCCAGAACAGCCTGTTTTTGTTATTGTTATTTTATTTGAATGAAATTTAATGAAAATAACCAATGAAAATATGGCCATGTTATGCACAGGTTTTCAACAGACACTTTTTTTAGCACATTTCTTGAGCTGAAAACTGCATTGCAAAACTGAAAGAAATGGTTAATACACTGAGCCATTGGAAATCTGGAAGGATGACCTCAGTTCTCTGCCATGGCTGCAGAGATTCAATTGGATGCTACTTGGTTGTGATGCTCCCAGGGCTTGATATCCATCTTCTATGGCAGGAGCATGGGGGATTAACTTGCAGAATGTTACTCTCTGCACAACTTGATGTAGAATCATGGCCCCAGTGTCTTAGTCTGATTTAAAATGGAACTTCAAATATAGGCTGCAGAAATAACCCAGTTTGACACCACTTTAATTGCCATGGCTCCATGCTAAGGAATTCTGAGAACTGTTGTGGCCCCAGAGCTCTGACAGAAAAGACCAAATGTCTCACAAAACTACAATTCCCAGAATTCCATAGCATTAAGCCATAGCAGTTAAAGTGCTATCAATCTGGATTATTTTTGTGGTGTAAATGCCGCCCCAGTAATCAAATCCTGAAATCAGATTTGACTGCAGGCTTCTATTCTCTGAACAAAGTGAAGCAAAACAAGAATCTGGACTAATTGATACAAATACATCTGAATCTGCCCTAGCAGATTGCTTCTTAAACAGGAGGAGATTTACAAAGAATACAATATGGGTTGATTGCTCATATTGTTTTAGTTATCTTTCCAACTGGCTTCTTGCAGAATGACACTGACTTGCTACAGAAAGAGTGTTTGCATATTGTACAGTCTCTGAGCTTAGAAACAACACATTACAATTCATTGTGTTACCTGCATAAATATAACAAAGTTATGTTTCAAAAGGAAGTAGGTACTTTTTACCATATATGGTGGAGATGCAGGGAGGCAAAAAAATATTGGACAACTAAACACAGGGAGGTAATAAAAATATTGCAAATCGAAATTCCAAAAAGTCCAAAGATGAATTTATTAGGTATAGATAAAGAAGAAAATTTGGAAAAGGAACATGATAAATTGATTTATTTTTTTTACTTGATAATTGTGGCCAGAATAATTGACACAGCAAAGTGGAAATCTAAGGAAATACCCACGATTAAAGAATGGCAAATAAAACTCTGTGACCTTATGGAGACTGATAGATTAACATGTTTAATTTTTTTAAAAAAAGGAATTGAGGTCTTTAGGAGAGAATGGAAACTTTTATTGGAATATTGGTATCAGGATCAGGGAATAAATTTTGCACTAGAGTTAGATTAAATTTAGGAGACCCTTAAATAATCATGATAGAATACAGGATAGAACGCAAAGGTTGAAAAATATGTGTAAAAAGTGACCTAAAGAATTTGTAAGCAATATGAGTATGATAACAAAACATTTACTATGTAAGCGAAGTCTTGGATAATGGAGAAGAGATAACAAGGCATGGAAGATGAGGAAGTTCTGTTTGTTAGTATTGTTGATGTTTGTATAGTGATGTTCTTGAATATGATTTATGTTATACATAGTAAGCTTTATGTTCTGTTTTGCTTTATGTTTTTATGGTTTTTGTTTGTTTTTAAAGTTTCAATAATTTTTTTTAAAAAGATGCCCTAAATACCCAAAGATCTACCAGAGAATCCTAGTCTTTTCTTCCTCATCTGATTTAACTCTGAATGACCTAATCCCAAGAAAAACAAGACATGTTTACAGTATTGGCAGAATGCAAGTGTGACAGTGGACTGTTAGCCTTGATAAAACTGAATACAGATGCATGCGAACACATCATATTTGTTTGTTTGTATTACATCTATCTCATGTCATTTATCCAAGGAGCTCTAGGTCATATACATGGTTGCCACCCTGCTCTTCCAGCCCACCCTCTTAAACCTCACAGCCACCAATTTGAAAAGTGAGGCTCAAAGGTTGTAGCTGACCCAAGATAACTCACTTTCATACCTGAGCATCTCTGGCTGTCCCATGTCTCAGTCTAACACATTTAACCCAGGGTTAAGTTTCTGTAAAGGTTCAGGGACCATCTCTGGTCCTATTTGTAAGCACCCCAAAGTATGCATCCTTTGTTTACCCATTCTTTATTTTCAAAACCAGAAATGGCTGCATCTTTATTTAATTTAATTTTCACTAATTCTGCAGTGTGGCAGCAGCCCTTGACAATAGCTCATGAAAGCAGCACATGATCTTTCAGGAATGTCACCAGAGGAGAAAGAGAAGGAAAATATCCTTAAAGAAAACTTTCTTCTATTTTTTTTTTTCATTAACTAAAGTCTTTATTGCTTTCCACCTTAAAGGGTAGGGTGACATCGCTGCTTCCCAAATAGCTGACTTTTGGCAGAAATGGGCTGTGGCATTCATTTATGTCACTTTATGGAACTTAGTTGAATAAATTGTGTGAGTGCGGGTGAGGGCTCAGTGGGAGGAGAAAGGAGAAGCCTCTGGGTTGTTTTTTTAAATTAAATTTTATTTTTTGCAGTTTTAATTTTTATTTTGTAATTTTTTACATTTTAAATTCTTTTAAAATTTTCATTACAAACATCACAACTTATTAAATTCCCACTTTGAACACAAGAAACAAGGTAAATACATTCAGGCTATGTGTATGATATTGTAATTTAAAGGTATAATTTTAATTTTCTAGTTGTTTATTTCACCGCTATTGCCATTACACTCAGTGATATGCAGGAATTATGATTTACAAGTAACAGTACTACAAAACACATTACTAAGAACTCTGTATAGTGTGCTATGGGAGGAGGTCAGAGGAGAGGGGGTGAGTTCCTGCACCGGGTGACACCAACCCTAGTGATGCCACTGCTTTCCACAAATATCTCTGTGGCAGCTATGCACTCAGACCACTACCCAAAATGATCTCCTACTGTCAGAGCCAAATCTAAACCTGAATAAGAGTTTAGACTCCTTGTCTTTTTCCCACCGCTCTTACCTCTGAAACTAAATGCACATCCCCTTTAAAAAAAAAAAATGTTGTTTTCCCTTACTGGCAACATAAATGTTTAATTATTATATTTGATGAAGCAGATGGAAACACATTTGGAAAAATTACATTTAAAAATGTAATTTCTACAAAAAGAAAGGTGGTCTAAAACATGATCAGCCAGATTGCCTTGATGACATCTTCGCAAATGCCTGTGCAAAAATCAGTAGTCAGAAGGTATTGTTATGTTTCCAGGGTAGTGTCACCAGATTCTGACCCAAAGATTTGCACAATTTCTATAAATTCTCAACTCTGCTGTCAACTTCATTTTCCTGTCTCCATCTCTCCTCTCCTCTACACTGTTCTATTCTCCTACTTCCTTATTGTAATTAATAAACAGCAATGCAATTCAATGGCTGTCTGTTCAGAAGCAAGTTGCAGGAAGTTCAAATGGACTTACTCTCATGACTATTTATTGCTCTATCTCAGGTAACAAGATTTCTTGGGTTGGTTCATGCTTACAGTTCTTTCAAAGATATGTAGCATTCAAAACAGGTAGGGTAAGCATGAGAAAATGTTGGCCTTTGAGATGCTATGGACCTCCACATGAAGACCTCAGCTAGCATCCCCAATGATAAGGGGAGATGGAAATGTAGTCCAAACCATCTGGATACCAAAGGTTCCTCACCCTGACATAGAGCTTTACAAGTTAAATATCTTGACATGTAACTGAAAGAAGATGCTAATACAGATGTTGGAACTCAGGTAATCCATGAATGGTCATGAAACACTCCTGCTCCATAAAAGCCTTTGAAGGCTTCAGCTAATTGTTGATTTTGCTTCCCTGGTTTCCATGCGCTTTTCCTTCTTGGTTTTGATTATGGTTTTGATTTTCATTCTTTATTTTATCTGGATCTCTTTTCTTTTCTTTTTTTTAAAAAATCATCATTTAGTGATACAGGCAGTGATGTGTATCAGTGGATTATTTATCCATGGATTCAACTATCCACAGCTTGTAAATATTTTAAATATATATAAATTCCAAAAAGCAAACCTTGATTTTGCCATTTTATATAAGGAACACCATTTTACTAATTCATTGTGTTTAATGGGATTTGAACATCCACAGATTTTGCTATCCATGGGAGGTCCTGGAACCAAACCTCAGGAGATTTGAAAGGCCCTCTGTAATTAGACTATTTTTTGTGAGCTAAAATGGTCATAAGTAGGCTGACTGAAATGCTCAGGCATCCCTTAAAACCTATGACTTTAAGTTTACTTAGCTCTGTATTGGAATGCAGTTTGACTGCATCTTATCCTGTTAAAGCCTTTTCGGTATACTTTCTTACACTGAAAGGCAGAGTAAAAAACCAATTAAGATAAATAAACATAAATTTTGGCTCTTGCCAAAATTGCATAGATCATGCCATTGTGGAATGCAGATATTGATCCACATCTGGTCTCTGTATGCACAACAAAAATTGAAAGAAAAAAATTACAGTTGTTGTTGTTGTTGTTGCTCTTCTTCTTCTTCCTATTTAGTACTGCATTCTCTTTTGATCCTCCTCTCTTCTATATTTTGATTCTGATTTGCAGTTTCACTTCCAGCACACCACCCACACGCACACTACTGTTGTTCTTCATCATTTAAGCATTCTACTTCTGCTTTTCTAAAGAAACATAGAAATACCTCCTGGCAACAACAAACAAAATCTATACTTCAGTTTGCTGGGAAATGCAGTCTGATCATTGAACGGTATGCTTTTCCACCTAAGTAGGAAGGCAGAGAACATGGAAACTTTGGTTATCCAAATGTGTAGCTCCTGTCATGCCTTACCATTGGCCATTCTGACTGGGACCAATGATAGTGGAAGTCCAGAACATCTGGAATGGCAAAAAAAACATACAGAAAAAGTGGCAATTTTTTTAAAAATGACACAGACTTGAACTTTTATTTTCCCTTGTTTGTTGATTTTACTGGCAATTGGCCACAGCCTGATAGCAATGTTTCCCGAACTTGCCATATGGTTTTCTTTCCTTACATTTTACAAAATGACAGGGCTGAGTGAATATACTTTTCTTTACATCAGTAACACTGGATTACAGATATACATCTTCATGTCTTCATCCACACAGGAAAGAACAAGTAATTCCTTCGGTATTCTCTCCACTGGAGGCAAACACAAAAGATTTCTTTGCCATTCCTGATTGCAGTTAGTGCTTCAGGAAGTATTCATGTACGAAGACATACATATTCTTTGTCCTATGAAGAAAGATATTTTCTGTGCAGGAAATAAGCTTTCTGCATAAAAGTACATACATTTTTTTCTGGTCAGATGAAAACACCTTCTGTGAAAAAATAGCATTGAAGCATGGAAGTAACAAGTGGTTTTTCTGTGCAGAAAAAAAGTTTTCTGTGCAAAAACAACTTTCTGTGCAGAGATACACATTTTTTTCTGCACAGAAAGCTCATTTCTATGCAGAACAACCATGTGTATGTCTATGCAGATGAATACTTCCCAAAGTAACAAAAATAAAAATAAAAATAAAATCTTGCATTCAGTTGCAACTGTCTGTATTTTTCCACATGGGCCTTCCCCAGTATTAGGAAACCCCTTTCTTAGCCAAGAAGTGAAATATTCTTTCATCTCTGCACAGAAATGACAGAGGCTTCATTATTGAGACATGGAAGTCCAAAGTCTGCAAGAGGAGCTGTGGTGCTGCATTCAGCTGGGCCTGTAAGCAATTTGCCAGGATGTTCTGCTTCTTTTTCTCCCCATCTGGACCTGATGATACTTCAGTTGTGCCAGTCAAATAGCTGTTGTTTTAGCAATAGGTTTTAGAGGTCAGAGAAAAAGTTCCCTGGTCATGCGATTCCTCAGTCAAATCAGAGTGCCAGCTAAGCATTCTTTAGATCTGAAGTAACTTCCATTGATGCAGACTCTTTCAAAATTTGATTCATCAAGTGATTCATTGTTATGACTGGTGCTATATTTTCCAGAGAAAGAGATGAGGGGAAGGGGTGAAGGAATTTCTGAATTTAATCATTGTAATTTCAGTATGTGCATACACATCTGGCATGGCAGCAAAAATTGCAACTAAGAAGAGATAGTTCTATAATACAGGTTATTCTACTTCTGTCTCTGTCTATATTGGCTGACTGATCTGTCTGTCTGTCTGTCTATCTTCCCCAAATCTCCCTTCATCTCTCTCTATCTCTCTCAAACTCCACACCTTCTGCTTCAGTTCTTCACCATTTTATCTATCCTCCTTTTCCTTCTACTTCCAGTATTCCTTTCTCACCATGACATTTCCCCCCCACACACACCTCCAAAGATCAATAATAGTTCTTCTCCAAATCATTGTCCTCTCCATTTTATTAAATTTTCTGTCTTTGGTGGATTCTGTCTCTCAGAAGCAAACCTTTCCAATCTTCACTCAGTATTTTCTTAACCTATTTCTTGCGACCTCTGTGTTTTGCCTCTTTTACTCAAGAACCAGGCAAAAGGTCCATCTAGTGCAGGGTTGGGAACCTTCATCCAACAACTCCTTCCATTATGCCTCACCATTGACTAGGCTGGCTAGGGTTGCTGGGAGAGCCACAGGGTTGTCCAGCCCTTGTCTAGGCTGACATTAAGTTTCCCATAAGGACCAAACAGATTTCTCAATGGAAAACCCACAAGCAGAACATGAGACTAGCTGCCCTCCTCCACTGTCATTCCTCATTCAGTTGGTGTGAACATTCATTTTCCTCACTTGGGCCCCAGTTCTGCTCTTACAGAAAAGGAGGATTGGTTTTTTTAGAAACTTTACTATGTGATTTTACAATGGATGTAAAAAAACAAATAAGGATACTTCCCAGAAAAACAAAAACATGCAACATAGTTGGCTCCTGGGCCCCTTTGCAGATTAACAGGGCCTAGCAATTTCTAACAACCCCAACCCCCTGCCAGGAGTCCCTCCCTCCCCCCATACATTTGCCATCAGAGCTGGACCCTGTATTAGGCAACTGCTTTGGTTTATCATAGAATCTTAGAGTTGGGAGAGACCATAAGGGCCATCCAGTCCAACCCCCTGCACTCCCGACTGATGGCCATCCAACCTCCAAGGCAGCATGTTTCACTGTCAAAAAGCCCTTGCTATCAGAATGTTCTTCCTAATGTTGAGGTGGAATCTCTTCCTGTAGTTTGAATCCATTGCTCTGTGTCCTAGGGGGGGTTGCAGACTGCCAGAAATAGTGCAAATTGAGTCCACTTTTAGGGTTAGGGTTAGTGCTAGGGAATCATGGGAATTGTTTTTTTTCTGAGACATTGAGCCTTCTCTGTCAGAGAGCTGTGGTGCCACAATAAAATACAGTTCCCATGATTCCCTAACCCTAACCCTTAAAGTGAACTCAATTTGCACTATTTCTGGCAGTCTGCAACCCCCCCCCCCCCTAGTCTCTGGAGCAGCAGAACCCTGGCCATTTCTCTCTAAGCACAGCCTAAGCCACATTCTACCTTAAGGTACAGTGAAGGGCACTGTCCTATTGCCAGTGCTGAAGTTTCAGTGGTCAACCAAGTGAACTCTTGTCCATGGAATAGGAGGGTCATTCTGTGTTTTCCCTCAGGCAGCAAAATGTCTTGTACTGGTCCTGGAGATGGGGAGGTGGAGATAGAGAAGTATGCTCCCATATGCTTCTGCCAGTCAGGTGCATAAAAACTGAATCCAAACCATTGAGCAGTGCAAACAACACTAAAGTTCAAATACAAAAAAAACACATTATTAATGCATAGAACAGCGGTAGGCAACCTAAGGCCCAGGGGCCGGATGTGGCCCCCTGAGGCCTTTGGACTGGCCCCGGGCCGGTCCTGCCACCGCCGCCGCTGCCGCCCACCATGATGATATTGATTATTGTTGTTATTACTTGTTCTTGGGGTTTTCTTGGCAAAATCTCCACAGGGGGGTTGCCATGGCTTTTCTGGGGCTGAGAGAGTGTGCATGCATATATTTTTTATTTTTAAAAACATTTATTTATTTATTTATTTATTTATTTATTTATTTATGGTGCTTCAGCCCCCCAATTGTCTGAGGGACAGCAACCCGGCCCCCGGCTCAAAAAGGTTGCCTACCCCTGGCATAGAAGTTATTTATGAACACAGTTTTTGAACTTTCAGTGTTCTATACATGGCCCATTGTATTTGGACAACTGGAAACATAATTTGAGACATTGTTATTGAATATAATGTGTCATTACACTTTAGTTGAATATGTCATTAGTAATTGTGTGTGTCAATATAGATACAACAGATGATGATTTTGTTATTACTAACATATTGCTTCTGGTGAACCAGCGTGGCGTAGTGGTTGGAGTGCTGGAGTATGACTGGAGACTAAAGTTTGATTCCCAGTTTGGTTATGAAAACCACTGAGTGATCTTGGGCAAATCACACACTCTCAGCCTTAGAGGATGGCAATGGCAAAATCCCCTCTGAACAAAGCTTGCCAAGAAAACCCCATAATAGGTCTGCCTTTGGGACACCATAAGTCGTAAACAACTTGAAGGCACACAACAACAATATTTCTGGTAAGGATCCATGATCTGTTTACACCTGTTTTTTCCATAGTTCTTAGGGGTATTTGTGGTCATGTATACCAGAGTGTCATGAACCAAGGTTCTCTGTTGTTCTTTTAATCCAGAGAGAAATTTAGCCACCCTGGACTATAGGACTTTCAACAAAGACACATAGGAAACCAGATCTGGGTTTAGACACTTTGCATGTAACATTTATTGAGACACAGAAACAGAGACACCTAAAACAATCATTTCTAATATCAGATACTCAATATAACAAACACCTTAAGTATCAAGAGCTCTTTTCATTCACTCACACATTCACACACATTCATACTCACGATCCTTCACTGGAAGTTGATCAAGCCTCCAAGAAGGGTGGATGGCCCTGTTGCCGCGGATCAGGAACCACAAGGTGAAATGGGAGAAGTACTGTCTTTTATACCTTTTTCTTCTCTTCTTTCTTGAGACAAACATGTTTTGCTGATTAGAACAGTTCAGTTCTTTGCACAAGTTTCAGTACATTCTGTGTGTGCTGGATCTCACTCGGCCATCATTCATATTCGACAGATTGCATTGTCCTGGTTATGCTTGGTCAGCATCTCCGCTTCTGAGGCCAAGTTTCTCCCATTCCTCGCTTCCACCATCCAAGTTCCTCCTTCAACAGTGCTTTGCACGGCATCCATTTTATTTGGTTCTTTGAGGGCCTTGTCACTCCAGGAACCCATTTACCTTCCACATACTCAGCCATTCTCTCACAAGAGCAGTTCATGATCTGTCTCCTTGTTGGCTGGCCAAGCTTTAGGATGAAGTTTTCTAGGTAGTCCTGGGACATTCCCTGTCCAGTCCACTTGAAGAACATGAAAATGCTTCTGTATCCATCACCACCACCACATTTTATTTCTAGGGTTACAAAGAAGAGACGCCATTGAAATCAATGAATTTAACATACTCTTCAACTTCTCTAAATCCTCCTCCTCCTCCTCAACTCCCTCCCAACTAAGTCATTCTACAAATAATCTTTTCTTCCAGTTTTCTTTGGTATGTTTAGCTGTGAGATATTCCTTTTTCTTTTCCCTGATCTTCTTCTCTCATTGCATCTGCCCAGCATTACTTGTGTTTCACTTTAAATGTTCCCAGTGCTTTTTCTAAACTGTTACTAGTCCAGTTTCCATGGAAATCCTTCTGTGCACATTGCTGTTCTCTTAAAGCTTTCCTTAGACTTAACATTTAAATAGGCATTGATTAAAACATGACATTTCTAATGCTCTAAAAAAAAATATTCATTTTGTACAAAACACTATTGTGGGGCACAGACAAACTGGTTGATGGCCAATTTAGTTAACAGAGCTTTACATTGGATCATTCCACAAAATGCTATATTCTCATCATAATTTCAAGTTCTCACTCAAACCCATATGAACTATCAGAGTGACATTATGCATCACTTTATTGAGGTTATTGGTAGGTGAATTAAGGTAAGGGTTATTGAAGGTAAAGTTGTTCCTTCAATCTTTATCTGAAATCATATTCGAGATTCTTCCTTTAAGTTTGGAAAGAGATACAAGGACATTTGGTTAGCTTCTGGCACAGCACAGCAACATTGCAGCACAGTGAAAACAGCAGTTCAAATGGTACAGCAGAAGGATAGATCTTTGTGCCATTTTGGTAGGCATGTTCTTACCTGAATACTTTCATCTACTTGTATGTGGGATTTCTGTGGGTTATCTAAATCATTTTTCTGAGCTTGAAACCAGGGTTTGATTCCCCACTTGACCATGAAACTCACTGGATAACCTTGGACAAGTTACATTATCTCAGCCTCAGGAGAAGGCAATGTCAAACCCTCTCTGAACAGATCTTGCCAAGAAAATTCCATGATAGGTTTGCCTTATGGTCGTCATAAATCAGGAATGAAGAGCTCTGGTGGTGCAGTGGTCAAATGCCTGTACTGCAGCCACTCACTCACAAAGCATAAGGTTGTGAGTTCAGTACCAGCCAGGGGCTCAGGCTCCACTTAGGCTTGCATCCTTTTAGCCTTCCCAGACTAAAATATCCTGGCCTCGGGATCTCCCCCCTCCCCCTTAGCTGTGTCTCCATAGCTCCCCTTAGAACTGTAGTTACAGGGGTTTTAAATTGTTAGTATTATTTTCTGTTTTAATTTGTTATTGTGATTTTAATTGATATATAGTTTAACAACTTTTTAAGGGGGGAGGGAAATATATTGTTTATGTTGTATATTGTTAATTATTCTGAGGTTGCTAAAATAAGTACCCAGCTTGTTGGGGGCAATTAGCTTACACATTTTAAATTGCACAGGGAGTGCGTAAGTGCACTGATAAGTGGTATAGAAATGTACTTGCTATTGCTATCTTCTGAAATTGTATTTGATTTTCTTCTTTTGAAACTCCACTGAGAAGTATCAAGAGAAACTTGTAGGGTTTGCTCTCTGTGTGTGTGTAGTAATGGGTGGGAAGTAGATGTACTTTTTGGTTCTTTCTAGACCTCCTGGTTTTATCGTATTCTCTGGAAGAGAACAGCTGTGGAGTAGTAAATGGCATCTATTTAACCTCTGCAAGATAAACACTTCAAGAATTTAGGGAGCCTTAGCCTATACTTTTGTGTACTATAAACAGTACTAATCTTGCAACTAAGCAAAACTGATACTTGTTTTCTGCCCATATCTTGCAATAAAAACAACAGAAGAAAGTGCAATCAAAGAAGATATGCTATGGCAGCAGGGTATCATTTGAATAATATGTTTAAACAATCAAGGCAATTTCTTTTTTATATAGAAACTTGAAAGTGTCTGAATATGGGAACATTGATCAACTGGAACCATAAGTGAGTACAGGAAAGACTCTGGATCAAAAAAAATCCTAAGTAACCAGCAAGGAGGATTATTAGAAATGAAGTGACAAGGAGAGACATCCAATGGTTTATGAGCAGCTTTGACTCTTCCACTTCCACTTATGAGATTTTTACTACCTCTCTGTACCATGTGCATCCCTTCCATTCCTACCCATTTGCTTTGGAGGATCTCCAAAACTTCTGCAGGATTTTTTGGGATACAAGGGAAGGGCCATTCTACTGGATGACAAACTTGATCACATGTTATGCACCAAAAGCCAATGTGGCATAGTGGTTTGAGTGTTGGACTACGATTCTGGAGACCAGGGTTCGATTCCCTCCTCGGCCATGAAATCCACTGGGTATCCTTGGGCAAGTCACATACTGTCAGCCTCAGGGGAAGGCAATGGCAAACCACCTCTGAACAAATCTTGCCAGGAAAACCCCATGATGGATTCACCTTAGGGTTCCCATAAGTTGGAACTGGCTTGAAGGCACATAAGGTTAAAAAAAAAAAAAAAGGTTTTCCTTTGACAAGATTGTCTAGTCGTGTCTGACTGTAGGGGGCAGTGCTCATCTCCATTATTAAGCTGAAGGAGCCACATTGTCAAAGACAACTCTGTGATCAGCATAGCTGCACAGAACGCTGTTACCTTCCCACTGAAGTGGTATCTATTCTTCAGTGGTACCTACTTAATTGCACTTTTACATGCTTTTGAACTGCTAGGTTGGCAGAAGCTGGGACTAGTGACAGGAGCTCACTCTGCCACATGGAGGTTGGGTCTCAAACCGCTGACCTTGCAATCATCAGAATCAGTTTCTTAACCACTGAGCCACCACAGCCCATAACAACAACATCTCCCTCTGACATAGGAATATTGTAGCAGCAGATCTTATTTATTTATTTATTTATTTATTTATTTATTTATATCTTGCTGTTCAGACAAAAAAGTCTCCAAGAACAGCTTACAAAAAAATTGTTAATTTGACACTTCTCTATCCTTACGCTTACATGCCAAATCAGATGTGACTCTTAATGAAAAGGGAATGGCAGTGGGGGAAGGCATTAAGTCCAGCAGATTCAGGCTGCCTTTCTCTCTCTCTCAGAGACCACAGCAATGGCAGTTGGCATATGGAAGGAGAGCCTCTCACCAGTCATTGGGCCATGGCATGCTGGAGCTGTGCCTGGTTGCTCTTCTTTCCCTCAGAAACCAGAGTAATGGGAGTTGGAACATGGAGGGAGGGCCTCTCACCAGTCACTGGCCATGGGATGATGGAGCTCTACCTGGCTGCTCTTCTACCCCTATAAGCCAGAGCAATGGCAATTGGAACACCATGTCGCGATGACAGATGACTACTCTGACATAATAGCCACTAACCTTCAAATAAACCCTCCCATTAAAAACTATGTTAAAATAGTAATACAAAAAGATGATTATGTTGGGAAGGGATGAGACAGAGCGCATTTTCCCCAGTTCCTCAATGCAGCATGCTCAGTGATGGGAAATAGCAGACCATTGACCATAGATATGACACAGAGACACATATATAGGCCATCAAACTATTAATTTCCCTATGTCTTTTGTATTCCACATCACCATGTATGGATGTGAGAGCTGGACAGTGAAGAAAACAGATAAAAAGAAAATCAATTAATTTGAGAGGTGATGCTGGAAAAGAGTGCTGAAGATACCATGGACAACTGAAAAGACAAACAAATGGGTCCTTGAACAGATCGAGCCTGAACTCTCCCTAGTAGACAAGAATATTAAACTGAGGTTGTCATACTTCAGCCACATCATGAGAAGGCATGACTCAGGTCCAAAACACATTATAGAAATCATCCAGTTTGAGACCGCTTTAACTGCCCTGGCTCAGTGCTAGGGAATCCTAGGAATTGTAGTTTACTGTGGCACCAGAGCTCTCTGACAGGGAAGGCTAAATTTTGTGAGACATCTCATTCATAGGGTTGCCAGGAGTTGAGGTCAACTCAAGGGCAGCTAACAACAACAATGTCCTTTTCTGGGTACAGCTGAGGTTGGTATTGCCTTTTGCTCTCCCCAGCACCTCAACCCAACCCCAGACTTACTGCACAGTATCTGAAATCCCTCTCGGTAGGGATGTACAGGATTAGGCAGGTCTGGCTGTGCCTTCTGGAGGACCCCAGTGGGTCTTGGTACTTGTGTCACACCCTACTGCCACCTTTATCCCTTTTCATTTTAATTCTAACTGGCAGTCCTGTGGGAACTTGTTATCGCCACCCTTGCCACCTAATGAAGTGTAAGTGTAAGCATAAGTGTAAGGGACCCACACTGTCTTTTGTATGATGTTCCACCTCCAAAACTTCAAAATATTAGTAGCGTGGTTTGTGATTAAAATGCAGGCCAAGTGATGTTGGAACAAGAAGAAAAATGTATTTTAAAACAGCAGGTAAAAAGCAGCTTCATACCACGCTATGGGGTGTCTAAGCGGTTTACAACTGTGAGCTGATTGCCCCCCAACAGCTGGGTACTCATTTTAGCGACCTCGGAAGGATGCAGGCCTGAGTCGAGCCTCAGCCCTGGCTGGTATTGAACTCACAACCTTGTGGTCTATGAGTGAGTGGCTGCAGTACAGGCATTTAACCACTGTGCCACCAGGGTAAGGTCTAAATGTAACTCACATCAGAACTTGCTACTATAGTCTTTCTTGGTTACAAGATTATAACATTTCTTTCTAATTCACTCACAGTACCTCAGCCATACTGGCTAGCAATATCTATCTGGAGAGAACACCACAGCAACTATCTTCTTTATAGCTCTGTGAGTGTTCAGAGTTTCTCCTTTATAGACTCTAACTCCCCAAAACACAGCCCTCTCTCTGACTTAACTTTCTCAACCAACCCTCCTCTCAACTCTAACTCTCCATCAATTGTCAGCCTGGGCTTTTTAAATGCTCCCAGCTGGAATCCCATTGGCTAGCTCTCAGCTGCCTCCTGATTGGCCAGATGGACATTCTATTCACTTCAGTACTGCTGTAATCATTTTGTATCTGGCTACAGGGACATAGCCAGATGCTTCTCCAATCCTGCTGTTCCCCATGAGGCACAGAATGGACATGGTGGGGGCATGGCTTTAGAGACTCTATGGTAGATCTGGGAGCTGACAATATATTACACTGAGCAGCCATAGATTGTTTGGTTGAGTTTGATAATAAATTTCTAGACCTAAATCCAGTACTAAAGCCCAACTAGAATATATATAGAATATAGAATAGGTCAACAGATGTGTAACTCCCATTCATTTTGTTCAATGGGGTTAGTAATTGGATTTAGACCTTAGTCATAGTGAAAGTAGATTTACTGAAATAGTGCCTTGGGGGAATTAAAATTGAAAACATCCAGATGGTGAAAAGTTCATCTTCTCTCAGTTTGTTGTTAACGAGTTGATCTTGACACATGGCAACCCTATGGATGAGATATCTCCCAGACCCCTTGTCCTCCACTGCTCTGCTTAAATCCTGCAAACCCATACCTCCTTAATAGAGTCCATCCATCTGCCATGTAGCCTTCTCTTCCTACTTCCCTCCAAAAGGGAGATAGGAACAAACTAAGAATTATGAAAGCAACAGTTCAAAGATAAAGAAAACTACTATAATGACCAATGAAGAGAAATAGAAGACAAAACAAAAAAGGAAGAACAAGAGATCTATTTCACAAGACCCTGGAAATCAAAGGAAAATTCAAACAAAGGACTGGGACAATCTATGACAACAGAAATAATGTAATTCAAGACCAGGAAGGAATAAAAAGACATAGGATGCAATACACAGAAGAATTATACAAAAGAGATGACAAAATGAAGGACACATGGAATGAAGAACCATATGAAGATGAACCTCAAATTCTAAAAAGTGAGGTGGAAACTGCAATAAGAGAATTAGTGAAAAACAAATCACTAGGAACAGATTATATTCCAATTGAACTGCTGCTATCCACATTGATAGAGTCAACTCTAGTGCTAACCAACATATGTCAATAGATATGGAAAACAAAACGATGGCCAACGGATTGGAAGCGATCAATATGCATCCCCATCCACAAAAAGGGAGACACAAGAGGGCCATAGCACTGATCAGCCACACAAGCATAATCATGCTCAAAATTTTGCAACATAGACTCTAACCATTCATGCAAAGAGAGATCCCAGAGGTCCAAGCAAGGTTCAGGAAAGGAAGAGGCACTAGGGATCACATTGAAAACATAAGATGGCTAATGGAGTACAGCAGGGAATTCCAAAATAAAATCAGCATGTGCTTTATAAACTACAGCAAAGTCTTTGACTGCATAGACCATGAAAAGCTATGGAACACCCTTAAAGACATGGGAGCACACCTCATAGTCTTGATGAGGAATCTGGGGATAGAAAGCAGACTGCAGTCAGGAAATCAGCAGAAGATTAAGAATGGGAAGGGTGGCTATGAAAGAACTAGAAAAGATTCTAAAATGCAAAGATATACAACTCAGCACAAAAGTTAGAATCAGGGGTCAGCAACCTTTGTTGCTGGGGGGGCAGGGGAGGGGGGTAAATGGTGCGGGGGCCAGTAATGCGGGAGCTGGGTGTGCGCGTGCACGCACACCCCTGACAGCCACCATGGGGCCTTTCCAAGCCCCCCCCCCGCCCCAATCCTTGGGCGAATTCGGCCCAGGATCGAGCGGGGAGGCCTTGGAAATGGTTCTCCAAGGCCCCCCGCTTGATACTGGGGTGGATTCACCCCAGAATCAAGTGGAGGCACCTTGGAGGACTGTTTCTAAGGTGCCTCTGCTTGATCTTGGGGTGAATTCACCCCAGCATCAAGCGAAGGGACCTTGGAAAAGTCCCTCCAAGAACCCACCGCTCGATCTTTGAGCGGTGGGGCCTTTCAAAATGCTGCTCGTGCCATGTGCGCATGCACACGCGATGTGGGGTGCCATTTTGGAACACCCACGGAGCTGTGCGCAGCTGTGGGCATTCCAAAATGGCGCCTCCCAGGAGCAGGAGCGCGCCCAGTGGCGGCAGGCAGCGGCGGTGGTGGCAGGGGTCCCTGGGGGCCAGTCCAAAGGCCCCTGGGGGTCGGACCCAGCCCGCGGGCCATAGGTTGCCGACCCCTGGTTGGAATTATACAAGCCATTGTATTCTCTATTACCTTGTATGGATGTGAGAACTGGACAGTTAAGAATGATGAAAGGAAGAAAATCAATTCCTTGAGATGTGGTGCTGGAGAAGAGTGCTGAGGATGCCATGGACAGCCAAAAGGACAAGCAAGTGGGTCCTAGAGCAGATCAAACTGGAAAACTCCCTGGAAGCCAAGATGACCAAACTGAGGCTGTAGTACTTCAGACACATCATGAGAAGACAGTACTTTTTGGAAAAGACAATAATGCAGAGAACGGTGGAGGGAAGTAGGAAGAGAGGAAGTCCACATGCTAGATGGATGGATTCTATTAAGGAGGTCACTGGTATTAAGGGGTTGCAGGAATTAAGCAGAGCAGTGAGGGACAGAGGGTCTTGGAGATGTCTCATCCATAGGGTCACCATGAGTCGAGATCGACTCAAGGGCAGTTAACAACAACAACAAACTCTTTCATAGAATCTATCAATTTCTTCCTGTTCTGTCTCTGTAGTTGGTGCATATTATGGTGATATTCATAGGTTTACCATGGAGCGTTACTGAAATGATTCAGTCTGATTTTGCATTGTATCCTCTGACTGCTTTTGTCACATCTTTTCTTAGTATGAAAGTCACCTGTTTCTTCTTGTCTTTTATTCACTGTGTAGTTGTCTGATTCAAAATGGCCCATTCCTGTCCATTTTAACTCACTCACCCCCAGTATTGCTACGTTCATGCATTCCATTTCCATTTTTACTATGTCTAGCTTCCCTTGGCTCATGCTACTCACATTCCACATCCTTATCTTATGTGTAATGCTGCTTTGGATGTCATTTGCCTTCTTAAAGGTATCTGCTATTTATCTTGGCATCTTTGTTATGCCCTTGGCTAATCTTGGAAGTGTGATGTCCCTTTATTTCTCCTCCTTCCCTTTCTAATAATAATAATAATAATAATAATAATAATAATAATTTATATCCCGCTTATGTGATAAATCAATCAAAGCGGCTTACAATTAAAACAGTACAAAATGTCCCCGTACCAACCCTCCCCCCCCCCCCCCCGATCCTGCCTGTGTCTCACTTGGCGTGTCTCATTATAGGGTTTACTAGGTGATGAGGTTAACAAGGAAGGCAACCTACACCTCCTTGTGTGCAGTGCCAACCACTACAATTCACTCCTGTCAGTAACACCCACCACTACTGCTGCTGCCCAGTAGCTGTTTGTCTCCCTATATTATTCCTCCCGTTGTTGTTGTTTTTGCTTTCCTACCCATCCCCTTATGCCTCCCTAAGTTTCCCTCCTTCCCTTCCCTTGTGCCCTGCTTCTTTTAGTCCATCCCTATCCCCACTCTCTCCCTCCTTTACTTTCCTCACTTCTTTCTCCATGGTTGGGGGAGGGCAGACATGGCTTGTCACCCTCTTTCTTCCTTCATTGCTGCCTGGTCCTCGTGCAGAGCTCTGTTCTCTGGGAGAGAGACTAGATGGACTTGACGAAGTCTTTTCCCATCTCTCTCTCAGTACTGATCAGTACTGATCAGAAAAGCAGTTGAGAGATCATTGTGAGCTCCACACACATATTATTCAAAAGTCCTGATTAATCCTCTATCATCCCATCTTTTCAGCTGCTTTCAAAATATCCCATTTTCTCTTTCCTCCTCCTCCTTTCCCCTTTTGTCCTCAGCTGAAAACTGAGTTCAAAGTGCAAAAGTAGTTTGAACTCAATTAACTCAGTAGGGGGAAAAGAAGAAGACTGCAAAATCATGTTCTTCCCAGTAGGCTCAGGCATAAGCAAACTGCT
Organism: Phrynosoma blainvillii; assembly: GCA_026167975.1. Taxonomy (NCBI): domain Eukaryota; kingdom Metazoa; phylum Chordata; class Lepidosauria; order Squamata; family Phrynosomatidae; genus Phrynosoma; species Phrynosoma blainvillii. Next base: position 181,309,431 of record JANUYF010000001.1, read on the forward strand.
CCAGTGTCACCTAGCTTGTGTGCTTTTCATCATTAATAACTTTTGCTCTCTCTGATATCGCTTGGCCACATGTCCTGTTTTCCAACTGTGAAATGTTGGAGGCTATACACACAAGAGGAAGATTAACTACAATCACTACTACTTCTACTATCTACTTTAAAATCCTTTTCACGCTACACAATTATAACACCATGATTCCACTTTGAGGGTCATAGTTCTGCCCTATGGAGTCCTGGGATTTGCAGTTTAAAAAGGGGGGACTTAGAATCCTCAGGTGGGGAGCTCTAGTGACTCACCAGACTATAAAACCCAAGTTTCCATAGGATGAAACAACCATGACAGTTAAAGTTGGATCACAGTGCTATAATTGTGTAGTATGAAAGCGCCCTTAGACAATTATTGTTCTTGACAAAATAGCCATTTGGTGGAATAGGAAAACCCAAACTTAATTCAGAGGGTGTAATTATTGAAAGGGTGATGCTCTCTGCTATGAAGCAGCCAGGCTGAGGACTGACCTCTTTAGCAATGCCAGGACATTTGTATGGTTATTGATCAAACAGAAAAGCAGGATTTCCAAAAGCTGCCTTGTTATAAATGATCCTGAGTGCTAGTATACCATTTGTTTAAACCTACCATTTGGAGGTCAGAATGGTGTTTGCACAAGAATAATGAGTTGTGAGTAATGTCTTTCCTCAGCCAGACTGTGTGTTTTGTTTTAAAACAGGCAATAACTATTTAGATTGGGATTTTCAAAGGCACAGCAGTGGTTTAGGAGTCCGTCCCTCATGAAAACTCATTTACAGATCTTGATGTAGGCCACTGTGAGAAACTTAGAGGTCACCTTGCCAAGGATTTGTATCAAATACTAAATATACATGGACAGTCCAGAACTTCAAACCGGAAATATGGCTGATTAGGACATACATTGGCAGTTAAGGTTTAATGAACAGAAACTAAATCAACAATAACAATATTTTAGTACATAATGCCACACCCATTATTTAGGCTTTATGCAGTCTTAAAGGAAATTTTAAAAATCACTTTCAGAAATTTATTTACATGAAATTGTTGGGATATCAGTCAAGGGCTTAATACAGGAGTGAAAAACTATCAAGGGCTGGAGGAACTGCATGGGACATTTGAAAAGCTGTACCTCACACTACATGGAAAGTTCAAACTACATGGAAAGCATCTTTCCTGTGAGCAATTTCCTGTGTGAAAGGCAGAAGCAGGGACCCTGTCACAATTCTCCCTCATGCCAGAGATCATTTGCATGGTGGTGGCAGACCACCAGCAACTGCTTTCCAGTCAGCAAGAGAACACACTTCCATCAATAGCAGCAGCTGCTTCGCAGTTAAGTGGAGATTGTTTGTATCCTTGATCCTTATGTAGCCCAATCATGCATAACCCTAGATTACACACTCGTAATTGCTCAACTGGATCAAACGTTATTGTTAAGGATAAGGGTAAAGGTAAAGGTATTCCCCGTTGACAAGGTTGTCAAGTCGCGTCCGACTATAGGGGGTGGTGCTCATCTCCATTACAAAGCTGAAGAGCCAGTGTTGTCAGAGACTACTCTGTGATCATGTAGCCAGCATGAAATACAACTTTGGGGTGGCATGGCGCATGCCCCAATGCCACCTCCAAGATGGCATCATGTCGGCCTGCTGACCACACAGTGGGCAATGTTTCTGTTGCATGGTGTTTACACACGCCGTGCTACAGAAAGATCAAAAAGCCACCACAGAAAGCTGCTCCTTTTTGGGCTGAGGGTATGGTATGTGGTTGCTGCGGCCCCAACTTGGTGATCAAAGGAGCAGTGTGACGCCGCTCCTTTGAGGACATCTGTTTCACCCCTTAGCTAAGTATATTTAAGCTACTTTGTTAAGGATACAGGATTCCAACTTACTGATTAACTTCCCAACTGAAACCCGGATGGATGAATGAATGAATGAATAATATTGGTTATTTTACACACAGAGAGAGCATGGATTATCATTTTTTGAAAGCAAGTAGTTACTATGCCAACGTTTGAGCAGTGGTGTCAACAGTGGGTGTGAGGGTGCAGTCTACACCAGGTGACACCACAGAAGATGGGTGACACCTGGTTTCCCCACACACACACCTCCTTACCACTGTTTCATTCTCCTCATAAGGAGAATGGGGCAGCAGCAATGAGAAAGGCTGAGTATGCTCCTCTGTCACCTCATTGCCACTGCTGTCTCTGGAAGCCCTTCTCTCTGCACCAGAAGCCCCACCCCAGGAAGCCCTCCTCCACACCGGTTGACACCAGAAGCAAGGATGCCACTGAGTTTGTGCTCCCCCACCCCAGAAGTAACTAGCATTACAGCAACAATAATTAAACCAGTGATTCCCAAACTTTGGCCCTCCAGATTTTGAACTTCAACTCCCAAAAGTCCCTGCCAGCTTAGCCAACAGTCAGGAATTCTGGGAGCTAAAGTCCAAAATATCTGGAAGACCAATGTTTGGAAATCACTGAATTAAATATTAATGTTTTCCTTCCCACATTTTTCAAAGGTAACTAGAATGTTTTAGTACAAAACACACTCTTTATTTCAGAGTTCCTCCTTTCCAAGCTGCTTTTCTCTCCACAGATAAAAAAGATGCAGATATTTGACTCTTTTTTCCCTTTCCTTTTTTTTTTTTTTTTGCAACTGATTAAGAGAACATAGGCCTGTAAAACTGAGGGTCATCAAAACTTTTTAAAAAAATGTATGTTGGTCTTCATAGGAATTTGGCATTTTAAATCCAAAACTGACCTTAGATTTGCTCTATCATGTACAGTTGTTTTTTTTCACAACTTGTTTTGATGTTTCAGTGTTGTAATATGTGACTGAGTGAAATGATCCTACAAAGAGTAAGGGGTTAAAGTCTTCTAACAGACTTTCAAAACATTTTAATTCAATGATATGAAACACAAAAATCAATTCAAAAGCACTAAAGTAATCACACTGGAACTTCATGTCTGCACTTAATCAAAGCTGAAAAACTGAATAGATTTTTTTTTTTAAAAAAAATCCAATTTGTGAAAGAATTGTGTGTGATACGGCAGTTGTATTTTGTTTTTTTGAATTCAGCACCCTAAAATACATTATAAACAGATACAATACTGGGGGGGGGGGGGAAATTTCATCACAGGCCTTGATTGATGGGATTAATTCAGAGTAGGCAATTGGGCAGAGATAGGGAATTGGTCTCATCTGCCCTTCCTCTGTCCTTGATATCAACATTTCTTCTTCCTCTTCCTTTTCTTCTTTTAAAAAAAAACTGTATGGAAAGGTACACTAGACTCCATGTAATGTAAAGTTTGTATCCTCTCCCCCTTCTTCTTGACCACAGTATATCTGGAGGGTACATTTAGCCATGTGGTTGCCTATTCTTGAAGACAGCTTTGATGGGGGTAATGGCATACAGCCACAACATCAGCCTCCAGCCATTTTATTATTATGGCTTTCAGTAAATGACAAGAAAGTATCCTTCATAACTTCTGGCTTTTTACAAAGGAATGTAAATGAAGTAATCTTACAAGGTATGCACACCCACGTCTTAGCGGTATGCACACCCTAGCTTTTCTGCTAGGAAAGCACTTTGGTAAGTAAGGTGGGTGCTGATTTCTCCTTGTAGAGCTGGTCTTACAATATCCAAGAATTTTCTGAAGTTTTTACAATTCATTGCTCTTTCTGGGGGTTTGGGGTATCTCATTTATGTATTTAATAATTTGAATCCATTAGCTTGGTTCTAACTTGTTCCATCTTCCATAGCCTGTCAATGCTGTATATTCTCATATCCCTTCCCCTCCCTTGACAAAAGGACATGCTATTTCCACTTCCTTCTCACTCAACTTCCTCTGGGAAGTCCTCTGCATTTTCACCCCCAGAAGATGAGGTGTTCCTTACACAGCAAGGGAAGCGGTGATGGATAATATTGTTTATGTATCTCATCTGTGCAGGAGGATTTCCACACACACCCCCTCATATCCAGGTTAAGAAAATGTGGAGTCAGCTTGTAGTGACTATTTCTTATCCTCTGAGGTCTCTCTACATTGCTTTGTTCAGAGGCCAATGATGTGTTTGTCATTCATCACCCTTGTGCTCTTCCTAATGGCAATGCTAAATAAAACAAGCCATTGTTATGTGCCAAGGCGCAGCATCCTTTCTGGCTCGGGAGATATATTGAAAGAAGAATAGCGGTCAACATACTCTGCAGATTGCTGGTTAATTCTTTGTTCATCAGATGGCTGCCATTATCATGCATAAAAAGGAAAATCGGGATGGTGGGAAGAAGGGGATCTGAGTAATGCCTTTAATACTAACTGCTTTATTTCAGCATGAACTTTCATGAATACTAATCCTCATCTTCAGATGCACTGGTGGCAACACAGTATTACAGCTGAGGTATGGAATGACAAACCCCCTCTGAAGAAACATGCCAAAAAAAAAAATCCCATGTTTTTTTTTATGGTGGCCTTAGGGTCACCATAAATTTGAAACTATTTGGAGGGACACAACAACAACAACAAATTAAGTATACAGGTGTCCCATCCATGGACTTGGGGTCTGTAGTCTCACTCTTCATGGATGGTGAGTGGGGAGGGAACAAAATGGTGTGTGTGCCTATTGAAATCAATGAGACCCCAATATTGGCAATTTTTCCAGTTCACCGGGGGGGGGGGGGGGCAGAACAGATCCCTTGCAAATTGGAAGAGACAACTGTACTTACAAAGCAGATGGTCCCATAGGATTGAGCTGGGACCACAGTAACCGCACAACCCACTCCCAAAGTGGGCCACTGCTGCAGGTCCCAAGCTGGCACCACCAGTGTACAGTTTAAACAGATAGAGTGATAAAATGCAGCTTTGTCTGACCCTCTTGCCAATTAGAAACCATTGCATCTCTCTATATTCTCTTCTGATGGTAGTCTCTTGTCCTGACTACAGGTTACACATCAGGACAATCAAATGTTGTGGCACACCCATTCCTTTAAAAATGATCTAAAGTTTTTCATGACCTATACAATGAATGGCTTTGCTGCAATATATAAATCACAGAGTGATTTTCTTCTGAAATTCTTTGCTGCACTCCATTATCCAACATATGTTTGAAATATGATCCCTAGTGCCTCTTCTTTTCCTGAACCCAGCTTTGACATCTGACATTTCTAACTGCATATATGGCAAAAGTCTTTTTTGTAGAGTTTTGAGCATCACTTTGCCTGCATGGGAAATTAATGCAATGGTCATGTGCTTACTGCAAACCCTGGTATACATTTTCTTGGGGAATGGAACATATATTGACTGTTGCAATCTATGGGCCATTGTTTTGTTTCCCTTATTGGTTGACAGATTTTGGTTAGAACTAGAGTAGATTCTGTTTCTATAGACTGAAGCAGCTCTATTGTTATGCCATCCGTTCCTTGTGATTTATTTCTCCCTGAGTGCAGCTTCCAGTTCACTTTCTCAAGTGGGAGATTCATATTCAAATGATTCTTCCTTGAATTAATCCTTCATCCTCTCATCTCTTTTATACAATTCTTCCATGTATTGTTTACATCATCTTTTTTATTTCCAGTTGGTCATGCAGTGTGTTCCCCAACTGGTTGTAGCACATCCTCACTCTTGGTTTAATTTCCCTTTAATTTCAGAGATCTTGTGAAAGAGGTCTCTTGTTTTTCCTTTTATACTGTCATCTTTTATTCCTTTGCATTGATTATTACCATATGTCTCTTCCTCTATGCACACAAATTGCTGAACAGTTGCATTCAGGGTTCTCATTCTATTACTGTCACATTTTACTTTTGCTTCTCCTCTGTCCTTAACAGATTGAAGAGTTTCATATCTCATCCACTGAAGTTTCTCATTCTTTTTGGCTGTGGCTAATGTCTTTTTGCATAGTTCCTCAACAATGCCTTCAGTCCTGAGATTTTCTGGCTTCCAGTCAATTAGGCTTAAGAGTGCAAATCTACTTTTTACACTATCTTTAAATCCTATAATAATATAATAATAATAATAAATTTTATTTGTAACCCGCCCCTCTGCTCGGCAATCGGGGCGGCGTACATCAATTAAAATATTACAGTTAAAATCCACATTCTTGCCCTTCACCCACTACCCTCCCCCCTTGCACTTCCCTCCACCAAGGATGTTCTTGAGTTTGAATTTTGGCAGGATGGTTGGTATCAAGTTCTTATTCAGCTTTATTTTCATTTTTTATATATCAGCAGTTCATGATCTACACCAAAATCTGCTTCTGATCTTGTTTTTGTAGAGAGAATGGGGCTTCTCCATCTTCTGCTTCCATAGAATCATAGAATTGGAAGAGACCACAAGGGCCATCCAGTCTGACTCCCTGCCATGTAGGAATACACAATCAAAGGACTCTCAACAGATGGCCATCCAGCCTCTGTTTAAAAACTTCCAAAGGAAGTGACTCCACCACTCTCCATGGCAGTGTGTTCTACTGTGAAACATCTCTTACCATCAGCTCTTCCTAATGTTTAGGTGGAATCTCTTTTGCTGTCCATTGTTCTGGAACAGCACAAAATATTACGTAGTCTATTTGATTTTTATAATTGGCCATCAAGCAATGTCTGCTTACCTCTTTGGTAGTTTGAAGAATGTGTTTGCAATGAATACACCTTTGGTTTCACAACTTCAATCAGTTGCTCTCCTAATTCATTTCTTGATCCTTGGCAAAAATTGTCCTAAAATCTTTGATTCTGCTCTGTTTCCTCCTTTTGCATTCCAGCTGCCTATGATGAAAAAGATGTCCTATTTTGGCATGTGATCAGCTTGGTCATGGACTAGAACAAAGAGTATTTCAGTTTCTTCTGTCTTTGTCACTGGAACATAAACTTGGATTATGGTTATATTGATGGGTTTCCCCTAAAGTCTTATTGATATCTGGAAACAAATTCAATTAAACTAAATGGAGTTTAATTCTGAGTAGGCATGCCTAGGATTACACTGCAAATTGAGTAAACTGTTAAAAATAAATGTAAACAAACTAATGGGCATAGGTTAAAGATACTCCCTAGGCAACAGATATATGTTAATTCAAATTCTACAGATGGCAAGATCACTATTTAAAAAGACAGGGCTCCTTCTTTTTCTGTCTGTCTGATACACAAAGTAATGCCCATTCTAATGCCCTTTCTAAGACTTAATCTAAGAACAAATGTTGGATCCAGAATGTCTCTTTCTCCTATGAAGTCCCTTTCAATTAGACTGAATAGCTGTTGCGGGACAAAAGCATAAACCTGAAGAGGGACTGTGCATCTTAATAACTTCAGTGTTACAAGTGCCAGATAGAATTGGTGGGTACAATCTGAGTATTCTACCTTCTTTCACGTTCCACAGCAGCTACAGCAGAGGGCAGGATGCCTACACTAATGGAGGGACTCATGCATCATTTGGGATCCTCCTTGTTACAAAGGTAATGTCTATGGAAAATTAGACAGGCCTTCCTCTTTGTTAGTGCCAGATTCTGGCTGTTGTTGTTATTCATTGCATTTTATCCCTCTTTTCCACCAAAAAATAGGGCACAAGGTAAGGTAAGAACATAATTAAAAACAATTTTAAACAGAACAGCAAAATCATTATAATCAAATCTGAAGAATACCAAATCTCATTGACCAATGAAACCTCTCGAGGGAAACACCTTCCTTCATAAGTATTTGAGTGTCTCTAGTGCAAGTTGCTAAACTATACTAACACAGTATGCAAAGGGAGCTTGTAGCACCTTTGAGACTAACTGTGTGGAAGAAGTTGTTGCATGACCTTTTGTAGACTTTGTTCTGCTTCCTCAGATACATAGACTAGACCAAGTCTATGAAAGCTTATGCCATAATTTCTCCCACATAGTTAGTCTCAAAGGTACTACAAGATCCCTTTGCATACTGATATTCCAGATTAACATGGCTATGTCTCTGAATTCTACACTTACATAGAACCATCAATGCCTGACAACAAAGTTAAATTGCCAGTAGTAGTCCTCAGAGGTATGTGTATGTGTGTGCAGGTGGGTCGGTGGGTAGGTGCTATTGACTGTGTGGGAACAAAACTTTTTCATACACACATAGACCAGTTTTTTTGGTGGAGGGAAGTGCAGACATGGCAAACCTTGAGGACTGCAAAAATGAACTTGAGGGGCGTATGCATCTAGGAAACCATACTTTGCCCACCCCAGAAGTATAGGAATATAAAGGGTACAGTCATGGCAGGCAAATTAAGGCATATCCTAAAAATAAGAATCCCTCCCCCCCATTAAATTTTCATCCAGTTCTCAAATTTCTAGCATTGCATTGAACATTTAGAAAAATAGTTTAGACATCCACAAACATAATAAAATGTATGTGTGTAAGCAAACATTTCTGTGTATGCAAACTTTGTATGCTGCAAGACTCACCTTTGGTGCATTGATATGAAAATTCACTCCCAGCTTCAATATGTTCTGACATCATATATGTGTCTAGTACTCCATCAGAGAAGAACAAGTTTAGTAATCTTGGCTTCTGAAAGTAATATATTTCAAGTAGTTTCTCCATATGTTTGCAGGGAAATCATGGCTCATTGGACTTGATATTAACAATGTAAATCATTATAGTTGCTTGATTTGTACAATATGCATTTGCTTCATTGTTGTTTGGTTTGTAGAACTATTTTGGATATGAAAAATAGTGTTTTAAATTGATTTGCTTTTGTTAAAGCTTCACAACATACTTTCAAATTAAAATATATTAATTGGGAGTTATTTTTGTCATTACCTAGGAAAATTTCCTCCAGACAGAAACCATTTTTATAATTATCAGTGTCCAAGCCCTTCTGTCTCCACCCCAATTTCTCTCTCTCTCTCCACATACACACACACACACACACCATGAAAATTGCCTTGTTACATCCTTGGGAACACCCTCATCTGCATATCTCTTTCAGATCCTAAAACAGAGGAAGCTCATTCTGCCTTCATCCACACTGCAGAAATAAACTAGTTTGACACCATTTTTAACTGTCCTGGCTCAATGCTGCAGAATTCTGGAGATTGTAGTTTTGTGAGAATTAGCCTTCTTTGTCAGAGAGCTCTGGTGCCACAACAAACTATATATCCCAGAATTCCAAAGGATGGAACCATGACAGTTAAAGTGATGTCAAACTGGATTATTTCTGCAGTACAGATGTTGCCTCTGTCTCCATCAGATTACAGCCACCTATTTTCAGTTCACCATGCTTGTCTAACCCAGGAGTATCCCAACAGTTAGAGGAGATTCAGTCTGTGTTGATAAGAGAAACTCAGCTATGGTTCCACAAGGCCTAATCTAATTGTGTGGGTCAGGAAAGGGAAGGAGAAGATCCAGTAAAAAACAATTTCCCCCTCAAATTGTAGGAGAAAAGATTGTTGAAAATTGGACTGAGTCACCTTCCTTGAGCAATGCTTTCTGCCGGTGGAAGATTCAGATCCTGAATCCACCCAGTAACATGATGATGATGATGATGATGATGATGATGATGATGATGATGATTTCAATATTTGAATCTTGCTTCCAGACAACGACAACATGTTTGTTCTCCAGATTTTCCTCTTGGCATGTTTCTCCATCCATGCTGTGAAACAAGCTGTCTGCTGTCTGCATCTCATCCTGGTTGCTATCTCCAATCTTTGTCATGAGAAAGTTAATGCCTCATTAAAGAAGCACATGGTTTCCCTCCAATGGCCCTCAAGGTGTCCAGATTTTTCACCTTACCATTTGTGTGCTACTCAACCCAAGGAGAAATGCTGTAAACTCATGCAAACAGAGTGCAGAAAAGTGGGAAAGGGACTCACTAGAACATTGCATTCTGGTTTAATCCCAATGCCTGTTATAGTTCATTTAAAAAAGAAAAAGAAAAATCAGATCTACCACACTAATGGATGACAAGCAGCATCCCTTAATCAATGAAAAGAAAGAACATTAATCTAAGATGGATGGGAACCATTTAGTGGTCACATCACTTCATCTCCAACGCGATCTTCATTAATGTGAGTTCTCTCATTTGGCATGGAAACAAGCCGGCTCTGTTTATACACATATTAGAAGCATGAAGTGGTAGTGAGTTGTTTCAAGTTGACATGGAACATCAGGATGCTAAATGTGGGAAATGTAGCTGATGCTTTCCCTAGAGCAACTATCTGATGGTTGTTGTTGTTTTTAACAGTTTCTTTAAAAACCTTGGAGCTACTGGTCTAGCACAGACCAACTGCTGGGAAGTGGATGACAATACTTGCCCCTGTCATGACCTGCTATGGCCCATTTGGGGCTTAAAATTAGCTGAAAATTGCCACCAGAAGTGACTTCTGGTTGTTATTTCTGAGTTTTTTTAAAGGTGCCTTAAGGGTTTTGAGGGATGGGGAGCAGCAATTGACCTTTTTAAAGATAGATTTCCACCAAACCTTAGAGATCACAAGGAAGGGATCAAGGGGCTTGGAGGCACAAAAATGGTATTGGGGAACCAGTTTCCTGCAATTTCCCTTGCCTAGCCGAACATTTTTAATGCTGAAGAGAAAGATTGCTTATCACTAAAGGGCTGTAACTGATACTGGTGAAATTCTTGCACTTGAGATGTATGTTGCAGTTGATAACAATAATGGCAACGAAGAAAAATAAGGAGAGGAGAGGGACAGAAAGAAACCCCCGTGCACTGGAAAATGTTTCCTGGTTCAAGTCAGCATTTAATGTGTGTGTATGAGCCTCCAAGTCTCCTGTGGACTTCAGACTGCTCCATTAATTTCATAAGGTTTCCTTAGGCAAGGAATACTTCGAGGTGGTTTTGCCAGTTCCTTCCTTGGAAATATAGCCTACAGCTCATGGTATTCTTTGGTGGTCCCCAACCACATAACAAGCCATGACCCTTAGCTTCCAAGATCAGATGGGATCTGGTGCTTTTAGGGCAGTGGTTCCAAAACAGGCTTCAGTCTCAAAACTATGTGTGGAGGTTTGGGGCAAACATGGACAACACTCATCCTTATGGCAGTCTCTCTTGTTCTCTAAAAATGCTATACAGCAGAACAAGGGACACTGCTGAAGTGGGTGAGTGAGCTGCTCTCCATAAAGGGTGGCAGTGAGGATCCCTAAAAATCAAGTGCACACATTTTTGGTGAGTGGAAGATCACCAGTAGGAGGCAGGTCCTGAATGTAACATGATCTACTTCAAGAGCTGCTGAAATGAGACATACACAGTCTTTATCAGCAGGAGCTGTGAGAACAAGCCCACAAATACTTCTAGTACCTTTATGATGCATCTTGCCTGTTCTTTAAAGGGGAGGGGGAAACCACCCAATTTGACAGTACAAATTTACTTTTTTTTATGGGGGGAAATGGAAAGACGACTGTCTGTTAAGCTCTTTGAAAATGAAAGTACTAATTATTACAACACCTAAAGGATCATTTCTAAGGATTTGCATCATATAAAATAATTAATATCTGAAGGGATTCATTAAGAGTCAAAATGAAGATCTTGTATAACGAGCTACAACAAGAACAGCACACAACTCTCTCAGCAGACTATTCTTCAAACAAGTTCAGTGTTGTCATAACTGAATTACCATTTAAAGGTCTTCTTTCATTATCTTTTTACTTAAGGTTAAATAAGTTCTTTTTCTTTTTTAGTTAATCCTTCACCTCTGTTCCCAGATGCACTGATTTCTAGGATTTCAATGCAGTTTTAAATAATTAAAAAAAAAATTGTAACACCAAGGGTTTTTTTGTTTTTGTTTTTTAGTAGTTATGTTTGCTAAGTGTGAGGGAATTATTAGCACAGTGGTAGAAAAACTAGATATACGATTTCATGGACAATTTTTCTGCTATGTGTGGGGAGGGTGGGAAGCTGTTAGAGGCATGGATTCATAAATAAAAAGACTTCCACAGAATGAAGAAAGATTCAGCACACAGGGACATAAGAGCTGCCTAGCTGAATCAGAACAAATTCCACATATTCTGACTCTTCTTCTCTGGAGGCCCTTGCAGCAGAAACAGCTACACTAAAATAAACCAATAATAAAAGATACGGCAGAGTGTGAAGAAAACATCTGGTCAAATAAAAAGGCTGCCAAGGCATCTTGGGCAAAAAATTCCATAATGAAGTCACTATTCTAATACCTGCCCATTTCATCTCCAACAAGGAATGCCCAAAGCGAGATGGGCAAATATGAATGGCCTAAGTCTACTCATCTGCAAAATATCTGTGGCTCTTTCCACACATGTATTAGTCACAGGAACATAAGAAGCAACCTTCTTGTTGAGGTCATAGGCCTTTCTAGTCCAGAATTTTATTTCTCTGGGAAGTCGTGATGGTGGTGGTTTCCATGTCAGTGGGATAGTGAACCCACATTAGGTTTTAGACAAGCCTTGAATGGGTTATCCAAAGCTCTTGACTCTATGCCCAAACATGGTTAGCAATTTGGATAGCCCATTTGCCCTAATCCAAAATCTTCAATGGTTTCACTAGCCCACTGATAGGAGAGTCACCAGCTACCACTTGCTGGGAAGTCCACAAGCTACAGCACCCTCCACTCGCACTCTACAGTAACTAGTAAATATATATGGACACTGCCTCTGCTCTTGGGGGTAGCACAAAACCTCCATGATTAATACTAAATAAACTGATGGCAGCAGTACTGCTAGTAGGGTCTCCTATATCAGACAGACTTTTGCTATGAGTCAGATTAGGAACAAAACAGCTACAGGGCAGCAGCATTAGTGGAGAGTGACACTGGTGAAGGATCTCTGAGACAATGGCAGTGGCACCACAGCGTACGCTTCTTAGTACTGTGCAGAAGGAGGCACATAAGCCTCCTTTTGAAGATCTTTTACTATGAAAACCCTATGATGAGACAATCCAAACTGAAACATGAGATAATATCAGAACATGTGATTCCAAGGTCAGAAGGCACTCTGTGAGCTACTGGGGAAGAGCAGCAGGGAAACAGAAGTAGTGAATTGGCTAATGATGTAACTGGACTCAAGCTGAAAGGATGTTCTCCTGTTAATGTGTTCCTAGGGGAAAGGAACGTCCAAAGCTGTTCAATACATAGTAACATGGCATGTGAGAATCACGAATCAGGGGAAACTAAGCATAGTAAAACAAGAAATGGAATGTGTAAACATTGCATTACATGAAGTGAGCGAGCTAAAGTGGATAGGAATAGGTCATTTTGAGCCAGATAATTACACAGTGTTTTCCTCAGGAAATGAAAATCTAAGAAGAAACGGGTGGCATTTATAGCAAGGAGAGATGTAGCAAAAGCAGTCAAAGGATATAATGCAAAGTCTGACCAAATCACATCAATAAGACTTCATGGAAAAGCCATCAATATAACCATAATCCACATTTATGCTATTCTGCAGAGGCAGACAAAGAAGAAATTGAAAGATTCTGTGCTAGAGTCCAGGAGAAAATTGAGCACAGGCTAAAACATGACTTCTTGTTAATAATAGGTGATTGGAAGGCAAAAGTAGGAAACAGAACAGGACTAAAGATTGTAGGAAAATTTGGCCTAGGATCAAAAAATGAATCAAGGGAGTGGCTGACTGAATTATATGAGGCCAACAGTTTTTCATTGCAAGCACATTTTTCAAGCCACCATGGAGGTGACTATATACAGAGACATCACCTGACAGCCAATATAGAAACCAAACAGACTATATAATAGGAACTAGAAGATGGAAATGCTCAATTCTCTCTGCAAAAACATGACCAGGAGCACCTCCGGTGTGATGGTGTCTTGAGTGGTTGCATAGGAGTGAAGCTCCGGACCTGCAATCGCTTTAATGAGCTCTAAAATGGCAATATTACTTCTATATTCCTATGTATATTGCCAGTCAACCTCTCTGGTAAGAGGGGCTGCTGGAGCCTGATGGGAGTCTAAATAATTAAGGTTACCAATAGTGGTGGTGGAAGAAGAGGTGAAGTGAAGCGGGCCCACTGCAAACAATCGACCGAAGGGCAAACTGAGATCATTAAATGCCAGTCATCTTAGGATGATGTAAGAACGTCTACACACTCTTTCTTTTAAAATTATAAATATATGAATCATTTGAATAGTGAGGAAAGGGGGTGACAGAGTTCTTACCCAATTTTTCTTTTATGGTTTAAATGGATTGCAATATTCTGAATGCAAATAATCCATGCTGAAGTTGAGGAGAAAGAGGATGTAAAGCAAGTAACCGAAGTAAAGGAATAGAAAAAAGAGTGGAGTATACTAGAAAGAGTTAAAGAGGGTGGAGCGGATGGAGCAAGTGGAACAGGGAATTGGAGATGTGGAGCAAAGAACTGGGAGATGCAAGACTTGGAGAAGCGGAGACGTGGTGCAAAGAACTGGGAGAGGCAAGACATGGAGAAGCGGAGGCGCAGTGCAAAAAGCCAGGAGAGGAAAGAAGTGGAAAAGCAGAGATGTGGAGCAAAGAACTGGGAGGGACAAGACGTGGAGAAGCGGAGACGCAGCATAAAGAGCTGAGAGAGGAAAGCCGCAGAGAAGCGGAGATGCAGAGCAAAAAACCAGGAAAGGAAAGCTGCGGAGAAGCGGAGACACGGAGCAAAGAATTGGGAAAGGAAAGACGCGGAGAAGCGGAGACACAGAGCAAAGAATCAGGAAAGGAAAGATGCAGAGTCTGGAAAGGAGGAAAGTGGAGAAGCAAGAATAGAGCTTGGAGAGAGAAGACATGGAGTTGCAGAGTTTGGAGAGGAGAAAGTAGAGACATGGAGAGTAGAGCTTGGAGATGAAAGATGCAGAGATGCAGAGACGCAGAGCCCAGAGACTGGAGAGGAAGAAAGTAGGGACGTGGAGTACAAAGTATAGAGAAAATACAAGGTATTGTAAAAGCTCTAAAAAAAACACCCTATTATTATCATTATTATTATTATTTGCTGTTGTTTTTTGGAAAGAACTGGACTAGCCTAAAATTATAATTATGGAAAGGAAATTAAAATATATAAAGCAGAGAAGAAACAAACAAAGTAAATTAATGGCTAATATGATTAGAATGGAAAGTAATAAGAAGATAATTACAGAAATACGATCGGAAGGGAAGACTATAACTAAACAGGAAGATATAAAAAAGGCATTTGAAAAGTATCAATTATATAAAACTATTAAAGATAAGGAGAAGAATAGAGAGAAAATACAAGAATATTTAAGAAGACAAAATATATCACAGTTAACTAAAGATCAGGAAAAAGAATTAAATAGGGACATAACGGAAAAAGAAATATCTAATGCAATTAAGAAAATGAAGACAGAAAAATCACCGGGAACTGATGGTTTCTCAAGTATATTTTATTTAAAAAATGGAAGAAATTTTAATTACACCATTAAAGAATACATTAAATGACATTAAAAAATATGGTATTCCTGAATCATGGGAAAATGCATATATAACTTTAATCCCAAAAGAAGACAGAATTAGCCGTGAAATTAAAAATTATAGGCCCATTTCATTGACAAATGTGGATTACAAGATATTTACAGCAATCATTCTAGAGAGGCTAAAGAAAATCCTAAAAGATGTTATCCATGAAGATCAAAACAGTTTCTGCCAGGAAGATATTTAAAAAATAATTTAGGAACAGTACTAAACATAGAATTTTTTGAGAAACATAATGAAAGGAAACTTATGATGATCTTCGTTGATGTGGAAAAGGCATTTGATAAGGTGAGCTGGGTCTTCATGAAAGAAGTGATAAGAAGAATGAAGATGGGATAAAACTTTAGTAAATGGATTAAAGCTATATATAACGATCAAAAAGCACAGGTGATAGTTATGAAGAGAAAACAAAATCTATTAAAATATAAAACGTCATCAGATAGGGATGCCCACTATCACCATTATTGTTTATATTGGTGCTTGAGGTAATAAATATTAAAATAAGGGAGGACTAGAGCATACAAGGAATTAACATAAATGGTCATGAATATAAAATGAAAGTGTATGCAGATGACCTCATAATATTCCTTGGAGAACCTGCTAAAAGTATAAAAAATCTTCTATATACCTTGCAAGAATTCAAAGAATTAGCAGGTTTCAAAATTAATCAAAATAAGATGGCAATACTGACAATGAATATGATGAGAGAAGAAAAAGAACTATAAAGAAAATTGAAATTTAGAATAGAGAAAAATTTGAAATATTTAGGAATAATAATAACAAAGAGAAATGCAGATCTTAATGAAAATAATTATTCTAGAATGTGGAAAGAAATACAAAAAAATTAAACAAATTGTCAAAGCTACAAGTCTCCTTGCTAGGAAGAATTTCATTAATTAAAATGAGTGTCCTTCCAAAATTAATGGACCTCTTTCAAAACATACTGATAATACATAATGAGAAATGTATAGAGAATAGGAGAAAAGAACTGGTACAATTTATATGGCAAGGTAAAAAAAAACAAGGATCAAATGGTCTCGCTTAACAGAGTCAGAAGAAAAATGCTTTGTACTGCGCCCGGAAGCTAATCAGCAGCCAATGAAGAGATTTTAATATAGGTGTTATATGGTCCGATCTAGATGTTCCGGTGACCAATCTGGCTGCCGCATTTTGAAAAAATTGAAGCTTCTGAACTTGGTACAGAGGTAGCCCCATGTAGAGCGCATTACAGAAATCCAAACGAGAGATTACCAGGGCAAGTACTACTGTTTCAAGTTCCTTTCGGTCCAGGTAGGGATGCAGTTTGTGTATCAACCAAAGTTGGTACCAAGCACTCCTGGCCATTGCATCTACTTGAGATTACAACTGTAAAGATGAATCAGGAGTACTCCCAAATGGCGTACTTTGTCCTTTAGGGGAAGTGTGACCCCGTCCAGGACTGGATGGCAAAGCTCCTTTCCCGGACTTGGGGTACTTCTCACAAGTACCTCTGTTTTCTCTGGATTCAGCTTGAGTTTGTTTTTCTTCATCCAGCCCATTACCGATTCAAGACAGGCACCAAGAGGAACGATGCCATCTTTAGTCACTGCATCAGTCGGAGACATAGAGAAGTAGAGTTGGGTGTCATCAGCGTACTGATAAGACCGCGCCCCATGTCTCCGGATGATCTCACCCAGCGGCTTCATGTAAATGTTAAACAGCATGGGGGATGCTGTTGAAAAGCTACTATCCCCCAGCATCACCATCTGGAATCTGCCCGAGAGGTAGGACCGGAACCACTGAAGATCAGTGCTCCCAAAACCTAACTCCCTGAGGCATCTCAGAAGGATACTATGGTCTTTGGTATCGAATGCTGCTGAGATGTCCAAGAGCACCAACAGGGTCATACTTCCCCCGTCGATGGCCAGACAGAGATCATCGACTAAGGAGACCATGGCAGTCTCAACTCCATATCCCGCCCTGAAGCTGGTTTGAAATGGATCCAGATAATCAGCTTCTTCCAAGACAGCTTGGAGCTGGAAGCAACTGCCCTCTCGATCACCTTACCCAAGAATGGTAGAAGGGAGACCGGTCTATAATTATTTTTCACCAGGGGATCAAGGAAGGGTTTTTTCAAGAGTGGTTTAACCACCGCTAGTTTCAAACTAGATGGAAATTTCCCTTCTCTGAGGGATGCATTAATGATGAGCTGTAATAATATTTTTACTGCATCACCTCCCTGGACAGTCAGCCAAGATGGGCAAGGATCGAGAGGGCATGTTGTCCTCCTTACACTTCCAAGAAGCTTGTCCACTTCATTGATATTAACAAACTTGAAATGATCCAGTGTAACACTAAAAATTAAAATGTAAAATGTAAAAACTAAAACGTAACAACTAAAAATTGGTTTAACATAGATCGAAGGAAGGAAGGGTTTGAAGAAAGTAAGACAGAACTGGATAAAATAATAACTAATAAAGAAGGTCATCATGTGTCAAAATATTATACATTATTTAAGGCAGGGGTAGGCAACCTTTCCCCTTTAAGGGCCGAAGGACTTCAGCTCCCAGAAGCCTCAGCCATGTTGGCCAATAGTCCCATGTTGGCCAATAGCTCCTGGGATTCTGGGAGCTGAAGTCCTTCGGCCCTTAAAGGGGAAAGGTTGCCTACCCCTGATTTAAGGAAAGAAATCTAGAACAAGAATCAATAAAACATGTAATGATTCAATGGTCTAAAGATCTAGGGGAAAGTATTCAGTTAGAACATTGGGAAAAAACATGGAAATTATCTAATAAATTTACCTTATGTCAAGACCTGAAAGAAAATTTTCTGAAAATGATGCATCACTGGTATCTGTATCCAACTAAACTAAATAGGATGTATAAGACGGGAATCGCAAAATGTTGGAAATGTCAAAAAAGGGAAGGAACATTCCATTGTATGTGGTGGAAATGTAAGCTGGCCAAGAAGTATTGGGGGAAAATTTATAAAAAATAAATAAAATAGAAATATTACAAGTTCAAATACCATGGTGCCCAAAATTCTTTTTATTAAATATGACACATGAAATAGACAAAACAACGGGGGGAAAAATGGGAAAGATACTGTTATATATGGTATCAATAGCGAGGATAGTGTTTGCAAAATATTGGAAAAAAAGAAAAGTGCCAAGTGTTGAAGTGTGGTTTATTCAATTAAAAGAAATGATGAATATGGATATCTTAACAGCTCTAATTCAGAATAGGCCGGTAGACAGGATAGAAAAGCAATAGGAATTGGTTAAAAACTATGGAAAAAATAAGAACAAAAGCAAATAATTAAAAATTAAAAGATAAATGTAGACTATTCAAGTCTATAAAAGGTGAAGAGAAAGGGATATATTAAAGAAGTAAAACTAAACAATAAATTATTATGGAAATATTAAATAAGCTACAATTTTAGTATAAGTACTCAGTTATTTTTACAAATCTGTTATAGGGAAGTGGTAATTTAATTAAAATTAGTGAATTTAAAGAGAGATAAATGTTGGGGATGTAAGACTGATGAAAGATATCGGAGTCCTATGGATATTTCAGATAGAAACATTTAATTTATGTTTAGATAAAATGAAGTCATCTGGGAAATAAAAAGATTGGTAAATTATTCATTTATCATAAGGATAGATAAATGGTTTTTTTTGTTTAATGTTTAATGTTGTTTATGTATTTGTTATGTTTTGCTGGATATGTAAATTGTTATGTGTAGTTGTTATTGTTATATGTAGGTACTTGTTTTTTGTATTTATGTAATTATTGTATTTTATTCAATAAAATTATTTATAAAAAAAACAACACGACCAGGAGTATCTGGCATAGATAATGAACAGCTAATATCAAATACTGGAGTAAAGCTAGAGAACACTAAGGGGCAAAGCAGATGGCCCACTTTATTTGGCCCATGTGTTTCACGTCTAAATAACCATTGTGCTAAACTGCAACCTGAATAACATCCCAGCAGAATGTAAATATACTGTAAAAATATATTAATCTTAATTGACCAGGAGTCAGGAAAACTATGAACTGAATTCAGGGACACTATCAGGGAGGAATTAAAAAGACACTATCTGCAGCCAAAATAATGAGAAGCCTCAATGGATGACAAGTGAAAGTTAAGGGCAGAGGAGAAGTGAAAGTAAAATGTGGCAGTAATAGAGTCAGAACCTTGAATGCAACTGTTCAGAAACTTGTGCACAGGGACAATGCAGGGAAACAGAAGATGATAGCAACAAAAAGAACAAGAGGCCTCTTCGACAACATCCATGAAATTGAAGGGAAGTTTAAACCAAATATGAGGAAACTCAACAACTGGGAAAACTCATTACATGACCAAATAGAAATAAAAAGATGATGGAAACAACACATATATAAAAGAGATGAGAGAATGATAGGATGAACTATTTGAAATAAACATACATTTTATTCCACAACAGTGGAACACACTCCCTTGGAATGGAGTTGAGTCTCCTCTGGAGGTTTTTAAACAGAGGCTGGATGACCATCTGTCGGGGTGCTTTGATTCTGTGTTCCTGCATGGCAGGGGGTTGGATGAATGGCCCTTGTGGTCTCTTCCAACTCTATGATTCTATGATTCTACAATTTCAGAAAGTGAAGAGTAAACTGAGCTTAGGAACTTGGGAGAACTAAATCACCAGGAACAAATGGCGTAACAATAGAACTGGTTCAAGCTACAGAATTACAATATTCTATAGTTCTAAGTAAACTCTGTTATAAATACAGAAAACAAAACAATGGCTCCAGATTACAAATGTTCAACATACGTTACAATCTCCAAGAAAGGGGACACCAGGGATTGCAATAGTCACAGGACCATTGCATTAATTTCCCATGCAAGCAAAGTGATGTTTACAATTCTACAACAAAGATTGTAACCATAAACAGAGCAAGAAATGCCTGCTGTCAAAACTGGGTTCAGGGAAAAGAAGTTGCATTAAGAATCATATTGCAAACATAAGTTGGATAAAGGAGTACAGCAAAGAATTTCAGAAGAAAATTAGCCTGTGATTAATAGATTATAGCAAAGCATTTCTCCTTTCTCTCAACAATTTAAGATAGGCAGATGACATCATACTTCATTGTTGTTTAGTCCCTTCAAGTCATTTCTGACTTATGTTGATCCAAATTGATCTGAGAGTGTGTATCTCACCCAAGGTCACCCAGTTGGTTTCCATGGCTGAGTGGGGGGAATTTAACTCTGATCTCCAGAGCCATAATCCAATGCTCAAACCACTACATGGTGGCTGACAGCATACTACTAGCAGAAAAAAGCAAAGATTTTAAACTGAAGAAAGTAAAGGAAGAAAGGTTGAAAGCAGGTTTACAGCTGAACTTGAAGAAAACAAACCTAATGAGCACAGATGATTTATATAACGTTAAAGTAGATGATGAAGACATTGAAATAGCTCAATATTTGCCATTCATTCAACCTCTGATTTGGCTGGCACACACACTTATAGTAGAAAAAAGCTGAATTAAACAAAGACTTTAGACCCAATTTTATAGACAAAGCAATATTGCAACAACTGATTAAAGATAAAAACTATTTTTTACACAGGGATTCCTAGTTGAGTCTTGACATAAGAGGCCTTCTTTGGAAGGTGGAACTCAATAAACAAGATATCCTAAATAAGAACAACAAGTATAACATCACAATGAAGAACTTAGAGGAAATAGACAATCTAGAACCCCCCCTCCCCCAATTGGTTACTACACAAACAAGTAAGCTATATTTAAGATAGACCAAAGAAATGAAGAATTCAAAACAAAGGAAAATGAACTAGATAAAATACAAGAGGGGAATGAAAAGAAACAAACATCAAAATTCTACAAAATTCTGCTAGAAAGAAAACTAGAACAAGAAATCATTAAAGATACAATGATAAAATGGGTGACAGACATAGATAGAGAGACTGATATAGAAAGCTAGACCTATGCTAGAAATAAGACATTCCAGTTCACAAAATGCTAAAACATCAGAGAATTTTTTTTAATGGAATATAGATGGCACCTAGCACCAGCAAAACTAGCTAAAATATACAAGACAGATCAAAACAATTGATGGAAATGTGCAAAAGTTATAGGTTCCTGGTATTGCCTGTGGTGGAACTGCTCTCAAGTCAAAAGATTCTGGTCACAAATTCACTCAACAATCTGTGAGATACTTAAAGCTAATTGTTGGAAGCTCCTAGAAATGTACTTACTAAATATGACAAATAAAATAGAAAATCAAACTGCAAAAATTAACTGGAGAAAAATACAGTACATAACTTCAGCAGATAGACTACTCTTGACTCAGAACTGGAAATTGAAAAACATTCCAATTATAGACAATTGTTTAATAAAAATGACAGATATAGAAATGGACAAGCTAACCTGTTTGTTAAATGGAAAGCCATCTGAAAAAATAAAGAAAAATATAATGCAATCTTAGAGTAATGTAGAAGCAAATGGAATTGAATGACACATACCAAAAGACAGAAAAAGCAAACAATGTTGAAAATTGAAAAATCTTAGCATATACTGAAATAAGAAAAGACAAAAGAACCAGAACCAGAAACAGACATATTAGTTAAACACAGTTAAGACATAAAACTGCTACAAACAACAAACATGCACAAACATAAACACCTGAGACAAAAGATCTGATTTTGAAATAAAAGCTAAGTAGATACATATTGATAGCTTGTTATGTTAAAATGTAACAAGCTGTGTAACTGTATATTATATGAATTATGAATCTTGGATTTTATTTATTAATAAAAATATGATGATGATGATGATGATGATGATGATGATGATGATGATGATGATGATAGATTCCTTTCAAGCCATCAGTCTAAAACAGTTCAGATGCCATCAGTTGGTACTCACATTTCTCTGAAGTACAGAGTTAACTCCTCTTCTTCCTTCTTCTGTGGGAAACTTATGGGAAAAGCTTAACTTTGGTAAAATAACAGGGTGGTTTCTTTTTACACCCATGCTAGTAATTGCTTACATCCCTTCAGGGAAATTTAACTTTGAACAAATCTTGCCAAGAAAATCCCATGATCCACTTTTGGGTTATCATAAGTTGCATATCTTCAAGTCAGAAATGACTTGAAGATATGCATCAGCATCAACAATAACAAAAACTAAGAAACTCAGAACTGGGAGAATACTTAGGAATATCCATAACCCCCCCCCCCCAAAAAAAAACATTTCCCAATCCAGTTTAAAGAAACCTACAAACAAATGTGCTATTACTCAGAAAAAACCAAACAAACAGTTTCATCAGCATTTTAAGGAAACAGAAGAAAAAATATCAGTTGATCCCCTCTTTCAAATATTTTAATGCCTCTCTTTTCTTAGTCAGGAAAGATTTTTACAGCTATTTGAGGATTTCGTCCTAAACAAGGGATGCCATTCTTTCAGAAGGTTAGCATAATTCCCAGGTTTCATTTCTTCACATTCTTATCTTCAGCTAAAGAGTCATTTGGCTGCATATCAAAAGGCAAACAAACCATTTGATGTTTAAGTTTCTAGTCCCTTGATAAAAAGACAATAAAATTAAAATGCCACTAGATGGCCATCACTGGAAACAGGATCGTGAAATCAACAGTCACTTGGTCTGATTCCAGAAGGATTCTTTTTATTTTCAATACTACCAAAAGGCACAGATTTAAAAGCTACTTTTTGGACTACAGTTCTCAGGATGCATCTATACTACAGAAATAATGCAATTTGGCACCACTTGAAGCACTGTAGCTCCATCCTATGGGATCCCAGGATTGTAGTTTCACAAGGTCTTTAGCACTCTCTGCCAGAGTGCTGGTGCCTCATAAAACGACAAATCCCAAAATTCTGTACTATGGAGCCATGGCTGTTAAGTAGTGTCAAACTGCATTATTTCTACAGTGTAGATGCAGCCTCATAATTCTTCACCCAGCATGGTCAGTGGCTTGAACTTTTCTGAGTACTGTAAAAAGGTAAACCCTGGAAGTGGCATTTCTGGTCTGGATTTTCATCCCAGCACCAATGCACATTTTCAGTCTTGACCTTTTTGACATTTCCTAGGACCTTATCACACGGGGCCCAATCCAGACAGAATCCAAACAAAATCCCGACCTAATACGTATTATTTTTCCGTGTGTCCACACGACATCGCACAGAACCCAACAGAACCCCGGCAGAATGCGGAAAGAACCGAGATCTTTTGAATTTCGGTTTCTTCAGGAATTGCAATTGCGCGACGAGAATCATTTCGCTTTTGCCGTAGGTATGAAAACCCAATATGTATTGGGGAGCATTTCCCCAATACGTATTGGGGAGCATTTCCCCACCTGCGCTCTAAGGAGGACGTCCTCAGAGAGTCGGCTCTCTAAGGAGGTCCTCCTTGGAGCGCAGGCCCCATGCAGGGTCCGCGCTCCAAGGAGGTCCTCCCTGGAGAGCCGGCTCTCTGAGGATGTCCTCCTTGGAGCGCAGGCCCCGCGCAGGGTCCGCACTCCGAGGAGGTCCTCCCCGGAGAGCCGGCTTTCTGAGGAGGTCCTCCTTGGAGCGCAGGCCCCGCGCAGGCTGTATTGCACATGTGCAACAACATCATTGCTTGTTCATGTACGGCATTTTCTCACTTGTGTGTGAACGGCAAATACGGTTCCCGGAGCGCTTTCCTTAAAAGCGCAATGAAGGTAATTGCCTGTGATAGCCATTTGCGTATTGTAGGGTTTCTTTTGGTTTATTCCTGGATTTATTCTTATTTCACTTTATTACCGATTTGTGGCCCACGTGTGATAAGGTCCCTAGTTGTGTTAAGGGTGCTGCCTCCCTTCAAGCAATAATATATAGATACCAAGAGTATGCAATTACTTTTTTTGGACAAAAGTTGCAAAAACCTCAAACTAGCATGCCTTATGCCAAACAAGTAATGTTTCCAAGTTCTGCAGAAACCTTTCTGACTTTTCTGCTAAATGGTGAAAAACTGGGATGGACTAAGGAGGCATGACCATAGCCGCATATGCTTGTTGCCATGATGCCTGACTAGGCCTATAGACTTCCTTCTAATCAGAGATCTCTGTCCAGCTGATGGGATTTAGTAAATTATTTCTTTCCAATGATTTTTAAATATTAACCTTGTCTGTTTTCATCTTATCCATTTAACAAAGGATTCTGGGTGTTATTACCTTATTTCTTTTCCCTTGTTATTTTTCTTGTGATCTTCAAAAAGCTATTTTTTTTCTTTCTTCTTTTTAATCCTGCCATTGACTATAATAATCTCTTGTTTTGATAGCAACATTTGTGGTTTGAATAATTGTTTCTTCTGTGTATTTCAGCACATCTTTTCAACATGTAAATTAATACCCAACTATCCCCTTTTTATAAGTTCTTGCAACTTAATGCTCTATACTTTTTTACTTAAATCAGTAGTTATATTCTATCAATCCTAAATAAAATCTATTTTATCTTCAAAAGTATTTATTAATTAGATTAATAACAGAATACTTCTTTTAATTCATTATCCAAGAATCCATTTATAAACATAACGAAGGAACTTCATATTGTATCTCCCTCTGTATTGTAATTTTTTATATATTCATATATTAACATCCAAGATTTTCCCACTTCTTCAAAATCTTGTCCCCTTAACAGACTTGTCAAAATATCCATTTGTTCTAATTCTAGTAGTTTATTGAACCATTCTTCCAAGTCAGGGATTTTCTTAGATTTCCATTTTCTGGCAAATACTATTCTCGTGCACGTTGTCATATAAAACAACAGTTTACCATGTTTTTGCTCTAAAATTTTGTCCTCACATATACTTAACAAGTACATCTTGGGATCCATTGGCATTTTAATTTGGAGGATTTTTTCTATTATACTGTGAATCCTCTTCCAATATTTCTTAGTCTTTTTACATTTCCACCAAATGTGGATGTACGTCCCTGTCGCCTTTTGACACTTCCAGCATTTTTCCGAGTAGCCTTTGTAAATTCTCGCTAATCTTGCTGGCATTAAATGCCATCTATATTGCATCTTTAGGAAATTTTCCCTTGGATCATAGCAAGCTGAATACCTCAATCTGACCTTCCATGTTTTCTCCCATTGGTCTAAATTAATATTTTGTTCTAAATCCTGAGCCCATTTAATCATTGGTTCCTTTACTAATTCTTCTTCTAACTCCATCTCCAGAAGGTAATTATATAGCTTTGCTCTTATGTTCCTCTTTAGAGAGCAGTATCTCATCAAATCTATTATTTTTAGATCTTATTCCAATAAGTTTTTTATCACTCTTAACTCTTTCTTTTAGTTGCCTGTATACCAGCCATCCACAGTTATATCCTTCCTGACTCCACTGTTCTTGTGGTTTAAACTCTAGATCTCTACTTATTAGATTCACTTCAGTCATATCCGCATAGGTTATCCATTTTTCTCCCTTCATTACTTCTCTTTGATGAAAGGCTTCATGACTTGACGTCCAAAGCGGGAGATCTGGACATATCCTGTTCATATACTTTTTCCGTATGTTTAACAATGCCTTTCTGATATGGGTATAAACTGTTTAGAAGACCTAATTCATGTTCTGGAAGTTTATGTATGTAATACGTAAAGTATGTGTAATGTTTGTGGGTTACAGTCTTTGTCTGAATTCTTTTACTGTTATATGGGTTTTTTTTATCTTATTGTTATATATTTTTAAAATCAATAAAATGTATTAAAAATGTAAATTAATAAACTGCAGTTAAGGGATCTCTAATTACCAAAGTACACATTACTTCAGCTGCCTTACTTAGGGCTTGGCATTAGAATTCAGGATCATCACAGATGCTGAGGTTTCTCTCTCTCTCTCTCTCACACACACACACACCATTTCCTGTTTAGAAATTAAGACAGAAATCTTAAAGTGAAATGAGACGATTACTCTTTGTCACCTACTTAAGGAGAAGGGATAAGGCATTTCTGGCATTTCAGCCAGAAGGTGGGATACAGAGTAGAAAGTGAGTCCTGGAGCCACAATGACTAAAGAGATTATCACACTAGCATATAATATGGGAGATAAATGGAATGCTCCCATCGTGATTCCGTGAAGATTTTCACACTACATTGCGCTCATCCAGTACTTCTCCCGTGAACAAACTGTCATGGTCCTGGAACTTCTTATTCACAGAAAACTCTCATGAATAGCTTGTTGATAGCATGAATGAGTCTTTGCATTTTAGGATTTTTTCTAGTTCTTTCATAGGGGGGAAGCACACCAGGGCGTCGGGGACGCCCTGGGATGGAGCGCCGCGGGACCGCAGCCTCCGCACCGTGGCGCTCCGGCGGCGTCCCTGAAAGGAGCGCAAAAATAGCGCTCCTTTCAGAAATCAGGGAAAGTGCGCCCTAAATGCATAGGGCACACTTTCCCTGACTTTTCCTCCGCAGCGTGTCCGGACGCTGCAGCGGGAGGTTGCCCCCGGAGCGCCGGCCGTGCAGAGGGCCGGCTGCTCCGAGGGCAACCTCAGGAAGAGGAAGGGGCGCCGCTTGTGCGGCTGCCCTCCTCTTCCCTGCCTCCAAGACGACTGTATTAGTCATCTGCTGAGGCCCATAGTTGCCCTCCCCATTCTTAATCTTCTGATTTCCTATCTGTAGTCCCCATTCTGATCAATGTTTGATCCCAGATATGAGAACTCTTTTACTATTTCTATTTCCTCATTGTCTAGTTTGAATTTGTAAGTTCTCTGTGGTCATTATTTTTGTTTTCTTTAAGTTCAACAGTAAGCCTGCCTTTGCACTTTCTTCTTTGTAGGTGTTCCTTAGTAGGTGTTCCAGGTGTTCTGTGAGGTTTTCTGCTAGTATTATGGTGTCGTCAGCATATTTCAGATTGTTGTTATTCCTTCCTCCTATTTTCACTCTTCCCTCTTCCATGTCCAAGCCCGCTTACCTTCCAATATGTTCTGCATATAGGTTGAATAGGTAGGGTGAAAGGATGCAGCCTTGTCTGACCCGTTTGCCAATTGGGAACCATTCTGTTTTCCATGTTCTGTTCTGACAGTAGCCTCTTGTCCTGAGTACAGATTTCTCATTAGGACTATCAGATGTGGCGGCACTCCCATGTCCTTAAGGGCATTCCATAGCCTTTCATGATCTATGCCAGGGGTAGGCAACCTTTCCACTTTAAGGGCCGAGGGACTTCAGCTCCCAGAATTCCAGGAGCTATTGGCCAACAAGGGACTATTGGCCAACATGGCTGAGGCTTCTGGGAGCTGAAGTCCCTTGGCCCTTAAAGGGCAAAGGTTGCCTACCCCTGATCTATGCAGTCAAAAGCTTTGCTATAGTCTATAAAGCACAGGCTGATTTTCTTTTGGAATTCCCTGGTGTACTCCATTAGTCATTGTATATTTGCAACGTGATCCCTGGTGCCTCTTCCTTTCCTGAACCCTGCTTGGACCTCTGGGATTTTTCTCTCCATGTGTGGTTGGAGTCTATGTTGCAGAATTCTGAGCATGATTTTGCTTGCTTGGGAGATTAGTGCTATAGTTCTATAATTGCTGCAGTCTCTTGTGTCTCCTTTTTTGTATATATATATATATATATATATATATATATATGTATATGTATATATAAACACACATATGTTATATATATATAGGAGGGAGGAAGCTGCTAACTACAAATTCGATATGATGCAGTCATGGCAGTTAAAGTAGTGTCAAATTGCTATAATTGTATGGTGTAGAAATACCCACTACAAGGCTGAGCTGGGATTTGAACCCTGCTCTCCTGAGTCCTAGTCCAACACTCAAACCACTATGCCATGCTGGCGCTCGGGATCTTTAAGTAGATGGGGTTAATAATAAAGTGAGAATCCTATTTGAATGCCAATAATCATATTCTTTTGCTTTTACTGTAGAAGGGTGGGTGAATGGGTGTGTACTCTGAGAGAGAGAGAGAGAGAGATGGAAAAGTAACAGGCAAAGAGATTCAAACATATAATTAAATGCTGTTCCTTCACTGGGATGGTCTCACGTATTCCTGTGTATTCCAGACATGGGAGCATAGCCAATCAGACATACCTGTTTCCAAAAAGATGAAAACTAACAGAGAGCTTTTTTGCTGTTCCTTGAAAGCTATACATTCTTTTGGAATCTGAAGTTCTTATTATACAAATGACTTGCAATGCTTCATTATTTCAGTGGTATTGCTGCAATTGGTGTCACCCCAGTGTGGTAACTCATGCTGTCACTCCTAGGCTTGGAGCTGCCAGGCCTTAGGAGTACGGTACATTGGGCTGCTATGGAAAATATATGCTTCAGGTCACTTGCGGCTGATGGCTGATGGACTGGGGCACACAAAGGGACTATCCGTCTCCTGGTTTGTTCTTGTCTACCCATCTTGTTTGCAAGTCCCAAAGGGGTCCAGGTACCATTTGGCAATGGGAGAGACCTCCAGGAGATGATAGAGTGATATTAAACGTTTGCACACTTTTGAATGTGACATGTAATGTGTTATTTCTGTACTTTGGTGGCCAAAATGCATTTGTAAGCTTAACTGTTTACTATCACTCTAAGAGAGACTCGTAAGGTTGGGCCATGTGACATGACAATCCAGGGATCCTTTAGAATAAAACATCCAGTATCCTGGAGTTCAGTGGCTTCCTCTTTCAGAAGGAGGAGCTAAAGAAAGCATGAGATAGGACGTTATCACACGGGGGAAATCTGTTGGTTAATCCACACAAATCCCAAAGAAAAACTGAATTTGTGCCTCATGATTTCACACAACGTCGCACAAAAACTGGTCAGAAACTGGTATTATCTGAGATCTTTTTAATTCCGGGAGTTTAGAGGACATGCATTTGCGAAATTACAGTAATTTCGCATTTGCTGTAATGTGAATAGCAAATATGTACGGACAATTCTCTTTTAAAACCTGGAGGAGGGCCAAGAGGAGGAGGAGGAGGGGCCTCCAGGGAGGGAGAATCCCGGGGTCCTGCCATGCAGGGAAGGGAAGGGAAGGGAAGGCAAGGCAAGGCAAGGAGAGGGAAGTTTGGGACGGAGGAGAAGTTTGGCATTTGGGATGGAGGGAAAAGGAGGGGAAAGAAGGCTTCCCTCACAGCAGCTGTGGGTGGATGTGGGTGCAAGTGTGGGCTGTGCTTGTGGAGCAACTTGGAAATCCATCTCACCATGAAGTTCTGCCCTGCAGGTCCTACAAAGGGGAAAGGCTTATGGGGGGGGGCATGGGAGCTACCTCCAGTTTCCCCCTCTCCTGGGCATCATCCAAGGCTCTGGCTCTCCCCAGGGAACACCCAGCCCTTCCTTCCTTCCCTTTCCTCCTCCTCCTCCTTCCCTGCCAGCTCTGCCTGTGATCCTACCCTCCTTGCTCATCTCCCTAGCAGCTGACCGCCTCCAATGCCAGGAAAGGAGAGAGAGAAAAGGGAGGCTGAGCCATCTCAATCCCTCTCTTGCCTTGGTTTGCCTTGCCTTGCCTTTCCAGCCTCCTCCTCCTCCTCCTCCTCCTCCTCTGCTCTCTTGAGAGGTCCTAACCCCAATGGAAGGGGGTTAGGACCTGTGCAGGAGGACATGACCCCAAATGTAGGATGTCTGACATCTCCTCCTGGGAAATGCAGGACCCGCCCTGGAAAAAGGAGGACTTTGGTCATGAAACACACCCATTTCCAGTACATGTACGGGTTCTTTTCACTTGTGTATGAAAGTTAAAAACATCTTTTTTTTTGCTTTTAACTTAATTCCGTTATTACTGTAATTACATGTGAAAAGCTTTTGCGCAATTAAGCTCTTTTTTCGCTTTCTTTTCAGGATGCTTCATTTCCACTTTATTATCTCTTTAACAACGAAACTGGCCCACGTGTGATAATGTCCATAGTTAAACATTTCACAGATGAAAACTGGGCCAGCATCCTTCCTCTCCCAGGCACAGCAGCTGGTCTTGAAACAATGACCACAGCTGTCGCTTGCAGTCCTGGATCTGCCCCTATTGGCATACTTACCAGTATTAGAGTGGATTGCACTTGGACTAGAGTTGTGGATTCAGCTGCACTCTGAGCCTAGGAGAGAAAAGGAACAATGGGAGAAGATGATCCTGCCTGGTGCCTCCTCTACCATCAGTTTGCTTTATCACTTTTGTCCTGCTCTGGCTTCTCTGTCTTGAAACTTCCCTGGAACAGAATGAAGAAATGGCTTTCATACAGAAGATGTCTGGTCATCTCTAAGGAGCACTAGGCAACAAAAAGACATCTGGATTTATAGTGAATCTTGCTGTACTTTTAAAACATTAATGGTGGCAACTATAGAAGTAGTACTACTAAGAGTACAGTAATACTTGTACTTGGTCTAGGGAAAGTGTGGCCCATGGGCTGACAGGATGTCTAGAAATTCAGTTTTTCTGGCTCCTAAGTCCCCAACCCACACATTGGGGGGGGGGGGGGAAATGTGATTTTTAAAGCAAGTTTACCTTGCTCAGCCCCCAGTCGTTCTCCCCCCCCCCCTATTTTTGGCTGAATTTCAGTGTTCGGTTGTACCAATTCAGCCAGGTTTGAAGACTTGTCCTGAATCCTCCCCCTTCCCCCCCCACGTTACCAAACCCTGTCTACACAGAGCAACTCTCCAAAGGAAAGCATATTAGATTTAAGAGTCCACCACTGAAAAATCCCTCTCACATTTTCTAAGGGCAGGAGACATTCAGTCTTTAATGAAAATGGAGACTTTAATCAAGAAAAGAAACTGGGTAAGATTCTTGGGTATAAAGCTAAATCATGTAATACAAAAGTCAGGATCATCCATGCTATAGTATTTCCAATTTCTTTGTTTGATTGTGAAAGCTGGACAGTGAAGAAAGCCGACAGGAAGAGAATTGACTCACTTGGAGTGTGATATTGGAAGAGAGTTCTACAGATACATGGATGACCAAAAAGACAAATAAATGGATTCTAGAACAAATCAATCCTGAACTTCCCCTTGAAGCCAAAATGGCATGTCATCTCATTATATGGCTGAAGTATGAGATGAGATGCCTCATTATGAAAGATGATAAAGCTTGAGAAAGCAAAGGCAGTTGGAAAAGACAAAGACCACATTACAGATGGATAGATTTAACCAAAGAAGCCATGGTCCTGAGTTTACAAGATCTTAACAGGGTGTCTTGGAATGCTCTCATTTGTAGGGTTGAAGCTCACTTGATGGCAACTAACAAAAATAACAGGAAGATGCTGGAAGAAGACAAATCCATGGATATGTTCATTTGATCATTTGATCTTTCTGTCTCACTCCACTACCATCCAAAATTGTTTTAGCCAGGGAAATGGAGACATATAGAACATCATTTTCTTGGCAGGGAGGGTGTGTAGAGAAATTAGAGACCAGCGCTGGGTTCAAAAAAAGCATTCTGTCCCCCAAATTCTCCTAAAGAGACCACTTGCCTTGCACTCTCTCTCTTTCTTATTATCTTCTCCCTTCCTTGTTTGAAATACTTTCCCACTGAGAACAAATATATATTCTCCAAGATGTCAGACTGAAAGAATAATAAATAGACATACACGGGAAAGGAAAACTTTGTCCAAATCTATTTTAGCCATTTGCCTCGTACTTTTAAGAATTTGTTCCCACCCTTTCTTCCCCCTCCCACCTCCAGTGACATAACCCAGAATCCACTTAATTAATTTGTTGAGGAAATATGTCACAGTGGAATTCAGTCTGACTGATTAAAGTATGTTAATACATTTTCCAGCTTGGAGTACCTGGTCCCACTGGTCTACACATGACCTCTCTTCATCTGCAGTTATGTAGCTACTTATAAGCATACATCTATACTACTGGATATTATATTTTGTGGTGGGGTGGAATATGTGAGCAGAAATTTATGTAGACTAGGAGTTTGCTCTGCTTGGCCATGAAAACCCATTGGGTGACCTTGGGCAAGTTGCACTCTCTCATCCTCAGAGGAAGGCAAGGACAAACCTCTGCTGAATAAATTCTAATAAGAAACCCCCGTGTTAGGTTTACCTTAGGGCAGGGGTAGGCAACCTTTTTGAGCCGGGGGCCAGGTTGCTATCCCTCAGACAATTGGGGAGCCGAAGCACCAAAAATAAATAAATAAATAAATAAATAAATATAATTTTTTAAAAAATTAAAAAAAATAAAAATTAAAAAATATGCATGCACACTCTCTCAGCCCCAGAAAAGCCATGGCAAAACCCCTGTGAAAATTTTGCCAAGAAAACCCCAAGAACAAGTAATAACAACAATAATCAATATCATCATGGTGGGTGGCGGCGGCGGCGGCAGCGGCAGCGGTAGGACCGGCCTGAGACCGGTCCAAAGGCCTCGGGGGGCCGCATCCGGACCCCGGGCCTTAGGTTGCCTATCCCTGCCTTAGGGTCACCATAAGTCAGAAATGACTTGAAGGCACACAAGATCAAGGAGTTTGCTCATTTTTAAAAAGCTGCAAAACTATGAAACCTAGGCCTCTAGAATTTGGTGTGCAGACTAGGAGGATTCCATAGATGTGCATAATGTATTAATAGTAATTAATTTTTAAAACATAGCCTGCAGTATTACATTGATTCACTAGATGAGACTGGGCCACTGGATGGCAGACAGACTACTTTGCACGAGTACAGTACTTCCCAGAAGAAGTCTGCTTTAGAGTAAGGGTCTACCTGAGAGAAGGAGGCCCTAGCATTTGGTACAAATGCTTGCACCTCTTTTTGTCAGGCCTATTAAGGACCAAACTCACTCACTTCTCATTACATATATTGGGACTGAGAACAGAGAGTCCTCCAGGCATTTTTGAACTGCAAATTCACTGATTCTTCACCACTGCTTAAGGTGGCTGGGGTAATGGGAGCTGCAGTCCATCTACATCTCGAGAGCCACATATTCCTCAGCCTTGGTTTGATTATTGGTATTGAACTTGAAATTTGATAACCACAATAGAGCTGAACTGCAACTTAAAATATGAATCACTAAAAACAACCATAAGAAGAGCCCTGATGGATCTGACCAAAGAGCCTATCTGATAATGATCATACCAATAAAACTGATATTAACAGTTGAATTTAATTTAATTTCCTAATGATCCCTCTGTTAGATTTTTTATTTTTACACAGCCACACACTGGAGTCAATATTTTCATCTGACCACCCATTACATTCCCTAGATCTCTTTTCTTGGTTAGTTACCCACCAGTTCAGACCTCCTGGATGTATTTTGCTGATGTCTATCACTTTATGCATCCTTACTTTAAATTTACCATTATAATGCTAATTCCCCTAGTTTGTAGAGATCCTTTGAAAAATTTCAACAGAAAAGTACAGTGGGTCCTTGGTATCCACTGGGATTTGGTTCCAGGACCTCCCATGGATACCAAAATGTGTGGAAGCTCAAGTCCCATTAAATACAATGGCAGAGTAAAACAGTATATCTTACATAAAATGGCAAAATCAAGATTTGCTTTTTTGAATTTATATTTTTGGAATATTTTCAAGCCATGAATGATTGAATCTGTGGATAAGGAATCTGTGGCTACAAAGAGCCAACAGTATATCTTACTTTATGCTGTCCATGTACCTTAATACTATTCTAGAATATGCATAATATCTACAACTTTTTAATCAGCCATACAAGTCAACATGGTCTACATATCCACCACATATGGGACACTCTTATATTTCTAAATATCAAATCTTCCAATACCAAAAGCCCTCTACCATCTCCAGGGAGCTTTTCCTCAATATGAGAGAATATCTGTTCATTGACCAAGAAATTGATCTTTTCTGAATATTTTTTTCTTCTCCTTTCATGAACTATCACTTTAAGAGTAGTATACCCTGAACCATTTCTCTTTGTTTCAGAATCTCTCCAGCTCAGCCAACATATCTTCTGAGAACAAGGAGATCAGTGCACCGAGGACATAGAAGGCAAACAAGCATGTTGTTGTCTTGTTGTCTGCCTTCAAGTTGTTTCTTACTTTCAATGACATTAAGGTGACCCTATGGCATGGTTTTCAGAGGCTGAGAGTGTGTGACTTGCCCAGTGGGTTTCCACGGGCGAGCAGGGATTTGAACTTTGGTCTCCAGAGTCATAGTCCAACGTTCAAACCACCACTAACAAAAAGGGGACTAACAGAAAAGTGTCAAGTGCATACACTCCATCTGTCCGGAATTGGCAAGAACAGTCCCAAATAATCCTTTGTTGTCCCAGTTTTTCATTTGTTTTTAAAATATTCTGGTTTATTTTGCCTCCTCCAACTTTCCCCTGTGTCCTCAGCTTACTTCAGTGGCAGCAAACATAGTTACAAGGGAAAAAGTAGTTTATATTCAGTTAATTCAGCACAGGGAAGAAGAGAGAAGGTGAACTCTTGCCCTTCCCAGGAGGCTCAGGCAATAATTGACAAAGGAATTTGCAGTTAGAGAAGAGAACACACTCTGACTGCAATTCCTTTGTCATTTATTGGTGTTGCTACTTTTACTGCTAATAGAATATGTGCTATTGAAAATAATATAATGACTGAAAATTACACTTTTCTTTCTAAAGGGGAAACATATCCCATTCTGAATGAATGCCAATCACACTATGTATTACAGACGTAATACATCTGAATGGTGAAGTGATTTGAGCATTGGACTATGACTCAAGACCAGAATTCAAATCCCTGCTCCACCATAGAAACTCAATGGGTGACCAGAAAAAATCAAACACTCTTAGCCTTGTGTGCGCCTTATGCCTTCAAGTCATTTCTGACTTATGACAACCCTAAGGTGAACTTAGATTTGGCAAGATTTGTTCAGAGGAGGTTTGCCATTGCCTTCCCCTGAGGCTGGGAATATGTGATTTCATAGAATCATAGATTAGAAGAGACCACAAGGGCCATCCAGTCCAACCCTCTGCCATGCAGGAACTCAAAATTGAAGCATCCCCAACAGATGGCCATCCAGCCTCTGTTTAAAGAACTCCAAAGAAGGAGACTCCACCACACTCCAAGGGAGTGTGTCACACTGTCAAACAGCTCTCACTGTCAGGAAGTTCCCCCTAATGGTGAGGTGGAATCTCTTTTCTTATAGCTTGCATCCGTTGTTCCGGGTTCTGTTCTCTGGAGCAGCAGAGAACAAGCTATCTCCCTCCTCAATATAACATCCCTTCAAATATTTAAACAGTGCTATCATATCCCATCTTAACCGTCTCTTCTCCAGGCTAAACATACCCAGTTCCCTAAGTCATTCCTCATAGGGCATGATTTCCAGACCCTTCACCATTTAGGTCGCCCTCTTCTGGACATGCTCCAGTTTTTCAACATCCTTTTTGAATTGTGGTGCCCAGAACTGGACACAGTATTCCAGGTGGGGCCTGACCAAGGCAGAATGCAGTATCACTATAACTTCCCTTGATCTAGATACTATACTTCTATTAATGCAGCCTAAAATTGCATTGGCCTTTTTAGCTGTGGCATCACACTGTTGACTCATATTCAATTTGTGGTCTACTAGGACTCCTAGATCCCTTTCACACGTTGTATCATTGAGCCATGTGTCCCCCATCTTATATCTATGCATTTCATTTTTTTTGCCCTAAGTGCAGTACCTTACATTTCTCTGTGTTGAAATTCATTTTGTTAGCTTTGGCCCAGCTTTCTAATCTATTAAGATCATTTTGAATTTTCATCCTGTCCTCTGGGATATTAGCTATTCCTCCTAATTTGGTGTCATCTGCAAATTTGAGAAGCATGCCCCCTATTCCTTCATCCAAATCATTGAAGAAGTTGTTGAATAGCACTGGGACCAGGACAGAACCCTGTGGCACCCCACTGGTCACTTCTCTCCAGGATGAAGAGGAGCCATTGCTGAGCACCCTTTGGGTTCGGTCA
Organism: Phrynosoma blainvillii; assembly: GCA_026167975.1. NCBI lineage: Eukaryota > Metazoa > Chordata > Lepidosauria > Squamata > Phrynosomatidae > Phrynosoma > Phrynosoma blainvillii. Next base: position 181,345,703 of record JANUYF010000001.1, read on the forward strand.
CTCAACCAGTTACTAATCCACCTAACAGTTGTATTGTCTAGCCCACATTTTACTATCTTGTTTGCAAGAATATCATGGGGGACCTTGTCAAAAGCCTTACTGAAATTAAGATATGCTATGTCTACCGCATTCCCTTCATCTAACAAGCTGGTAATTTTATTAAAAAGAGATCAGATTAGTTTGGCATGACTTGCTTTTGAGAAACCCATGTTGACTTTTTGTGATTATGGCATTCCCTTCTAAATATTCACAGAGTCTCTGTTTAATGAACTATTCTAGAATCTTTCCAGTGGGTTTCATGGCTGAGCGAAGAATTTAACTCAGGGTCTCCAGAGTCAATGCTCAAACCACTCCACCACACTTAGAGTCACCGTACTCTAAGTCGGAAATGATTTGAAGGCACACAACAACAACCAATCATCAAATCATATGGGTTATCCTTGTGAATAATCTTTACCATTATTAGGCAAAGTGAAACAATTTGTTGGAATCCTGCAAACTAAATTAGGACAAGGGGAGTGTCATTTGGGTTACCAGTGCTAAACAGTGTAGCATCCCATACACAAACAACTCTCAGGAGTGCGACAATACCCCCATCTGGCTTCTCCCAGAGTTCCTGGAAGTGGCTTGCTGCTGGAGAATGTCAGCATCAGTTCAAATAAGTTTAAATTATTCTTTCTTACCATTTTTTGACCTCCATCCGCTCCCATGACCCCATCCACTTTGAAGGCTTTGATTGCAAACACTTCAGCTTCTGGCATAAAATCCTGCAAGGGATATGCATCATGACATGATAAATTATATCATTTTGCATGGTCTGAGATTTATTGCTGAGGAAGGCATCCATGTTTCACAAAAGCAAACAAGACCTCTTGAAATTCTGGTTTGACTATAAAGTAAAGTTCCCCACATTTTTCTTTTTCTTCTTAATAGAACTTAATAGAAGTTCCATGCCATGATCAGGCATAGTAGGGAAAGCACAGGGACACAATTCCAGAATGATAATCCTGTTGGTTTATTAATTATTATTGCATGAATTTATATCTTACCTTGCCGCCACCGCCCGCCATGATGATATTGATTATTGTTGTTATTACTTGTTCTTGGGGTTTTCTTGGCAAAATCTCCACAGGGGTTTTGCCATGGCTTTTCTGGGGCTGAGAGAGTGTGCATGCATATATATATATATATATATATATATATATATATATTTGGTGCTTCGGCCCCCCAATTGTCTGAGGGATAGCAACCTGGCCCCCGGCTCAAAAAGGTTGCCTACCCCTGCTTTAAGAGCTCTGCCTAGGAGGGAAGGCTGAAGTGATCCCCAACTGTCCCCTTTAAGGGATTTTGGACTTCAGCTCCCAGAAGCCTCAGCCATGTTGGCCAATAGTCTGGGATTCTGGGAGCTGAATTCCAAAATCCCTTAAAGGGGACCAGTTTGGGGATTGCTGCAAAGGGAGACTGAAACAGAGAGAGAGAGAGAGGGGAGCAAGTGGTAGAAGGCAAATATTTACTCACTCTCCTCTCTCTCTCTCTCTGCCGTTGCATCAGCTGTTTGTTTTAAGAGCTCTGGCTATGAAGAAGGGTGGGTACTTATTTTAGGAGCTTTATAAGCAGTATTACAGTATTGCCCCATATTGCCCCATAGCACTGGAAGTAAACTCACTCTAAAAAATCATGGGAAATCTGGCAACAAACACAAAAACAGGGATAATCCCATGAATAAACTGCAAATAACTTTCACACTATAGCAATTGAGAAAAAAAAAAAGGAATTCGTGAAGTGAAGTGAAGAAATGGAAATGAATTCACAATATTTTCCCGAAAATACCTATTTGCTAATTCGTGTCACTTTCTTGTTGGATTCTATGTGGTTTGCGCACAACATTGTGTCAAAACCATTCACGCTTTTGCACCTAATATGCTGGATAATCACGAGTTCTTACCCATTTAAATTACCAATTTTCCTTGTGTGATAAACTCCTAGGGCTTCTTGCCTGCACCTCAGGATTCCAACCAAGCAGGAGATGGCTGCCGGAAAACTGAGTGGATTTTGGAAAAGAAAAGATTTAATTTCTCTGCTGTGCTATAAAACAATTGCTGTGCCTTTTTACCTGCTAAAAGGGAACATGGGTGGATGCCGGCATGCATGTCTGTATAAAAGAAAGGAAAGGCAATCAGTCATTGGGTAACTTTTCCAATTGCTTCTCAGTACATCTATGGTAACCGTCAGAGACAGCTCAATCATTTATGTGGCACAGAAATAAACAAATGTTTTACACTGATTTACTAAAGCTGGGCTGGCAATAATAAAACCATCAATAGTCCATAAAGGGGTTTAAAGGGTTTGAAGGTACTTTCATTGCTGCAATAAGCGTGAGGCTGTTTCCTTTGCTGTTAACAGGGTGGTTTTTTTTTTAATTTTTATGGCAAACCTTTGAAGAACGTTCCAGAGCTTATCACTGCAGTTCTATCTGCTGTATGTTAAAAAAAACCCAGAATAAACAGAGGAATAACTTTCAAGTTCTGGCCCATGGTTACAAATGGAGTTGGGCTAAGCCAAGAGCTTCAGCTGGTTTAAACCGAGAAAAGCTTGTTTGGTTTCAAGGGATCAACATCTGTTTACCCTATTGTCTCAGAGTATCAGTTCTGTCCTTTGGAAGACTTGGTGTCCTGGCCTTTGACACGTTTACTTGGAAGTAAGGTCAGGTCCAACTGATTTCAAGTGAAATCAAATTACTTACCAGCAACTTTTGCCAGAGATGACTGAGGTCTCAAAGCCCTGAGACAGCACAAGGAATGATGACAAGTGTTTCTAGTTTCTAGTAACTGTACATGGCACTGCCTTTGGAAACTTTAGCAGGTCCAAAATGCTGTGACCAGACTGTTGTCTGGGGCTGGTTACAGGGAATATATACCTCCACTGTTGAAACAGCTTCAGTGGCTACCAGTCCATTTCTGAGCAAAATTCAAAGTACTCAGACCCATGACTTTTAAAGCCCTATACGGCTTAGCTTTACACTATCTGAAAGATTGTACATGAGCCTGCCCCAGTTTTAAGATCTTTGGGGAACACTTACCTGTTCACTTGGTCCCCTCTCTCCTTTCCTTTTACTGGCAGGCTATGATTTTTTTATTCTTCTAATTCTGGGTTGAAAATCTATGTAACAGATAGTTTGTGGTGGTTTCCCCCCCCCCCCAAAAAAAAATCATGATCAGTGTTTTAATCTTGTTTTTAATTGTACTGTAATTTAATTCTTTTTAAACTTTTGTATAAATAATCTTTGTTGTTTTAAATGCTATAGGCTGTGCTGGGTCCTGCATAAGGTGAAAGGTGGAATATAAATCAAATAAATAAATAATAGACTTTCTCTACTATTGGAGCCAGTGTGGCATAGTGGTTTTGAGTGTTGAACTCAGCTCTGGGGACCAGGGTTCAGCTATGAAACCTATTGGGTGGCCTTAGACAAGTGACACTCTCTCAGCCTCAGAGGAAGGCTATAGCAAACCTCCTCTGAACAAATCTTGCCAAGAAATGGCCATGAGGCAATTAGGATCTCTATATGTTGGAATTAACTTGAAGGCACACAACAACAACAAGACCAGGGGTAGGCAACCTTTCCCCTTTAAGGGCCGAGGGACTTCAGCTCCCAGAAGCCACAGCCATGTTGGCCAATAGTCCAATGTTGGCCAATAGCTCCTGGGATTCTGGGAGCTGAAGTCCCTTGGCCCTTAAAGGGGAAAGGTTGCCTACCCCTGAACAAGACTATCCCTACTATTAGGCAAGATGAAAGCCACTTTAGATAGATTTGGGGTGTCATGAAAAGGCCAACAAAATGTTACTTATTTACTTATTATTGTTGTATTTTTACTGCCAGAGTTTATTTTATCAATTTCCAAAGAGGTCAGAGTAAAGCCTACCCAAAAGTCACATCCACTGCAATACCTAATGTGTGAGGCTTGCCCATGATTACTTAGGAGGTAAGAGAAAGGCAATCTGCAACTGTTTAGATATCATGCCACCTTTCTTGATATTTTCTATACTCCACATTGAGCTCTGCATAGAAATCAAGTTACAGGGTGCAGCCATAGCAATAAACTGAAGGGAAGAGATTGCAGGCTTGCCAACAGCAATGCAGTGAAGTCTGATCTACACATGACACTGAAATGAAAGAGCAGCATTCAGTGCTATGGAATCCTCGAATGTGTAGTTTGTCATGGCACCAAAGCTCTGTGACAGAGAATTCTAATGTCTCACCAAACTACAACCCCAGCCATGCAGTTAAAGTGGTGTCAAACTACTGTACATTATTTCTGCAGTGCAAATGCAGCCACTATAAGCCGAAACAAACTAAACATATCCTAGTAGGTGAATGATGAGGATTCTAGCCCAAACTTTTATGAGTTGTAATATTTTTATTTTCATTTGCAAGGAGTCTTTGCTGTTCACCCCCAGTTAATGCATTCAAAAATGGCATCCTCCACCTGCCGAATAAAAAGATGCAATCTCTTTTACCATCTCAGCATTCTCTGATCACATTCAACTATATAGGTTTAGGATGGGCCAAGTCCACATATGAATTCTTGTAGCAGAGGTGGTACTTCACTCCTGAACTCCCAAATATGCAGCAAATGGTTTGCTCACTGGAGTACACTGGCTACTACCACTATTAATGCCCAAAGCATAGCTTTGAAAAATTACTGTTTGGAATTACAACTCTCAGAATCTCCCAGTCAGAGTGGCTGTGAGGGGATACTGGGAGTTGTAGTCCCCAAAGGTAACTTTTCCATTTTCTGATCCCATTGTATAAATCCTTTCAGGGTTAATTCTTCTTCCAGCTTATATCTGAAAATGAGTTTCAGATGTAGGAAATGAAATCCTTCCCCTTAAACATTAGATTTCTATCCGAAAGCTAAAGGATTCTTGCTTCAAACCCGTTTCTTTATATGAAAATGTCTCTTTCTATTGATTCCATTTGAAAATAGTTGAAAATATTTGAGTTAGCTAATGAAGACAGGTTTATAGATCTGGTTGCAATTCAATGCTTGCAACTTTTCTCTCTCTTTAACATCCCTTTGCCATTACCTACTACAATACTGCACAGAATGGTGATCCTTTAGGACTCATGAAGGCTAAATGTTTTCAGAGCAGCAAATAGGAACAACATACTAACAAAAGACACAATGGTAAACTACTCTTGAAACTCAAGAGTTAATTCTACAACAATGATATAAAGCCAACTTATGTGTTATTCCCTTATAAAATCTGTCCAGCCCAGACTTTTTCACAGAAACTGCTGCAGGAAATCATGCAAGGAGGAAGTTAACTTCAACGTATTCTTGGTGCTAGCTTCTGTTCTATTTAGCTCATTCACATTCTCTACTTTGAAATCTTAGATTTTTTCCTATACCCCAGTTAAAGAACAGCATTTCTTGCTCTTGAACAGGGCAAAGATTTGTCCCTCTGCTACTCTGCTACTGCATGACCTTTTATATTACGGGGAATGGGCACAATTGCATTCAGTGTGTTGTTGGTTAATTTGGCCTTGTGATGTATTTGATTTCCTAATTCCAAGGTCCTCTTCTCCCTTTGGGCACAGTGCAGCAAAATTATTTGGAATGTAGGGAGAGTCAAGGTGCAGTTTCACAAATTCAAATACTATTTAGAGAAATTAAGCCAGAGTTTGGGAAAGTTACATTTTTAAACCATAACTGCCAGAATCCCTGAGCCAACACAAGGAGAAAGGTGATATAGTATCCCAACTCTTAGCCAAAGAGTAAGCTTCAAGAAATAGTAATATTGGGAAATTCTAATTTTTAACATACCATTGGTGCTGTGGATCAAGCAAGGCGCTATTCTGTTTCCTAGTGAAACTACTGGATGCGGTCTTCTGTGGCTTTGGAGTAAGGTATTATCAGTATGCAAACATTCTGGATGGGATCACAGTCCCTCCAAAGGAGTAAGTGCACAGCTCAGGTATGCTTCTTGATCCAACACTTCTGGCAAAAGAAAGAAAAAGAAGATGATGTTCGATCTTCTGCTCTGAACTTGAACATGAGGAATTACTAAAGTCCAAGTCTCCAATGGGATCTTTTATCCTATGTTTACGGAGGTGGCTAGGGAATAGACTGATAGAAACAAAGCTTTCCAATGAACTTGTAATTTATTTGGGGATTCAAACATACAAAGACCCTCTAGCATTAACTCATACACACAAGAATTCAGGAATAAAGTAGTTACCTTGGAGAAGAAACAGAAGGCTTTATAATGGTGATAATTACCTGAAGGAGGCTGCTCCAATGATGAATGAAGATGGATAGAGTCAACTGTTATGAAACGGAAAGGAAAACAGAAAGAGACGGGACCTGTCAGAATTCACAGTGGGGCAGTATCACCATGAAATCTAACCAGACCCAATGTGCCTGTGATTTTGGGGATCTTTTATACCCTTAAAACTAGCCTGAGTCGAAGAGTTGCTATTGTATATCAAAGGATTCTGGATTACTACTCTGTTTTCCAAGGAGAGGAGATGGATGTTAATATCTCATCTTCAGCCGAACACATCCTGGCTGGTACTCATAAATCTCCTAGGTGCGAATGTCCTCCTTTGCAGCTTCTAAGCCTGGCCCTTTTGATCTGCTAATTGTTGTAAGTGCAGGCGTGACCTTTCAGGTGCCTACATGAGGTCCTCGCTTCAGATCCATTTGGGCTTCTCCAGTATAGGGCCATGGCAGGAGACCCACAAAGGGTTTTTTTATATTAAAACAATTATTGTAACAGCTCTATATTATGCTAATTTTATATTTACCTCAAATGGTTTACATACAGTATTAAAGTCCTGGTGGCTGTTCCATGTCAGTGGGTCACTGACTCCACTCCAGGATTCAGTCTGAAGTTTAAAGTAGTTACTCAATGTGATGCACCTGATCCTTTAAATATGTTCAGCACCTTGGACAGCTCATTTACCATTCAAACTGTGGACCTTATCAAATTACAAAAGAAAGAGAGACAGCGAGATAGAAGTAGCTTTCTGATTATCTTCCCACATGCCCAAAAAGCACTTCTGTTCTATTGTCAAGGGAGATGATTATAAATGCATGCCTTTTGTCCTCCTGGAAAAAATCCATTTGGCAAAAGCCATGCTTTTATAACCAGCTCCCTCTGGAGGGAGAACAGAAGTACTATGATGTCATGTGGGAAGGTAAGCAGAAAGCCACTTGCTGCACCCTTTTGTAATGTGATAAGGCCCTAAGACTGGAGTGAGTTGATCAGTGTGATGACAGAGAAGCCATCATTTCATGGAAGCATTCATGCACCTCCTGTAGCCTTCAGTGGTATACCTCTTTTTACCACCTAAGAACTCTACGACTTGATTCTCACTTCATTTTTCTGTACATATAAATTGTGAAAGCCAGCATGGTATAGTGGTTAGAGTGCTGGACTAGAGCTCCGGAGACCAGGGTTCAATTCCCCACTCAGACATGAAACCCATTGGGTGACCTTGGGCAAATCAATGCTCTAAGTCTCGGGGAAGACAATAGCAAACCTCCTCTTAACAAATCTTGCCAAGAAAACCCCATGATAGGTTCACCTTAGGGTCATCATAAGTTAGAAATGATTTGAAGGCACACAACAACAACAACGGCCCACAAATCCTATATGGTACAATTTTGTAACTAGTTACTTTCTTGCTTCCCTATCTATATGTTCTAAGCCCCCAACATTTTAGACCATTATATGCCATTAAACAGGGATAGACAAGTTGCAGGTCTCCAGTTGTTGGATTCCAACTCTCAGCAGCCCCTAGTTAGCGTTGCCAATGGAAGAAATGCTGGGAATTGCTGGCCACTAATATCTAGAGAGACACATTTTCCCCATACCTGTTCTAGGAAAGGCAGGGAAGCACAGCACCCAAATTACACACAGCACTCAATAAACTGTTTCCTTCTTTCTCTCCATATGTGTGTGCATACAGTTGCCTCTCCCTATTTGTGGACATCAAGTCTGCAGTCTTGCTCTTCATGGTAGGGATAAGTGGGGAGAGATAAAATGGTGCGGTGTGCCGTGGGTGCATGCACCATTATTTTCAATGGTGAGCCATCATTTTCACGGGGGGGGGGTGTCCAGAATGGATTCCCCATGAATTGGGAGCGGCTACTGTATGTGTAATGGTGATTTGGGCTTTGAAATCTTTTAGGTGCTTGTTGAAATTTAATAAAAAAAAGATCCAGAGTCAAAGCAAACACAAACAAAACACCACACAGGTTTTGTAAGCCTGTGAGTGTTTATGTGCCTTCAAGTTGTATATGGACTTATGGTGGTCCCTTGAATTTCATAGGGTTTCTTAGGCAAAGAATAAGAGGTATTTTTGCCAGATCCTTCCTCTGAAATACAGTGGGCCCTTGGTATCCACTGGGATATCCAAATACCAACCCTGCTTAGCTCCCAAGATCAGACAGGATCTGGTGCCCTTAGAGTATTTAGGCCCTTTTACAGAGTACTTAACCATTCTGTATTTAATTAGACAGCATCTAAATATATTCATAAAATGTTAAAAACTGGGAGATAAGAATCCAGTATCATGAAAGCAGATTTTGATTTATATGTGGTAAGATTATATCTCCTACTTCCTTCTGCACCTGTTCTTCCAGATCTATTCCACATAACTTCTTTTCTGTGCTTAAAATGTTATTATATCCATCCCCTTTTTATGACAAGGAGGCATGAACTTATACTGATCTGTGCTGGAAAGTGACAAATACACAGTAATGTAGAACATAAAAGAGAGCTGTGATAACAGAAGTTAATCAGGTAATGAAGTATACCAGGTCTGGGATACCTGTGACCTTTCAGATGTTGCTGGGCTATTCAATCCGATCACTGGCCATTCTGAAGGGGACTTATGGGAACGGGCATACAACATCTGGAAGACAAGAAATTTCCCAGTCGTGAAGTATAATACGCTAAAAAAGAAAAAAAGAAAAGAAAAAGGAAGACTAGCAATTTGTCCACAGTAGTGATCACTGGAAAGCTGGGAGCTTGTAACCATTTGATTTGAAAGGAAAAAAACTGAGATTTTGCTAAAATTGAGGTCCCTTCCCAACTCTTTTCTGTAGATTAATCCCACTGACTTAAGCAGAAATGAAAAGCCTGTAAATGGATCCAGGGGTTTAGCCCCAAATGTGTAAGAATTAATTCTGTAAACCAGGCTTGAGAGCCTGCAGTACTCTAATTTCCATCAGCTTTCCTGCCCTTCCAAAGAGTGGTATTTTCCACCCATTGTCTCTCAAATGTGATGGACTACAAATCTCATTCACCCTCAGCTAGCATGGCCATTGAGAAGACACCAGTTTGAGGGAAAGCTGCTGTACTTTGCTTGTTATTGCAGGGTGTGTGCCCTCCCCTTTTCCATTATTACTGCAAAGGCTGAATGTGATTTATACACATCAGTATTTCTCAGGGTATCTGACATGGAATACTGGCAATTTATTTTTCTAATGTAACAGCACCTGGTACTATCTTTGTCCCCATCGCCTATAGCTGTTTCTTTCTTTCCTAGAAACTGTCCAGCTGATGATCTATGAATCTGCATTGCTCCAGGATTAACCATTTTGAGTAGCTTATTGTTGTTAACTGCTTTTAAGTTGCCCCCATTTCCTGGTGACCCTGTGGATGACACATCTCCAATTTAATTAATTAATTAATTAATTAATTTTATTTTTATCCTGCCTTTCTCCCAAAGTGGGACCCAAGGCGGCTGTCCCCTATCCTCCAAGTCCCCCTATCCTCCACTGTCCTGCTCAGGCTTTGCAGATTTTGGCCTGCGCCCCCCCCCCCCCAATTGAGAGTTTATCCATCTAATGTGTGGTCTTCCTCTCCTACCATTTTCTACCTTCCCTAGACTTATCATCTTTTCTAGTGAGTCATGCCTTCTCATGATGTGGCCAAAATAAGACAGCCTCAATTTAATCATCTGGACTTCCAGGAAGAGTTCAAGTTTGATCTGTTCAAGGACCTGTTTGTTTGTTTTTGGACATCCATGGTATCTGCAGCACTCTTCTCAAATGAACTGATTTTCCTCCTATCTGCTTTCTTCACTGTCCAACTCTTGCAACCATACATGGTAATAGGGAAAACAATGGCTTGCACGATTCTAACTTTAGTGCTCAGTTGTATTACTTTACTCTTTAGTATCTTTTCTAGTTCTTTCATAGCTGCACTCTCCCCCATTCCTAGTCTTCTTCTGGTTTCTTGACTGTAGTCTTCTTCCTAATCAATGTTTCACCAAAGGTACAGGAACTCTTTTACTATTTCAGTTTCCTCACTGTCTAGATTTAATGTATGTAGGTCCTCCTTGGTCATTATTTTTGTTATCTTTATGTTCAGTGTTAAGCCTGCCTTTCACTTCTCATCTTTGACCTTCCTTAATAATTGTTCCAAATCCATGATGTTTTCTTATAGTAGTATGGTGTCATCTGTGTATCTTAGAGTGGTGATATTACTGCTTGCTATACATGACATGTGAGACAACTCAAGGAGTTACAAGTGGAACTCTTTGATTAGCTATAAAGTATAGTGAATTAAAAGGAACACAGTGGCTCAGTGGTTAAGACACTGACTCTGATGATTGCAAGATCAGCAGGTCATCAGGTTGAAGCCCAAGTGTCGCATGATGAAGTGAGCTCGTGTCACTAGTCCCAGCTTCTGCCAACCTAGCAATTCGGATGCATGTAAAAGTGCAAGTGGATAAATAGGTACCACTTTGGTAGGAAGGTAACAGCATTCTGTGCAGTCATGTTGGCCACATGATCATAGAGTCATCTTTGACAATGCTGGCTCCTGAACTTAGTAACTGAGATGAGCACCATCCCCTACAGTCAGACATGACTAGACAATCTTGTCAACGGAAAAACTTTACCTTTATAATGAATTATACTCAGATGTTATTCAGAACCCAAAAGATATCAGATAACTAATATTTTGTTTTCTTTTATTGAGTTTTTTTAAAGTTGTTTTAAATTTATAATGCTTTTATTCACTATGTGTTGATTCCATTTATTCCATTTAATCGTAGCACACTTCGAACCCCATTCATGAAAGAAAGGTAGGATATGAATTGAATGAATGAGTGGGTGAATAAATCAGTGATGACTGATTTTTCCTGTTTTGATGCCAAAAAAGTAACTAGACTATCATGTCCTGTAAATGCATCTCAGGAAAAGAGAAAGAATCTGTTTTGACTTATTTATTGCTAATTCTTCAATACTAATAGTGACTAAGGCCGCTTATAACATGCCTGTAAATATCCACTTGTCTGTTTATAAAGGTTACTCATTTCCAGGCATCAGTTAAGGAAACATCTGTAAATGGAAGACAATTTATTCTTCTTTATTTTAGGCCATCAAAGTACAACAAGCAACTAAGATAAGGGCAGGTAGAATTCAAAGATATAACTGTGATAGTCTGGATCCATACCAGTATCAGTATGCAGCATCTGATGAAGTAGGCTTAAGTCTATACGCTACCAACGGCTTTCTCTCAGGTAGTCTCAAAGGTGCTACAAGTTCCCTTTGCATAAATGTAGGTAGTTGGACTATTAAAGGTTTTGCATGGTATATAATTTTCTGGAATTTGAACATATTTACAAAGCTGATTGATAATGCTATTATTTTTTTCTTCCTACCTTTTGCTAAAGAGCTCAAAGCAGACATTACAAACCTCACAACTACAATTATGTAGTTTATGCTGAGAGAAAGACCAGCCCTGTTATTAGAATGAGACAACTGCCTTGGATATTAATAAAGGTGGCTCCCGGCTTTTCTTCTTGAAATCTCCATCTATTCCTCTTTGTTGGAGGAGGAGGGTGTCTGTAGCATATGTCATGAATCTCTTAAACTAGCTTGGTCTCCCAGGTGTGGTGAACTCCACTATCACATCAGCCATGGTGAAGAAAGAGTCAATTGCCAGTCCCATCAGCTTCCCTACATGGGAGAAAAAGAGAAAGATCCATAGCCATTCCTCACTGATAGCATGACATGCATACATGTACTGTATCTATTTTAACATAATTGTTGAAGGGAGATATAATAATAATAATAATAATAATGTTTTATTTATATTTCCCGCCTCTCCATACGGATCGAGGCAGGATTACACAATAAAATGAATACAATGTACAAAATATAAAATCAAGGCAGGCAACTGCCTCAGCCCCGAGTCCTCCAAGGACCGATGGTGGTGGGGGCGAGCAATTGCCTCAGCCCTGAGTCCTCTGAGGACCGATTATATGAACCTTTAATCCCTGTGGCACAAGGTACAACAGTCCCATCCTGCAGGAAAAACGCTGGAAGAATGAATTTGAGGAGTAATGATAGAAGAAGGGGATTATTACTGAAGAGGACAAAATCCATGCTATGTAGGACCTTAGACAGCCAGTGGTGTAGTGGTTTGAGTGTTGGACTATGACTTGGGAGACCAGATTTCGAATCCCTACTCAGACATGAAAACCCACTCAGACTCAGAGGACAGCACACACAGAGAGAGACACATCTCCCTGAACAAATCTTGCCAAGGAAACCCGGTGATAAGTTTGTCATAATGTTATTATGCCTGAAATGACTTAAAGGCACACACAACATATAGGACCTTAAGATAGTCTGATGGTAGTCTAGAGGAGCATATGGGGTAATGAACAATATTTAGGGGAGTAAGTGTTGTCCCTCACTAATCCCTTGGAGCAGTCCTTGCTACTTTGGCAAGAACTTTCTAAACAGTAAGCCACAGGGCCATTGGACATCCCCCAGCCCAGGTTTTGGACCTCTCTTTCTTTCCCCATTGCCTGCCTTTTCTAAACCTGGTGAATTGAAAAGATTGTCCACACTGGTATGGGATTTTGGTTGGTCCTATTCAGTGGTAAATATTGGCACCCCCTCCCCAGGCATTTATCATGACAGCCCCCACAGCCCCTGCCACAAGAGTCCAGCTATTTATCCATGTCTATATATGCATATATGTATACACACAGAATTCTACACAGTTTATAGCCTGAATACAATTATTAGTTGCAAATAGCATAGACTAGTGTTGTCAGGTCAGGACTATCCCAGGCCATGAGATTTCAGGGCCAAAACCTGAGACCGAGGTATTATCTTTTGTGATGTCATAGGGACTTGGGTTTGGTGATGTCACAAGGGGGATATTACAAGAGGGAAGCCCTGATGATGTCATTAAGAATGATAGATTATGCATCAACAACCGTTGCATAGCATATGCCATTCATTATGTCTAACAAATGAGGAAATTATATATACACACATTGTTGTTGTATACCTTCAAGTCATTTCCAACCTATGGCAACCCCATCACAGGATGTTCTTGACACAAACTATACTGTAAGGCAGCATTCTCACCTTGAGTTTTCTCCTCCTTGCTCTGAGAATTGGAGAAAAAGGTCCAGGACCAGAAATCTAAGAGACCTAGAGTGGACCCACTGAATTAATGAAATTAATACAAACATGGGTCTCATTGATTCAATGAACCTACTCCAGTTGGGACCAATAACTAGATTTAGGTTAGGGTGGGTATCATGTGGCCTTCCAGATGTTAATGGACTACAACTCTCATGATTCCTTAGCACTGACTACCCGAGCTGGGGCTGCTGGGACTTGCAGTCCAACATCTGGAGGGATACATCATCCTTGATTTAGGCCATTTGGAGAAAATCCAGTGTCTCTTTAGCCATAGTTACTAACCTGAGAGGGGACAGGGAAGCCTGAGGTGGGGTGGCAGATGATATCATGGTCCCTGCTAGTTCAAAAGTGCCCCTGGCTCCATTAAAAACCGTTATGAAGTACCGAAATAGTGTGGATTTGGGATCACCCCACCCGTGTCTGAAACCAGATCAAATTTCTTCTCCTTGTTGTTACAAAAGTCTTGTAAGAAAAAAAAAAAAGAGTTTGGGGGTTTTTTGAAGCCAAAGTTTTAGGCTTCTCCTGCATAGCTTGGTCTTTTCTAATAATAATATTGAATATTTTTTTTACAGTAGTGTCCAAAGGAGGAAAGCTGAAGTGCAGGGAGTAACTCCAATTACATAATTTTGACAATTATACTTAGAAAATCATAGTTAAGGAAAGCCTTGTGTGTCTGCCAAAGAGAAGAGAAAACACCAAACCACACTAAAGCAAATCAATCCAATCCATCATATTACCAGGGGACTAAAATTGTGTTTTCTAACCTGCATAGTAAAATTTGCATAGAAGAAACACCTTCAAAGCTGCAAGGGGTTATCAGCCCAAGTTAATGTGGTGTATAGTATTGATTTGTGTTTTTCCTTGGGTACCAATCAAGGAGAGCAATGATGAAAGAAGAGGTGTAGCGAAGCCACAAATCTTTAATGACTCATGCTCTTAAAAAAAAAAAAAAACAGTCCACAGAAGAAAAAGAACAACAGCCCCAAACTAAAGGCAAAAATGTACAAGTCAATGACACCATCAGTCTACACACATAATGTTCTTGGAATCTGTGCAATTAATATGGAGCTGAGACTGTGGCACCTGTCATGTCTCTCACCACCAAGGCCAGATTTTCTGCATGAGTTAAACAATAACTGTGTGCATCTTTGTGCTCAACATTTCAGCAACAAGTTGAAAGAAGGAGAAAATGCATGTTCTTAGGACTAGACCTCCTCTAGGTTGAGCACATTTAGCCATCTTGGGATGACTAGCCTCCCAGCTATGTGGAAAGCTTGAAAAAGTTACTTTAGGAGGACTTCAACTCACAAAAACCATTAGCGGATGTGCCGGCTGGGGTATTCTGGAGGTTACAGTCCCAAAAAGGACATTTTTAGAGTTTTGAGTGTGCCCTTTACTAATCTCCGAACTGGACTAGTGTAATGTGCTCTATGTGAGCCTTCCATCGAAGATTGTATAGAAACAGCAACTGATTGAGTATATAACCAATAAATTAATCTGTAGTCTTGGCTGCAGGAAACACATCAGCACCTATTTTTTCAGAACTGGTGGTTTCTTTGGGTCACAAAAGTTGAGGTGCAGAAACTATAGATACCCATGTATAAGTCTAGAAATTTGAGTCAAAAAAATTGACCCCAAAAACCTGGGTCAATTTATCTATGGGTCAATGTAAATACTGTACTTTAACTCTTATTAAAAAAGGAACCCTGGTGAAAGGCAGGAGTGTAATCTGTCCTGGAATAACTGACCCCCCCCCCCTTTTGCTTTCTCATCCATCCAACCTTTAATGTGAGCATAAACAGTGATGCCTGCTGGAATTTTGTAAACTCCTTGGCATTGTTTTCCTTTACTCCATCCTTTAGATCAGAGGTAGGCAACCTTTCCCCTTTAAGGGCCGAGGGACTTCAGCTCCCAGAATCCCAGGAGCTATTGGCCAACATGGGACTATTGGCCAACATGGCTGAGGCTTCTGGGAGCTGAAGTCCCTCGGCCCTTAAAGGGGACAAGTTGCCTACCCCTGCTTTAGATCCTTTGTTACATGCCCCTAGATTTTATCCTTGACTCATCCACAGGTCATATCAAAATCCATAATTTTGGCCCCAAAACCTGTCCTTGATTTATACATGAGGTCGACTTATAGTCAAGTATATACGGTACTTTCTTTTGCAGCATTTTACAGTCTGGGCCTAGGACACTCAAGGGAGCCCTTTTTTCATCTAAAAGGCATAGCACAATTAACAAAGTTTGTGACAGCGACATTCCTTCTTACAAAGGCTGCATTAACATTGCAGTAATAATCCAGCTTGACACCACTTCAATTGTCATGGCTCAATGCTATGGAATTCTAGGATTTGTAGTTTGTTGGGGGCACCAAAGCTCTCAGACAGGAAAGGATAAATGTCTCACAAAACTGCAATTTCTGGATTTCCATAGCACTAAGCCAGCCATGGCAGTTAAAGTGGTGTCAAGCTGAATTACCGTATTTCTGCAGCGCGGATGCAGCCAAAGTCTTTGTCTTTACACACCTATGCAGTCCCCCTTTCCACTTTGTTTGCTATCTAACTGGACTTTAAATATATATATATATATTTAGTAGTATCAGGACTAAGGAGATGAAGGAGGGCTGGAGAAAGACTTTTGCTTGTCAGGGATCAGCAGCAGCATGTCTGCAAAAAATAATGAACAAAGCTTGAGCTGGGAGAAAGCAGGATTCCACTCTCGCCAATTCTAATGTAGCCGGTTCTGCTTGCTCCGCAACAGGCAAGGTAAACAGCAGCTGCCTCCCAAATCCATGCATGACCAGCAAAACAGAGAGAAAAAGAGTGCATATAAGCCTGCCTTTTTCTTTTTTAAAGAAGGTATAGTTTGGCCACCAAAATTAGACTGGTGAAAGAAAAGGGGAAAAAGTCATCCCTGGGTGGATTTTGGAAGTTGTTTCTAGAACATTCAAAATGGTTTTGTTTACTTCTGCAGGACAAGTCGGAAATGACTTGAAGGCACACAACTCCACCATCTGTGATCCTGGAAGCTAAACAGGGTCATCCATAGTTATTACTTGGATAGGAGACCGCCAATGAATACCAGAAGCTATCAGCTATATTTCAGAGGAAGGAACTAGCAAAACCACCTCTGAAGATGGTTTTTGGGGGGTCCTTACCCAAGAAAACCCTATTAAATTGATGTGGTCCCTATAAGTCAACAGGGGGCTTGAAGGTGTGTAGGCACATACACACACACACACACACACACACACAAGATGTACCTCACCCAAGGTGACCAGATGTCCTCCTTTTCCAGGACATGTCCTCTATTTCAATCTTCTGTCCAGGAGGAATTCCAAAATGTCCTTCCTTTGGGGCATGACGAAGAAGCATGAATTTATATTTATATTAATTGTTTTGAGCTCTGGTTTGGTCAAGTCCTCCATTTGTCTTGAACATCCTACATTTTACAGTGCTTTGTCCTCCTTGGTGGTTAGGACATCTAATCACCCTGACATCATCTTGTTATTTGAATAAAAAGTTAGCTGAATCGCTTTATTTTATTTATTCATTTTGATAGCGGAGGAACTTATCACTCCTCTTTCCATGTTATTTCTGAATCTTCTGTTCAAGTAATACTTAGGCATATGCATCTTTCCTTAAGGGTGGTAGATGGGTATACCTTTCTGCTCCTCAGCATGATGCACCGAGAAGCGTGGGCAACACCTGCATCCCTTAATCTACTATTAAATATACTTTATTGAATGCCATCCCTCCTCCAACTAAGCTCTGGAGCCATTTTCTCCTTGCAATACTGGGTAAACAGTGCTTAAACAGCTCCTTGCAATTATGCTTTGCACACCAAAATCCTCTACGTGTCGGCGCAGATGTATATCCCTGGATTTCTACGAAGGAGAGAAGTGTTTATAGGACTATAGCCACAGGCAGGTCGTTTTTCTTTTTTTAAAAAGTCATTTGTCATTGGAAATGTTTCATCCTGCTATGTGGTCTTCATATCTTTGCTTTGCTGTGTCTCGTCTGATAAGAGACATTGAGGTGCTTTTTTGTGTCTGTCTCCTCCCCTTTTGAGAATTGCTTTGGAGAAGCTGGTATTAATAAATGATTGATATATGGGTAATAATAAAAGTCCAGGGCGATATTTAATGGGTGATAACATTGTGATGGGCTGCATCCAGACTGTAGAAATAATCTGGTTTGACACTGCTTTCACTGCTATGGCTCAATGCTATGGAAAGCTGGGAATTGTATTTTCATAATTCACGATGTTTTATTCACAAATTCAATAAATGGAATTTATTTTTTAAAGTTATCAGAATTTACTAATCCCTTATTTACTTATTTACTTATTTACATTTCAAACTGGCTTCAGGACAGGATTTGGGGTTGAGACTGCCTTGGTTGCTCTGACCGATGACCTCCGCTTGAGCATCGACAGGGGGAGTGTGACCCTGCTGGTGCTCTTGGACCTCTCAGCGGCTTTTGACACCATTGATCATGCCATTCTCTTGGATCGGCTGAGAGAGCTGGGAATCGGAGGCACCGCTCTGCGGTGGTTCCGTTCCTTCCTCTCGGGCAGATCCCAGAGAGTGAGGCTCGGAGACAGTTGCTCTTCTAAAATAGAGCTTAATTGTGGCGTCCCTCAGGGCGCCATCCTGTCTCCGATGTTATTTAACATTTATATGAAACCGCTGGGAGAGATCATTCGGAGGCATGGAGGGCGGTGTCTTCAGTACGCTGATGACACCCAGATTTATTTCTCCATGACCAAATCATCGTCTCAGACTGCTGATGGCATCTCTCCTCTCAATGACTGCCTTGGAGCGGTAATGGATTGGATGAGGAAAAATAAATTGAAGCTGAATCCAGACAAAACGGAGGTGCTCACGGTTACCGGTCCGAAGCCGGGTCCGGGATTACAGCCCCCTGTCCTGGATGGGGTCACACTCTCCTCCAAGGACTGTGTGCGCAGTCTGGGGGTACTCCTTGACTCGTCGCTTCACATGACTAACCAAGTGAATGCGACAGTCAGGAGTGCCTGTTATCAGCTTCGGCTGATACGCCAGCTGCGCCCATTCCTGGATAAGAAAGACCTGGAAACTGTTGTGCACGCACTGGTAACCTCACGTCTGGATTACTGCAATGCACTCTACATGGGGCTACCCTTGTGCCTAACTCGGAAACTTCAACTGGTGCAAAATATGGCAGCCAGATTAATCACCGGAACATCTAGGAGGGAGCATATAACACCAGTGCTTAAATCCCTCCACTGGCTGCCAATTAGTTTCCGGGCGCAGTACAAGGTGTTGGTTTTAACCTTTAAAGCCCTACATGGCTTGGGTCCAGCTTATCTTAGGGACCGCCTCTCCCCATATGAGCCCCCCCGTGCCCTTCGGTCAGCGGGTAGGAATTTACTGCATCAACCGAAGTCGAGGTCTGTATATACCTCGCGGAGCGCATTTTCCGTTATTGCCCCCAAATTATGGAATGGCCTGTCGGATGAGATCCGTCTTATTACAACAATTACTGCTTTCAAGAAAGCAGTTAAGACGGATCTCTTCCGGCAGGCCTTCCCGGAATAACCCTCCCAGAGGACGAATATTGATTCCTCCCCCCCTCAAAGCTCTTTGCTGTTCTGCCGTTCCCTGTATTTGTTGTGTTTTGTATTTTATTGTATTTTATTGTATTTCATTGTTATATTCTGTTGTTTTAATACTACTAAGTTTAATTTTGTCTTAAGGGGATGGGAGGGAATGGGAGGAGGGATTGGGATATTGGATTGTTTTAACTGCATTGTCTTAACCGTTGTAAGCCGCCCCGATTGCGACGCAGAGGGGCGGGGTAGAAATAAAACTTATTATTATTATTATTATTATTACTTTTTGGCTATTTGACAAATTGTCTATTCTCTTCCACAAGGCATTTAAAGAAACGTTTCCAGTTTTCCAACTATTAGCAACTGCCATTCAAGCAGCAGTAATGAAGAAAGCCATCACATTTTTATATTTTTAACATAAATGGATAACAATATATTAATTATATATTTCTAATTTATATTTACAATTCTATTTTCTTTAGAATAAAATGGATAACAATAAAAGTCCAGGACCATATTTAATGGGTGATAACATTCCTATGAACTGCATCCACACTGCAGAAACAATCCAGTTTGATACCACTTTAACTGCCATGTAAATTGTAGTTTACTGTGGCACCTGAGCTCTCTGACAGAGAAGGCTAAATATCTCACAAAACTATGTGTCCCAGAATTCCATACCAGTGAGCAATGGCAGCTACAGTGGTGTCAAATTGGATTATTTCTGCAGTATGGATGCTACCACAGACCTATCTATCTATCTGTAAATTCTCTTCCTACTTTAATGCACTCTTAAATTGGGCTGTAGCTGGAAACCACTCAGAAAACTACGGATATTGCAAAATGCTGCTGCTAGAATAGGATTATGGGATCACTGTCTTGGATTGGTGCCACAACAAACTACAAATCCCAGAATTCCATAGCCTTGAGCCATGCCAGTGGAAGTGGTGTCAAACTGGGTTAATTCTGCAGGGCAGATGCATCTAGAAATACTAAGATCAAGAGAGGGGGAAGACTATAACTCAAGCTGGTCTTCTTTCTTCCATTTCTTTCTAGGCAAGCCTTTTCCCTAGAAAGTTGTTGAAAATCCCAGTTGCAGACAGATCCGCAAGGTGTCGCCTTTTGCAGAGCAAACCGACCTAGAAAATGTATATATATGGGCTTGAGAGAAGGATGTCTGCAAGGGAAGAGAGCTGGGTTTGTTTTCTGCTTGATGCTTTGCACCCATGCCTTCTTCCCTTGCAGCCATTTCTGCATTAAAGCCAATGCAA
The DNA here is from genome assembly GCA_026167975.1 of Phrynosoma blainvillii. Lineage (NCBI taxonomy): Eukaryota > Metazoa > Chordata > Lepidosauria > Squamata > Phrynosomatidae > Phrynosoma > Phrynosoma blainvillii. The sequence continues at coordinate 181,366,038 of JANUYF010000001.1, forward strand.
GTTCATCCTTCCCAGGTTCCTCAATGCAACAAAGCCTTGCAAATACAAGGATGGTTTCCTCTTCTGCAAAAGCCATCCCTTGCCCTCCTTTTCTTTGTGGTGTGTCTTGTCCTGTCATTTCTGGCATGTGGGAACCCTGAAGGCATCATGGGGTTTTCTTGGCCAGACTTGTTCAGAGAGGGTTTGCCATGGCCTTCCTCTGAGGCTGAGAGAGTGTGACTGGCCCAGTGGGTCTCCATGGCTGGGATTCGAACCCTGGTCTCCAGGGACACAGTCCAGCGTCCAAACCAATATACACCACAGATCTGGAAGTTACCTTTTCATGCTTTCATTGAGAAAATATATCCTTGTCACCAAATACCTTTATGAGGATAGCTGTCTTTTGTGCATTTTCCCCCAAAATGTATTTTGCAAGCTTTCGAAGCTCCACTGGCTTCTTCATCAGGAGCTTTGAAAGCTTGCATTATAGATCCCTGTTTTGTGGATTGCATCTTCATTTAGAGGAGGCTAAGATAATGCAAGGAAGGAAGGAAGGAAGGAGGGTGGATGTCCATCCACCTTTGCACACCAGCTCCCTGCAATCCTAAAACTCAGCCCCATTGATTCCTATGGGGTTTATTCCTGACTCAGTGCGGATCAGGGGAATGGGAAAGGGCAACCTCTCCTCCTTTGCAAAGCTTGGCCATGAAACCCACTGGGTGACTTTGGGCAAGTCACACTCTCTCAGCCTCAGGGGAAGGCAATGGCAAGCCTCCGCTGAACCAAGGTGACCAGATGTCCTCACCGCAAAGGATAAAAATGTAGGGCCTGACCAGAGAAAACCCCCAAAATACAGTGTGGGTCAAAAAGAGTGGTGCAAAAGGAAAGCTATTCTTGTTCGTTTTTTGCACCATTCTTTTTGAATCACCCTGTATTAAATATAAATTTGTACTTTTTATTCCTGCTCAAATTGGAGGACCCTTTTGGAATTCCTCCTGCAACAGAAGGTTGGAATGGAGGACACGTCCTGGAAATGTAGGACCACTGGTCACCCACCCACAGGGGAGCAAAGACCTAACTGGAAGAGGGTGACTAGATGTCCTCCTTTTCCAGGACACGTCCTCAATTTCATCCTTCTGTCCAGGAGGAATTCCAAAATGTCCTCCTTTTTGAACATGACTGGTTTATATTTCTAAGAGTCTTTTTCGCTTTGATGAGGCCAGGTCCTCCCTTTTCCCTGGCAGGTCCTCCATTTGGCTGTGCCTTGTCCTCCTTTTGTAGACATTTGATCTTCCCCTTCCCTGCACTGGATCCAAACTGGAAGTGCCAGCATCCACATTTTGTAATCCCTCCAGGGCAGAAGGCTGAAATGGAGGACGCCTCCTGGGAAAAGGAGGATCTCTGCTTTCCCTGGACCAGATAAGGGAGAAAAACATGGCTCAATAGCTAAACATCCTCATATCACTATCAGATTCAATCCATGCTTCTTAGCCATGCTCCAAATGGAGGACCTTTTTGCAATCCTTCCAAGGCAGAAGACTGAAATGGAGGACGCCTCCTGCAAAAAGGAGGACAAGCCTGGTCACCCTGCACCAGATAAGGGAGCTCATAACCCAACAAAAGTTTCTTTTAAAAACCCTCATATCACTGTCATCAATCCATGCTTCTTAACCATGCTCCAAATGGAGGACCTTTGTGCAATCCTTCCAAGGCAGAAGGCTGAAATGGAGGACGCCTCCTGGAGGGGTGTGTGTGAAAGGAAGACCACCTCTGGTTACTTTCCCCCCCCCCAAAAAAATAATAATAATAATGAAAGCCATGCAAGGGAAAGCAATGCAAGGAATCTCAACTGAAGCACCAGCAGCAGTTTTTGCAATTCCTTTGCAAAAGCTCCTATCTTTGCAAAGAAATGCATGCATGCATGAAGTGTGTGTGTGTGTGTGTGTGTGTGTGTGTATTTGGGAGGGAGGGGGGGGCTTGCTTTTTGGCGCCAAATCCTTGGCCCCTCCCCTTGTTTTATGCAAATGAGGGGGCGTGGCCTAGCTCTCTCCTCTCCCCCCCCCCCTCGGGTGTGTCAAGCTCCTTTCCTCCCTTTGGGGCCGTTCATAATAAGCGAGAGCCAGGCTTGCAAGCGCCTGCCTTCCTTCCTTCCCTGACAGTCATCTGTCTGCAAAGCCAGGGGCTGGAGGAGGGCTTGGAGGGGGGACCCCCAGCCCAGGGGAGAAGCAACCAGACCCCAAAACCTCTCCCTTGATCCCTTCAAAAAAAAAAAAAAGAAGGATCCCTCTTTTAAATTTCTTTGCAACCCAGGAGGTAAGAAAAAGCAGATGCAAGAGACAGAGAAATGCAAAAGGCTGGGGAGGGAGATCTTGGTGGGGAAATGCAAAAGTGCACGTCGGGAGGCGATTTGGGTCGGGTTGCCAGTCCTCCCAAGCCTCTCCTGGGATGTGTGTGTGTGTGTGTGTATTTGTGTTGTTGTTGTTGTTGTTTCATCCTTTGCCATTGCAACTTGCGGCAAAAGGTTTGAATGGATGCATATGGGGTGTTATTTATTTATTTATTTATTTATGGGGGGGGGCTCCCTAGATTAGTGAATGAAGATGAGGGGGAGGGACCCCCAACCAGCTGGGACCGGGATTGTGTGTGTGTGTGTGTGTGTGTGTTTCTGTGTTTTCCCCTGGGAAGAAACCCTTTTTTTTTTTCCCCAGCTGGGTTTTAGGCAATGCAAGGGTGAATGCAAGCTTTGCTCTTTTTCTTTCCCCTTCCCATCGCCTCCCCTCTTTATTATTATTATATATATATATATATATATATATATATATATATATATATTAAAAAAAATAATTTTGGCTTCTTGCAAGGAGCTGAATCCGGAGTGAAACTGGTTTGGCTCCTGGAAGGCGTGGCGGGTGTGGGATGCTGTCTAAATGCTCTAGCTTTTGCTTCCATTGAGGCGCTCGCTGCAATGCAGAGACCCTCCTCCATATCTCCCCCTCTCCCTTGGCATCTTCTTTATTGGTATCATGAGGGTTTATTTCCCCTTCTCCCTGTTGGGCATCTCTGGATGCATAGCCATATATATATATATATATATTGCACTATACCTGATGATATAGGCGCGGAGGGTTGTGCATATGTGTCTCTGTACATGTGTGTGTGAATTGCATTGAATTGCATAATGTTGTGCTTGGGGCATTGCTTGCTTGCTTGCTTTCACTCCCCTTTTTTCTTCCCCTCTTTCCCCCCCCCCCTCCTTGACTTACTATCTCTGGCTTCGTGTGGGTTTCTGGAAGTGATCTGGGGAGTGAATGAATGAATGGCAGGAGGGCAATTTGCAAAAGAGGAAAACCCAAAGCACCTCCCTCTTTCCTTTCTTTTTTTCAAAATCCATCCCTCCTCCTCCTCCTCCTTTTCCTTCTCTCTCTCCTGCATAGCTTGCAGATGACAAAAGGAGGGAAGAAACTTCCTCTGACTTGGGGGCTTGGAAGACCCAAAGGGCTTCCATTATTATTATTATTATTATTGATGCTTTTGATTTCTTTCCCCCTTTTTTGAATGATGGCTGGATGGCTTCCTCTAGCATATGAACATTGATATATATTATATATTTTCCCTCCTCAATTCAAGAGATTTGAGAAAGTGCTCATGCAAAGAACTGAATGCAAGCCCCCTTTCATTCATGTAGCCCCAAGAGGTTTTGGGGGTCGTGTTTTCCTGCAGATTTAGACCACAGAAGGTAGAAACTGGGGGAATGGTTCATAATGTCCTTTGGAGCTGTTCTTGGGGGATTTTCTGTCATGACTTTGGGGACTGAGTTGTTGGTGAATTACTTTTCCTTTTTCTTGTTTTGAGTTTCTAGCATTCAGTTTATGAATTAAGAATTTCTTTTTCTTGTTTGGGGTTCTAGCATTCATTGTATGGGCGAAGAATTGCTTTTCCTTTTTTTCTTGTTTTCTAGCATGTGTAAATGTGAACATTTGGATATGTTTCCCTATCCCTGTCTTTAATTTTGTCTTTTCTTCGCTCCTGCTTTCAGATCCTGCTGAGAAGGAAGAGTGTTCCCTTGGACCCCAAACACCGCCTTTCTCTTCAGGTTGTCATCTCCGAGCGAAAGGTTTCCCATTGAAGAAGCAGGAGTATTTTTTTAAAAAAAAATTGTATTTTTAAATAAGCAGGAGAACTACAGAGATGCCAGGGATGGTCAGTAAAAACCCTGATCTTGAGTTTGACTCGCTGCAGCCTTGCTTCTACCCGGATGAAGATGATTTTTATCTGTGCGGTCCAGACTCGGCACCCCCGGGGGAAGACATCTGGAAAAAGTTTGAGCTCCTGCCAACTCCTCCTCTGTCTCCCAGCCCGGCAGGTCTGCAAGAAAACCCTCCAGGGTCATGGGGGGCAGCAGGAGGCCTGGGGAGCTTCCGAACCAGCGACCCCTTGGACTGGGCATCCGAACTGCTGCTCCTGCCCGCAGAGGCCGACCTTTGGGGCAGCACCGACGGCGGGGACTCCTTTGAGATCGGCTTGGGGGAAAGCAGCAGCGGCGCCAACAACCTCAATGCCATCATCATCCAGGACTGCATGTGGAGTGGCAGCTCTGCCAGCGAGAAGCTGGAAAGGGCCGTGAATGAGAAGCTGCAGGGGAAGAAAGGACAGGGCACGGCTGGGGCACCGGCCGCAGCAGCAGCTGGCTCTGCCACCCTGGCAGTGGGCAGCAGCACCAGCACCACCAGCACCGCCGCCACCTCCTCCTCCTCCACCCCCTGCACCACAGGAAACAATGGCAGCGGCCAAGCAGAGCTCAACAACTCTGTCTCGGAGTGTGTGGATCCAGCTGTGGTCTTCCCCTTCCCAATGAACAAGAGGGAACCCCCTGCCATCACAGCTCCAGCCTCCTCTGGGAGCCCGGGCACTGGGGGCACTGGGAGCCTGGCTCAAGGGGCATCAGCAGCCACTCCTGCCCAAAGAAGCAGCCACCCAGGGGCCGCTAGCGACAGCCGGGCCAGCCACAACAACAACAGTTCAGGGGATGATACGCTCAGTGATTCCGGTAAATATCTGCCCACCCTTTGTTACGTATGGGCAGGCTACATCCCCATCACCAGGAGCCAAGATCTCATGGGTGGCTTCCTCAGCTGAATTCAGTTATTACTATTTTTAATCCCAACTCCCAGAATCCCCTCTCAGCTAGAATGGCCCTTGTGTATGTGTGTGTGTGGGGGGAGATCCACTGTAATTGGCCATGTTGGCTGGGGGAGGATTCTGGGAGTTGTAATCCGGGGTGGGAGGAACTTTCCAGGAACGCATTATATTACATTCATCTCTTCCCAGCTAGAAGGGCAGTAAGGAGAGGATTAGTGGCAGAATTGCAGAATCTCACTAATTGATAGTACTGAGAGGATCCAATACCTTCTCATTTTCTCTTTATTTAGACTTTCTGTTCTTTGCTTCCTTTCCCAAAGTCAAATGAGACTTTTCTCTCTTTTGTTCTTAGCCTACCATGTGTGTTTGTGTTTGACAGCTCATTTAAATGTGTGTGTGTGTATACACACTAAACCATCTATCTATCTATCTATAATGTATGCATATATATGTATATACACATACATATATACACATATATATGTATACACACATATACACACTAAACCAAATGAATGCTAGTGGCCACAATCTGAAGGACATGAGCAGTTGAGAACAGCAGGGAGAGATCTGATTTAAGATATTTAAGAGATCTGATTTAAAGGTGGGGTGGGACAAATGTGGAAAAGAAATGGCGTGTTCCGCCATCTCTTTGTCTTAAAAGCTGTGCATGTGAAGTTCTGGTGCTGAGAAACTTGGGTTGTAGAAAAGTTACAACAGGAGCTTTGTACAGACAAGGGAGATGAAGCTACAGTATTTGTTTCACCAGCAGAAAAATACCTGTAGAGCCTTGGTGGGCTTTACTGCTTTATTGCTTCCTACTTAAAAATCCTACAAACACTGACCAGTAGATGGAGTGTTCTTGCTTCTCTTAGGTCAGCCGCACAATCCAAAGTTTCCTTTGGTGGCTGCCAGACAATTGTGTGGCTTTTCATACCTTACAAAAGATTTCAGGGCTGATGATGGATGAACAAGAGAAGCATTTCTTGAAAAGCAAAGCACATATTCTTCTTACACACGGGCGGTCTGTGGTTTTTATCCCGTGTCATCTTTTCTGCTGCTGTAAAAGATTTTTATTTTTTTCAAAAAAGCAAAATAACATCTTGTTCCAGACTACTGTGTTTCGATAAGAATTATTTCTTTGCTTTCCTTGCTGCGCCAGATCGATTTTGCATTTTGCACAGTGTCTCAGGATGAACATTTTTCAGCCATACAGAGTGATTAGCTGGCAGACTTTTTTGTTATAGCACTTTGGGGTTTGCTGGAACAATACAGAGAATGCTAACTTTAAATGTAGTGAAATATTTGTTTGGAAGTGGGGAAGGAGGAATCCCCTGTGATGGTAAACAAAGTTCCTTGTATCTAAATGAGTGGAGCCATAGGATCACTACCGTAATCATAAATGTTGACCATTGAGCCTCCTGTTTAAAAGATTCCCTGCTCCTTTAATGTCTGCCTCTTGACAGCTTTGAGTGAGGGAGTACTTCCTCCCAACAGCTGTCTTCTTGGCAGTAGACCAAAACTTTGGCTTAAAGGGACCTACCAACTGGAACAGCTTTTTGCATTTTTTTTAGAACAAATCCAACAATTGTTTGGCTTTCTAGTCCTTTTTCAGTCAAACAAGCTGTGTTCTTGTTATGCCTCTCTGTGTGTGTGTGTGTGTGTGTGCACCCACTTGCACACACACTGTTTGGTGTGCATTGTGGTCCTGTTTGTTTTGTCCGTGCAATTTTGAGCACAGAACGGATGCTTAAAATACAAATCAGAGGATTGCTTTCCGAGATCCTTTTCTTCTTCCTGGGATCATTTTGGTTGGCAATTTTATTTATTCCTTTTACTGTACAGTTTGCAATCCTATCCTTTGCACTGTCCTTGTGCTTCGGTTACCATATCATATTTGTTTCAAGACCTAACAATGTAGAGTCTTTAGACCTAAAAAGACATATCTGGATTTCTGGTAGTGTTTTTAAACAAAAAAACCCTCCCCCTCCCTTTAAACCTTCCTGCCTGCACTGCATATTTTAAGTCCTTCAATATTTATAAATTGGCGTTTGCCCTGGGAATTGCTTTTATTTAGCACATATATATGTTAATTAATGCTAAATGCTTGTGAGCCTTATGCCGTGTTTCTCTAAGGTTGTAATATCTTGGGTGTTTTTTCCCCCTCCCATGTGTGTAAAAGATGAAGACGAAGAAGAAGATGAAGAAGAAGAAATTGACGTTGTGACCGTGGAAAAGAGGCGCTCTTCCTCCTACAAAGCCATTAGCACCCTAACTATTGCAGTGCGCCCTAAAAATGCCACCGCCTTTGCCTCTGTCAGAACTCAGCCAAATGAAGTCATCTTAAAGCGCTGTGCCCCTATCCATCAGCAGCATAACTACGCCGCACCATCACCATATATCGAAAATGAAGATGTGCCACCCCAGAAAAAGCTAAAAAATGAAGCTCCCCGCCCAGTGAAACCAACAACCCAGCCAAAACCGAAGAGCTCGAGTCCTCGAAACTCAGATTCCGAAGACAGCGAACGTCGGCGTAACCACAACATCCTGGAACGTCAACGGCGCAACGATTTGAGGTCAAGTTTCCTTACGTTAAGGGACCATGTGCCAGAACTGGTTAAAAATGAAAAAGCTGCAAAGGTGGTCATCTTGAAAAAAGCCACCGACTATGTCCATTCCCTACAGGCTGAGGAGCACAAGTTACTGCTGGAAAAGGAAAAATTGCAAGTCAGACAACAGCAGTTGATAAAAAAATTAGAACACATGCAAACTTGTTAATTTAAACAAAACAAAAAAAAAACTTACATTTTTTTTGTCATTGTCTGATCTGGACAGCCACTGCCACTTTGCACATTTTTGATTCCTTAAAGAGAGTTATGTTTTTGACGTTAAGAATGTTGGTTTTACTTTCAATCCAGTCTCTGATATAGATGACAAAAAACAAAACCCAACCCAGAAACAAAACACTGTTAACCTGAATGGAGAGCAGATGGATGTTCTTTTTTGTGGAGTTGAAGAGACTGCCAAACTGTAATGGAATGCCTTTGTATTTCCTCTTAGAACTGTATATGTTCATTAAATGTTGTGAGCGTTTGGACCTGCTTATGACATCCAGTTGAGTCTGGAAACATTCATTCCTTTTTAATGGTGCTTATGTTCTGCCAGGTGTTATGGGGCAAAAGCATTTTGTACCCTTGTTGTTGGGGAACACCTCTGTAAATACCATATACACATTTGCCTTTTGTACACGTCTTGGGTTATGAGAGGTGACTTTTGCTACCAATATTAGACTGGAAGTTCATACCTAAGTACTGTAATACCTCAATGTTTGAGGAGCATGTTTTTGTATACAAATATATTGTTAATCTCTGTTATGTACTGTACTAATTCTTACACTGCCTGTATACTTTAGTATGATGCTGATACATAACTAAATTTGATACTTATATTTTCGTATGAAAATGGTTGTGGAAAGTTTTGAGTAGATATTACTTTATCACTTTTTTGAACTAAGAAAACTTTTGTAAAGAAATTTACTATATATGCCTTTTTTTTTCCCTAGCCTGTTTCTTCCAGTTAATGTATTTGTTAATGTTTGTTGCATAGAACTGGGTAATGGCAAAGTTCTGTGTTTAATTTCTTCCAATGATGTACATTTAGTGCTGCATCTTTATAGCACTTTGAAATACCTCATGTTTATGAAAATAAATAGCAATTAAATGATGCGGTATTTACTCTTTACACACTTTTACACTACACATTTTCCTGCTCTGGGTTTGTAATTTCATCAGTAGAAAATAATACTTGCAATAATAATGTAAATTATGATTGAGAGCCAGCTTGGTAGAGTTGTTTGTTGTACTAGGAGAGACCAGGGTTCAAATTTCTGTTCAGTTGTAGAAACCTATTGGGTAGCCTTGGGTAAATCACACTCTCTCAGCCTCAGAGGAAGGCACTGGCAAACCCTCTGAACAAATCTTGCCCAGAAAACCTTATGGTAGGATTGTAATGGAATTACATGGTAGCAGTCTAATGGAATTACATAGATTTCTGTCATCTGGGAACCTGAATGATATTCAAAACCATTTTTAATGGGTGATTTATATATTTTTCATCTTTCCTCACAATAATTCTGAAGAAGAGATCATAATTTGCCCAGGTTATGGCCAAGAATAGCTTTGTACCCACATTTTAATCACCACACTAACCTTTATGCTAGTCTGTTAACTAAGGGTTGACTTCTACTGTTCAAGCACAGGAAATATGCTGAAGTAACAACAGCAGAATTTCAATTGAATTCAATAGGCTCAATTGAAGTACTGGCCAGTGCCCTCAATGTGCCATTCCCTCGTCTCCTGAATCTCCTCCTACTCCCATGTGCCTTAAAAAGTTGTTCTTGAGGACTAGGAAATGGACACATTTTAAGTTCCAGAAAAAGCTACAGCAGGCGGGTCCCCAAAACTCTGCTACAACTAGCATCTTATACAATGTAAACTTTAGAGTAAATCAATTGAGTCATACATTTTAGCATCAGCTAAGTTGTTTAAACTAACATACATCAAGAATTCAAAGATACAGCCGTGTTAGTCTGTAGAATCAGTATATAGAAAGCTCTTGTAGCACCTTTGAGACTAACTGGAAGAAAAGTTGGCAGCATGAGCTTTCGTAGACTTCAGTCTACTTCCTTAGATGCATTTGGATTGAAATGCATCTGAGGAAGTAGACAACTCTACGAAGGCTCATGCTGTCAACTTTTTTCAGTTAATCTGAAAAGGTGCTACAAGACCTGTACACACATCACAAATGAATTTCATAGTGGTCATGACATTAAATCCCATTGATTTCAGCAAAGCCACTTTTAACTCAAGACTCCTTTTCTGTTCCATATGCATGGGATTGCAGCGCTAGGCCAGCTATGTAAAAATATCAAACTCTCTTGGGCTTGCATGATTCCTCTGATGCCAGTGTTTCAGACAACAAAGACATGCCTGTCATAGGTAAATTTTCTCTGTAACCTGCTCTTTCCCAGACTCAGCTGTGCTGGGATAACAACCCCTGAACTCTTCTACATCTCATTTGTTTGCATAGACTGTATAGAGATGTCCCAAGGATTCTTGATAGTTGCAGTAACTAGCCCTCCCTATCCATGTAGCCAAAATTATGTTGTGGGCATAAGGCTAACTCCAATTGCTAGTCCCAGCTGTAGTAGGTATTTCACCATTATGCTTCTTACATATTCCTCACTACATAAAATCCCCAGAAACTCATAGCAAGGAGCAGCTGGATTCTTGGCTCTACTGATTCTCACACTGGATAAATTTGTAACCTAAGACCTAAATCCTATTCATACTTGGGATGAGCTAGAGCAGATCCATCTAATTGAATTTACCTATGTGTTGACTTGCCATTCAACCATTAATTCTCTAGGTAGGCCATAGCAAGAGCATTCAGGCCTAAATTAGCATTTGAAATTCAGGTGAGTGCATGCATTCAGATGTAAAGTTCTGGAGATTCTAACAGTCTTTTAACTGCAGAAAATGCAACTTCCAAATTTGTTTTAAGGGTTTTCTCCCATCTTCAAATGACCACATAAGATCATAGAGTTGGAAGAGACCTTAAGGGCCATCCAGTCCAACCCCCTGTCATGCAGAACTCACAATCAAAACACCCCTGACAGATGGCCATCCAGCTTCTGTTTAAAGACCTCCAAAGGAGCAGACTCCACCACCCTCCGAGGAAGTGTGTTCCACTGTTGAACAGCTCTCACTGTCAGGAAGTTCCTCCTAATGTTCAGATGGCATCTCTTTTCCTGTAGCTTGCATCCCTTGTTCCGAGTCCTGTTCTCTGGAGCAGCAGAAAACAAGCTAGCTCCCTCCTCAATATGGCATCCCTTCAAATATTTAAACAGGGCTATCATATCACCTTTTAACCATTTCTTCACCAGGCTAAACATACCCAGCTCCCTAAGTCTCTTCTCATAGGGCATGGTTTCTAGACCTTTTACCATTTTGGTTGCCCTCCTCTGGGTACACTCCAGCTTCTCAACGTCTTTTTTGAATAGTGATGCCCAGAACTGGAAACAGTATTATTCCAGGTGAGGCCTGACCAAAGCAGAATAGAGTGGTGCTGTTACTTCCCTTGTTCCAGACACTATACTCCTATTGATGCAGCCTAGAATCGCATTGGCCTTTTTACCTGCCGCATCACACTGTTGACTCATGTTCAACTTATGGTCTACTAGGATTTCTAGATCCCTTTCACACATAGTCTTATTAAGCCAGATATCCACCATCCTCTATCTATACATTCTATATCTATCCTATACCTATATCTAGATATGGAATATATCTAGATATGGAATATATATCTAGATATGGAATTATTTATAACCACCAAAGCTTCTGATTACTTTTGGTTGAAACAACAAAAAGAAACAATAATTATTTAGAATTGGTTAGAGAAATAACTGACTTTCCCAGTTCTTGGGATCTGACTTTCCCAGTTCTTGGGATCTGTATAGAAAGATGTTTTAGGACAACAGATGCTGAAATCTTGAGTGTATAAACAAACCCTGTCTCATTAATAGAGCTGTTGTTCTCTGCATCTGTTTTCAGTCTAGTACTCAAGAGGCACAAAATGCACATCACTTCATGACAGGTAGATATAAGATCTCTCATTTTATACAAATTATGAATGAATGGAAGTCCTTTAGCAATACATTCCTGTTTGTGGCTCCCAAGTTTTAGAAGTTCCCTGGGAGTTCCCATCATAGCCCACTCTCAGGCATTATTTGGAAGTAGTATTACATCCCTTGGTGCTAAGTGTTTATTAGCTGTAGTTAAACTAATACTATGAACCTGCCCAGACCCTGAGATCCACAGGAAAGCCCATTTTCAGGGTTCCACCACCTTCACAGCTACGGTTGGTGGGAACACAAGACAGGACCTACTCAGTGGATGCCCCTAGACTTTGAAACTCCCTCCATAGGAGGGCTAGAAGGACTCCTTCTTGCTGACCTTCTATCGTCAAGCCAAAACTTTTTTATTCAGACAGGCTTTATAGAATTGGAGAAGTGCTGTAAGTGCTGTGTTGTTTTAATTCTTTGTTGTTTTAAAAAGTATTTAAAATGTATGTTTTTAATATAGCTTTTAATTTAATTCAGTTTTAATGTGGCTTTTTATATTTTTTTAAAATTGCAATAATAATAATAATAATAATAATAATACAAAAATGTTTCTCCTACTGGGGAAAAAAAAGATACTATACCTTCTTTTTCAACCCTTATATTTGGATAGGAACAGAAAATTAACAGGATGCAGGTTGAATGGTGGGAGCCTGGGTCTGTCTCATATGTGCTGTCCTCTTTTCATGCCTTCAGATCCTTCCCTGACTTTTTGGATCATATATCGAAACACTAATTGATGTGTGATGGAGGACCAAAAACAAAAGTTGGAAAATTTATTTGTTTAGACCAGCCAAAAGGGCACACATTTTTGCAAACTTTCAGCTTCTTTGTAATGATGGAATGGTACAAAAATTAAGGGATGGTGCAGGGTTGTGAGCTTTGGACTATAATTCTGGAGACCAGGGTTCAGTTCCCTACCCAGTCAAGGAAACCCACTGGGTGGTCTTGGGTGAGTCACACACCCTGAGTCCCATAAAACCCTGTGATAGGCTTCACCATAGGTTTGCCACAAGTTGCAAATGACTTGAAGGCACACAACAAGACCCCACCCACAAATCTGGCCAGACGTTATGGTCATTAGATGCACAGACGGATTCCCAAGATGAAGATTGGACAGACAAGAAAAGTAAGGTGCAAAAGTATCTATTTAGACCACTACTTATTTTTCCCAGATGTATAGTCAATGGATGCTCATCATCTCTGGAGACAGAAGCTCTGAGATGTATTCATGGACTTGGGCTGCATCCACAATGCAGAAACAATCACCAAATCAGGCAAATGGCATTGACTGCAACCTACAGGTTGCCTGGAAATTCTGATCTGAACTAAATTTCCAATTCTGCTTTGAAGGTTAATTATGATTTGTATTGGCCACATTTTGCCCATTTCAGATGTCATGGGAAACTACTGCCATTATGAAGTAGAAAGTTAGGTAAGGAAATGAGTGTGTACAGGGTGAGAAGCAGTGAGGGGAGAATGTGGGAGCCTGAGACATTATCCAAAGTGAAATTGTGATGTCTTAAGTGGGTCAGAAATTATGTACTTCTGGTGCACCAATCAAGAAAGCAGATGTGAGTAGTAGATCTTTCAGAAACAGAATTTCCTTAGAAGATGTGGGTGTGTGGTAGCGAAGTTTGCTTGTTTGTTATGTAGGGGCCTTCAACGCCACCAGTCTAGCCAAGGATCAGTTTATTTTCATGATGACTTCTACAGCTTGTAGTTGGCAAACCGAGTGTTTAAGAGTACTTCTTGGCCTGACAAGAATTAGTCGATCCCCACATTTCTGTTTCTCTCATAGAGTAATCTTAATTTTATTTTTTATGCATTTTTAAATTAATATCCTGCCTTTATCCCAGCATGGGACCTGTAACTTTGGTTTTATGTGGAGATTTAGGATTGCTGCCTTATGCCAGTTTGTACCAAAGATAAATATGGTTTCATCACAAGAAGCAAAACCAATCTCTATAGTTCTGCAAATAAGCATTTAGAAAAGGAAGAACCAAAGAAAAGAAATAGAGCACACCCTACAACACAACTGCTACACCACTTTCCATTGGTATTTTAGACCATTGTTAAATCTGGACCTGCAACTTTGTTTCCATACACAAAGGATTTGTAATTTGAATTGACATCCCCACATACCAATGCATACATATGTCTGTGCCTGGCTTCCACTCCACCAAATGTATCTGTGGAAGTAGACTGAAGTTTACAAAAGCTCATGCTGCCAATTTCTTTCAGTTAATCTCAAAGGTGCTACAAGATCTCTCTACATACTACTCCTTAAAGGTGGGATTAGATAAAAGCTACACAGCTGGAAATCAACCGGTTCCTAATTCTTTCCCACCATGACAGGGATCTGAATTGCTAAATTGTAATACTGTACACACTTTCCTCAGAGTAAACCCCATGGAACACAGAAATACCTCTGAGTGATGATGGGTAGGATTTTACTGTTAATGACCTTCTCTATGAGCCATTCTAAAGAAGCTTTCTACTAAGTCTCTAGGATGGGCATAATTCAATATTCCAGATGTTGCTGAATTGCTATTTTCATCAGCCTTAGCCAGTCTAGCCAATGATGAGGGATGGTTGGAATTACAGTCCATCAGCATTGGGAGAGGTACATGATTCCCACCCCTGTAGTAGGCAAAACCTGCACAAGCCTTTGCTCCCTTGTCTTTTCCAATTTTAGTCATGCTTCATTAAAAGTCTCTGGACCCATTATTAGGTTACTTGTATACATTTTGCATACAAAATGGGCAAAAACATGAAGACTCTGCGAGGAATCCATTGTCATCTGCCTACAAACAGGCTTGTGACCATAGGAATTGAGGTATATTGGATTGCAAGAGAGGTGTCCTTGTTGAGATGCAAATGGACTTTACATTTCCTGGTTTTTGCAAATCTCCCAATATCCACATGGCCAGAAGATACCCTCAAAAAGATACCCTCCACTTATCATCTTAACTAAGGACAGAAACATCAAAATGCAGGCATCTGACTAACATCTCCATTTTTTTCTCCTGTTTGGTTTGTAACATCTTGCGTGATGAAGAAGCCAGTGGAGCTTCGAAAGCTTATAACAAGTATATTGGGCATTTGGGCTGACCAATAAAGGTATCACTGTTTGGTGGATTTTTGTTTGACTTTGCTAATGGCCAACACAGCTACCCCTGCATGTCACTTGTATACAGACCAAGGGACAGCAAGAAATCCACTCTGTCATTTCCTTTAAAATTGGTATCTTAAAGCTGAATTCAGTTTACTAGAATGAGCTTCAGTGATAGCAACCATGGCATAACACTTTTATGGGTCAGGCCATATCCTAGTTGCACATCATGCTGTTCTCTTCACACCATTACTAGATAATTTATGGCCAAACCTTTCTTCTTCCATAGCATCTTGCATCATGTGCATTTTGCACTGATTAAGGAAATTGCATGCTGTGCTTTCTGCTCTTATACAACCTAGGAACAGAAGTGCTTTATTGTCACCCCAACCCATATCCTTCTCTTCCTTTATTCCTCCTCTTCTAGTTATATCCTGTTTAACACCTTGTCTGTAAACCCTTTGTAAGAAGAGGCCATGTCTGCTTTCTTTAAGTTGCTTTAGAGCATCTAAATATGCTGCATCTGGTCCTGAATGAAGATATTTATCATACTTCCTGTACTCTGTAGCCCATCTCTGCATGATAGAGTTCATCAGGCCATCAAGAACAATTTCCTCAAATTCTAATATATCAGTAGTTTAAAACTATACAACCAAGACAAACACTCATAGTATTTTGGACCAACAAAGTAGACTTACCAATCTCCCATTTTCTAAATCTAGATGACTTACTTTGCATATAATGCAAATCATTTGCTAATTCTGCAAATCAGGTGAGGGTATGAAAAACAACCCACATCATTTCCTTTGTTGTTGTTGTTGTTGTTGTTGTTAACTACCATCAAGTTGACTTCAACTTATGATGACCCTAAAAATGAGAGACCTTCTCCAAGTCACACTATCATCAACAGCTCTGCTCAGGTCTTGCAGACTCAGGGCAGCCATGGCTTCCTTAATGGAGTCAATCCATCTGGAATGTAGTTTTGCTCTTTTCCGGTTGCCTTCTGTTTTATGAAGTGTTGTCTTTTCTGGTGAGTCATGTCTTCTCATGATATAGCCAAAGTACAACAGTCTCAGTTCAGTCATCTTGGCTTCTAGGAAAACAAGAGTTCAGACTTGATTTGCTCTAGGACCCATTTATTTGTCATTTTAGCAGTCCATGGTATCCACAAAACTTTTCAACAGCACCACATTTCAAATGAGTTGATTTTCTTCTGGCCAGCTTTCTTTACTGTCCAACTTTTACAACCATATATAGAAATAGGAAATACAATGGCATGGACAATCCTAACTTTATTATTCCATGATTTATCTTAAGACTTCAGTATCTTGTTTAGTTCCTTTATAGCTATTCTCCCCAAGTCTTGACTGCAGTTTCCATTCTAAAATTCTCAGCTAGTGAAGGCAAAGGTATAGAAAGGGCAGAGCTCTTAAAGCTTAACAGCTGTGGGGAAGAAGGAATTTGTCACTTAAGCTTCTATTTGTAAGGAGCTCCAAAGCCTAGCAGCAGCCACAAAAAGCCCTTCTTTGCCAGTTGTGTCTATATTTTGGGGCTAGGACAAAAAGGAGGGCCTCCCCTGAAGACCTCAAAAACCAAGCAAGCTCATATGGGAAAATGGGTGTATCAGGGAGGCATTAACCAAAGATGGACTCTAGGCTTGCATTACAAGTTACATCTGCTGAAATTCCTCTTCTGGAGCCAATAACATCTGGAGAGTCACAAGTTTCCCACCTCTACAAATTTAATATATAACTTAGCTTTGCTTAGAAATTAATGAGAGAAGTAAATCATAACTGAAGTCCCATTTAATTCATTGGTTCCATTCTAACCTCTTTAAGTATACTTAAATCTGGATCCAGTCCCAAGTCTGCTGTTGGACTAAGGATCTACCTTTTGCTCATTCATGCCAAAAATAAATTAAAACGAAACAAGACAAACTTCTGTGTGAAGTACAGGAAGAACATGACAGAGCTTCATTTAAAAAACCAAACAAACATAATGGTATTTTCTATTGCTACAACTACCTCAATTGCTGTATACATTAAAAATAAATAAATTAAAAGACTATTAACTTAACTAAACAAGATAATAACAGGATTACAATTCAACATGCTCTCCCAATGTATAATTATATCACAGCGGAGCTTGGGGAAATAGCTTTTTGGACTACAGCCCCCAGAATCCAGCACATTTTGCATCAGAGAATGTTCTAATGTTATTGTTATTGTTGTTCTGTGCCTTCAAGTTGTTTCTGACTTATGGTGACCATAAGGTTAAGCTACCATGGAATTTTCTTGGCAAGATTTTTCCAGAGGAGGTTTGCCATTGTCTTCTTCTGAGGCTGAGAACTTGTGACTTGCCCAAGGATACCTAGTGGGTTTCATGGCCCAGCTGGGAATCAAACTCTGATCTCCAGAGTTGTAGTCCAAGACTCAAACCACTATGCTACACTAGCCCTCGTTCTAATATTATACAGTAGGCCCTTGGTATTTGCTGTGGTTTGGTTCCAGGAACACCCCCCCCTCCAGTGGATACTAAAATCTGTGGATGCTCAAATCCCATTAAATACAATGGTATAGTAAAATGGTGTCTCTTATATAAAATGGCCAAATCAAGGTTTGCTTTTGGAATATTTTCAAGTATGGAAGCTTGAATTTGTGGATAAAAAAAAATCTGTGGATACCGAGGGCTGACTGTAAAATAATCAATTCATTTATCTCATAATAAATTTTTCATGTTATAAGTGAATAATTTGTACATTTTATATACAATCTGTGAGTGCTAAGCTATAGAAGACATTTCCTGTACAAAGCAAAAGTACAACCTATTTCTCAAGCCTGCTGTTTCCTAAAATAATATCTCAAAATATTATCCAAAGATATACTACATTGATTTGCTTTCTCTCAAGCAGAGAAAATTTATCCTATTAACAGAAGAACCAAACCATCTAGCACAGGGGCAGGCAACCTTTTTGAGACCTGGGCCGGTCTCCCGTAGCCCAGGTCTCAGCTGGGCCAAGGTGGGGGGGGATGGCGGTGCACGCGCGCACACACCCTCCGCCTCCGTGCGCGACCCCCCCCCGCGCACCCCGCGGCCTTTGTTACTGGGGGGCCGGGGGAGGGGGCAGGGAATGGTGCGGGGGCCGGATTCCCTCGGTGGCTACGGGCCTCCTGGAAGCCCGTCGCCACCGAGGGAGGCCTCCCAAGGGGGATCCTCAGTGGCTACGGGCCTCCTGGAAGCCCGTCGCCACTGAGGGAGGCCTCCCAAGGGGGGTCCTCAGTGGCGACGGGCTTCCAGGAGGCCCGTAGCCACCGAGGGAGGCCTCCCAAGGGGGGTCCTCGGTGGCGACGGGCTTCCAGGAGGCCCGTAGCCACTGAGGGAGGCCTCCCAAGGGGGATCCTCAGTGGCTACGGGCCTCCTGGAAGCCCGTCGCCACCGAGGGCCGCCCCGAGGAGGCTTCCCTCGGTGGCTACAGGCCTCCTGGAAGCCCGTCGCCACTGAGGGAGGCCTCCCAAGGGGGACCCTCAGTGGCGACGGGCTTCCAGGAGGCCCGTCGCCACCGAGGGAGCCTCCCAAGGAGGATCCTCAGTGGCTATGGGCCTCCTGGAAGCCCGTAGCCACCGAGGGTCGCCCCGAGGAGACTTCCCTCGGTGGCTACGGGCCTCCTGGAAGCCCGTTGCCACTGAGGGAGGCCTCCCCAGGGGGGTCCTCGGTGGCGACGGGCTTCCAGGAGGCCCGTAGCCACCGAGGGAGGCCTCCCAAGGGGGATCCTCAGTGGCTACGGGCCTCCTGGAAGCCCGTCGCCACCGAGGGTCGCCCTGAGGAGGCTTCCCTCGGTGGCTACGGGCCTCCTGGAAGCCCGTCGCCACTGAGGGAGGCCTCCCAAGGAGGATCCTCAGTGGCTACGGGCCTCCTGGAAGCCCGTCGCCACCGAGGGTCGCCCCGAGGAGGCTTCCCTCGGTGGCGACGGGCCTCCTGGAAGCCCGTTGCCACTGAGGGAGGCCTCCCCAGGGGGGTCCTCGGTGGCGACGGGCTTCCAGGAGGCCTGTAGCCACCGAGGGAGGCCTCCCAAGGGGGATCCTCAGTGGCTACGGGCCTCCTGGAAGCCCGTCGCCACCGAGGGTCGCCCCGAGGAGGCTTCCCTCGGTGGCTACGGGCCTCCTGGAAGCGCGTCGCCACTGAGGGAGGCCTCCCAAGGGGGACCCTCGGTGGCGACGGGCTTCCAGGAGGCCCGTAGCCACTGAGGGAGGCCTCCCAAGGGGGATCCTCAGTGGCTACGGGCCTCCTGGAAGCCTGTCGCCACCGAGGGTCGCCCCGAGGAGGCTTCCCTCGGTGGCTACGGGCCTCCTGGAAGCCCATCGCCACTGAGGGAGGCCTCCCAAGGGGGACCCTCGGTGGCGATGGGCTTCCAGGAGGCCCGTCGCCACCGAGGGAGGCCTCCCAAGGAGGATCCTCAGTGGCTACGGGCTTCCTGGAAGCCCGTCGCCACCAAGGGTCCCCCCTTGGGAGGATTCCCTTGGCAGGGACGGGCCTCCTCAGGGCGACGTGTGCGCTCCCGGCGCCGCGACCGCCATTTTGGTCTCCAAAATGGCGGTCGCAACACATTTGCGCATGCGCAGTAATCCTGCGCATGCGCACACACATTATGGCCGCCATTTGGGGGACCAAAATGGCGGTCGCATTGCGCGCGGCCGGTGGACGGCCGAACCGGGCGGCGGCGGCGGCGGCGGCGGCGGCGGCAGGGGTCCGCCTGGGCCCGTAAGTCCGCTGACCTGGGCCGGAAACGGCCCGCGGGCCGTAGGTTGCCGACCCCTGATCTAGCATCTTACCATGAGATAGCTTGGAAAAAAATGTGTATGTTTTAAAATATCCTTTGTGAGTCCTAGATGCAAGAGGGGTCTAAATACCTTGCAAGCAGCAAATTCTGTCTGCTCTTGGAGATCAAGCAGAATCAACCCTGGTTAGAACTTGGATGGGAGGCTGCCAAGGAATACCAGGTGCTGTAAGATATATCTCAGAGGAAGGGTATGGTTAACCATTTCTGAGTATTCCTTACACAAGAAAACCCAACTTGAACACACACACATGCACTGCTACAGTGCCTACAGACAGATGCAACTTTAGTGCTAACTGAAATATGCCAACAAATATGGAAAACAAAGTGGTGGTCAACAGACTGGAAATGCTTGATATACATATCAGTCCACAAGAAAATCTGCAGCAACTATAGGACAAAAGTACTAATCTCATATGCAAGCAAAATAATGCTCAAAATTCTGCAGCATAAACTCCAGAGAGAGAAATTCCAGAGGTGCAAGCAGGATTCAGAAAAGGAAGGGCACTAAGGACCACATTGTAAACATATGATGGCTAATGGAGTACACCAAAGAATTCCAAAAAAGAATCAGCATGTGTTTCATAGATCTACAGTGAAGCATTTGATTGTATAGATCATGAAAAGCTATGGAATACCCTCAAAGACATGGGGGTGCCACTACATCTGATAGTCCTGATGAGGAAGCTGTACCAAGGACAAGAGGCTACCATCGAACAGAATTCGGGGAAACAGAATGGTTCCCAATTGGGAAAAGGGTCAGACAAGGATGCCTCCTATCACCCTACTTGTTTAACATATGCTGAAAACATCATAAGAAAAGCAGATTTAGAATCAGAAAAAGGAGGAGTTAAGATAGGAGGAAACAACATTAACAGCTTCAGATATGTGGACAACACCATATTATTAGCAGGAATTGGAATAGTAAATAAGAAAGGTCAAAGATGAAAGTGCAAAGGCAGGTCTGATGCTGAACATAAAAAAACCCCCAAAGATAATGACCACAGAAGAAATACACAAATTCAATCTAGACAATGAGGAAATTGAAATAGTTAAAGAATTCCCATATCTAGGATGAAACATTGATCAGAATGGAGACTGCAGTCGAGAAATAAGAAGACTAGGAATGGTTAGGGCAATTATGAAAGAACTGGAAAAGATACTGAAGAGCCACAACTGAGGACTAAAGTCAGAATCGTCCAAGCCATTGTATTCCCAATTACCATGTATGGATGCAAGAGCTGGACAGTGAAGGAAGCAGACAGAAAGAAAAGCAACTCATTTGAGATGTAGTGCTGGAGAGGAGTACTTAGGATACCATGGAGAGCCAAGAAAATAAACAAATGGGTTATTGAACAGATAAGATCAGACCTCTCTTTGGAAGCTAAGATGATCAAGTTGAGATTATTGTACCTTGGCCACATAATGCAAAGGCACAGATCACTAGAAAAAAAATCGTAATGCTAGGAAAAGTAGAGGGTAGAAGAAAGAGAGGAAGACCACAAGCCAGATGGATAGACTTGATCAGGAAGGTCATGGGCAAGGGCTTGCAGGATCTGGGCAAGGGAGTGGAAGAGAGGGATTCTTGGAGATGTCTCATCCACAGGGTCACCATGAGTCGGAAACGACTCGAGAGCAGCTAACAACAACAATTGTTGTTCTTGTGTTTCTTTAAGTTGTTTCTAAATTATGGTGACTGCAGCATGGCATAACGGTTCAAGTGCTGGACTACGATTCTGGAAACCAGGGTTCAATTCCCTGCATGGCCATGAAACCTATTGGGTGACCTTGGGCAAACTACCTTCTCTCAGCCTCAGGGCATGGCAGTGGCAAAGCTCCCCTGAACAAAGAAAATCCCATGCTAGTGTCTCCTTAGGATTGCCATAAGTTCAAACAATTTGAAAGTACTCAACAACAACATGAAGGCAAGCCTATTACAGGGGTTTCTAGTGCTGAGTGTGACTCACTCAAGGGCACCCAGTGGGTTTCCATGACTGAGTCGGGAATTGGACCCTGACTGGTGCTGACAAGTAGCTGAGTAAAACTAGGTCTATGACAACAGCCTTCGTTGTGTATTTCATGCCAAGGAATGCTCTGAGGGAATATTAGCTAGGCAATTTCATAGAATACTAGCTTGCCCATTCTTATATCAGCAGGCTGAAAAGAAAAAAAAAGTGTACATTTGAGTGTAAACGTGAAATGTGCCTCCAATGTTAGTTATTCCCTGTAATATAAACATTAGCATAATATTGGCTTCTCTTGTGTAAGACGGATCTCTTTTGGAGGGTGGGAAATCACATATAGACAAAACTAGACAGAGCAAACATGGTGGTTGGTGAATGGATAGAGTGTAAGTGATCTGGATCTCTAGTTTTGCAGTCCAGATATGTACATGATTCGCAGGCATGCAGACCATGGGGATTTTTATGGGATATAAATAAACAAGCTGCTAACAGTATCAGGAGTCTCTGATGTCTACCCACCCAATGGTGTGCAATACTTTGAATAACTCTTGCTATGTAAAATACATTTTGAAGAGTGCCTGATGCATGAGAAATGTCAGCGCTCCATCTATTTAAAACTCTGAGTCATAAATGCATTGAATCATTTAAAGACAATTCACTGAAACAATCTAATCCCACTCACTTCTCATTAGGGGTGTTTTGCATAAAGTAGGTCTTTCTGTCCACCTTTAAATAATCCTCAAACAACATATTGTAATGAAAAGATGACTGTGTATGATTTATGGCATGGTATACTCAGAAGTGGGTTTGCCAGTTAAATCCTCTGAAATATAGCCTACAGCAGCTATTATTTGTTGGCAGTTTCCCATCCAAGTACTATAAACCCCAGGGTTCCATAGGATGGAGCCATGACAGTTAAAGTGGTGTCAAATGGCATTGATTCTTCATTGTGGCAGCAGCCTAAGAAGTTGACAGGTGAGTTAGAACAAAAGGCCAGCAGATCAAAAGTGCAATGCATTCTTGTTTTTCTGGTAGATTTTCTATAGGAAACAGATTGCCTACTGCATGAACAAAATGTTGGCCTACCTCTAGGCCAACATTATTTTCTAGTCCACCACTTTTTCCCCAAAGTGGCCTATCCATCGCCTATGGGAAACATGCCATAAGAACATGAATGCAACTGCACACTCCATCTTGTGTTTTCTAAAGGCAAATATAAAGGTATTCCCTGTTGACAAGGTTGTCAAGTCGTGTCTGACCATAGGGGGTGGTGCTCATCTCCAATACTAAGCCAAAGAGCCTGCGTTGTCAGAGACTAATCTGTGATCCTGTGGCCAGCATGATTGCACAGAACACTGTTTACCTTCCCACCGAAGTGGTACCTATTTATCTACTGGCATTTGCATGCTTTTGAACTGCTAGGTTGGCAGAAGCTGGGACTAATAACAGGAGCTCACCCCATCATGCAGCACCTGGGCCTCAACCTGCCAACCTGCCAATCTTGCAATCAACAGAATCAGTGTCTTAACCACTTGAGCCACTGCATCCCCTTGTCATCTTGTAGGCACAGTTTAATTATGCACTGTGCAGCCAGCATGGCGTAGTGGTTTGAGTGGTGGACTATGACTCTGGAGACCAGGGTTTTAATCCCAGCTCAACCATGTATACCCCTGGGTGGCCTTGGGGAAGTCACACTCTCTCAGCCTCAGAGGAAGGCGATGGTAAACCCCCTCTGAAGAACTTGCCAAGAAGACCTCATGATAGATTTGCATTAGGGTCGCCATAAATTGGAAACCACTTGAAGGTTCCCAGCAACAAACAACAAGCACATATAGGGCTAGGAGCTACTATTTTTAATGAAAACAAAAACCATGTGACTAAAAAATGATATTCACGTTACCTGTACCTAAAAGAGTAGATGGGGGAGGCAACTTAGGTAGGATTTTTGAAATGTCCTCCTTGTTCTCAGACTATGTTCACCTTTGCAGTGTTTGATTTTCTCCTCTGTTCATATATAGGCAGAAAATAAATCTCCTATGAACTGACCTGAATATGTTTCATTTTGCAGTATTTTCAGCTCATGATGAAACTTTATTTTCCATCTTAAAATTGTGCGATTAACAGTAGCATATCCAATTCCATGGATGGAATGTGAAGCCCAGACATATTTCTTGCATATCCAGCCCTGCAGCCTCACCACATATAACACTCTCATTGATGCCTTTGAGGCTTGTAGGAGATCAGGGTGCAATTAGGAAAGAGAGCGTTATACATGTGCAGGGAAAGGTAAGGCGATTTTAGACATTCTTCTCCTCCATAAACACATATTTCTTACTGCAGGCAGGTTTTTCATGCTACCTGAGAAACTGAAAAACTAAAGATGGGAAAGGCCCATGAAAGGTTCTGCACACAGACACTTCATTATTACTCCCTTCGGTGAATTTACTGGTGATTTGTCCATGGTAGGCTTATATTTCAGTAGCTAACGATTTTATGAACTTCCCGTAAATGACAGCACTTAAAAGTAGTTTCATTTTCCCCATTCTGATGTTAAGTCAATGCAGTTTTACTCATTCACTGGAATCAGAAAAGTTTTGAGGATCAGAGCAAAAATAAACCCATGGTTGCCAGGCTGAAATATGCATATGTTTCAGCAGCTCTTATTCTAATGACAGTGCTTGATGTAGCATCTTTGGGGTTAAGTTGTATGAAAAAAGAGCTGAATTGGACAAATAAATACACAAATGAGTCTGCAATTCAATACACAGTTACCTAGGAATATGTTCTACTGAATTCAATGGGGCTTATTTCTAAGTTGACATTGAACAGTATTGACTAATTCCAATTGCTAGTCCCAACCACTGAACATGGGTGTTGAGTCAGTGGATCCACTCTAGTTGAGACTAGCACTGGATTTCACATGGAGCACCTTTCTGCCATAAAATATACAAAGCTGGAAAAGCTATAAAATGGAAAAAAAGTATATAACAGTATTCAGTTAAAAAAACCCTCCAACAACCTCACCTTAGATTTTTAAAATTTTTCCATGCAACCCACCCATACTCCTCCATCCTTATTTTATTTATTACAGCTACACCTCAGTTACAATATCAAGAAGGATATTGATAATCTAGAACAGGGGCCGGCAATCTACGGCCCCCGGGCCGATTTCGGCCCAGGTCGCTGGACTTACCGACCCAGATGGACCTCTGCTGCCGTCGCCATCGCCGCGTGCCACTGGCGCTGCGTGTTTTGCCTCTGTGCGGCCGCCATTTTGATTTCCAAAATGGCAGCCGCAACGCGTTTACGCATGTGCAGGAGTACTGTGCATGCGCAAACGAGTCACGGCAGCCATTTTGGAAATCAAAATGGCGCTGCGACATGCGCGGTGGCGGCGGTGTGCGCAGTGGCGGCAACGCACGTGGGGCGCGCGGCGGCGGGGTGTGTGTTCGCGTGCACTCACGTGTGCGCCACCATTCCCCTCAGCCGGCGGAGAAGAGGACTTCGGGGGACCGGCCCAGGGCCGAAAAAGGTTGCCTATCCCTGAGCTAGAATGTATCCAGAGGAGGGCAACCAAAATGGTGAATGGTCTGGAAACTATGCCCTATGAGAAGCGGCTCAGGGAGCTGGGTATGTTTTGTCTAGAGAAGAAAAGGTTAAGAGGTGATATGACAGTCCTGTTTAAATATTTAAAGGGGTGTCATATTGAGGATGGAGCAAACTTGTTTTCTGCTACTCCTGAGACTAGAACACAGGGCAATAAATTTAGGAAAAGAGATTCCGCCTCAACATTAGGAAGAACTTCCTGATTGTAAGAGCTGTTTGAAAGTGAAACACATTGCCACACCGCACTTCCTTCTTTGGAGGTTTTCAAACAGAAGCTGGATGTGGAGTTGGACTGGACGGCCCTTGATGTCTCTTCCAACTCTAGGATTCTATGATTCTAACAAATATATATGTGTTTTTGGGCATTACTTGTTTAACAGAAAATTTAGTACCAGAGGTAGGCATGGAAAAAACAGGGACAGGTTCCTACAGTACCACCCCCCCCAAGAGAGAGCGAGAGAGAGAGAGCAGTTTAATATGTTTCAGCTAATAATGTTTTATTCATAACTAATAATATGCACATGTGAAATGAAACAACCAGGTCAGGTAAATCTTGCATAAAGAAAAACATGTTGAACCTTCTAGAGCAGGGGTACCCCCGAGGCCTTTGGACCGGCCCCACCGACCCCTGCCGCACACGCTGCCGCCGCGCCGCCACCGCGCACATTGCGGCCGCCATTTTGTTTTCCAAAATGGCGGCCGTGTCTCGCTTGCACATGCGCAGTACTCCAGAAGTACTGCGCATGCACGAGCAAGTTCGCGCGCCGCCATTTCCCCCCTCCACCATCGCCCCGTGGAAGACCAGGGCATCCCCGGACCAGCCCCAGGTAAGGGGAACTTGCCAAACCCTGTTCTAGAGGGCACTTTAGGGCTTCTTCCAAAGTGCATCCAATTATGATTTCTACTTTCACCAGCCTCAATTTTCTTATAATTTCCATGCTGGTGGCCAAACATACATTTCTGGGAGGGGGGGGGCTCTTTTTAACATTAAGAGGCGGTGTGTGTGTGTGTGTATGTATGTGTGTGTGTGTTGGTGAAACAGGCTTATCTGCTTTCCCCTTTTTCCTCTGTCTTGCTTGTTCATGCATGCTCATTAAAAGATTCTGGAGACAGCTGTCATTTACCTTGCCTGTTGTTGGCATACACACACAGCTATAGCCTATTCTTACCTGCTTCTCCCCATGGATTGAGGCAGAAAACAGCAACAAATAAACAATTAGCAACATCAGTTAAACCATATTAATTAAAATATGTTACAGTTTAAGGACAAGTAAGACGTACCCATTTTAAATCTACATTTAAAATTCAATGTCTTAATTCATAATTTAAAATTATCTGGATATGTCTGCTGGAAGAGACTGGTTGGTCTTCAGTGCTGTTTTAAATTCAGACGGTGTTTTTACTGCAAACATACTTCTGCAATCTGACACAGAAAATCTATGTTTCTCTAATCCTCCACCAGCTTTCCAGTGTAGATACTGCTAAAAATGTTCAGCTAGATAGGGAATGAGGAGGAAAGGGCTGGGTGGGTTTAATTTTTTTCTTCTTCAAAAAAGGAGCTTCTTTGCCAGAAGCTTTGTTAACTGAGGTATGCCTGTGTATTTGTTTGATGTCAATCAGAAATAGCAGCCAGACAAGCATGCAAGAATTTTAAATAAGGTGTAAATATTTAAGATGTGAGGGATAGACTAGGGAAAGGTTATGGCACAGAGAGGCAGCAGTAACTCAAAATCTCCATCTCTAGTTTATTTCTTCTAGTACATTTTTTCATGGTAGTCAATTGCTGAATCTTCATCAAACATACACTGAGTATTCTGAAGGCTGGAATATGGGAAATCTATGCTGACTCAGTCTGTTAGTCCATGGCAGTGGTTCTTGGAATTTATTTCCCAGCCTGGGACTGATTCTAGACCTTCTGCATGCAAAACACACCACTACTGAAGCCCTTCTGTATTGAGAAAAAGATGAACAGCCATGAAAGAAGCTTCTGCACCAAATACTCTCAGAAAAAAAATCTCAAACATAAGTCTGTTTTTGGACTCCTTTTTCCTTCATGTCAGCATGAGAAACCACTTTTCAATAAAACAAAAACCTCAGAGGAACAGAGCTGCTTTCTTCCTTAGTCAATTCTTACCTCAGGTTTCAATGACCCAAGTTTCTTCACTGTTTCTCACTCCTAACCTAAATTAAAGTGTGAGCACTAGCCTTCTTTTTGCTATTGCAAAATTATAGCCTTTCTTCCTTTCCCTCCTTAATAGTACCAAAAGATGGTAGTCAGACACATTTTGTCCAGCTACACCATGGGCCCAGCATAGGCATTATACTTTTTCACATCTACATGTGATAATTTTTCACAAAATCCAGAGATAGTGCCTGTAGTCTTGAGCTGAAGGCCAGTAGAAGGCAAAGGAGGTTCTAAAAGCCCTTCTCCATCCATTTTTCTCCATTTATTATTATTTGCTTCTAAATCAACTTTTACAGTAAATCAACTTGTATGGTAACCTTCTGAATGACTGACCTCTAAGACCCCTGGTCACTAACTTCCCTGTTCAGGTCTTGCTAATTCAGGATTGTGGGTTCCTTGTTTGAAACAATCCACCCATATTACAGTCTCCCCTCTTTTCCTACTACCTTCCACTTTGCCAAAGATGAGCATCTTTTCCAATGAGTCATATTGTCTCATGATATGTCCAAAGTGTGACAGCCTCAGTTTAATCTTCTTCACTCCTAGTGACAGTGCAAGCTTGATTTGCTATAAGAGCCATTTATTTATGTTTTTAGCAGTCCATGGAATCCATAGAACTCTCCTCCACTATCACATTTCAAATGAGTTGATTTTCTTCCTGTCAGCTTTCTTCATTGTCCTGCTTTCACATCTATACATAGATTCCCCCCATATCGATACACATACATCCTCAAATTCACATGGATATCTGTCTGCATATCACATGGATATCTGTCTGCCGGAGCCCTCCTGCTTCCCTCACCAAGGAGCCGCTGCCGCCGCCAGGTTTCTCCTCTACTGTGGACATGACTCAAACACCAGCATCTTTTGCTCCTCCTGCCTATGAAGGGGGAAAACATTCCCATTCTTCATCTAACATTATTCCTGTTTGTGAAGGTGAATCACACACAACACAGAGAAACTGGAATTGTAGTTCCTTGTCCAGATCTACTCCTTTCTCACCCAAGCGGCGGAGCAGCAGCGCTTTGGACTTGGAGGACGGCTTCTGGACCCCAGCCTAAGGAGGACCATCTCTGCCTGAGCTGCCACAGCTGTGCAGGAGCTAGGAGGAGCACCGGCGGGGGAAAAACCCCGCCTGAGTCCATCTCTCCCCCGGCACCCAAGCGGTGGAGCAGCAGCGCTTTGGACTTGGAGGACGGCTTCGGGACCCCAGCCCAAGGAGGACCATCTCTGCCTGAGCTGCCATAGCTGTACGGGAGCCGGGAGGAGCACCGTCGGGGAAAAAACCCCACCTGAGTCCATCTCTCCCTCGGCACTCAAGCGGCGGAGCAGCAGCGCTTTGGACTTGGAGGACGGCTTCCGGACCCCAGCCCAAGGAGGACCATCTCTGCCTGAGCCTCCACAGCTGTGCAGGAGCCGGGAGGAGCACCGGCGGGGAAAAAACCCCGCCTGAGTCCATCTCTCCCCTGGCATATTCGTGGACTGGGCGGGGCTAACATTCTATCACCAGCCCCGACAGCAGTGAGGCTGACAATCACCCAACCGAGACTATCTTCCCTGGCTGGCATCCCTGCTGGGAACTTTGTATAGGGCCTATAGCAATGTTCCTAAGGTGGGCAACAAAAAAGAACCTGAGGAAGGGGTGCTTGTTAAGATCTGTTAAGCTAGCCACAGGGTTTACCATCTGCCTCCATAATACTCAGATTGGAGTGCTGGAAGTGCTTTATGCCCCAGTCACCTCATTCTTCTAGTGGCTTTGAGCTCTTTTGCTCTCCCCAAGGCCGGGAATGAGGAGGGGGCGGCTATTGGAGTCGTGCAGGGGAACCGGAGGTATGGCTGGAACAGAAGGAACACATGTTACAAAAGAAGGCGGGATCACTGTTTGAAAGCTATCCCACCTTCAGTTCCCTTTGTTTTCCAGAATGGGTTGGAGAGCAGACCAACCATTCCACAGAACCTCACTCTGCTCCTCTGCAATGCCAGGTCGGTTAAAAACAAGACTCACATCATCCAGGATCTCCTCCTGGATGAGGATGCCAACCTGGCTTGCTTCACAGAGACCTGGCTGGGGGAAGACAGTGCTGCTATATGGGCGCAAACCCTCCCAGCCGGGTACTCTGTCAGTGAGCAAGTGAGGGGAAGTGGGTGGGTGGGTGGGTGGGGGCAGAGTGGCTCTGGTTCATAAGAACACCTTGACCTTGACCAGGATACCTGTCCGGAACACAGCCTATTTCGAGTGTATGTACCTTAGCCTGAAGACCAGGGATAGTTTGGGGATTCTGCTAGTCTACCGGCCACCCTGTTGTCTAGCAGACTCCCTGACCGAGCTGACACAGCTGGTCTCTGAGCTGTTGTTGGAGACCCCTAGACTTTTATTTCTGGGAGACTTCAACATTCCGCTCGAGACCAGCTTAACAGGCACAGCTCGGGAGTTCATGGAGACCATGACAAACATGGGCCTATCCCAATTGGTCAATGGGCCCACACATTGTGCAGGTCATACACTCGATGCGGTCTTCAGTATGGAACAGGAATATCCGTGGGCGGAGGTGGTAAGTACCTCTGCATTGTCATGGACAGATCATTTCCTGGTCAAGATGGAACTTAAAGCCAATGTCTGCCCCTCCGGGGGTGGTGGACCCATTCAAATGGTCCGCCCTCGAAGGCTGATGGAGCCTCTTGGATTCCAGAAAGCCTTGGAGGGTTTAATGGTTGGGAATGCTGGTGATCCTGTTGAAGCGCTGGTTAATACTTGGAACACCGATCTTACCAGGGCTATCGACACGATCGCTCCCAAGCGCCCTTGCCAACCCACTTCTAATTGGAGGCCTTGGTATACGCCAGAGCTTAGGAAGATGAAGCGAGTTGGACAACGGCTAGAGCGCAGGTGGTGGAAGACTCGACTCTCATCTGACAGAAGTTGCCATAGGAACCTTCTTCGTTCCTATTGGGAGGCAATACGTGCAGCAAAGAGAGCTTTCTCCTCTGAACGTATTGTGTCTGCAGAGTCCCGTCCAGCAGAGCTGTTTAAGGTGGTGAGGGAGATGACACAGGTGCCACCTGCGCCAAACCCCTTACTTAACCCTACGACAGCCTGCTGTGACACGTTTAACAACTACTTTGCAGATAAAATCTCTCAGATAAGAGCCGACTTAGATGCCACTATTGAAACAGAGTCAATAGGCGAGGTGTCCAGCAACTCTGCCGATGTATCAGCTCCAATCTGTGAGTACCGAGGACGTGGACAAGCTGCTTGGTAAGGTGAGGAAGACAACTTGCTCTCTCAACCCTTGCCCATCATGGCTGGCTGTCCGGGGCGGGGGGGATGCATTGATGAGATTCCTCACGGATATCGTCAATGCATCCTTTAGGGAAGGACATGTTCCATCTTGTCTGAAGGAAGGGGCTGTTAGGCCGCTTCTGAAAAAACCTTCCCTAGCCCCCTGGATATGAGAAACTATAGGCCTGTGTCACTGTTACCATTCTTGAGCAAGGTGATCGAGAGGGCGGTTGCTCTTCAGCTCCAAGCTGTCTTGGATGAAACCGATTATCTAGACCCATTTCAAACTGGCTTCAGGACAGGCTTTGGGGTTGAGACTGCCATGATTGCCTTGACCGACGATCTGTGTCTGAGCATCGACAGGGGTAGTGTGACCCTGTTGGTGCTCTTAGACCTCTCAGCTGCTTTCGACATGATAGACCATGGCATCCTCTTGAGAGGGTTAGGTATTGGGGGCACTGCTCTTCTGTGGGTTCTGGTCCTTCCTCTCGGGTAGGTCCCAGAGGGTGCTGCTCGGGGACTGTAGCTCCTGCAAGAGGGACCTCACTTGTGGGGTCCCTCAGGGGGCTATTTTGTCCCCGATGTTATTTAACATCTATATGAAGCCGCTGGGTGAGATAATACGGAGTTATGGTGCTGGGTGTTATCAGTATGCTGATGACACCCAAATCTATTTCTCCGTGTCTCATTCGTTGGACTCAAATGGCATCTCTTCTCTCAATGAATGTCTTCAAGCGGTAATGGGCTGGATGAGGAAAAACAGATTGAAACTGAATCCAGACAAGACGGAGCTGCTCACGGTAGTGGCCCTGAAACCAAGAATTGGGGTGCAACCTCCAGTGACTGTGTTCGCAGTCTGGGGGTGCTCCTTGACTCGTCGCTCCTGATGACAAATCAGGTAAATGCGACGGTCAGGAGCGCCTGTTATCAGCTTTGGCTGATACGCCAGCTGCGCCCGTTTCTGGAAGTAAGGGATCTCGAGACGCACTGGTAACCTCATGCCTTGACTTCTGTAATGCGCTCTACATGGGGCTACCCCTGTGCTTAGTTCGGAAGCTTCAGCTGGTCCAAAACATGGCAGCCAGGCTCATTTTTGGAACATCTAGGAGGGACCACATTACTCCTGTTTTGAGGTCCCTCCACTGGCTGCCTATTAGCTTCCGGGCCCAGTACAAGGTGTTGGTTCTTATCTTTAAAGCCCTAAATGGCTTGGGTCCAAGCTATCTCAGGGACTGCCTCCTCCCATACAATCCTCCCCGTGCTCTCCAGTCCTCTGGGAGGAACTTCCTGCAGCCTCAAAAATTAAGGCTTGTGATGACCTCCCAGAGGGCTTTCTCTGCTGTCACCCCCAAACTCTGAAATGACCTGCTGGACGAGATCTGTCAGCTGACATCTTTAGACAGCTTTAAAAAAGCTGTCAAGATGGATCTCTTCCAGCAGGCCTTTCCAGATTAATTGCCCCAGCCTTGGGCTCTCCGGCCCCCTTCTTCCTCTCGTGGCCCCATCATTTTGATGGATGAGGAACGTCTTAGAGGTTGGCCGGGTTTTGCTGTTTTATAAATGTTTTTATTTGTTATTGTTTTTATGTCTATTGTTATTTTAATTATGAGATGTTTAATACTGTTTTAAGCAGGGGTGGGTTGGTCTTTGGGGTTATATTGTATGGGTTTTTATGTAAGCTGCTTGGATTGTTTTTTTCAATAAGCGGGAAAGAAATAAATTTTATTATTATTATATTATTATTATAACCATATGCAGATGTCCAATACAACTGTATGCAGACAGAGCAGATGTTTATGACAGGGATATATGGAGTAGCTTCACACCCTGCTCATGTATTTAGGAGTGCCTGCATCAGGTCTTTAGTTGATAGGAAAGTTCATATAGGTTTATATAACCCCAGCTTTCTGAATGTGCCCTTTACACCATTCAAATGCACAGGCTTTACTCTATTTGTTGTCAGAAAGTATGGTGTCATGGCTTTTCCAAGCAAGAGCACTTTCCTTCACCATGAGAAGAGATATATGTTTATAATTGCTACTGAATTTGTAGGCCTGTTGTCTTCTAGATAGTCCAGGATCCAGATCTTCTTGTTCAATATATTATGGTGGGCAACTGATCACTCACCATTGGCTAGGCTGGCTAGAGCTGATAAGATTGGCAGTTCAACCACATCTGAAGGGCCACAAGTTGCCCACCCCTGCTGCAAATGTTTCTTTGTTTTTGCATGGCAAGAGGTTGGACTGGAAGGCCCTGGTGGTCTTCTCCAACTCTATGATTTTATGATTCTAGTTAATTTCGGGCCTTTTACACTGCACAATTACAAGTAAAACTATGATTCCACTTTGACAGCCATGGAAACATCATATGGGTATCCTGGGATTTGCAGGTAAAGGAGAGAAGTGTACAACTCTTGGACCAGAGAGCTCTAGTGCCCCACCAAACTGAAAATCCCAGGATTCCATGGGGTGCTGAAATGGAAGTCAAAGTGGACTCAAAGTGCTATAATTGTGTAGTGTGAAAGGGCCTCTTGTTTACACCAGCTGAGAATCTGCTTTATCATTCACAAACCTGTGAAGTGATCTAAATGCCCAAGCCTGCTTTTAAGATGTGTTTGTTAGATCTTGTGGGATTGTTTCCATTTGTCTCCTACCGAGTTAATTCTTACAATATGTGGCTGTGAAAGCAGAACATTTTGAAACAGCAACACCAAAGGAATTTTTTTATTGTGTGTGTATGTGTTTAAAACAAACTCTTAAGGAAATCCTTTGGTAGAAATTTGCTGGAGGAAAAGCATTCCAATCAAGTAGACTCTGTTTAACAATATTGTTGGCACTCGCACTCTCGTTTTCTTTCTGCCTTGTCAGCGTTATCAATAGAATTAAAATGCGACATTCATGGAAGCCTTTGTACTGGAAAGGAAATGGCAGCATGCACCATAGACAATGAGCTCTAGTTCAAACCGAACACTGTCCGCTGTAGAAAATGTGCACAGTAGCTCCTTCCAGCTACCCACGTTACTCCTTATGCATCCCGAATCATAATGTCATTTCTGCAGAAGGGCAACAGTGAAAGCTTACATTGATTCCTCCCCCCCGCCCCCCGGCTTTTCATATGGAGGAAGATTTTTGGCGAAAGATCACTGGTCGCAGTCCCCTGTGACAGATTTTTCAGCATGTTGCAGGCAGGTTGGCCTAATGCCTGACAATCGGCGATGAGTGACATATTTTGGGCAGAGCGAGGGTAAAATGGGAGCCATGTGGCTGATGTTAGTAAACATTATCCCAGCACAGTCTGGCAGGACACCATCAGCAGCAGGAGGGTGAATGGCTGGCAGACCACATGAACTGGACACACAGGCAGCCAGAGCTACCTAGGAAACCCAAGCCAAGGACTACAATCTAGCAGCTGCTCCAGTTGCCACAGCAACTGGGGACTGAACAATGAGCTGGAAATCCCGCATGTGAGCTTTTATTGAAAGGTTCCCCACTATGCATCCCAGCCCGCAGCCCCAGCAAGGTCAGACTCCCCACCCCCACATATTAAGCATGGGTTTTGTTTTTGTGTTTGTGGCTTTTTTCCAGCCTGGTGGTGGAGGGTTGTTGTCTGTTGCAACACTCCCACACGCATGTGAGAAATCACAAGATTCTAATACCCTATAAAATCTTTTCCTATTATTGTTATTGTTATTATTATTATTATTATCAATTTATATCCCACTTTTCTCACAACGTAGGAGTCAAGGAGGCGCACAGCAAATTTAAAACCATGCAATTTAAAACAACTCAAAAGCATTAAAATATATATAAACATAAAAATTTAAAAAACAATGTATTACCTTTCCAAATATCCTTCTTCTAAGACTGATGTATAGCAAATTTTGCATTGGAATCTGTAGAAGAGAAAAATACAATCAGCCCCCTGTATCCACAGAATTTTATTTTTATTTTTTATCCACAGCTTAAACCATCCCCATTTGAAACTAGTCAAAAATAATTTAAATTCCAAAAACAAACCTCATTTTTTCTGTTTTTGATAAAGGATACCATTTCACTATGTTGTTGTATTTAATAGGACTTCAGCATCTGTGGATTTTGGTATCCACAGGGTATCCTGGAACCAAACTCCAGTGGATATCAAGGGCCCACTGTATGTAGTAGAAAAGCAAAATAAATATTAATCATAAATGAAAAAATAAAATAAAATATTCTCCACCCTCACCCTGAAATGTCTAAAAAGGAATAATAAGAAGAAACCAGTCTCACCAATTCTAAGCAAGTCAGTTTAGGGGCTAAACAGACGGCCCCTAAAGGGGGGGGGGCATCCCGCCACCCCTTTCCTTACCGGATCGGGGCCACAGCAACCACACACCGCACCCCCAATCCGGAGGTTTGCCACTCTAAAAAGAGCTGGCAAATGCCACTTCTTAGAGAAGCAAAAAGCAACCCTTCGTGCCACAGCATCAGCTTTTCAGCACTTCTTTAGCATATGAATGCTGCACCAAGGGAGCGCTCTAATTCCTCCCACCGTGTGATGGGGCACACGGTATGACGGTGGCATTGGGGTAGAGTTGGGGTGGCTGGCGTGAAGTCACCATGCCCCCGCTCCACCCTCAGACTGGCCCTTGTCTTGTGGCTGGTCTGTATAGGGCATTAGTCACACAAATAGGGTTGCCAAAATGAAAACTGGAGTGGGCCTTTAATGGTTGTGTATTCAGACCCTGTTCAGACATGCTCTTTTCAAGGGTTCATCTACATTGTAGAAATAATACAGTTTGACACCACTTTAGCAGCCAGGGTTCCATCTTACAGAATCCAGAGTCTGCCGAGGCCCTTAGAAGGTGTTACTTGTCAGCCAACGAGGTAATAAACAGCACTTGCTAAAATCTTTTCTTCTACACAGCCATTAAAGATACAGTATCCTTCTCCAGCTCTGGCAACCCTACAATAGACTAGTATGCAAAGGATTCTTGTAGCACCTTTGAGACTGGTATCATGAGCTTTGGTAGACTTCAGCCTACTTATCTGAGGAAGTAGGCTCCAGTCTACAAAAATTCATGTTACCAGTTTCTCTCTTTAGTCTAAAAGGCACTACAAGATCCCTTTGCATACTTTCCAGGGTAACATGGCTACAGTCTGTTATTCTAAAATGGTATCCTAAACAGAAGGCTTAGTGCATCATTCTGAGATTCTGCCTCCCTTTCTTAATTATTTTTGTGATTTTCTAGGTATTAGTCTCTATGCTAGCCATCTATGGTTGAAATCGAACATTAATTTGTATAAGATGTAACAAGACTTACAAAATTCATCTACCAACATACAATGTTTTCTTACTACCAGCTTTCCAATATAGAAACCCTATCCAAGGGTGCATCTACATTGTAGAAATAATGCAGTTGGACACCACTTCAACTTCCAAAGACTCCATCCTACAGAATCCTGAGATCTGTAGTTTTGTGAGGCACCAACACTCGTTGGCAGAGAAGGCTGAAGACCTTGTAAAGCTGCAAATCTCAGGATTCTACAGGATAGAGCTACAGCACTTAAAATGTGTCAAACTGCATTATTTCTACAGTTTAGATGCACCCCAAGTCATCCACATATGAGGTGGGAGAGCATGGATATGGCCACCTACCTCTCTTCCCATCACTGTCCTCATTGCCTTCAATATGTCGGAAGTGAACATCTGTAGTAGGATGTGTTTTCTATTCATGGAGGCACTATATGTGAGCATGGAAACTCAATTACATGGGAAGCCTACAGAGACAGAAAAATTCTCCTTGGGTAGACGTTAGTATTTAACATAATGAGGAGAATAGAGAAGGGCTTGGCTACCATGTTTGTCCATTCTCTCCCTCTCCCCTTTGAGTGTCATTGAATTCCAGTGCTAAATGTACATCTTATTGTATATCTGACAGCTGTGATAGAAACCATCTTCCTGTATTTCCAGGCTATTCCTCACAATGAATGTGAGAACTTTGGTTTCACCCTCCTTATTTATTACATCTGTTAGTGAGTTTATACAGCAAAAGAGTTCAAAAATATTTGGCAAGAAGGAAAAGCTAATGCACAGCACAATCTGCTTGGTCACTTGAAGACATCAGGATGAAAACCAGTGTGCATACTCAGGGGTTCACTCACACTACAGAATTATAGCACTGTTATTCCATTTTAGGAGCTATGAAATCCTGACATTGGCAGTTTAGTGAGGGGCATTTAAGATTCTCAGTCAAAGAGATACCGTGCCTCTTCTTCTTGCTGTGCACCTTCAAGTTGTTTCAAACTTGGGGCAAACCTAAGGTGACCCTATCACCTTTGGCTTGGGGTTGAGAGAGTGTGACTTGCCCAAGGTCATCCAGTGGGTTTCCATGGCTGAGTGGGGATTCAAAAACCAGTCTCCAGAGTTGTAGTCCAGCACTCAAAGCACTGCACCATGCTGTTGCTCCTTACCAAACTATAAATTCTGGGATTCCTCAGGCTGTTACCATGGCAGTTAAAGTGGAATAATAGCACTATAGAGAACCAGTGTGGCATATTGGTTTGAGTGTTGGACTATTACTCTGGAGATCAGAGTTCAGTTCCTCACCATGACCATGAGACCCACTGGGTGACCTTGGACAAGTCACATGTTCTCTTCAGGGGAAAGCCATGGCAAATTGTGCCAAGAAAAACCCATGATAGGTTTACCTTAGGGTCACCATAAGTTGGAAACAATTTGAAAGCACACAACACACACATAAGACATTTAGCTTTTTCTATCAGAGGGCTTTGGTTCCACAACAAAGCCCAGAATTGCATAAATTTCTCCGAAACATAGGTTAATTTCATTAACATCTTAATGCCCCATTTAAAAGCCAGCCAGAAATGGAGGGATGGATATGTAGCATTTGCAGCCTTTAGAAGGAAATGAAAGGCCTAAGCAGACTGCCAGAAATAGTGCACATTAAATTGAGGCACTGCCCTGGCTCAGTGCTAGGGAATCATGGGAACTGTATTTTTTTCTGGGACATTGAGCCTTCTCTGTCAGAGAGCTCTGGTGCCACAATAAATTACAGTTCCCATGATTCCCTAGCACTGAGCCAGGGCAGTGCCTCAATTTAATGTGCACTATTTCTGGCAGTCTGCTTAGGCCCGAAGATTCATACAACTGACATGAAATTAAGCATTAATTCTAAGTCAAATGTATCCATTTCTCTTATTCAGGATATTTTAAAAAAATAACCAAGTTTAGCATTAGATTAAATGTAATATAAATACATCCTCAAAACATTGACTAAGTCAACACTCTGTCAAATATAATAAATAAATTGACTTGTGTACGTAACATATTGAACAGTAGAGGTGAAATAAATGCCTTGAGGTCATTACCTTAACTGTGACACAACAATTCATGTACTCTATTTATTACTATGATGAATTATGAATATTTGTGACTGCCAGCCAAGCAGTGTATATATCTATTTTTCATCTCATGGAAAACACAATCGTATCCAGTAATTGTCCCCTCTTCATTGTGAAAAGTTGTATGATGCAAAGAGTTGCATTGTCTAAGGATAGATGTTGTACTAGTCAAGTGGATTTTAAAAAATATATTCTTTCAAAAGCTGGCCTACACAGAGCTGCAAAGGTCACCTCACAAATGGCTTTTTGAAACTTTAAAATTTACCCTTGATTTGACAAGTGCTTTGCTGTGCAACACAGGAATGGCTATTGTTTGAACAAAACAAATAAATCACTCCCTTCCAGGTATGGAATTATCCCTTCATGATTCATTGAATACTAGCTTTACTATTATTTTCTTAGGCTTCAAACCTATACATACTTCTTGTTGTTGTGTGCCTACAAGTCCTTTCCAGCTTATGGCAACCCTAAGGTGAACATATCACAGGGATTTCTGTTGGACATAAATCCTACAACATTTCAAAGGACCTACTTCTGAGCAGAGGTGAAATTTTATACAGGCCTATTAAAATGTAAGATGCATCAACAAACATATTTATCCTTTGTGATTGTTAAATGTATTCATAATTCTTTAGTGTAAAAGATATGTAAGTAAGATGATCGTAGGAATGTATTTCCAGGTTCTACCTTTTGTAGAAATTTTGTAGAACTTAGGGATGCAGTGGCTCAAGTGGTTAAGATGGCATTTCGAGGCCTGGGTGTTGCATGATGGGGTGAGCTCCTGTCACTAGTCCCAGCTTCTGCCAACCTAGCATTTCGAAAGCATGCAAATGCAAGTAGATAAATAGGTACCACTTTGGTGGGAAGGTAAACAGCGTTCTGTGCAGCCATGCTGGCCACATGATCACAGAGCAGTTTCTGACAACGCTGGCTCTTTGGCTTAGTAACAGAGATGAGCACCGCCCCCTACAGTCAGACACAACTTGATAACCTTGTCAATCGGGAATTGCTTTACCTTTACCTTTTACTTTTTGTTTACATACAAATTATTGTGTTTTGGCATCAATTAGCATTCTTATTCTGGAAAGGCATGAGTTACAAAATGTGAAACATTATTTTAATCAACTGTATTGGATTTTCTCCCCATTTGTCTGTTGGATCTCAGAACCAATTATGTCTTTTTTAGAAATTCCATATTCCAGGTACACTTGGGTGACCTGGACAAACTGGGGTTCAAACTCTGGTCTCCAGAGTCATCAATGCTCAAACCACTGTCTACTGACTTTCATAATAATTTGAGGGAGAAATGATAGCTCAGGGGTAGGCAACCTTTCCCCTTTAAGGGCCGAGGGACTTCAGCTCCCAGAATCCCAGGAGCTATTGGTCAACATGGGACTATTGGCCAACATGGCTGAGGCTTCTGGGAGCTGAAGTCCCTCGGCCCTTAAAGGGGAAAGGTTGCCTACC
Organism: Phrynosoma blainvillii; assembly: GCA_026167975.1. Taxonomy (NCBI): domain Eukaryota; kingdom Metazoa; phylum Chordata; class Lepidosauria; order Squamata; family Phrynosomatidae; genus Phrynosoma; species Phrynosoma blainvillii. The sequence continues at coordinate 181,405,689 of JANUYF010000001.1, forward strand.
CCTGTGATAGCTTCTATAACCTCAAACAATCTTTTAAAAACCTTTATTTTCTCATTAATGGTTTTGTTGTTCATTTCCATCACATCAGGTTCCACTTATGGTGAGTCTAAGAATGGCAGATCTCCATGACATCCTGTTATGTATGTACATCTCTGTTAACATCTTGCAAACTCAGGGCTGTAGCTTCCTTGATTGAGCCTATCCAATCTGTAAGGCAGTCTTCCTCTTTTCCTACTGTCTTCCACTTTGCTGATCATTATTGCCTTTTCTAATGAGTCATGTTGTCTCATAGACCATCCGAAGCATGATAGCCTCAGTTTAGTCATTGTGGTTTCCAGAGAAAGCTGAGATTTTATTGTCTCTGTAACACATTTATATGTCCTTTTGACAGTCGATGCTATCTGCAGAACTTGCCTCCAGCAGTGCATTTGCGTTACGCAGAGGGGTGTGATTTTCCTCCTGTCAGTTCTCTTTAGTGCCCAGCTGAAGATGTGAAATCTGTTTTGATTAGGTTATCTCTACAACACTAGTATGTATTTGGAATACAATCTAAGGTAGGAAACATCAAAGTTTTTCCATCAACAATAATTATCCAGTACAAAGTTAAGCTCAACTCAGCTACTCAGGTGCTCTACAGACAGCCCTAAGGGGCGGCTCCGTGCCTCCCTCTGGGAGTGCCGGATCAGGGCCACGGCAACCGCACACCGTGGCCCTGATCTGGCACTTTGCTGCTCTGGAAAGAGCTGGCAAATGCCACTCCTTTATGGAGTGGCAAAAAGATGCCCTTGCCGCCTCGGCTGTGGCTTTTCTGCGCTCCTTTGGTGCAGTGTGTCTGTACACTGTGCTAAGGGAGTGACCTGATACCACCCATCTTGCGGTGGGGCACGCGGCGTGATGGTGGCATTAGGGCAGAGTTGGAGCAGCTGGTGTGTGGTCGCCATGCTCCGATTCCACCCCCAAGCTGGCCCTTTTAGCTGGTCTGTACAGGGCATCAGTTGGCTTTAACTTTCCAGCTGCATCTATTCTGCAGAATTAATGCAGTTTGACACCTCTTTAACTGTCATGGCTCAATGTTATGGAATTAAGGGACTTGTAGTTTTGTGAGATATTTAACTTTCTCTGTCAAAGCGTTGATACCACAACAAACTAGACATCCCAGGATTCCATAGGATAGAACCATGGCAGTTAAGTCAGTGTCAAACTGCATTAATTATGCAGTGTGGCAGCAGCTTCTGTTGGACTGTACGTACATGCTTGCAGGTGGAGGGGTCTTAGCAGTATTGTTTCTTTTGCACTTAATATTTTACCTCTCACCCCAAAATTGGACTCAAGGTGGCTTATAATTAAATAAAGCAAATACAATTGAAATGTAAAACAAATGAAAATAATTAAAAAATTAAAAAGAGATTTTAAAAGAAAAATCTCAGTAAGGGAAATAAAGCACTCATCCAATTCAAAAGCCCTTTCTCCACCTTGTGAGGTCAGTCATTGCAGGTATTCCATTTCCCTTCCTTAACATTTATTTTTAATTTTTTATTGGGGTGTGGGTGGGAAGAAGAAAGATGGAATAAATTGTGGGAAAATATGGGATTGTTACCAGTCAAAAATGTCATCTGGATTCCCTGTTAAATTCTGGGAATGAGGCAGGTTGTTTCATAATAAATGCGTTGTTTGGAAGCACTGTGCTATAACTACAGGAAGTGTTGATTTTGGTGTGATTTCGGTTTTAATGTTCAACAGAGTAGTCATGTGTGACCAAAATATATAAATATAAAGTACATACAAGAGGGAAGAAAAAATGAGCCAAAACAGACTTTAAATGCTTTTTACTTACTAGATCATTGTGGAACTGTGGTAATAATAATAATAATAATAATAATAATAAAGCAGGTTGTGGGGAGAGAAAAAGAAAAAGAAAGGATTAGTGTTTCTTTCAGACCCACTGTGTAGAAAATGATTAGTGGCAAACCTCACTGTCAGAGAACAATAAATTACTAATTCGAATATATGTACGCAAAAGGATTTTATAGCACCTTTGAGACTAATGGTGTGAAATAAGCTGTAGCATAAGCTTACATAGAGTTGGTCTAGCTACAGCTTCTTTTGCATAGTTAGTTTCAAAGGTGGTACAAGATCCCTTTGCATATTGATATACCAGACTAACATGGTTATATCTTTGAACTTTACTAATTTGAAGTAAGGCAGTATTGAGACTTCTATCACAGTAGCCTTGGATGCCTCACTAGCTATTCCACACTGGCTAGGATGGCATTGCAACTAGTGTTCAAAAGAGAGGTCTCACAAAAGATGCAGAGGGACATGTATAACCCCCAAATGCAGTGGAATAGCAACAAATGCCATCTGGGTTCTCTATCAAAGCTCAACAACAACAATAACAAATGTCCGTCTCTGAGAAGAGGGCTGTTAATGGATTTAACCTTGCTGTTGTTGTGTGCCTTCAACTAGTCTCTGACTTATGGTGACCCTAAGATGAACCTGTAATAGAGTTTTCTTGGCAAGTTTCTTCAGAGGGCATTTGCAATTGCCATCCTCTGAGACTGAGAGAGTGTGACTTGCCCTAGGTCAACCAGTGGTTTTACATTGTCAGGATTCAAGCCCTGGTTTCCATATCATAGTCCAACACTTAAACCACTACACCATGCTTGCTCTCAAACTTTAACCTTGAATAGGCCCTATATTAGAAGTGGGCAAAGTAATCAATCCGGGTTTTTGGGCCAAAATCCCCACTATTCTTCACCATTGGCTATACATAATAGTACTGATGGGAACTGCAGTTCCACAACATCTGGAATTCCACACTTTAACTACCTCTATCCTACATTTTAGAAAATAAAAACCATTCTGAGGAATAATTTGAGACAAAGGGACAAATAATTTGCAGACTGCCAGAAATAGTGTGAATTCAGTCCACTTTTAGGGTTAGGGTTAGAGTTAGGGAACCATGGGAACTCTATTTTATTGTGGCATCAGAGTTGTCTGACAGAGAAGGCTCAATGTCTCAGAAAAATAACAGTTCCCATGATTCCCTAGCACTAACCCTAACCCTAAAAGTGGACTGAATTCACACTATTTCTGGCAGTCTGCAACCCCCCTAAAAGAAGCAATGGTCCAAAAATATTGTGCACAGTTTAGTGTCAGGCAATTGTAGTTAAGCTACAATCTTCACTTCATGGGGGGGGGGGGGCAGTCTTTTCTCATCGGTGAAGGATATTGGGTGAGTTTATGCAATGGTTCCTATAATGTAACTAGCTATATACTAGATGCCCCTTGTAGGCATGTAACCTCTGTCATAATAGATCAGTTGGGAGACACACCTCTTGTCACACCAGGCCTCTTCCTTGTGGTGAGATGCAAGAGGAATGAGGCAAATCTGTCCATGTTTGATGTGACCACACATGATAACTCACTTTCAGGGATAGAAGAAATGTCCCTACAGCTGTTCTGCTGTCCTCCTTAAATCTACTAAAGCAACTAGTCTCTTCAATCTTGCCTCCTTTCATACAATGAGCTGCAATATCTAGGCTAGGAAGAGTAGAAAAAGCTCTGTAGCAGAATTTTCTCTTTGAATAAATTCTTCCCCTTAATGCCTCTTACACAAACACACATTTCCAGCTGGCTTGATGTTAAAATAAGATAACATGGGTTCTCTAAAAACTCAAAGGATATAAACCCTATTCACTGTGCTCCATTACAGTGAATGTGAATAAGGTTATATCATTTGGGTTTTTAGGGTAATAGTCAGTGCTTGAATTATGACAAAATGTGTAAGCCTGTCCCCCTTCAGTTTAGCAAAACCATGCCCACCAGCAGTCTTTTAAAGAAGCAGCTAGGCAGCTTGCCACAAAGGATAAACAGCCCAAACCTGTCTCCTCTAATTCAGATCTAGTAATAGCAGCATAAAGTCTGTTCTGAAGTAGACATTGGATAGAGTGGGAAAAGGTAACAGAGGGTTGATATTTCCGAATATGTGGAGGAAATCTGTGAAAGAAAATTCTGGAAATCTATGGAGGAGAAGAAATCTCAGAAGTTAGCCCATAGAACTTCTTTTTCTTTTTCCTCCTTTCCCCATCTGCTTTCTTTTTGGCTTTAACATCTCCACAACATCAGAAGAAATATTTCTACTTTGATTCTAAGGATTTACAGTTATGCTACAAGACTAACAGGTGGACTGTGGTTTGCAATGATTGTGTTGTTACGAGAGAAACTTTTAGCCTCTGGTGAACAGCTCACTGCAGCTCTGTTTATGTGGACATATGGGGTGAAGAACACTAATGCAGTTGTCTGCTCACAACTGCAATGAACAATCTGCTTATTGTACATTTAAACACAGTTCTTCATGCAGAATAACAGGTGGTATAAAGTTACTGTAGGCACACTGTTGCAAAAGAACAAACCCCATTTACTCAAAATCCTGCCATGAAGATTGACACACACACTGCTGCTGGTACTGGTCTTGATGATAATTTAAAAATGATCCTTCAGAACGATATCAGAGCAACTGTCAGTCCCTTGTATTACACATTTTTCTCTTGCAGCATGAAATCTGTTTTCAAACAAGAGTATTAATGCTTCTACATGATTGAGGGAGGGAAGCAAAATACTCAAAATACGGTACTCCAAAAGTATTTTATACTGGACTTCAAAAATGTGATTATAAAACACTGATGTAATGATCCTCCCTCCCTCCCTCCCTTCTTTGTGAATGGTGGCATTTCAGGTATGATCTACACATGAAATAAATTACTATAATTTCAAACCATATGTGATACTGGAGAATACAAGAAATGCTTTTATTATAGAGCTTTATGTTGGTAAGTTTACATTGTAAGATAAGCAACTCAGGGTGTATCCAAACTGCACAATTATAGCAATTTGATACCACTTTAAGTGTTGTGGCTCCATCCTATAAAATCCTGGGATTTGTAATTTGTAGTTATACTATCCTCGGTAGAGACTTCTAAGTCACAAAACTACAAATCCCAAGATTCCATAGCACAAAGCCATGGCACTTGGTCTCAAACTGCTATAAATGTGTAGTGTGGAAACACCCTAAGAAGCAGAGGAGGGGAAAGACTGATAGAGAGAGGGCTAGTAGTCATAACCCAGTCATTGGGAGCATCAACAGTGAACACATACATGGTTTTTTAAATGAGAGGAGGGGAAAGAGGAGTGCTTTCACCAATCCTGTCTTTATATAGGAGCCTGGTAATGCAGTGGTTAAATGCTGGTACTGTAGCCACAGCATTTTAAGTTCAGTCCTAGAAAAGGGCTCCAGGGTCTACTCAGCCTTCTATCCTTTCGTTGGTTGGTAAAATGAGTACCCAGCTTGTTGGGGGCAACTGGCTTACACATTGTAAACCACTCAGGGATTGCTAGTTCACTGATAAGCGGTATAGAAATGTACTTGCTATTGCTATATATTTGTTGTAATATAGAAGCTTATTGCATTGTTAAACAACTTACCTTACCTGATCCAGCTTAAAATTAAATTTGAGTAGTGTCTGGGCCCTATTACAAGGGTTTCGCCACCGAAATCACCGCCCGAATGCAGCCTGGAGCCATCTCCACTCCTAGAGGCACTCAGCGCGGCTCTTTTCGAAGCTGGGAGTTTTCTGGCTTGAGAAAATGGCTGCCGGAGCAGCTCCAGGAGCGGGGATGGCCCAGAAATAATAATAATAATAATAATAATAATAATAATAATAATAATAGTTTTTATTTATATCCCGCCCCTCTGCCAAGCAATCGGGGCGGCGTACAACAATCACAATAACAAATAGCATCAATACAGAGCCCATCCCTTCTTCCCAACCCCACCCATACCCACCCCTCAAAAACAAAACAAACAAAGCAAATTAAAACAATTTTTAAAAATATACAAAATACAATATAAAATTCAAATACAATTTAAATGCAGTTTTTGAAGGGTTCCTCCTCGCTGCCCCAGGTGGAAAAGGCAGCCTTTTTAAAGGGTTCCTCCTCGCTGCCCCAGGTGGAAAAGGCAGCCTTTTTAAAGGGTCTCTCCTCGCTGCCCCAGGTGGAAAAGGCAGCCTTTTTAAGGGGTTCCTCCTCGCTGCCCCAGGTGGAAAAGGCAGCCTTTTTAAAGGGTTCCTCCTCGCTGCCCCAGGTGGAAAAGGCAGCCTTTTTAAAGGGTTCCTCCTCGCTGCCCCAGGTGGAAAAGGCAGCCTTTTTAAAGGGTCTCTCCTCGCTGCCCCAGGTGGAAAAGGCAGCCTTTTTAAAGGGTCTCTCCTCGCTGCCCCAGGTGGAAAAGGCAGCCTTTTTAAAGGGTCCCTCCTCGCTGCCCCAGGTGGAAAAGGCAGCCTTTTTAAAGGGTTCCTCCTCGCTGCCCAAGGTGGAAAAGGCAGCCTTTTTAAAGGGTCTCTCCTCGCTGCCCCAGGTGGAAAAGGCAGCCTTTTTAAGGGGTTCCTCCTCGCTGCCCCAGGTGGAAAAGGCAGCCTTTTTAAAGGGTTCCTCCTCGCTGCCCCAGGTGGAAAAGGCAGCCTTTTTAAAGGGTTCCTCCTCGCTGCCCCAGGTGGAAAAGGCAGCCTTTTTAAAGGGTCTCTCCTCGCTGCCCCAGGTGGAAAAGGCAGCCTTTTTAAAGGGTCTCTCCTCGCTGCCCCAGGTGGAAAAGGCAGCCTTTTTAAAGGGTCCCTCCTCGCTGCCCCAGGTGGAAAAGGCAGCCTTTTTAAAGGGTTCCTCCTCGCTGCCCAAGGTGGAAAAGGCAGCCTTTTTAAAGGGTTCCTCCTCGCTGCCCAAGGTGGAAAAGGCAGCCTTTTTAAAGGGTCTCTCCTCGCTGCCCCAGGTGGAAAAGGCAGCCTTTTTAAGGGGTTCCTCCTCGCTGCCCCAGGTGGAAAAGGCAGCCTTTTTAAAGGGTCCCTCCTCGCTGCCCCAGGTGGAAAAGGCAGCCTTTTTAAAGGGTCTCTCCTCGCTGCCCCAGGTGGAAAAGGCAGACTTTTTAAAGGGTCCCTCCTCGCTGCCCAAGGTGGAAAAGGCAGCCTTTTTAAAGGGTTCCTCCTCGCTGCCCCAGGTGGAAAAGGCAGCCTTTTTAAAGGGTTCCTCCTCGCTGCCCAAGGTGGAAAAGGCAGCCTTTTTAAAGGGTTCCTCCTCGCTGCCCCAGGTGGAAAAGGCAGCCTTTTTAAAGGGTTCCTCCTCGCTGCCCCAGGTGGAAAAGGCAGCCTTTTTAAAGGGTCCCTCCTCACTGGTCCTAGGTCCTAGGCAGCAATTTCGGTGGCAAAACCCTTGCGATAGGGTTTGGACACTGCCTGAATTTAATTTTAAGTTGGATCAGTTAAGGCAAGTTATTTAACAATGCGATAAGCTCAATACACAGACAAATGCACATCCAGCTAGTCAGCATGAGACTTTCAAAATGTGACACAAGGTGTACCTATTGGTAGCTGTGATGTTCAGGTTACCAGATCCACTAACAAAGGTAGACCTGTTCTGAAATGGTAGGAGGGATTTTTTTTCCACACAAAAAAATGTGAAGTTCCAAAATAACATTTGTACAGTTCAAAAGTCAAGGAACGCAAAAGTCCTTTAATAATAGCTTAAGTACAAGGTAACTGAGGACAATATTAAAAGCAGCATAAATTGTCCAAGTTTCTCTTGGACATTTAGCCCAATTAAGCAGATCCATTTCCTTCTCCCTCTACCCAAGATAATATCTGTGAACCCTAGTCTCTTGATATTTCTGAGATGTGGGAAATTATTCTAGAGTATGGCAAGACTTGTGAAGTTGTCAATATTATGATAAGGGTAAGGATGCCTGAAAATACTCATTATGCCTTTAATTCCATGTTTTTTTAACCCTCCCATTATTGTTTTGTTTAATGTTCTTTATTCCAGTGCTACTTAAAGTGGTGGTCCTTGGATTGGTGTCAGTCTGCAAACCATCGGCTCCTGGTTTGTGAAGAAATTCCAGGAAAAACAGAAACAGTTGTAGCCACTGAGTATAAATATGGCACGGATCCTTGGTACATTAGGAAAAAAATTGCTTCTGTCCCTACATAGTTACCCTGAGAAGTGCTAATTTGCTCTGTGATGTCCAGCCTGGACTGTTTAAATTCTCCCCTGCATTTTCCTTCACTTTTAGTCAGTCCTTAATATGTTTGAGCATAGGAATGTTCCATTGTATTAGTTTGTGGGAGGAGCTGTAGGAATCCCCTGCATTTTTCTAGTTTTTGGTTTGCCCCTTCCCAGCAAGCTCTGCTTCAGCTTGGGTTTTTTAGTTTTTCTTAGGCAGGCTTGGCTTTATCTGTTTGGTGGCAAACAGACACAGACAGAGGGAAAGGGCATTTCTTACACCATTTAGCCAACTTATAGTTCCCACATTTAGCCAATTTACTTACCATTTAGCCAACATTACCACATTTAGCCAATTTACTTACCAGAAGCAGTTAATTTTATTAAACATCAACAACAAAGAAGTCAAGAGCACCAGAAGCTGAAAGATCCTTCACCAGCTTCACTGAGAAGGAGTTCAAACCAAGATCAAACCCTGAGAGATGACAACACTGAAGATTGCTGAAACCTAAACTGTAAAGTACCTTTTATTTTAAGCCTGTTAGAGCTAGGGAGGAGAAATCTTTTTCTTTTGTTCTTTAAAATAAATTTCCCCTTTTTGGACTTTACATTCAGCATTGGAGCTTTTTTGGGTATAAGAGTTTGATCTCACCAGGGTACTGGCATTGCACACCCATATTTGCCACCACTTTTAGTTGGGTGTGTCTTCACATGCTCCATGGAAACTTCTACTGGAGTTCATGGTTCCTCTTGTCTTTTGCATTAGTACTTTTACAGTCCATTTTCTGAGAAATTCTTATTTCCACTGTCTGCAGACTTCTAAATGTATCTGTATTGTTGTTGTGTGCCTTCAAACCATTTCTGACTTATGACAATTTTCTTGGTAAGATTTGTTTAGAGAGGGTTTACCTTTGTCTTCTTCTGAGGCTGATAAAGTATGGTTTCCCCAAAGTTACCCAGTGGGTTTCCATAGCTGAGCATGAGATTTGAAACCTGGTTTCCAGAGTCCTAATCCAATGCTCAGACTGTACACCACACTGACTTTCAAAGAATGTACATGCAAAGGAAAAATATTAAAGATCAAAGCATGTGTACATATAACAAAGGTGTTGTAGCACAATATACACAAATTTTGCTCCCATACATCCTTCTATACAGCTGTTACTACAGAAAAAGTCCTGTGAATATTCTTAACCACAAGATACGCTGTGTAATATGAGGTTACTACACCAGGAACCTGTGATGACCACTTCCTTGCAGCAGGCACCTCCTTCATGACCAGTGAGAAGACTTACTATTTTGTACAGGTAATCTCATTTACTTTCAACAGGTAATCTTCTACATTAAATGAAGACTTTCTTTTATAGCAGTCATGTGAATTTCATAATCCCCACTCCTCATTTTAAACAATATAAGTAAGCCTGCCAGAATGGATTGCAGTTGGCTGAATTCAATTCACTCAATGTCTGGAGAAGAAACACAGCTGACAAGACTAGCATGGACTGTGCCTTCTGTCTATGACTTAATTTCCATGACTGTTGTCATGGGAAAAAAATGCTAATGAAAATGGTAATGAAACAGATTTTCCAAATCTGATGAATTCATTTCTGCCTCGTTTTGCAAAACTAGAAGAATGGAAAGCAACCTTATGACAGTGGTTCTTGTTACAAAGGCTTGGGTCCAATACACCCAGAACCAGTGTGTTGCAGTTGTTTGAGCATTGGATTACAACCCTGGAGACCAAGGTTCGATTCTCTGCTCAGCCATGGAAACCCACTGGGTGACCTTGGGTGAGTCACACTCTCATAGCCCCAGAAAACCCTGTGATAGTTATGCCTTAGGGTCACAATAAGCTGGAAATGACTTCAAGGCAAACAACAACAACACTAATGACAACATCAGCAACAAAAACCAGTACTTCTCCCAGACACCTAATCAATGCTGAGGTAAGAAGGCAAGCCAATGACGTTTCAGAGCATACTGCCTTTCCATTAGCTTAAAATACCAGCCTTAAGTCAGAAGCAACTTGAAGGCACACAACAACAACAACAACAAAGCTTAATTGCTGTTCTGGCTGTGAGAATGCATGCGTTTTTCCATCTCCAGATCAGGTTACAAATAATTTTGCCAAGCGATCCCTGCAAAAAGACCAACTACATACATTTATGGGCAAGTACACATATTTAGAATTGGGAACTTGACACTGGTAAACACTTATATTTTCATCTTACAGTCTTGTGCACTGAGGATAATTGAACTAAAATAGGTGCAAATATCCCAGTCAATGGAAAAAAAAAAAACAGGAAGAATTGACACAAGAAGGACATAAGGTAAATTGGTTCACGTATAGACAGTTACTGGAGCGTTTTAAATTGGATTCCCGATTAGATCAAATTGGTCCCGCAAATAAAAATTTTGAGAAGATTATTAGTGAAGATCCTATAAAATTGATATCTAAATTTTATATGGTAATTAGAGACTGGGAACTTGAGGAAAATAGTATAAAGGATTATATGATTAAATGGGCCCAAGATTTAAATCAAACAATTAAATGAGATGAGTGGGAAAAAATTTGGAAGAAAAGATTTAAATATTCACTCAATGTGGATTTAAGAGAAAATTTATATAAGTCAATGCAGCGTTGGTACTTAACTCCACTACGATTATCTAAAATGTTTAATAAATGTAACTCGAACTGTTGGAAATGTGAGAACGAAACTGGGTCGTACCTGCACATGTGGTGGAAATGTAACAACCGCAGCGAGAATGATCTATGCAAAACATTGAACCCCGCTTATGAAAATAATTATGTGTATTTTCTTGGATTGCTCAGCATAGTTAAAATGCCTTCTTTGACATTCTAGCACTGTGGGTCCTGTGTTGTGAGTGCTTTCTTTAAGGTGTTTGATTGTGAGTGCCTTCTTTAAGGGATGAAAATTCTATCAGTGCAAGCCATCCAATATGACTCAGTAAGTAAGTAAGTGTGTGTGTGAGAGTGTATGTTTTAAGTAATCTAATCTAATCCTTAGAATGGCTTTTGCTGTTATGTACACTTTATAAAAATACTTGCAATGTGGCTTAGCTTCAGGTAAGGCAAAAGCTGTTAAATTTGGCCAGATGGTAGGAATATGCTGATTTTTATTTATTGAACATCTGCATTTGAAAAGTGCTGGTGTATTCTGGAGTGTAATGAATAATCAAGCCCAACATCTTGCCCTAAAGCCGGCTACCCATACTTGAAAGATGCCTACCAGATGTTTCTTAAAAACCCCAAAAGAGAAGATGTGCTAGTGGTCTAGGACATACTCTTCATTGTCTGCCTTTTTATCTAAATCTGCTTTCCTATAATCTGAAATAATTATTTCTTGTCCTGCCTTTTTCAACTATCTATTGTCCTTTTACAATAAGAGATCAAAATATTCTGTATTTTGCTTCATTTGTAATAAGGAGCTACCTTCAACTCTGAATGACCTTCTTATCCTCTTCTAAAGGATTTTTCACACATTGCAGATGTAGCTGATACATTGAAAGCACACAATATTGTATGAGGTAACCTTCTTTTCCATGGATGTACTTCATCCTTTAAAGATAATGTGTATGCATGTATGTGCCTTCCAGTTACTTGTAGACTTATGAATTTCATAGGGCTTTCTTAGACAAGGAATAGTCAGAGGTCTTTTGCCATTGCCTTACTCTAAAATATAGCCTACCCCATATTCCTTGATGCCCCCCATCTGAGTACTAACTAGGCATGACCCTGCTTAGCTTCACAGATGAGGTGGGGTTTAGTGCCTGCAGAATATTTAACAGATCATGTGTGTATACATGTCCCTCCAAGTGACCTATTGACTTATGGTGACAACATGAATTTCGTAGGATTTTCTTAGGCAAGGAATATACCTAGCTTCAGATGACACCTCCTTAGTCTGAGTACAAGACATCCAAACCAGAGACGCTGCACTTGTGTGTGTGTGTGTGTAGATAGATAGATAGATAGATAGAATTGGACCCCAATAGCTTTCTGGCACAAATGGGTGACCTTTGGCCTTCCAGATGTTTTAAATTTCAGCTACCTGAAGGTCCAGCCAGCATAACCCAATGGTACAGAATTATGGAAGATGAAGTATTAAACAACTGGAGATCAACTATTCCCCACCCCTTCTTTCCAGTTTCCCATAATTGCTCTTAAATCAAAGTATCCAGAACTAAAAACAGTATTCCAAATGACATTTTACAAAAATTTTATGTAACAATGTTAAGTATGACCACTACTACTGTTTTTTGGAGTTTCTTAAAAATTCAAGATAAATCTAGCTTGGGAAAATTGTCTTTTGGACTGTAATCTCCAGATTTCCCAAGCCAGGCTAACTGGATTCAGTATGCAAAGGGATCTTGTAGCACCTTTAAGACTAATAAATAGTGCAACTTGAGTCCACTTTAACTATCCTGGCTCAGTGCTAGGGAATCATGGGAATTGTTTTTTTTTTTTCTGAGACATTGAGTCTTCTCTGTCAGAGAGCTCTGGTACCACAATAAACTACAGTTCCCATGATTCCCTAGCACTGAGTCAGGGCAGTTAAAGTGGACTCAATTTGCACTATTTCTGGCAGTCTGCAAAGGCCCTAAAAGAAAGAGGCTGGTAGCATGAGCTTTCACAGACTTGAACCTACCTCCTCAGATGCATGTTTGGAGTGGAGAGTAGAGGTAGTCAGAAAAAGGAACTTTCCCAAGCTCTGCATATGTGCCACAATATCACAAAGCCTTTTTACTTGCCATGCAAAAGAAAATAGACATGAATAGAAATGTTACACACACACATACACACACACACACACACACAGAGCTCGTCCCCCTAGATATATTGTAACAGATGCTGCAAACAATTGTTAAAGGATCCTTGGGAGGAGAATAATTAATATTTAAACCTAGAGATGTTTCATGTAGCTCAAGTCCAATGTCTCCACCATATGTTCATAGATGGATATTATACCTGAGGCAGTTCTGAGATGGCTAAACATCTGCTTAGCTTTAGATCATGGTGGATAGATATCAGCATATTTTAATACAGGTCACAAGTTCTTAATTTGTTGTGGCCTGAGGACTCAATTTAGAAAGAGGTTTGGGTGATTTTCAAGTATGGTATCCACAGGGCTGTTCTTGTAGGTATACAAAAATATAGTTGGCAGTATTTCCTGCTTGTAAACTGTAAGAAAGAAAGAGAGAGAGAATAGAGAGAGAACATTAAAAATAAATAGAAAGGAGCAATTAAAATCATTTAAAAATGCTTGCTGTTGCTGACCTTTTCACCTGACAAACTCAACACAACCTTGTTTTCAGGGATTTTTAAAAAAATGGATTGATAGATAGCTAACATTTTGAAGTAATTCAGCAACATTGCATGTTGTTACTGCCTTACTGTAGTTTAGGGCTAAAATTCTGCACACACCTACCTTAGAGTAAAACCCTAAAACCCACTGAAATGCTTTGAGAAGTGATGCATGGAAGTACACTATACTGTTCCAGATGTTCACCATCACAGAATCATAAGATGGTCTGGTGTTTTCTTGGTCTACATCGCATCCCTCATTTTTGTTGTTGTTAACTGTGAGTCAATTTTGATTCATGTCAACCCTGTGAATAAGACATCTTCCTCTATCTTCAACTTCTCTTCTCAGGTTCTGTAGGTTCAGGCCCATAACCTCCCTGATTGAGTCTAACCATTTGGCATGTGGTCTTCCTCTCTTTTTGCTGGCCTTGTCTTTTCAGAGAGTCATGTTTTCTCATGATATTAATACCTAATATTCAGCAATAGATTTTGTCTGATTTACACTGTTTACTATTGTTTTTCTTGCTCATTTGATACATTTTAATGAGTTGGTATCGCTCCCTTAGAGCCAGTATGGTTTAGTGGTTTGAATGTTGGACTACAACTCTGAAGGCCAGGATACAATTCCCACCTGAGCCGTGAAAACCCACTGGATGACCACCTCCTCTGAAGAAACCTGCCAAGAAAATCCCATGACAGCTTTGCCTTAGTGTCACCATAAGTTGGATATGACTTGAAAGCACAAAACAACAATAAATCCATCTCTTCCCTCCAACCCCCTTCTTAGTTCCTTCCTCAACCCATTCTTTAATTTTCCCCAATATTGTATTTTAGCTGAAAAACTAACGAAAGGAGACATTTCTTTCTATGTTCAGCAGCCACTGGCTGGCATCTAATTGATGCATTACATTGACAGAACTACGCCAGTGTAAATAGAGTCAGTAGGAGGGAAAAGAGCATGAGTGCAACAGCCCTGGAGGAATAAGCTGATAGGGTTTTGCCTGTTTTCCCTCACCATTGCTTAGAGGCCCTGGAAAAAAAGTGCAACCTCTAGTGAAGTGCACCAATACACTTGACTAGTAAGCAGGATATCAAAAACACTCCAACCATACAGAGCTGTTTCTGTCCAAAAAAATATTTCGTGTGGCAGCCCAATAATATGATACAATACAATAAAAGAAGGATTTCCTAATGCAATTTTTTTTGATGTGGGGAGTAAATGAAATTTGTCTGTAAATATTAAAATATTATGCACCAAAAGGCTTTTAAAACTGCATCGGCTGTTGTGGAAATGAAGCAGCCTCGAAATATCACTTAAGAAGTTTAGATTTGTCTCTAATTCTATGGAATTACAGGAAGCTATTGTCATAGCTCCTTTCATTTAATCTCCTCAGGCACTATTGCCATCATCAAGAGGCCAGCAAAACCCACCCTTCTTCATCTAGATATCCAATTCTTAAACATTTAGAAATTTGCAGTGTGTGGTTTGAATACTGTTCTGTTTCACCAAACCAATCTATGCACTATCCAGTATTAAAAATGTGAAGCTAGGTGTAGATGTAGCCAAGTAGTAGACAAGTGTGCAAAGATAGCTTCTAGTTCATAACTCCATACCATTCTTGGTTCATAGTTAGATGTTTCACATATGTGTGTGTGTTTATACATGTGCAATATATAGCACATCAACTATTTGTTCCAATGTTTTGTTTGCAGGGTTGTGCATATATTGCTAGATACATTAAAAGGACAAGATTTATTGGCTAGGACCATAGGGCCACATAGCATTTTCAGTTTACATGTAAGTGTGCCTCCTCATGGAACAGGATTTGTTTATGGAACTGTCAGTCATTGTGTCACATGACCACACAGGAGACCCAGCCAACATCTTAGTTTAGGACAGGGGTAAGCAACCTTTTTGAGGCCTGGGCCGGTCCCCTGAAGTCCTGGTCTCCGCTGGGCCGAGGGGGGGGGGGAATGGCGGTGCGCGCGCTCACACGCACACGCGCACCCCTGCCGCCATGTGCGACCCCCCTGCGCGCGCTGCCACTGCCGCCACCGCCGCGGCGCGCACTGCTGCCACCGCTGCGCATGTCACGGCTGCCATTTTGATTTCCAAAATGGTGGCCACAATGCGTTTGCGCATGCGCAGGAGTACTGCGCATGCGTGAACGCATCACGGCCGCCATTTTGGAAATCAAAATGGCAGCCGCATTTTGTTTTCCAAAATGGTGGCTGCGCAGTACTCCTGCGCATGCGCAAATGCAGGGGTAGGCAACCTTTCCCCTTTAAGGGCCAAGGGACTTCAGCTCCCAGAAGCCTCAGCCATGTTGGCCAATAGTCCCATGTTGGCCAATAGCTTCTGGGATTCTGGGAGCTGAAGTCCCTCGGCCCTTAAAGGGGAAAGGTTGCCTACCCCTGTGCAAATGCATCGCGGCCGCCATTTTGGAAATCAAAATGGTGGCTGTGGCGTGCGCGGCCGCACAGATCCCAAAATGCGCGGTGGCGTAGGTTGCCGGCCCCTGGTTTAGAAAAACTGGGACTTTCTTATTTGAATCAAAATAAAGAGGTAAGGAAGTGTCTTATTCCCTTAGGAAATGGATGGATTTTGAGTGACTTAGCTGGAGGGCTAAGTTGCTATAGTGATTTAAAAGGAAGAAGGGATCATTGGCTGAGGTCTTGGGCTATGACCCAACATATTGGAGTATGTACTATTAATATTTAGTTGTTTGATATATTGGTTGATAGGTAGTGTCAGAGATCCGTTATAATTAAGAGTTGCAGTCCAATTTTGTCACATGTCACAAATACAGAACCTTTTCATCAGCTGCCAAAATTTTGACCATATTTGCTTCTAAGTTATCTTATAGCAAATGCAATGCATATACTGCTGTCAGTTTCTCCTGTTCTAGTCTCTCTCTATTTTTTTAAGAAAGCATTCTTCAAATTTCAACCTCTCTCTCTCTCTCATACACACACACACACACACACTTTCTTTCTCTCTCTCTTTCTCTTCTTCCCTCCCTCAAATGCCCTGCTAGGCTACTGGTAATCTACTACTAATCCTTTCTCTTCAGTAGCCACATAAAGAAATAAAAGATGCCAGTTTGTGGCTTAGGGAGGCTACATTGAGAAAACCTCTGCACTGCTGCCAAGAACTTCCATCTGCCACCTACAAGTGCAGGTGCCAGGGAGTCTCCTCTGTACACAAAGCATAATAATAAAATACAAAGGACCAATGTGCACTAATAATTGCTAAACACACAGAAAGAGAGGCAAGAACCTTTTTTTCTTCTTCTTATGAAAGTTTACTTAGTCTGTAGAGATTTGCATACAGATGGCTAGGTCAGGGGACTGTGTATGCTGCCCAGGCTATGGAGGGCAGGGCTGCATTCAAGCCGCCTTTATAAGCACACATGGCTTTTACTATAGCATAGTGCTGTGGAGAGGCCTCATTCGGCACATACTGAATAGTCATTCAAGTAGCTTGCTTTGAAATGAGAAAAGACCTTGCATGGGAGGGGGGCCAAGGAGGGAGTGGAGTAAAAGAAAGCAGATTCTTTTCTTTGTGAGACAGAGGAGGAGTGTTGGGAAAGGGGCCAGAGGACTTAAAGAATGTGGGTTAGCAACCAGGAATTAGAAGAAAGTTTCTGTGGAGACACACAATTAGATATGTGGCATTCACCCTCTCCTTCTAGTGGGCAACAAGAGCAAGCATATTTCAAAGGGGTTAACGGCATACATTGAGAGAGAGAGAGAGAGCGCACCACCCTGTTTCTTAAACTATAAGGATAAGCATAACTACTTTGAAAGAAGACAGGCTTTTTGTGAGTGTGTGGAGGGAGGATGTAAAACCTTCCTTAAACACATTTTAGGCAGTCCCGGCCCCAAATATTTTGCTGTCTGAGGCAAACAACAAATGGATCCCAGAGCCATTATGTATATACTACCCAAAGCTGGTCTTTTAACACCCGAAGAAGGAAAAAAAAAACCAATCACTTCTTTTTCTCCTTGACAATAGAAATAGAACAATAGTTCCTAAATTCCACATCTAACCACTGCCCAGTTGGGAATCCAGAATGGTGCCCAATAGGCAAAGGAGTTAGGCAAAGGTTGCATATTAATCACCATACTTGTTCAACTTGTATGCAGAAAATATCATATGAAGAACAGGGTTAGACTTGGAATAAGGAGGAGTAAAAATAGGAGGAAGGAACATCAACAATCTAAGATATGCAGATGACACAATAATACTAGCAGAAAACATCATGGATCAGGAACAATTACTGAAGAAAGTCAAGGAAAAAGTACAAAGACAGGCTTCCTGCTAAGCACAGAAAACAAAGATAATGACTACAGAGGATCAACATAAATTCAAATTAGACAATGAGGAAATTCAAATAGTTAAATATTTCTTGTACCTTGGACTAAATATAGCTCAGAATAGAGACTGTAGTCAAGAGATAAGAAGACTAGGATTAGGAGAGCCAGCCCTGAAAGAGCTAGAGAGGATCCTAAAGAGTAAAAATATACAACTGAGCACTAAAAGTAGAATTGTCAAAGCTATGGTGTTCCCAATCACTAAGTATGAATGTGACAGCTGGACAGTGAAAAAAGCAGATAAAAAGAAGACCAAGTCATTGAGTTGTGGTGCTGGAAAAGAGTGCTGAGAATACAATGGATGACACCAAACAAACAAACAAACAAACGGGTCCTTGAACAGATAAAGCCTGAATTACCACTAGTACCCAAGATGATTAAATTGAGGCTGTCGTCCTTTGGTCACATCATGAGAAGACATGACTCATCAGAAAAGACAATAATGCTAGGGAAGGTGGAGGGCAGCAGAAAGGGAGGAAGACCACACTCCAGATGGCTGGACTCAATTAGGGAGGACATGGTCATGAGTCTGTAGGAGGAAGACAGGGAGTCTTGGAGATGTCTTATCCACAGGGTCTCCATATACATTGAGGTCAACTTGAGGGCTGTTAACAACAACAACTGCTGCCTTTTCATGAAAACCCAAAATCCCATTTCTGAAGTGGCCACCTTACTTTGTCTAAAGATTTGGCCGGAACTTGGAAGTAACACATTATACAAGGGACAACATCACCTGTAACAGGTTATTTTGGGTAGTAACAAGAGCCTAGCAGTATTTTTAATAATAATAATAATAATAATAATAATAATAATAATATACCCCGCCTTTAGCCAGAGCTATCAAGGTGGCTTACATTAAAAGTACACACCCACAATTTATAACAGTCCTATAACCCCCCCTTAAAATTTTTATGGAATAATATAATGACTGGCTATGTCATCCGTCTGATTGATGACATCATAATTGCTTCAAAAAAGAGTTTCCATTTAGTAACAAGTTAGTAACATATTATTCAAAGTAATGAGCAGCAAGTAACACATTACATTTTCAACAGTAATTGGGAAAGTTGCATGTTATTCTTATAGTAGCATTCCAAATTCTGGGCTAGTCCTACTTCCAGGTGATTGAGTGATGAGAATATAAACAAAATAGCTAGCTATCCCAGATATCTTTTCCAGTTCATCTGTCCCTTCACTTCTTGTTTTACAAGCAATAAAAGTAAATGAATGGTAGTAGTATTTATGATCTGTTGACTGGACTGAGATGAGCTTGCTATAAGATCTATAAACCATACTATTCCTGTATGTTGCCTTGGAAAAGAAGAACTGTTTGTTTGCCAAGCAACAAGATGCTTGTCTTATACAGTGATGTTTTATAGTGTCTTGCCTTAGATAGCACTAAATTAAGCACCTTAGGACAGCCACAACAAGAAAGAGTATTTGAGATTTTGTCTCCAGTGCTAAATTCCAAATTCAGGCTTCTATAACATTCTTCACATAGTCTTTCTCCAAATTCCCATGTAATTGATGGGGAGTTCCTTTGCTATGGGATGGTGCAATATTAGCAAAAAGCAGAGCTTGGAAGTAATTCATTAGAAAATGAAAGTTGCTTTTCAATAACAAAAGTACAATGCCATTACATAACCTCCAAGATTCTGTATTGCCCCACCATACTGAAAGAATTTTACAAGTGGAACTCCACTGATGCTCTGCACCCTAACCCCAGGACTCACAGTTTTGCTGCTATTCGCTATTGTGTGTCTTCAAGTTGTTTCTGACTTATGGTGACCCTAAGGCAACCCTATCACAGGGTTTTCTTGGCATGTTTCTTCAGAGGGGGTTGCCATTGCCCTCCTCTGAGGCTGAGAGTGTGACTTGTCAAAGGTCACCAAGTGAGTTCCTATGGCTGAGCAGGGATTCAACCCCTGCTTTCCATAGTCCAACACTCAAACCAGTACATTCCTGAATGTACAGGACTCCTGAATGGCCACTTGATTACTGGTGGAGAGCAGGGGGCAAGGGGAGTTAAGAGACATGTCTAGCTGCACCCTAGCCAGACACAGACCTGTGATCTGCTGGGGTCTCAGTTGATGATCTCATCAGTCTGCATCTGGTTATAGGGCAAAGCTTATCTGAAACCACCATCCCCAGTGTCACTATTATCTGGGTATTCCTGGACCACCCCTTACTTATTTGAGGCTGCAGCCTCCCTCACTGCTTCTATTTTCATCTGGTTGAGCACTATTTTTTTTTCCTTTGGGAGAAAACAGAGGCAAAGGAGGTGTTGAACAGTTCTCTCTTTCACCATTACCATGCAGAGGACCTACTGCTTCCTTGTTCTTACATCCATGATGTATGTATATGTGATTTCAAGTTGCCTGTTGCCTTATGTTGAGCCATGAATTTCATAGGGTTTTCCTAGGCAAGGACTAGTCAGAGGTGGTTTGCCATTGCCTTCCTCTGAAATACAGCCTACAGCACCTGGGATTCCTTGATGGTACATGATGGTACATACATTATGATCAATTGTCCTTAAATACCATGCCACACCTCCTAGAATCAAAGCAATCTACTTTTACCTGGAGCCATCTTCCCAGCCTAAACCACCCTGCTGGTTGCTGAGCTTTCTGTGTTAAAGTAAAAATATAGGTTCACAGGCTGCTGTTTCTCATGTCAGTGAAACAGAGCCTGGGGAAAGATGATCAGGTTAAGCACAAACAGTCTTACACATCATGGCTGAAAGAAAATTCACAGCCCTCTCTCCTTCCCCAGGCAACTACCTTTCAGATGAAAACGAAGATTTAAGAGATTAAATCACTGATCTCCTATGTAACAGTGTGGTTGACCCTAGGGCATAAGATGCAGGTAAAGATTTTTCTTTAGACATATGTTCATTGCATGTACAAGAGCTGTTCAAAAATTAGGGAGCTGCAATAATTATACAAATGTTTAAAAAACTATCATCTATTTATCTATCGATCGATCGATCGATCGATCGATCAATCTTATCTTTCTGTTTATCACTTATCCTGAATGCTTTTCAGATTTCTTCTTCACATTTTGTAGCATTTCACAACACATGAAATGAAACTGTTCTTGGAGAGATTTTGATGGCATAATGTATTCTGTGGTGCCCAGGGGCATATGGTTAGAAAAATTCTTAGAGATCCTGAGATTGCTTTGAACATTTCTAGAAAGCCGCTTTTATAGCAAATACCTGAGACTCCCTCAGACTGGCACAATTTCAGACCTCACAGACCAAGAAGACTTTCAAAGCAAATGCCTAACTCCTAAAGGGATCATTTATATGGAAATTCAGCAGTTAGGGCAATTCAAGTGTCTGGATTCTGTCCATGCCTAACTTTCCACCCTCCTTTGCCTTACCCAGAAGGCTTGTAAAATGTTATGTGATTATGTAAGACTTAACCCCAATTTTCTACAATTCTGTACACAGTTACAGATAGACAAGTGTTGTTGAAATTAAAGGAATTTATACATGTATAATGCTATGCAGGATAGAAGCCATAAACGTTTATGGAAATATATTTTCATGACAGAAATATTCATAGGAATATAAATGATCTCTTCCCAGCATGTTAGGTGATCCACAGAGAAGTGATGGTTGGGTCTGGCATACCCCTGCTTTTTTTTTTTAAAGCTGAAGTTGCACTAACATCAAGAAAATATTTGCTGTTGGCATTTGTGGGATACAGACCACACAAACAAATACATAGTCCCTACAAGGTGACAACCTGAATTTAATGTTATGGTTCCACCACAGCAGGACTGGCACCCTTAATAAATCAGCCACTAGAGATGTCTAGGTCAGCATTTAGATGCAACTACTGTTAGAAGAAATCTGTTCAGCTTAGCTCTTCCTTTTAGACTTAGGATGCATTCTTTTTAAGACAGCTTTTAATGATAAAATTGTTTGAATATGAACAACTGCAGTTGGTCACCATTTCAGCTTTCTTACAGTGTACTACCAATGTATTTTCTAGTCTGGTTTCACTTCTTCACTTAGAGTATGGATATAGTACCCCATAAAGAAGGAACTGGCAAAACCACCTCTAAGTATTTTTTGCCTAAGAGAACCCTATGAAAATGCATGGGGTCACCATAAGTCAACAGGAGACTTGAAGGCAGATACATTCACAAACTGGGGGAGGGGGGATTGTGGCAAACAGCTGCTCCTGAGTGGGTTCATAATTATGCTCTGTTCCTGGGCTGTGGCCCTCACATCAACTTTTAGTCCATTTATAGTCTTTCCAGTCCATGCCTTGATGCTCTTTCTTTTACTCAGCTATCCATGATTTTGCTATGATTATCCATCAAAGCTTTTCCCAGACCTTACTGCCTTCCTCTGCACTGGCTCTGCTGCTCGCTTGGATGGGCCAGTGCTTCATCTAAACATGAAAAGATTCTGAAATTCTGATAGTAATATGGTTCAGATCTAGACAACTTCATTCTTTTCTCCCTTTGGGTGATTCTCACTGGGCTCTGTGTGTGTTCATGTACCTTCAAATTGCCTGTTGACTTATGGTGACCCCATTAATTGAAAAGTGTTTTCTTAAGCAAGGAATACTCATAGGTGGTTTTGCCAGTTCCTTCCTCTAAATAGTATAGCACTGTATATTTGTTGGCAGTTTCCCATGCACATACTAACCAGGGGTGACTCTGTTTAGCTTCCAAATCTGGTGCCTTTAGGGTAACTGCACTATTCAGCAATCCAGGCCACGTTGCTATGAAATGGTAAAGCAGTGGAAGTCAGGCACAAAAGTGGCCTAGTAAGGGAGTGTGTAGGAAGTAAAAGCTAGGGAGCACCTATAAAATCCACAGAAGAAACTGGAAACACATCTCAAGGTGTTCAATAGATGAATGATTTATTGATAAGAAAGCTCAATGCATTTTACACTGTATAAGGCCTTCTTCAGGGGCTATATAAAATCATAAAGAGACATAAATGCATAATAAGACAATGCATGATTTTATAATGTACAAAATCATTGCCACATTTGTACATTGCCTATGGTCTGAACATACTTAATTCGAAAATCAGCTTCAAAATTTTATGGAGCTGAACCTCACACACTATTTACAAAAAGAAAAAAATGAACTAAGACAAAAGGTGTTTACAAATATGTCAGCAGATTATCAGGAGAAAAAAGTGAGTTACTAGATAACATTTGAGAACACTGTGATGTAACTGGGTTGAAGGAAAGGGGACCATAGGAAAGGGAATGAGCTTGGGACATGGCTTTATAAACTGCTAACCACATGGAGGGCAAGGATAGGACTGCATTTTTGCAGGACAGAAGCAGCATTTGAATCTGGCTGAAGAAATAAATGTTTTATTTTTGAAGCTGACAGGCAGAAATGAGATGGGCACTCAGCCTGCTTTAGCATTTGAGGACAGATGATGGCTTCTGTGTCAGGGGTGTAGTTCATCTGCTCTGGGTTTATTCTAGAATTTAAAGTAGATGTCCATGGTGGCGAACCTTATCCTACAAATATATTCAGCACCTTGGATAGCTCCTTTAAAGTACAGATGCAAAGGGATCTTCTAGTATCTTTGAGACTAAAGAAGAAAGCTGGTAGCATGAGTTTTTGTACACTTGAAGAAAACTCATTCTGCCAGCTTCTTTCTTTCACATAGGGCCAATGCACACCGCCAAGAATGGCAGATAGGGGAATGGCAGATAGGGGCCACAGCAACCACACGCTGCGGCCCTGATCCTCCTTTTTTGCTGCCCCCAAAAGAGTGGCAAAAGCCACCCTTTCAGCCACTGCTGCAGCTCTTTTATGCCCCTTTGGTGCAGCATGTGTGCACTCTGTGCCAAGAGGGCACCCTGACACCACGCGCCATGTGGATGGATGCGCGTTGTCAGGGTGGAGTTGGGGCAGAGTTGGGGTGGCCAGAGTGCGGTCACCCTGCCCCAACTCCACCCCCAGGCCAGCCTAAAATGCCAGTCTGCACCGGCCCTTAGTCTCAAAAGTGCTACAACATCTCCTTGCATACTGATTTTACAGGCTAACACAGCAATGTCTTTGAATTCTACACCACCTAAAGTACCTAGTGAAATTGTGGGCCTGTAAAGACCAGCCACAAGGGCTGGCCTGGGGATGGAGTTGGGGCAGTGCGACCGCATGCCAGCCGCCCTGACTCTGCTCCAACACCACCGTCATGCTGTGTGCCCCACTGCGGTAGACATGGTACGCCAAATGGATGCAAAAGAGCTGCGGTGGTGGTGGTAAGGGTGGCTCTTTGCTGCTCCAAAAAGGAGCAGCATTTGCCAGCTCTTTTTGGACTGGCAAAAAGCTGGATCGGAGCCCCGATCCGGCACTCCCAGGGGCGGCATGGAGCCACCCCTTAGGGGCTGTCTGTATGGCCCCTGTATATCTAATTCATTGTACCCCTTACACAGAAGCCACTTCCTTCCCCTAAGTGGGAGACTGCTTGGGGAAACCTTGCTACTTACTTCATCAGAGAAATGCCTCAGAAAAGAGAGGTGGTATCTTAGTGTAATACATAGAAGAAATTGGTGTGTTAGGTTGCTTAAAGGAAAATAACAGTTCTTCCTCATTCTTCATGTGCCTCATTCCCACCATAATTGTTATAGTTGTGAGCAATTAGAGTAAGACATAGGATTGGTCATGTTGTTGTATGCCTTCAAGTTGTTTGTGTCTTATGATGACACTAAGGTGACACTATCACTGGGTTTTCTTGGCAAGAGTTGCTCGGGGGAGGGGGTTATCTTGGTTATGTCTTCAGCTGCATCTTGTGTTGTAGGGGGTGCATAGGTTTAGAGGAGGAAGACCACAATGTGAAATGTATTGCCTTCAGCAGTAACAACACCTGCCCCCCCTCCACCACCAGTATATCATTTTCTCAGTTGAAGTGGGTGCCAGTCCCTAGGAGCCTGTGGTTCTGAACAGCCCATAATTGGCCAGATGTTTGACATAGGTACAGAGAGCTTTTGACAATGTTGCAGAAGGAAGATGTGTGTTTACTCTGAACATACATCAGTACATACTTTTGCATGGTGGATGAAAACTTAGGGTTAGTGACACCCAGATAGTCAATAAGTAGTATGACTGTTTGGGATAAGTCTGAAATGAATATGAGATGGCGGTGTGTGTGTGTCATGGTTAACACATCCTGTAATATGGGGTGTTTTCCAAGATAAACTTTAATGGATCTAAAATTGCTATGAGGATCTCCATGGTGGGAGGCAATTTTTAAAAAGAATTGCCAGGAGAAAAACTGGTAAAAAAAATTGTCCTCACCACTTATTAAACACTCTGGGAATCCCATAACAGATCTCTTCTAACACTTGCTATGCTGGTTGGAGGATTCTGGAAGTTGTAGTAAAAAAATTTTTTTTTCCAAACTCAGCTAATCATGCCACTCTATTCATGCCTGTTTAGATGTAAATCCCAGTAGGCTTACTTTCAGTTTAATGGGAATAAGATTGCCTCCTTTTTTTCCCTGGATCCTACCCCCCCCCAAAAAAAATCACACTAGAACAAAAGTGAAGCCCACAATTGTAACTCCCACAAGGGAAGAGTCCCACTGACATCAGTGTGATACACATTCTCTAGTCAACTTCCAAAAGACTTGGTGTCTGCTAAGTGTGATTTCCTTGATTTTTGAGATGAGACGTAAAGCTTGATGAAATTAAGTGCCTGGAGTCAAGTGTGTAGATTTCTTTTTCATGATGAGTATATATATCTCACGTATATCAGTATATACATATCATGCTGAGTATATATGTATTATGCTGAGCCAGCGTGGTGTAGTGGTCTGAGTGTTGGAATAGGACTGTGGAGACCAGGGTTTGATTCCCTGCTTGGCCATGGAAACCCACTGGCTGACCATGGGCAACTCACACTCTCTCAGCCTCAGGGGGAGGCAATGGCAAACCTCCTCTGAACAAATCTTGCCAAGAAAATCTCATGAAAGGCTTGTCTTAGGGTCACCATAAGTTGGAAATGACTTGAAGGCACACAACAACAACCAATATGCATCTAACTTTGGTATATTCTAAGGAAACCTCAACAAGGACTTGCTGTGAGTGACGTTGCATGTTACTCAGGGGCATGTGCTACCTGTAAATTCATCTCACGAAATAACAGTGCAGATGCCATTTTACGGTAATTAAAAAAAGCGACTCCACTAATCAGCAGCCCCTTTGATCTGTTTAACCCCAAAGGTCAACACGTCCTGACCCCATCAATGCTCTTGCGTTGCAGTTGCCCAGCTCGGGTCATTTCTTCCATTGTTTTATTCATCCCGTATTAACTTCAAAAAACGAAGCAGCCCTGTTCCAGTGTACCTTGCAAATCCTCCTGTTCTCACAATAGGTGAAGGCCCATTGTTTCGCTCCACATCAGTCCCCATTGTGTCAATTCAGCAAAATCGTTCATTTCCTCAGTCTAATGACTACATCCTATTCCAAACTGAAAGCATTTTGTCATTCTGACGGCAGAGGTTATTCAAGCTCTTTGATCTTACCTGTTATTGCTCCAACTCTTCAGCAGCTGATCTGGGAAAAAAGGACTCTGCTTAAGCTGGAAGTAAGAGAGAGCTTGCATTAAAGGCCATTTATATACCTTTTCTTTTTTCTTTTTTCTAAAAAAATACATTATCATTGGGAAGGTGTAGTCACTGACACAAAGAGGCCTGTAAACTCCTTAGCTATTTGAAGGAGGCTTTCAAGATAAGATTGAGGTTTTCCCAAGTGCTTAGTGTTGGCTGACAATTGGCACTGCTATAATGAGCTCCCATTAAAAGTAATAAGCTTAAGCCTATTATTTGGGAAAGGATGGGCACAATCCAGCCAAAGCTAAGCACATTTCCATCCAACAACGAGCCCTGAGAAACCCACAGCCAATGTGCTTGCTGGTTAATTGAGATCGGTGTCTGAAATTCAGTATGTGAAGTCAGTGTGTAAAATGCCACACCTGCTTCACTGTGTCTTGGTTTACTCTGTCACTTTAACCATTGCAAGGTCACAATGCCTCAGTGAGAAAAGAAGGTGCAGCCATATTTTATATGTCAAAAAGCAGAACATCCTATCCATTTTAAAACCTGGCACCTATAATGTCCTCTTTGGCCAACAGCCAGGGATGGCAGTCCATTTGGAAGTAATTCATTCACTCACTTGCTCACTCACTCACTTTATTTATGTCCCACCTTTTCCCCAATATTGAGAGTCAATGTGGTTTGTGTGTGTTTATGTGCCTTCAAGTCACAACCCCATGAATTTTATAGGGTTTTCTTAAGCAAAGAATACTCAGAGGTGCTTTTGTCAGTTCATTCCTCCATGAAATATAGCCTACATCCAAGTATTTGCCAGAGCTGACCCTGCTTAGCTTCCAAGATCAGATAGGGATTGGGTGCCTTACAAGTTTAAAAGACACACACAGACATAAAATCACAGATAGGTAAAAACTATGCAAAAAAAGAAAGAAAGATTAAATTCTATTAAACTGTCTATAGAATTAAAATTAAAACCGAAAATCAAAAGCACAAAATAAAAGTATGCCTGTCCTCAC
The DNA here is from genome assembly GCA_026167975.1 of Phrynosoma blainvillii. Taxonomy (NCBI): domain Eukaryota; kingdom Metazoa; phylum Chordata; class Lepidosauria; order Squamata; family Phrynosomatidae; genus Phrynosoma; species Phrynosoma blainvillii. The sequence goes on from JANUYF010000001.1 coordinate 181,432,993, forward strand.
AATGGTTTGTTGTTGTTGTTGTGTGCCTTCAAGTCATTTCTGTCATATGGAGACCTCAGGTGAACCTATATAGGGTTTTCTTGGCATGATTTATTCAGAAAGGTTTTGCCTGTGCCATCTTCTGAGGCTGAAGTATGTGACTTATGACATGGAGTGAGCTTCCATGGCTGAATAGGGATTTGAATCCTGGTCTCCAAAGTCCTAGTCCAGCACTCAATGTCACACTGTCTCTCTCCCCATGGATCACTCCTTAAAATTCAGACTGAAATCTGAAACATGTTCACCACCCCTCTCACATGGAAGCCACCAGCTCACAACCCTCTTCCCTCCAGTTTTCTTTCTTACCACACTGTCTGCTGAGCCCCTTTCCTTCGATCGTGATCCCTGGACTTTCTTCCTCTTAATGCTCCAACATCCTGAATCTTCTCCACTCACGTTTCTGTGAGGCTTACATCCCAGCCAAACTAAGGATGTTATCACACCAGCGGCAAGAAAAGCGGCAAGGAATCAATCCAGAGCCATACCGGAATGATTCTGGTCACGCAGGCTGTAATTCCTCTTTGAAAGAGGAATTCAAAAGAGCTGGAATGATGCAGCGATGGCGCAAGGATGATGCAGGGATGGGCGGGGTTTGCCGCAACGTCGTCTGATCACGGGGCAAAGGATCCAGAACAATGCAGCGATGGCGCAGGGATGATGCAGGGATGGGCGGGGTTTGCTGCAATGTCGTCTGATCACGGGGCAAAGGATCCAGAATGATGCAGCGATGGCGCAAGGATGATGCAGGGATGGGCGGGGTTTGCCGCGACATCGTCTGAGCATGGAGGCAAAGGAACCGGAATGATGCAGCGATGGCGCAAGGATGATGCAGGGATGGGGGGGGTTTGCCGCGACATCGTCTGATCATGGAGGCAAAGGAACCGGAATGATGCAGTGATGGCGAAGGGATGGGGCTGCTTTAGACCCCGTGTGATAACGTCCTAAGAACGAACTCTTAATGCAGAATGCAAAGAGATCTTCTGGCACCTTTGATTCGGGATTTTATGTTCTGTTTAATGTATGGAAATTGTAATGTTGTAAGCCGCCCCGATTGCTCTGCAGAGGGGCGGGATATAAATTATTATTATTATTATTATTATCATTATTATTATTATCAACTGTGCAAAAGAAGTTGTAGCAGAAGTTTTTATAGACTTGGTCTACTTGCAGAAGTTTGTCTTGAAAGATTTTCTGTCTGGCTATGTTGGTTTTTGAACAGCTGGGATGTTCAGTAATATTACGTCTTCTCAACCCATTACTCTCTGTGTTGCCATTTTCACTGCCACAAACACTGTGAAATGGAGATTGGTTTAAACTGGAAGACTAAGCATGTGCTGAATCCTCTTCTGCTGGGAGAAAAATACTCATCAGTGGCTGGATCATGTCCTTTGTTGTGTAACAAAAAAGCTTCTGGGATCATGTTTTGGAGTCACTAGGATACATTTAAGATCCTTTCAGAGACTTCCAGAATTGTCAGTGTATTTAGAAACTACAGTTCTCAGGTCATCTTGCATGTTTGCATGTGTGAAGGAGCTTTGCCATTCTCACAGGTCAAAATGAGGTTGATAGATTGTAAATGTAGCAGATACCAAGAGACTGTTTCTGTTCTATCAACATAAGACCACAATTATTGCATCTTACGGATATAAAAATCTGTTGTTCTGACAAATAAAAGATACCATGGATACCATGACTAGTATGCAGAAATGGTGTGGATATCACCCATAACAGAATGGTTTTAAAATACATTTTAAAAAACATAAAACAGAATGGTTTTAAAATACATTTCAACATACATTTCAAAATGTGAATTTTTCTTATTACCACAAGTGAGTATAAAAGGTATTTATTCAGATGAAAGAGATGTCAGTTTGCCTGCTTTGATTGTAGTGCCTTAATTTAAATTACCTGTGATAGAGGTGTCGAAAGAAAGAATCCCAAGGGCTGGATTTCTCCATATATGTGAAAGTGTTCCGTAAATGCTATTGCAATACTGCTTTTGTAAGTGGCCAGTATCCCAGTGAGGGATATCAATCTGTGAAATGTGGGGCAGGTAATTAAAATATAAACCAGAACTGATAACAGAGGGGAGGGAGCCAAGATTATACTGACAGTCAATAAATTATTCATTATAAACTGTGAGGTGGTTTTTTTTGTTTTTTATTTTTTGTGAGAAAGAGAGAGAGAGATTGAAGGGGGAGAGAGAGAGATTCAGCTGTTTTATTCATGAGTTTGCCTTTTTCATATGGTTCACTTGCTATGCTAGATCTTAATACAATAACATCCCAAATCCATAGGACAAGGATATCTTATTGCGCCAAGCAAAAATGCACAAAATACATCATGCAAGCTTTCGAAGCTCCACTGGCTTCTTCATCAGGCAAAGGTGTTAAAAATCAAACAGGGGAAAATGATGATGTTAGAGTCACAGGCCTACATTTTGTTAAGGTGTTGTTTTTGTTGTTGTCAGTTAAGATGATCTGGAGGAATGTCAAAGCAGGCAGAAGCCACTCTGCTCTTTGGCCATGTGGGCTCCAGGAAACAAAGAATGATAAAATCTAGGCAATAAAATTTCAACTCCATTTGCTCTTTCTTTTGTCCTTTCATTTGAGTAAGTATGCTGTTGTTGTTTTTGTTGTTGTTGTGTCTCCAAGTCATTTTTAGTTCATGGTGACTCTAAGGTGAACCTATCATAAAGTTTTCATAGCAAATTTCTTCAGACGGGGGGGGGGGGGGGGGTTGCTATTACCTTTCCCTGAGGCTGAGAAAATGTGACTTGCCCAAGGTCACTCAATGGGTTTTTGTACTTGAGTGGGGAACTGAACCCCTGACCGTTGAGTCATAGTCCAATGCTCAAACCACTACACTACATTGGCTCTAGCATGTCGCTAGTTAATGTGATTAGGAAATAAAATCACAAGAAACCTATTTCTAAATTTTCTGCTCTTTACCATTTTCATCTTGGTAATCAATAAGAGAGAATATTTCAAAACACATTTCATTTACCTGCCACTACAGTTTTGCATTTTTCTTTTGTGTATTGGAAAAATACGCAGAGTAGAAAGATGTCTTTGCAGTTTTGTGCCACTAGATGCACCGTGCATCGGAACAGCTGCTTGGCCAGAAAAATAAAGGACATGGAGTTAAATACATTCTTAATATTGATGTCAGCAGGGTTGAGAGGTTGCTTGAATTTTGTTGGCTTGTGTCAAAAATCATTCAAGTTCCTTAATATTGCTGATTCATTGGAAAAATAACAATAAGAATAGTAAGAACAGCCGACATCTATTGTAGTGGACAGAGTACTGGACTTGGAAGAAAGAAACCACAATGAGTCATGAATATCACCAAATGCCTTGGGCTTGGTCCATCTCTCCTTCAGCCTAATATACTTTACAACACTGGTGGTGGGGAGAACTCCTTAAAAGAGCTTTCTTAAAGGCCCCATCTACACTTCAGAATTAATGCAGTTTGACATCATGTTGACTGCCATGGCTCAATGCTATGGAATTGTGGGATTTGTAGTTTGTGAGCTATTTAACTTTCTCTGTCAGAGAGCTGTAGTGCCAGAACAAATTGCAGACTCCAGGATTCCATAGGATGGAGCCATGACAGTTAAAGTGGGGTCAAACTGCATTAATTCTGCAGTGTGGCAGCAGCCAAAGCTTCACAGCCTTTCCCATAAATGACCTGGAATCAGAGTTAGGGAGCTTTTGGCCCTCCTGGCATTTTGGATTGCAACTCCCATAATCCTTTGCCATTGTCCATGTTGTCAAAGACTTCTGAAAGAATCCAAAACCTTTGGAGGGCCAAAGGATCCCTATATTTGTTTTAAGTAATTTTCACGAGGTAATCTCGTGTATCCAGATTACAAATGGGGTATGGAGGTGGAATTGAGACCAACCTCACTTAAGATCACCCATTTAGTTCTGGGAAGAGCAGAAAGGTGACCCTGGGACTTCTTGGCTACTGCTTTAAACAATATACTTTATCTGATCTTTCCATAAACTAGCCCATAAAGAGCAGCAGGAAGGAGAAGTTACTTCTTCCCTATTTTCTCATCCAACAAGAGGAATCCACATCTAGATATGATAGCCTGTATATATATCTCCTTCTCTTGACCCTATGAAACCATGTCTTTAGATGACCACTCCCAATAGGGAAAGAAAAAATAGTACAAATTGTTGCCAGAGGGGATGGGAAAAGAAGTGATCTGGAGGTGGACTGAAACACAGTTGTTTCACTAACATAATAAATACAGATAGAATTTAAAGATATAGCCATGTTAGTCTGTATAATCGGTATGTAGAAAGATCTTGTAGCCCCTTTGAGACAACTGAGGAAGTAGACTGAAGTCTATGAAAGATCTTTCTACATAATAAATAAACATGGTTATGAATTTTTGCTACTATATGTCTTGGACATATCTTACCTAAAAGGTTAATTCATTGCGTTAAAATGGAAGGTGTTCAACATCCGCCTGCCTGGTCCTCTAAAGATTTACTCTGGCTTATTTGTAGGTAAGAATAGGTAGGATCACTGTCATGATGCGCTGAACTGCACATTAGGTTAGGCATGTTTCTGCTATACAAAAAGGACATTGTTGTATTTCTTTCTCTTTTGTCCTTTCTTACATGTGCAGAACAAATTGAAAGTGATCAGTTTCATTAATGACATAGTATTACAGAGTTCTTTGTTTGAGAACACACTGAATTAGCTCCACAAAGGAAATTGCTCTTCTGATCTGCTGTGCTGATACAGAAATTAATGCACAATTTTCAAGAAACAAAAGAACAGCTACCCCCACCTTACTCATTGCTCAAGGGTATTGGGGTGAATTCCATTTTTCACTGCCCTTCCATCCTTTCCATCTCTATTTCCCCCTGGCTTGCATAAATTAATACGCAGCTTCTGTAAGGCTGAGAACATAAACTGTATTGTCCAGTTTCAGCTACTTCTAAAATGCCATGCCACCCTCCTCCTTCCATCCTTCATTGATATGAAAGAACTCTGCCTTTCTGCACAGCTCTGCATGTGTAAAGGCAAAGTGATATGGTAGTACAATTTGAAGTCCAAGCACTTCTTATAGCTATGTCCCCAAGGGCAGTTCTAAGTGCTGACAGCTCTGTTGACCTAGCCCAACAAACAAGTTCTTAGTAGTTTTCACCTCTACCAGGGGCAGGTCTTCTATGAGGTGAATGGATCTTTATTACCCATTCAGGACTAGGCCATTCCAAATTACTTTGCATTCCAACAGGGATTGTGAGCTCACAACAATAGATTGTTTATGGTGAAATCCTTCCTCCTTCTCCACAGTCAGTGCTGGGGCTTCAGCTACATTGAGAGGGGAGGAGGATGTTTAAGGGGGATAGAAAATTCATCATGGTCCCTCCCAGTCAAAAGGCCCTTGGATCATGTGAGCTCCATTATACCCAAGGCAAGTGGAACTGGAGATTCCCTTCTCATTCATTATTCAAGCTTCTTCTCACTGAAAGGCTACTAAGTAAGTCATTAGGTCAGCATAGCATATGCAATTTCTCAAGCAGATCTGTCATGCTTTTTCTGCCTTCTTGCACATTTTGGATTCAAAGAAAACTGCATCAGATTTTTCTCAGCAAATCAACTAAAGTTTGGGTGAACTGGATATTTGTCCCTTGCACTGGTAGTGTAGCATTTGCTAAGCAGCACCTGCTGGGTGCCTCCAGACCCTCTCCCAAAACAGGCCAGCTGGGAGAAGGTGTTTGTTGTTGTTGTTAACTGTCCTCAAGTCATCCTCAACTCATTGCAACTGTGGATGAGACATCTCCAAGAGTCCCTGTTCTCCACTACTCTGCTCAAGTCCTACAGTCTCAGGCTCCCTAGCCATCCGGCATGTGGTTTTCCTCTCTTTCTTCTAACCACTACCTTTCTCAGCATTATTGTCTTTTCCTATGATTCATGCCTTCTCATGATGTCTCAATTTGATCATCTTGGCTTCTAGGGGTATTTCAGGACTGATCTGTTCAAGGACCCATTTATTTTTATTTTATTTTTTTATTTTATTTTTTGCCACCCACGGTATCCTTACCCCTCTTCTCTAGCAGTACATATCAAATGAGTTGATTTTCTTTTTATCAGCTTTTTTTTTTTAACTCTCCAGCTCTTGCATCCATACACAGTGATGGGGAATACCATGGTTTGGATGATTCTAACTTTAGAGCAATGTACACTCTTTAGGATCTTTTAAAGTTCTTTCATCGCTGCCCTTCCCTTTCCCTAGTCTTCTCCTCATCTCTTGACTGCAGTCTCAGTTCTCCTCTGCTATTGAACTAAGTGTATAACATGGCCTATTCTGTATCCCTTAAACCAGGGGTAGGCAACCTAAGGCCCGGGGGCCGGATGCGGCCCCCCAAGGCCTTTGGACCGGCCCCAGGCCAGTCCTGCCGCCGCACCCACCACCACCACCGCCGCTGCCCGCCATGATGATATTGATTATTGTTGTTATTACTTGTTCTTGGGGTTTTCTTGGCAAAATCTCCACAGGGGTTTTGCCATGGCTTTTCTGGGGCTGAGAGAGTGTGCATTTTTATTTATTTATTTATTTATTTATTTATTTATGGTGCTTCAGCCCCCCCAATTGTCTGAGGGACAGCAACCTGGCCCCTGGCTCAAAAAGGTTGCCTACCCCTGCCTTAAACTATCCTGCTTCCGTTACTTATAGCAAAGAACACTGTCCCTGACACCAGTGCTGAAGCTGGATTCTGTCCTAATTTGCTTTCATTTTTATTTCATTTCCCATTTTTCTCCCAGAACTGAGATCCATCTCACAATATGATTAAGAAAAACAAGTTATTTTAAACTATTGTCTTTCTGGATGATTAGGACTCCTGTTTTCCTGGAAGATCTTGATAGTGTACAGTGGCATCACTAGGGTTGGCATCACCTGGTGCGGTAACTCATGGTGTTACTCGCCCAAAGCATACCATAAGGAATCCTGAATAATGATTTTTTGTACTAATGTTATTTGTAAGTCATAATTCCCATATATCACTAAATGTAATGGCAACAGTGACTGAAACAACTAGAAAAATTAAAATTATACCTTCAAATTACAATATCATATGAACATCCTGGCCTGGCCATGAAACCTGCTGGGTGATCTCGGGCAAGCCACACTCTCTCATTCTCAGAGGATGGCAATGCAAACCTCCTTTGAACAAATCTTGCCAAGAAAACCTCATGATTCTTAGAGTCGCCATAGGGTTGCCATAAGTCAGAAATTACTTAAAGGCACAGAACAATACGAACAGCTGAAATATATTTATATGTACATTTTTTCCATGTGGCTAAAGTGATGTTTTTAAATAAAATCTAAAAATAATTTTTAAAAATTCAAATGTTAATTTTTTATTTTTTAATTAATTTTTTTTAATTAAAATTCATTTTTATAAAAACCTGGTGCTGCTCCTTTCTCTTCCCTCCAAGCCTGACCCACTCACACCATCTCTTCAGTGTTTTAAAGGGATGCAGATGAATGCCACAACCCATTTCTGCCCAAAGGGAGATGTTTGGGGACCAGTTGAGCTGACTTCAAGGTACATTACAGTAAATCATGTTGGTCAGACACAAAACAGGGAAGTTTGGGGGAACATATCTATTGCTCTGAGAGCCAGCATGGCATAGTGGTTTATGCATTGGGCTATGATGCTGAAGGCTAGGGTTTGATTCCCTACTTGGCCATGAAGCTCACTGGTGACCTTGGGCAAGTCACATGCTCTCAGCCTCAGAGGGGGACAATGGCAAACCTCCCCTGAAAAAATCTTGCCAAGAAAACTCCATGATAGGTTCGCCTTAAGGTTGGCATAAGTCAGAAACAACTTGAAGACACACAGCAACAATCTGTTGCCGTACAATGTCTGCCTTGCTTAGTAGTGATAGATCTTAGGACTGCAGTCCTATTTGGGAGAAAGAGTGGTTTCACACCATCTCCCTGATTCTCAGTCAATGAATTTTACCAGGGTTTCCCCTAATATCATTCTCCCCCTCCTCTTTTAAACAACTTCTTCCATCTTTTTCTATATTGAAGAAAATCTAATAATTAAGGAGAAAATTCGCTGTACAGTGTTTCTATTTGCAAACGTGTGACTAGCCTCTGTCTACAAACAGCTAGAGTTTTCTTTGCTTCAATGATATTTATTTCTGAGTAAACACTGGCGCAATTTGGAGATATTAGTTCAGAACTGGCACTAGGAATCCTCTTTTTTTAAAAAAAAAAATTACAGGCTTTTAATAAGCAATATCTTAAAGCTCTATGCACAATTGATTCTTTGCTTATTCAAAAATAACAAAAAAAGTGCTTATGAATCTGTGGAAGATGTCCTACCAAAGGCTAGAGACTATTGATCCTGCTAGATGAGTTTGCTCTGACTGTGTAGGACCCACCTCAGTTGTTTAGAACAATTTTTACACTACAGTAGAAGTGACTCCATACTGGCAGATTTCAGTCCTAGTAACTCTGTTGTTCTTCATGTTGCAAACAACCTTGAGGCACAGCAAAAAGGAAGGGAAACAGTGAAGAGAATGCTAATGCTGTAATGACAAGGCTTGGATTCCACCAGCCCCAGTGTGGCATTACAAGCCTCAGGACTGAGGAAGAAGCACTCTTTTTCTTAAATGTTGTAGCAGAATTGTGAATTATGCTGTGCTGCTTCATTTTATAATGGTGTAGTCTTGTGAACAGTTGCATATGTTAATAATAAAGGAGTCTTTACGCTGTAAGCAAAAGACAGTTCAAGGGCAAGGATCTTGCCTATGATATTATTATTATTATTATTATTATTATTATTATTCCTCTTCTTCTTCCTCTTCCTCTTCTTCATTAATAGGAAAGCCAAATGTAAAAATTTCCTCTGACAGGGTATTGGAGGTAAATTTTCACACGTCTCCAAATTTGGTAAACTGGGGTACAACAAGCATTTAATATCATCACATTTTTGGGGGAAGAGAGAGTAATCTTGAGTAGAAGAAAGAGAAGCAATTTTATCTGATTAGATCAGAGAGCCAGTATACTGAGTTATCGTGGCTGAGAGCAGCACTAGACAGTGTGATTTCTGGGAATAAATCCATATAAAATGCCCAAAGCATTATCCTGTTCCAAGTTACAAGGGTAGTATCCCATTGGATTCAAGCAGGGTTTCAATCACATCACTGTCAGCACAGTTTTCAGATTAGAGTGGACATCTCTTCTGACAAGTAAGTAAGACATCATCACTGAGCGAGCATTACAGGGCTCACAGTAGGCAAGTCATAAGCATTAGATTAGAGACGAATCATACTGTAATCCATTCAACCTAATATTTCTGCACAAATGGATAGATTTGCTCCTACTGGTACTCACTATGAGATTAGATATATGCACGGTGGTCCAGAAGTAAGGCACCATATGGGAATTTATAGTAAATGTTTCAAGGAGATCCCTTTGATATCTGACTTTGGAATTGTTTTCTGCATTCCTCCCCCAAAGGTCCACAGTGCTGTATGACTTCTTGTAACTATTCCTCAGCATTTCCAGCAGATAAATTGAGAGTTAGAGGAAGAATCTGTAAAGTGGTATAGTCCACTCCACAGCTGTTGAAGCTCTGATGCTACAGTAAACCTCACTGTTTTTCCATTTCTGTGTACAATGGTTAATGTCCATAATATGGGTGTTTTTCTCCATGAAATGATGTTCAGGATGATAACTAAAGAAACAGCAATGGGCTAAATCAAATTGTTAGGCCCAACAAGATCTGATGGTTTGAATGAATATTAACACTTAAACACTGATGTAATGGGTCAATTCATTTCATTTGTTTGATTGTTTATGACTTCTCTATCCTGCTTTTCCTCCAGTTAGCTCAAGTTAGCATACAGAATTTTCTTCTTCTCTACTTTATGCTCACAACAATGGACTGAAATGAAACAAACCACTGCAGGTTTAAACCACTGTGTCCACACATGCTTTGTCACTGGATATTAAGTCTCTGCTCTTTTTGGTTCTGTCTGCCATTAGGAGTTTGTTTTTCCCAGTATACACTGACAGAGAAAGATAAAATGTCTCAGAAGAAAGAATAAGAAACTCTTCATTAAACATATTGGGTTGTTATTGATGTTGCAGAGTTCCCATTTTATTCGAACATCCTTCACAAAACCATTCTCAAGTTGTCATTTTCAATAATGCTACTTTAAATTCTCTTATTTTCCCTGAATGAGTCCTGATGGAACATGCCATGTTAATCCAATATGTTTATTATGAATGTATCAAAAGGCCCCATGACCCATATTTGAGGGGTCAATATACTTGAATCTAATGACTTGACAACTTCTTCATATAATCCTCTTATATTCTAAAGGTATATGGAAAAGAGAGCGGTCTATATACTTGGAGTAAATAAGGCCAAAGTCTCCCAGTTAGTGAGAAATGTCCCTGCTAATTTAAGATTCATCATAATCTCAAGGGTATATTTCATTCTTTAAGAAAGTGATAGTTTGTTGATTGAATTCCTTGTCATCTACTCACACTTGATTTTGTGTATGATTTTGTCTGCTGGAAAAAGGAAAGCAGAGAGAAGGCCAGCCTAGTTTCCTGTCAAAGGGAGTTCCAGTGGATGTTCCACTGAGAAGACTCTCTCTTCACCAAGCAAGCTGGTGATGGTGGTGGGACTGAAGGAAAGCCTTCCCCTGTAGATATTAGACCTCTGGCAGGTTCTTATGGGGTGACACGGTCTTTCAGATAGACTGGACCTAAGCTGTATAAACATTTTGCAAGATAACTACTTCATCTTTGAAGTTCTTAGTTTTGTAGGTGATGCCTCTTGATTTCTCTGTAGGATTTCTCCTGGGATTTGCAGCTTATTGTGGCATCAGAGCTCTCTGATCGAGAGGACTGAATATCTCACAAAACTACAGATCCCAGAATTCCATAACATTGAGCCATGGCAGTTAAAGTGGTGTAAAACTGCATTAATTCTGCAGTGTAGATGTTGCCCTGATGGTTTAGTGGCATGGTGTCTGCCAGCATTACAATGGGCCCTTTGTATATGTGGGGGATCCATTCTGGACCCCCCCCCCCATGTATGAAAAAATCATGCAGGACATCCAATTGATTCTTATGGTGGCACACTTCTGCATGTTTTGTTATGCGTGTGCTGCGGGCATGCACAATTTTGTCCCCCTGGGCTTGCCATCCATGTGACCTGAAGTCCATGTATGGCAAGCCTGCTTATGGACCAGGTGGACTGTATATGCATGGCTCACTACTCACTGTATCTGTGACCTCCCTCCGCCAAATATTAATAAATACACATAAAGCAGGGAATGCAACACAAACTTAAAGAAGATTTTTTAAACTATGAATGAAATGTTGAGAGGATAGTGTTTTGTTATAATGGAAGTGGAAAATAATGGCATGGCTACACCAAAGTATTAAAGTGAAATAGAGAGCTCCATGGTAGTGCCAGGATATGAAATAATTGTACTGTACTTCCTCCCAACCCCAATACCCCACAGGCCCTGCCTGCTATTCTGTTTGGATGACCAGGAAAGCTTAGGATCTGTGTTGCATTGATCTATCAAAGGTCCAAATAATCCAACTTGAGACCACTTTAACTACCCTGGCTCAATGCTAGGGAATTCTGGGAACTCTAGCTTACTGAGAGATTTAGCTTCTCTGAAAGCTCCGATGCCACAATAAAGTACAATTCCCAGGATTCCCTAGCATTGGGCCAGGGCAGTTAAAATGGTATCAAATTGGATTATTTCAGCAGTGCATTTTGGACCAAAGTAGCAAAAGCTGGTGTGTGTGTGTGCAATAGAAATGCTTTCATTATACTGGCACTTAACCCTATGGACTGCTTTCCCTGTGTTGACTGGTAACCCCTTTGTTTCTTCCAAGAGCACCTTTACCTCTATGTAAGTAGGCAGTGGGGCTAGGGAAATGCCACAGGAAGGTCCTAATTGAAGAAGGGTAGCAATCAAATTAAGGGAAACATAAAGCATATTTACTGGTGCTGCTGGTGGTGGGGAAGTCACTCAGCACAATAGATCAACAATTGTGTGTCTTTATCTTTGCCCTTTTGGGACTGCAATTGCAGAAAGAAGCTCACTTGTGTGGCTGATAAAGTGCAGGTAACTACAACAACAACCACAACAAAATGTGTCTCCCCCCCCCCCTCGCAATGAAGTGAACATGTTTTGTTTCACTGAAACCAGCTTTACTGTCAGTTGCAAGAGACAATATGTCACCAGATCTAGTTAATTTGCGTACATTTGTTGTTGTTGTGTCATCTTGGTGCTATTGGTTTCAATGTAAATGACAAATCTGCCACAGGAGCATGCTAATTAATTATCCCATGTGAGCTAATTTGTTCAGTCTGAGAAACTTCATCAGCTTTTCCCTTATTTAGAGGATTCATGGAAGAGAAGACAATCAATGGCCACTAAACATGATGGCTACTCAGAATCATCTAAGCCATTGTATTCCCTATTACCATTTATGGACATGAGACCTGCACAGTGAAGAAAGCCAAAAGAAAGAAAATGAACTTATCTGAGATGTGGTGCTGGAGAAGAGTGCTGAGGATACCATGGGATCCAAAAAGACAAACAAATGGGTCCTTGAACAGATCAAGGCTGAACTCTCCCTGAAGTCAAGATGATTAAATTGAGGCTATTGTACTTTGGCCACATCAAGAGAAGGCATGACTCATTAGAAAAGTCATTAAAGCTGGAAAGCTAGATGAAAGTAGAAAGAGAGGAAGACTGCATGCTAGATGGGTAGACTCAATCAGGGAGATCATGGGCCTGAACCTGCAGGTCCTAAGCAGAGAGGTTGAGGATAGGGGGTCCTGGGCATGTCTTATCCACAGCATTGCCATAGTATTGCCGTTGAGTTGAAGTTCCCTCAAAGGGAGTTAACAACATCAAATAGATACCGGTAGGTAGAGAACTTGGAAGAAGCCTACAGCATGATACCATTTCTCCATGTCCCATGGATTGAATGGAATAATTTGATATATTAATCAAATACAACTAAATAAAGCACAGTAATACAGTTTGTTTTGTATTTGTTGATTGACAATAATAAAGATACTGCTACTAAATCCAATTATTTCCATGCGTGTCTGAACCATTCCCTAGAAATTAGTTTGATTATTGTTACTCATTTATCAAAAGCTGATATTCTTTTGTTATTTCTCTTTCTTGACCCTTTGTAGCTTCCTTAATGCTTATTATTGTAGGGATTTCCCCCCTCCTTTTAATTGGGAAGTGTGATTTTTGTTCATGTAATCCCTTGCCTCCTGCTCTTAGGCTCATCATTCAGAAATCAATTAAAATGTAAATTAAAAGACAAGTGGCACAAACCTGCTGTAAGAGGGTCCATATCTGTCAGTAGACATAGGGATTTGAATAATGGAGGTAGAACAAAATTTTATTCCTGGAGAAACTCTCAGAATTAAAGGAGTAGGTGTTGTTTTGTTTCCCTCTCAATGAGTAAAGAAAGGGAAGGTTGCCACAAGGCACTAGGGAAAAAATCTGTATCGTTTAAGGATATTTGTAAAACTGATTTCTGTAGCATATTTTTGAGCCAGTGTGGTCTGGTTGTATGAGTATCAGGCTCAGGGGATCAGGGTTTGATTCTCCACTTGACCATGGAAACCTGTTAGTTGACCTTGGTGAGTCACAACCTCTCAGCCCCTGTAAACCCCATCATAGGTTTGTCTTAGCATTGACATAAGTTAGAAACGAGTTGAAGGCACACAGCAACATCAGCAAGCATATTTGTTCTTCAGTCTAGATTTTAGAGAGAGAGTCAGTGTGGCATAGTGGTTTGAGGGTTGGACTATGACTCTGAATACCAGGGTTTGAATCCCTGCTTGGCCATGAAATCCACTAGGTGACCTTGGCCAAGTCATACTCTCTCAGCATCAGAGGGTGGCAAAGGCAAAACCCTCTCTGAACAAATCTTGCCAGGAAAACCCCATGATTGGTTCATCTTAGGATCGCCATAAGTTAGAAATGACTTGAAGGCATAAAACAATAACAACTAGATTCTAGAATGGGTCTGGAAGGATGGTCCTAAACTCTTCGGTGTATTACTGGCTGTCCACATGTAACACATGCAGTTGGGCTTTGGCTTTTGTAAAGTGCCTGAAGTATCCATCAGTGGAAAGTATTAGCATATCACTGTTGATTGCTGTGATTTTGATAACAGTGTGGCTGTGTTGAAGTTATTGGAATTTCAAAAGCCTAGGATGACAATAATTATTAATATTGATTTGGTCAAGTGATCTATCCATTATTTCTGTCATGATTGCTCTTACTGTCAGGCTGATTAAGAATGCATAAGGAGCTGTACTAGTGGAGCTCTCATTGTTAATTCACAAAAATTGGCTCCCTAGGGTTCTGCAACTGGGTATACATTCATTTTATCAGGAAAACACCACAGTCACCAACAACAATAACAAGAAAACAGGCAGGAAGAGACCCAGCTAGTTTTGTGAACTATTGTTTGAGAAACTGATGCACTTTATATCACATTTACACTAAGTGAGGGATGCAGGTCAAGCATCACAAATGACATGGCCATGGTAAAAGAGGAGTCAGACTCCACCATCTGCCATGGGAGGCTCTGAAAAGAGGCTGAGAAGGAAAGCAGTCAGCAAAGCAATCTCAGTAACAATGATCCCGAGTGGTGGGCAGAGTTGCATGTGGATCTATTGAGGGGAGCACAGAAATAGTGCAGAAGACAGTGCCTATGTTTCTGCCACCTTCATGGATGCATGCATGTTTAGTTGTCTGTACATGTGTGTGTGTCTGTGTGCTTAAAGGAAGGAAGACAACAGTGCCCTTCACAAGGAACTGCAGCCTGAATTATTTACTCGGAGGCTGATTAAAGCACCTCTCGCCTCTCTGTTTGGTTCTGGGCCATGAATAAGATGTTCTATGTGTTGCTTCTCTGCTGAAGATTTAAATGTCCCCATACATTTGATCCAAGCGACTCTGGCACAGCTGATGACAACAAAGCCTGGTTTCAAGCTCATTGTCATCACCATGGAGTTACAACAGATGAATGGGTGGCATTGATTCTGATTGGCAGACTCATTCACATGCATTCAGAGCTCATGAATTTTACTTAACACGTCCTCCTATTGCTTATTGGCTGGGATTTAATTGGAGTGATGTATTGCAGCACTGCTAGATGAAGTGGAACAGTTGCACTGGTTCTCCCTCTGTGTCTCTCCTCTCTTTTCCCTTGGTTTAAATGGCTCCCCCCCCCCCCTTCTGAACCTCCTTGGTAGAGATACTTCAGGGTAATTATTAATACATGCAGTATAAAAAGATCAAAGCTAGAGGGAAAAAATAAAACTTACCTTGTTGTCAGACTTTTTCATTTCATTTTATGGCCCAACATGTTCAGCTTAAACTAGTAAAGGTTAAACTAACATTTGAACATCAGCTTTTGCTATTTGTCCTGAAACTTAATTGTCAGATAAATCAGAAGCATGTATGTATGTCTTATTTGTTCTGAGAAAATACTAATTTTGCATACTGATTTCTGTAAACCTAAACATTCTTATATGCTCTACTGAAATCAATGGGATGCACTCCTGAATAAACCTACATGGGGCTACATGTTTTGTTTTTGTTTTTTGTTTTGTTAGTCTGGCCATCATGCTTCAAACTCTTTTCAGTAGCTACTGAATTAGCCTTCTGAGAGTGTGAACATAACATTGAACATACTGCAGGGATGTTGAAATGCAACGTCGTCTCTGTGGTATTTCCTTTAGAGTGGGAGTTTCCAAATGTATACTTAGGTTCAGAAGCACTGATTTCACATAGATCCCATCTCTGTGCAAACCTGGAATGCAGACTGCTACATATCTAGAAACACACACACACACACACCTCTTTTCTTAGCACACTTATGTTGCTATTTTATATAGAGAGGAGTACTATTAAGTTT